>CAIGQV010000641.1:12534076-12590878 GCA_903798115.1 Danio jaintianensis
ACACTATAATAATGTATTTATTCGTGTAATTTTATGTTATCGTAATAATATTTATATTCATTCATTCATTCATTCATTTTCTTTTCGGCTTAGTCCCTTTGTTAATCTGGGGTCGCCACAGCGGGATGAACCGCCAACTTATCCAGCATATGTTTTACGCAGCGGATGCCCTTCCACCTGCAACCCATCACTGGGAAACATTCATACACTCTCATTCACACACATACACTACGGACAATTTTTTTTTTTTAGCTTACCCAATTCACCTATAGCGCATGTCTTTGGACTTGTGGGGGAAACCGGAGCACCCGGAGGAAACCCACGCGAACACGGGGAGAACATGCAAACTCCACACAGAAATGCCAACTGACCCAGCCGAGGCTCGAACCAGCGACCTTCTTGCTGTGAGGCGAACGTGCTACCCACTGCGCCACCGCGTCGCCCAGAAATATTTATATATTTATGATAAATACACAAAAATAACCGTAATGTATGAATCGGAGAGTGTATGGGTGTTTTCTAGTGCTGGGTTGTGGCTGGAAGGGCATCTGCCACATAAAACATGCCAGAGTAATTGGCAGTTCATTCCGCTGTGGTGAACCCTGATTTATCAGGGACTAAACCGAAGGATAGTGACTGAGTGATAAATACAATGTGAAAATGACAACAATATTTGGGAAAAATAAACTAAATCAAAATAAATTAATATTAATAAATGACAAAAATATAATGACGGAAGTAGTAAAATAAATGCATAAGTACACTTTCATTAGTGTAAACATTGGAGTTTATGGTACTTTTAAAAGTAGGAGGGAAAAACAGAAATCGGTTGCTGTTCAGTGGCATATGTATTTATTATAACAACAATAATTATCATCCAATGGCCCAGTCTGGATGCTTTTCTAGAGCAGCCGCCAAATTCAATCCCTGTACTTTAATTTGTGATGAAGCGCTCATCATGTACCCCACATATTATAAGATTAACTTTTGCTACTGTTTTCTTTTGAATCTGACTTCTCTCAGCTTTTAGCTTAATAAGACGCCTCAGCCATCTGCTAAGCTTGGCGTACCAGTCACAATGACTTTAGCTTTCTCCTCAACCCTTTTTCAGGACTTCATTAATCCACTGATGCAGTGACTGTTGATGTCAAATCAGTGTGTTACTGCACTTCAGACAAGACACTGCAGGTAAATAGGAAAAAAATTAACTAATAATTATCACCACAATTCACCATTTGAGTGATCACATTAAGAATGGCAAAGTTTTTGTTTTCTAACAAGTTTTCTAAAATGTTATGTTTGCATATGCAAATGAGGCATTATTAAATATGCACTAATTTGCATACATTTTCTAACAACAACAATCTGATCATGTGAGTGTGTATTTTTTTTCCATTTTTTTGACACATTACACTATAAAGGCAATTAGTTGACTTTACTTAAAAAGTGTAAAGCTGCTGCCTTAAAAATAAGTAAATATACTATGCATACTTATAAAAATTAGGTTAACTAAACAATTCCAAGTTACAATAGGCTTACTTACTTTTTTAAGTAAAGTCAAGTTTTTGGTTTTAAGACAACAGGTTTACTCACTTTTTAAAATAAAGCAAAGTAATTGCTTTTTGCACTGTAGCGTAAAAGGTTTCTATAAAGGTTGTTTGGCAAATTATCACTACATCATTTGCAGATTTATTTTTCACAGGTTTTGCAGAATAAAATGCTGCATATAATCAGGCATATTATATATAAACATATTCATCTGTAAAAACCTTCAGAATATACATTAAAAATGTTTTATATTTTCAAACTACTTATTTAAAATGAGCTGAAACAACACAATTCTTGAGTTTTTTAAGGGACAACTTAATTGTTTTAAGTTCAATCCACTTAAATTTGTTAAGTGAACTTAATCAATTTGTGTTGGTCAATATAGTGTAGATATGAATAAAAGAGAAAGGTTTGGGGCATGTAAGTACTGCTAAAGTATAGATTTATGGCTCCATGCAGGACCATTTCTTTTTGAAAAAATGGCCTCAAATATGCATTATAATTGAAATCTAAACACACATTGATAAAGTGTGATAAAATAAACACTTGCAAGTGTATTTTGAATGTTTGCTTTCCATCAGACTGAAAAAACAAAACAAAACACTGAGAAAAGCCCAAAAGTCCAAAATCTCAAAATATGCAGTTGCATGAAAAAAGTGTTTTTGCTTACAATGTCTTAAGAACATAAAAATTGCTTGGAGTCAACAAGAATACAAAGCAAGCTAGCATACAGTGAGTGTGTGGTGTGCAGCTTACAGCATCTGTGATCTACAGCTCACCTGAGGAACAGCTGCTAGTCTGTAAAAATGGGGGGTTAAAAAGGTTTAGATCTGCTGCTCCACCCACAGAACACTGTGTCCACTGTGTCTCATTCACCAGGTGCCTCTTCACCAAGAAGCCCCATTCAAAACAGAAAAATCACTTTTGGTGTTGCATTCGGTTTTACTGGTAGTCCAGAGTCTCTAAAATAGGCTTTTTTTATCTCGAGATTTAAAAAAGGCTTTACATATTATGACTTTTTTTAGTTTGATTGCTCGAAATGAAAGAAATAAAGTCATAATTGTGTCAGAAACTCTAAATTCAGAAAAAAAAATCAATTTTTTTTCTTAAAATCCCAAAATATTTATTTTATTGTATAAAATTAAATGTACCAAAACATTTTGTGAATATGCATTTCATGATACAGAGAGATACTTTTTTCCCCAAAATTAGTAAAGAAAATTCTCAGAAGTCAGAACTGTGATATATAAACCCAAACCCATCATTAAAAACATATATTATATTATATTATATTAAAACTCTAAACCTAGAGTCAAAACTGAGATATAAACTTACGAATAATTTCCTCATAATTGTGAGATAAAACTATATTCTGAATTTTAAAACATGCAAAGTGAGTATTGGTGGTATACTCAACTCTTTATTCAAAATTACAAAATATACTTATTCCTTTTCATTTGTATCAGAAACAGGCTTCCACATACTGTGTGGCATGTGCACAGCAGGATCATTCATACTTCCTATATGAATCTCAGCACACTGTTGGCCTCTGTTGATTTGGGTGTCAAGGGCCCCTTTTGCTCTTAAAACTCCAAAATCACCCATCTAAATGAGCTTATTTATAGCTCTGGCCCTTGCAGTATAGTTATGTGCCTGGCCAGCCCAGTGTCCAAACTCTCAGCAGTCAGCCAGTCATAAGCAGTGGAAAGATTGACCTATATTAATAAGCACCTTTGGCAGTGAAGCACCACGCCTGGGTTTCCCGCCTGAAGTGTGGGTGCCTGCCAGATGACTGGGTCTGTCACTGCTGCCATTGCCTACCATCTGCTGTCTACTGCACACAATGGCAGGCAATGTGCACACAGACCCATGGGAGGGGCTTCATGGGATGGATCTGTACCACATGCTGCACTGGGACACCTCTAAACACACACGCACACACACATTTACACGCATATATGTGGAGCGTGCATGCTGGTGTTCCTCATTATTACAAGCATATTTAAGTAATAGTAGGAAAAAGAGTGATCTTCAATCAGTCAGTATTATTATAGATACTACTTTCAGTTAAAATGTGTTTTGGTTTTTCATTTATAATCCGCAATTCTGAAAAAGTTTACAATTTTCTATATATTTTTCTATTTATAGAGTTCTCTCAGAAATGAAAATGACGGAGTAGTTTTAAATTTTATCTTGGCTCTTCCATGCTGGATAATGATTTTCTTGGGTATAACCCAATACAATAAAGTAAGGAAAGCAGAAAACTAAATGTGAAAATGTTATAGAATATAACAGTCCATAATAAGCAGGTGAACTGGTAAAAGGGTCTCACGTTTGGGTATAAAAGGAGCATCTTTTTGCAAGCAAAGCTGGATCAAATAAAATAAATAAAATAAGTCAAATAAATCAAAAATTACATTTGTCAATGCAAAAGAGCAAAAATAAATAAATAAATAATGCCCATATATAATATTGTGAAAATATTCAGAGAATCCAGAGAAATCTCAGTTTGTGTAGGACAAGACAGGAAACCTAGGCTAAATGTGCTTCACATTTGAGCCTTCAGATGGCTTTGTATCAAAAAATGTCATGCTATAGTGTTAAATAATGCTACATGGTCTCAGGAGCACTCCATTGTCACTGAATACAGTGTGCTGCTGCATCAAGAAATGTAGCTTGAATCTTTTCCACTATCTACTTTTCCACTATCGAGCCGAATGGTTCTCTTTGTTTAACTGTTGTATTCCGGGCCAGTCAGCACAGATACAGTTTCATTTTCCATAGTGGTGTTGATAAAGGAGTTCTCTGGAATGCAATACAAATTTGAGACTTGAGAAATTATATTTACTTTACATCAAATAATAATAAATAAATAAATAGCATGCTTCTGCTTAGCCAGCTATGGAGATTGAGTTGTCTCATTGAGTGGTCAAAGACCAAGAATTTCATGAGCAACAAATGCAAATGTAAAGGTCTGTCATATTCTTGTGCTGCAGCAGAGTAAACGGCAAGGGTAGCTATGTGCAAACACGGATTAACATGGAGGCATATATTGGGAGAGCAGACTTATACTTCCATTAAAATGACATCTTTAAGGGGGTCTATGGTTATTAGTTAATTGTTCATGTGCTACAGCAGCATGATTTTATTGGCACAGAGTGAATAAGCTTGACTGACCTCAATTAACACCTGTCTTTATTATGCAACGTACATGAGTGAAATGGTCACAAAATGTAACCATGGTTTTATTAAAGGGTTAGTTTACTCACCATCAAGTTGTTCCAACCCCCTCAGTAAATAAGAACATAATTTTCATTTAGGTGGGAACTAACCCTTTAAAGTAAAAATAGAGTAATTGTTTTGGCACATTACCATTTGTATAACCACAGTTTTACTTTATGGCTTGACTGTGGTCAGTGTAGAAAATGGTTGATTTGTGTTTACCATGGTTTTAATAAGGACAGAAGAGCAAAATGATCAGTTTTGGATCACATGGATGTGAATTTACTTTGAAGCCTTTATTTATGCAAATTTACTTCATTATGCATTGGTGTATGTATTTGTGTTCTCCCAATTCAGAAATTCTAGTTCCCTTCTTCTTCTTTAAACACAAATAGTGCGCTTAAACATAACTTTACAAACCAACCAATAAATGCAGTCATTTTACCACACGCAGATCAACAATCACCTCAGTCTATAACAAAGCTTGGATTTCACCCCAAAGATTAAAGTTCTTTTCTAAATTTACACATCACCATCAAAAATTACAACAGGTGTTTGTTTTGACTTGAGCCAAAATGGCATCAGTAGCCATCAAGTGCCCGGTGCACTGTACAAAAGCCCAAACCAGCCAACCAATTTATCCCCAATGGGCCTTTGACATCTCTCAAGCCTGCATTGACCATCTGAAAAACACAATAGCAAAGTGTTCTTTGAATTTGAAAGAAACATATAAGAGCACATGTGTTATAGGCTTGTAATGGCCGTCAGCAGCAGAAGGCATGTCAGTGGGGCCTTGCGCCCCTCTATTCAGGGGAAATTGAGTGAATGGGCCTGCAAAACCAACAGACATGCAGAACAATAGAGCCAAAAGACATTATTTCATGGCCGAGTGGGCCTCTTTAGAGAGAGCAGCTGACCTGTGGAGAGCTGTGTTGTTCGGGGAGGGTGTGGGTCTTCGGACCCCAAGGGCATAGATTGCTCCCCCTCCCAGTATGGTGACAGGGGATATCTGTCAACTCAAGAGACCTCGACTTCCATTACTGCTAAAAACACATGGCCCTCAGAAGAGAACTGGAGTCTGAAGGTCTTTTGCAGTGTGACATAAATGAGAAGGCGATTATTAGACAAAAAAAAATTGGTGTTGGGACGGATGGAAGAACTGTCAATCAAAAAGTTAAAGGGATAGTTCAGCCAAAAATGAGATTCCTCTCACCAGTAGTTCAGTTTTAAATAGATTTCTTTCTCTTGTTTAACACAAAATTGGAAATTCTGAATAATATTTTTTATGTAGACAGTTGACAGTAGCTTTCCCAGTACTGGGTTGCAGCTGGAAGGGCATCCGCTGCGTAAACTATATGCTGGAATAGTTGGCGGTTCACTCCGCTGTGGCAACCCCTGATAAATAAGGGACTAAACCAAAGGACAATTAATGAATGAATGAGTTGACGGTAGCCATGGACTTCTATAGTAGGGAAAAAATTGTTGACAAGAACAGAAGGAATAGATTAATAGGTTTGAAACAAGTGGATGGAGAATAAATGATGTCAGAATTTTCATTTTTGGCTGAACTATGTTATGTCTATTATCCATTATGTACAATTCAGAGAACAATCCACCACCAAGAAAGAAAAAAATACAAAAGCGGCACATATTAAAGAGCATATTGTTTTTATTTTTATGTAATTAAATGACAACATGGCTATTAAACGGGTTGTAATATCAAAGAAGCAGGTTAAAATTGTTTTGCGGAAATTATGTAACATATTGCATGTCAGTGGAAGAGTGCTGCTTGTTTTCATGCATTCAGTTTGCTACATATACTTGCTTCCCTCAAATCTACACAAAAAGAAATAACAACAAACAAGACAGACGTTTTGACAGTAAATTTATGACAAACGAACACATTAGGTGGTTTTCTACAATGTTACGTGAGCCAAAATAAATTAATCTCTCTTTATTTTGCATGCAGGATTACGCATGAACAATTTGTAGTGTTTACCTGTATCCAGACGGTCAGTTTTTACATTTTAATATCTGGATTACAATTAGAAAAATAAACTAAACCATTCCTCAATTTGAATCAAACTCAACGCATAACACTTTTGTTTGTTTCAGACTAATCAACCAGGAACTATTTCACATGGGTTCATCTCAGTTTAAAATACTAAAACGAGATATCTCAAAACATTTCACTTCGTATGAGAGCAAAGCAATTGTCCTACACTTCCTTTAACCGATTGTGCATGTGTCCATTTCTGCTGTAACTCCCAGTAGCAGCGAGCAAAAACCTTACGAACATGTTTCCAGAGCGAGAAAGTGAGTGAGAGGAACTACATTTATGCCATTTTCCCCTTCGAATGTCATCCAGACATGTCAGTGTTAATGATATGTTTAAATACATTCAGCCGGCGCTAAAAAATCCCCACACAACAACAAAATGTAAACACTACAGAGGGCATAAAACAATAGATACTAATGACAAACCAACATTTATACATTTAAAAGTGCAATTTCCCCATATTTGGAGGCTGAATGCTGCTTGCTGCTACTATTTTTGCGGTCAACCAATTGCAGACGGAACTTGAAAAATGAAAATGTTTAACTTACTGTACAGGCCAAAAAATTAGTGGCAGTGTTATTTGAAATCAAGAAACATGTGATGGAAGGTAGTCATATCTTAAACGGAACAGAAATATAATTAGAGTTTTTTGTTTTTATATATTTGAAATAAATAAATTAGTAAAGATTTAATAAATAGAAGCTACAGCTCTAAGCAAAGAAATCTCACTCTCTCATCTGTTCTTGGAACGTGTTATTTATAACGCGACGGGGCGCATTGATATCAGTACCAAAACATGATTTCGGCTAAACTGAGAACAATAAGCAGCGAAGATGCTGGATTTAGACTTCAATCAGCAATTTTAACGTCTTCACTTCAACGACCTTCACTTTAGAGCAACACAACTCTCTCAAAAATAGAAGTAAAAAAACAAAATGAGTGAGGTACCTTCCAGTAGACGTTAACTTAGCAGATTCACACTATACAATACATTCAGTGAGTGTCCTACTCGTATAAAAAAATTAAATAAAAAGAATCGGGATGGAATCTTTGTTACGTTTGGAGCGGAAACGATTACGTCGCAAGTGCTATCCAGTTACTCCTCAACACTGCCTCTCTGCTCCGCAGCCTAACAAACAACCACAGTAGTGCAACACTGCAAGTGCTCCCCTTTCCTTAACACCAGTCTCTAAAATCCTTTAAAAGAGCTTTAAAAATGTAATTCGTATGATTAAAAAAAAGCAGCCCTTAAAGCTCAGCGCACTGTCTATGACTAAAAACAGATAAAAACAGCTCTACGTTAAAAACTGCTAATCTAGTACTACATGTGTTTTTTAAAATCAGTGTTATATCAGTACGTGTTTAGCAAATATCATAGTGAGCGTTTTTGTTTTCTACATCAGATTGTCTGAGAGGTTAAATGTTAGTGTTTTGGAGGAGGAGAAGAGGGAGGTTTCTGGAGTGCAGAAGTGTTGTTTAAAGGACGAGAGCTCTGGAGATGCAGGTGGTTGTGTTTGGGTTTAAGTAACGCCTGGCCTGCTCTGTCATGATCAGCTGATCCTCAGTTTTCCCCAAAACCACTGCCTCCCACTCGCTGTCAGCCTGTTGGATGAGAAAACAGGTATGTTGATTATGGTTGATCTAAAATTAAAAAAAATTGCCATAAAAGTAAAATCATTTTTGTAACCTAAAATAAATACTAACTGAAGTATTAAAACATAAAAAACAACAACAAAGAAAAACCCTGCAAAAGACATTTTAACTACAACTTTTTTTAAAATCATAATAATTTGAAAGCTTAATGGGAAATATATATAAACAAAAACATTTATTTGATTTTTATTTTTTTATTGAGGCTATATAGAAAAATAAAAACAATTACAACTAATTCTAAATATTAAATTAATATTAAACAAAATTGTAATCATACTAAAAGGCCAAAGGTCTAAATTTTGTATTAATATTTATAATGAGAAAAAAAACACCAAGACTTAAAGATTTACTTGAGAAAATTAGATTTAATGATTTAAACAAATACATAATTTAAGCATTTCTGTTAACATAATATATACGTTTTATATTTAAACTAAAACTTTTTAAAAGTCATAATGAATTGAACATTTTATGGGGGAAAAATGTAAATTACTGAGACAAAAATAAAAATGTAAAAGTGAAAACAGCAAGAAATATTAATATCCACTCAGTAATACTAAAATTAACATATAAATGAACTATAAAATATAATTTAAGCTAAAAAATATATAGGGATAAACCATAAGATTTACTAGACCAAATGAGATTTAAATTTAAACAATTAAATAATTTAAACATTTTGGTTAACATATCATCCCAAATATCGTTAACTAATCTGACTTTTTCCAAACAGCACATTATTGCAATTTTGTGTATACACTGTAATTATGTGCTAACTCCAAAAACAATGGATATAGGAATATCAGTATTATATAAAATCCTTTCCTTTTGCTATTTAGATAACAAAAGAGTGACTTACCGGTGTGGGTGTTTGGTAAAGCGGGCTCCTTTGGGTCATGTTTTCTCTCTTGCCTTGTGGGCTGAGTGAACAAACAGCAGAAAGCGAATCCTTCAGTGATTCAGGAGAGCAGGAGTTCTCCTCTCTTTCTGTTAATGGCATCATGAGCATGGATCTGGTCAGCAGGCCGTCGCTCTGAGACTACGTGGAAAAAGAAGTAGCAGGAAAACAACGTGAACTCTACAATTCTAAAGATGCATCTTTAGTTAGAAGAGCAGGATAATGCTCTTACCATTGTTCCATTGTTGTTAATCAGCTGTTGAGGAAACAGCTGAACGTTCAGACAGTCTTTTTCCCAGCTGTCCAACACCAAAGACTTTCTCACTTTCCTTGCAGGAGCTTCCATCTGCTGTTAATTCCACAAGACACAGCAAATAAAAACTAGTGTTCGGTTTAAAGGGATAGTACTCTGTCATTATTTACTCACTCTCTACTTGTTCCAAACTTATTTCGAGTTTCTTTCTCTTCTGAACACAAAAGGATATACAGTGGGGGAAATAAGTATTGAACACGTTTTTCCTGGGTATAATATATCTAAAGGAGCTGTTGACATGGAATTGAACCAGGGTTTGAGAAAAACCCAAACAATACAAACATAAAAGTAAAACTAAACAAAAAAAGATCTAAAAATGAGTTATGTGTAATAACAATGGAATGACACAAAGAGAAAGTACTGAACTACTGAAATGTATTTAATACTTCATATTAAAGGCTTTTTTGGTGATGGCAGATTAACGACGCCTCTCATATGGAGAATGAAGTCACATGCATTGCTCAGGTGTGAGTTTTTCACAGACTTCAACAGAGTGTAAATTCTTGATGGTTTTGTGGGTCTCGTCTATCAAATCTGATCTTTATTTAGTATTTTCTATTGGATTCAAGTCAATTGATTGGCTGGGCCATTCTACAGCTTGATTGTCTTTCTCTGAAAGCATTTGAGTTTCTTTGGCTGTGTTTTGGTCATTGTCTTGCTGAAATGTTCACCCTGGTTTCATCTTCATCCTCTTGCTAATGTAGACGTTGGACTAAAGGAGCTAATATTCATTTACACTGAGGAAGGGCAGAGGGTTGCTGATGAACTAATGAGAGATTTCAGCTGCTGTCTGGGTTTTCACTGCCTTTCTACACCTCCCTTTCTTCATGTGTTCAATACTTTTTCCCTGCGTCATTTCATTTTATTACGCAGAACATAATTTGTAAACTAATTAGTTTTGTTTTCATTGCATACATGGATTTCAACAGCACCTTTATAAATGTGTTTTTTGAGAAAAATGATGACGTGTTCAATACTTATTTGCCCCACTGTATTTTGAAGAAACTTTGTTACTCAGTGGCTACTGGTTTCAAACATTCTTCAAAATATTCTGTGTTCATCAAAAAATCAGGTTTAGAGGTTTGTAACCACTTGAAGGTGAGTACATTTATATTTTTGGGTAAACTATCTCTTTAAGATTGAAATTCTGTCACTATATCTATTTCCCATGACTGCGTGAATGGGTATGAAAGAAAGTGGCGAATACCTCGTAGGATCGGTACTGAAGTTGGTTCTGCACTTGTGTGAAGATGTCTGCTCCAGTCTCCTCCTTCAGGACCTCTCTGATGTCCTCCTCCAGAAGTGCCAGTGGTTGCGGCTGAACACACCAGGGTAATATATTAAAATGCAAATTAGGGACTGAAGCACTGATGAAAAAGTGTTTTAGGTGAATCTCATGAAACTAGTTTGTTTTAGGGACTGTTAAAACCCTGTTTTTGTCCTGATCGTTTTTAGGACCCTACAGATATTATATTGAAAACCGACAAAATAGATTTGCTGCCATGGCAACTAACTGAAAATAAAAGTAAAGGTCAGTTGACGATCATAGGAATAAGTATTATGAGGGAGAATTTTGTGCTTAATTGTCCTGCTATATAGATTTAATGCTTTTTATCCAAAATGTAATTCGGTTCCACACATGTGAGAGGGGTCTCCTCTCTGTATGCGCCAGACACTTTCTTATCAACACTCCATGGTTCTGGGAAATCTTCTTGCAATTCTTAAGCTGATGATACACAGGGCAACTTTTTGAGCAATGTTAATGGGCAACTTTGGGAAGTGATACCATAAATGGGCAATCAGGTGAGACACAGGGTAACAAATTAGGGCAATGGGTTACAGACACAACATTGTTCACAACATCGCTCTGCAAAATTACATGGCAACATTGCTCAGCATTAGTGTTCTTCATGCAGGTGAGTGCTTTACAAAGCACCTGTAGATGACATTCTTTTCCTCTCCATATGCACCAGACACATTTCTATAAGCACCATATACTTCTTGGAAAACATTGTGTAATTCTGAGTGTGCTTCACACAGGTGAGTTGGCTTGACAAACCATCTAAACCAGGGGTGCCCAAATTTGGTCCTGGAGGGCTGGCGTTCTGGAGAGTTTAGCTCCAACTTGCTTCAAATTAAACCCGCCAGGAGGTTTCTAGGCTGTGTCTGAAATCGCAGAGTAGGTACTACATTTGAATTTACTACACGACTGTTAGAAAAGTATGTTTTATATAGTATGAATGTGAGACGTATGAATGGAACTCGGATGTACTACATCCACCATTTGTCATGATCACGTGACCTACCCGCGTCAGTTGTGTCGCTTCACTCCCATTTATGAATTCTCTCGCATTAATTTTTTTGAAAAACAGATTTGAAATACCAAACATTATTAGATATATTGAGAAATTCACTAATGTTTCAGGCCTTAAAATGAATCTAGATAAATCTGTATTATTTCCCCTTAAAGAATGCTCTTTTATAAAAATTGAAAATATTCCTGTTAAACATAAATTAACATATTTGGGTGTAAAAATTTGTAAAAATGAGAAACTAAGAAGTCAATTAAATTTTGAGCCAATTATTGAAAAAACTAAAAATAAATTTAATATGTGGTTAATGAGGGACATCTCAATATTTGGGAGGGTATTGTTATCAAAGGCAGAAAGAATATCTAGATCTGTACATACTTCATTATCGTTGGATGTGCCTCCCAATGTTATTAAAGATCTGGATAAGATTCTCTATAACTTTATTTGGAGAAATAAACCACATTATTTAAAAAGAGAGGTTATTTGTAATCATAAAAAACAAGGCGGACTGGAGGTTTTAGATTATAATACTCTTAATGACACTTTTAAAATTAAACGGTTGATTGAATTTATGAAGAATAGAGACAATTATTTCAATGTATTTCCTAATTTTATATTCAATACTCTGGGTGGCATAGACTTTTTGTTGAAATGTAACTTTTCTGTTGACAAAATTCCAGTTAAATTGGCCAGTTTTCATAGACAAGACCTTCTATCATGGAAATTAGTATATAAACACAATTTTTCACCCCATAATTATTTCATATGTAATAACAAGGATGTTTTATTTAAAAACAAATCCTTATTTTATCAGAATTGGTTCAATATTGTATTCTGTTAGTGAGGCAGTTAATTAACCCTCATGGATATCGGTTATCTTATACTGAATTTCTTAAATTTTTTTAATTACCAGTTAAACCGAGAGAATTCGCTATTGTTTTGGATGCAATTCCAAATGGTGTGGTTTTGCGTTTAAAAAACTGTATTTCAAAAGGGATTAGCATAGGCAATCCTCGTGAAAACATTTTCATTGAAAATATTGATGTTTTAAAACAATCAATATTCAATACACAATCAATACACATAGTGTAACAATAAGGTTATAAGGAATGCTCTCTGTTCGTTGTCTCTACCTACAGCAAGATATTTTTGGTTTTCATTATTTGATAACATTTCTTGGGTTAAAGCTTGGAAGTTGACAAATAAGTTTTGCATAAATAACAAAAATAAAGAAGTGTCGTACAAAATACTCCATAGAATTTATCCTGCTAAACATGTTTTGGAAAGATTCAAACTTAATATTTCATATATGTGTGAATTTTGTGGTCAAGAAAAAGAAACAATTTTGCATCTTTTTTTCCATTGTATTTACTCAAGAATATTTTGGAAAGATTTGGAAATGTTTATTAACATGAATGAAGCATAAGATAGAAATTTGTTTATTTGATGTACTGTTTTATTTTGATAACGAGAACTTGAACTGTAAAGGACTACATATTTTTAATTTATGTTGTTAGGAAAATACCATATACATAAGAAAAAGTGGGCTCAATGTAAACCAAACTTTTCCCATTTTGTGAATGACTTTAAATTATATGTAAATCTTTTAAAACAATCACAAAACAAGAAAGCACTGAAAACATGTAATGCTCTGAAAATATTTAATTTCATGTAAATTTATTTTAACTTTATTTTTTCTCTCTTTTGAAAAAACTATGTGAAATGTATTACCTCTTGTTCTTGTGGCATTGAGTTAATAAAAAAATAAAAAATAAAACATTCTCTCACATGGCATAGTGGGATAGCGTAGCACCCATCGAATCCCCACTTCAGAATTTCGCCAGAAGTAGTTGGTTACGCGGGAACTTCTCGCATACTGTTTTTCAAATACTATGAATTCGGACAGACTACTCGGCTTGTATACTGTTTTTAGCAAGTATGGAAGTACGGCTGCGTCCGAAACCGCCTACTACTCAGTAGGTACTGCATTTGAATTCAAACGTACTACTTGGCCGTTAGAAAAGTACGTTCTATACAGTATGAATGTGAGCAGTATGAATGGTATTCGGACGTACTACATCCGCCATTTTGTCATGATCATGTGACCTACCCGCATGAGTTGCGTCGCTTCACTCCCATTCATGAATTCTCTCGCGGGGCATCATGGGATAGTGCAGCGTGCATGGGATGCGCACTTCAGAATCTCGCCGGAAGTAGTAGGTCATCCGGGAACTTCTCGCATACTGTTTTTCGAATTATATGAATTCGGACATACTACTCGGCTCGCATACTGATTTTATCGTACTATATAGTATGGAAGTATGCGATTTCAGACGCAGCAGTAGTATAGCTAAGAGCTTGATAAGGTGGTTCAGGTGTGTCTAATTAGGGTTGGAGCTAAACTCTGCAGGACACCAGCCCTCCAGAACCGAGTTTGGTCACCCCTGAGATAACTAACTTGGACTTGTCATCGCATTTATATACTGCTGCTCTCTGATGATTTGAAGTGCTTCTTTTATCCTCACTTGTAAGTCGCTTTAGATAAAAGCATCTGCTAAATGAATAAATATAAATGTAAACGCAATGATTTTTACACTTTTTGACTGTCAAAATACTGGAGGTCAATCGACTTTGATTTTTATGAATCACCAATGATCAGTTTCCACTAAACCTCTGACCCAATGCAAATTTCCATTTTAGGGTAAACTACGTTTTTTAAAGGTGCTGTATGTACGTTTTGACTCATAACAATACCATAATATGTTTGCAGATATTTAAGAAATATACCAAGTGAACATTCTTGTTTATCTGAAAAACAATGCTGAAGTCAGACATTCTGCTTCAAAATTAGCAAACAAATATTACGAATGTAAACATTAGGTGAGTAGGTTACATTGTAACCGCGTGTCCTAACAACACGCTACATGACGATATGACGCTACTCACATTATTAGCATTTACCACTAAATAAAGCACATGAGGTGTACCTGAGGTGATCAGTTTATCCTGTTGTTCACCTGTGAGAAACAGAGGTCATTTCTAACATATCAATTCGAGGTGTTGGTTAGAACAAAAACTCCTTTTAATACGGAAAATATTCCTTCTATCGCGTGCCATTGCTTTTATTTAGAACACGGTTTAAATCAGCCTTTAGGCTCGATATTCTCGCTGTTGGTGTCGTCAATCTGGCAACCTGCGCTTGCGTTTGTTTTGATCCAGGAATGCAATACCTAGTTAAACCACTGGGTGTCAAACTTACATACTGCACCTTTAACAGATATCATGAGAGTCATTCTTTCATGCATCTTGCTTTTTAACCAGTCACATTTTAACCAGTTTCTTTTATTAATTCATTTATTGTTACTAGAACTTACCACCATCCTTAACGGGCCATGCATCTTCTCCTGGGCGGCCAGGGCATTTTTAAATGGAGTTGGTGTTCTTGGAGTGTGTACTACAATATTCTTATGGAGTTTTGGGGTCCTAAAACTGAAGACAAAAACAGGACTAGTTATTTCTTGATTCCGACCACGGTTATCTCAAATTTCTCAAACAGCAGCAGAGGTGAAGAAGGAGCCCTGACCCTGCATTCTCCTTCTGGTGTTTCGGTGTGGTCTCTTTCTGATGCGGTGTGTTGAGGAGGCATTTCTGTCCACACACTGGAGTTGACGTGAGAGCAGGATTGTCGAGGCTCAGGGGCTCACCACCAGATACATTAAAAAACTGAAAATAAAAGGTTGAGAAAAGGGTTAAATTAATTCACTAGACCTGGTTATTGATTATTGACTAATGTGTTCACTGAATACAAACCTAACAGATCACTCAGGATCATTAGGATCAAGTAAACTAGAAATTCCTAGAACTAGAAAAACTAGAAAAATTTGAAATTTTTCATACCTTTAAAACCTGTTTTAACACATTTTAATCAGTTTTTAATCATTTTTATTCTTTGTTGTTTTTATTTTCTTATACTTGTATTTTGTTTCTATTATTCTTGTTTATGTAAAGCACTTTGAATTACCATTTTGTATGAAATGTGCTATATAGATAAACTTGCATTGTCTAATATGACTAATGAATATAACTATACAAGAATAATAATAATAATAATAAATATCAGTGAATAATTCATTTTTGGTGCATGGGTAGAACCCACCTGTATAACTATCTTTTTTTTATAATTATTTTTTACTTTTTCTTTCATTTTTTTATTGGGATAGGATAGTGGAGGACAGACAGGAAAGCATTGGGAGCAGAGAGAGGGGAAGGGTCGGCATAGGACCTCGAGCCGGGAATCAAACTTGGGTCGCCATGAGCACCATGGTGCTATATGTTGGCGCACTTAACCACTAGGCAAGGTTCATACACATTTTTACTACTAAAATTCCATGACTTTTCCATGATTTTTCCAAGAGTTTCAAGTAAATTTTCATGACCTAATGTTTCATGCAATGTCTACATATACGTGATAAAAGAAAAACAATGCATGTTCAAATTTATTACAGCATATCGTAAAACACACAAAATCTATTTAGTTTCATTATTTATATTTATATCTGTGTAAAATTGATTTAGATAATGCTTACACCGCATTAATAATGTGAGAGTATGTGATTGGCCAAGGACAGAAAAGAAGTAAAGACAACTAACCTATATTCAAGAATACAGATATCTGTTTTCCATGACTTTTCCAAAACTTTTCCAGGCCTGGAAAATGCCATGTCAAAATTCCATGACTTTTCCAGGTTTTCCATGACCGTATGAACCCTGACTAGGCTTTTGGCACAGACTCTTTTTAATAAAGCTATGAAACATTCAGTCAATAACTTGCATAGAAAATACTTAATCACTGGAATACAGAACAAACTATTCACTGCTTTTCAATAATTATACTGAATTGACAACTTAAAAAAAACAAAAAACTATTTTTTTGGCTTGATTTAATTTATGATTTTTTTTATGTACCTGAGAAGGTGAAAACGGCAGGCCTTTAACAGGAGTGTGTTTTGGAGAGTTGCCACTGTTGTCAATATAAGCACAGCTTCTTTCTTCAGCAGGAGACTGATCTCCTCTCACTCTTCTCTTCTTTCTGCAGATGGAGGCTGGTGGAGAGCTGAATCTGTTCATGCAGGTATTAGGAAGAGTCCCAGATTTGCCCTGGATGGCCACAGCACACGGTCTGCTCATCGTCGGTACGGTAGGAGCATTTATTGGGAAGGCCAGGGTTTCTGTACAGACATCAGTGGGGTTTGTGGGCTTCGGAGAAGGGCCGGCTTCTGAGAGATCAAAACTAGTGACGTCACTCCAGGCCAGAGGATCCTACAGCATCAAAAAACACATTTATATTGCGACAATTCAAAATCTGCATCTAATTTTAGTAATCTAAACAAGTAGTCCTAGTCCTAGTCTAGTTAAACCCCATATTGAATTTAAACACAGACGAAAATGAGGCTGTGAGCGATGCAGTGTCATGCACATTTTTACATATCACAACTTTCAAACCATTTTTATGTTTTTTTAGAGGGATGTTTCTTAATCTGATCAATTAGTTGAACAAAACATACTAATATTGCTCACAACCTAATTTCATTCTTCCAAAATTTAAATATGGTGCTACCCTGGCTTAGATCTATTAGTACAGTAATTAATTAGTACAGAAATAGAAAAAAAAGACAAAAAATTTATAACGTATCTAATCTAATTAAATATAGTTTTACATTCATTAAAGAGTGCAATGTATACAACGTCAAAGAACAAAGACAGTTTCTAAAACGGTCACACTTTATCTTAGGTGGCTTTAATTAATATGTACTTACACTGAAATTATTAATTTGGTAAAATGTACGTATTGTGTAGATACATGTTTTTTACATTGTACTTATGATTGATTAAATACCTGCATGTAATTACATATGTAATAATTTCTGTAATTACAGATGTAATTACACTGTTGACCATCCCTTACACCTTAACCCACACCTAACCCTACCCATACCACCAAACCTGTCCCTAACCATATCCATATCCCACCTCTAGAGCACCAGAAGTGTTCTGCAATACATTATGAACACAGTAAGTACATTGTATTTATTGTTTGATGCAAGTACACAGTAGTTAATGCCACCTAATAGGAAGTTGGACCCTATATTTTTATATAATTAATATTTAATAGGGCGGTTCATTCCGCTGTGGCGACCCCAGATTAATAAAGGGACTAAGCCGAAAAGAAAATGAATGAATGAATAATATTTAATAGATAAATATTAATGCAATGTTAAAACTTAATTTTCATTCAATTTCAGTGCGTGTTAGTATTGATCAGGGTTATTATAGTCATCTTAAACTAAAACCATAAAACTGAATACATTTTTTACAAAATTACCAATAACACTTAAATATCACTCTTATTAACAGAAAACCAGAATAATTAATGATTAGAAAATTCATATAACCTGCTCAGTTTATTTAGAACACACACAACGTATCTATATGTACTCTGCTTACCGAGTCAATGAGCTCCATGGTCTCTGCAAACTCAGGGATGGTCTCTAGTGTGGACAGAACAGCACTGGCTTCAGCAGCCAGAAACTTGCTGGGAGAGACAGGCAGAGGTATGGAGACGGAGCGGCCGTCCTCTACACCTCTGTCCTCCACACTCTCCACACTGTCATCAGGCAGACTGTCTGACCAGCTCGAGTAGCTCTCTGGATTCTGCAGAGGAACAATCATTGATGTCAGTGAGGAGAAGAGTGTGATAAAACACATGAAATGACCAAAATGAACTGGAAGGGAAAGTTTAACTGAATAAATCAAAAATAAATCACATAGAATCAATAAGTCCACATTTATTCAGTCATAATATCGATGTTGCATATTACTTTGTGACTATATGCTATAATGTTAAGATTTTTTTGTAAATATGTGAGTATAATATATATTATTTATATATTAATAATATATATTAATTATATTATATTATATTAGAGGTGGGAATCTTTGATGACTTCACAATGCAATCCAATTCTGGGTGTCACAAGCCGATTCCCAAACGATTCTTAACCAAACTTTTTTCTATTTTTACAAATATTTGTACAATTTTATGTCATTTTAACAAGAATTACAGTTTCTATGTTTTTGATTAATGATTGGAATTTCTGTGTGATAATACAAAATTGTTTTATTTTATTAAATAATTATTCTTTATTAAGATTTGAATGTAAAAACACCAGATTAAAAAGATTAATTATGAAGAACAAACATTCCAAAAAAAAAGAGAGCAGTACAAATGTTTTTTATCTGATTATAAAATTAAGAAAAACCTGGGAAAAATTAAATGCACATTAATTATGTAATTATTAGCCCTCACAATTATTGGCTGCACAACGGATCAGAAGCGCTGCATCCCACCTGTAATTATCCATCTGTCCAAATCAAGTGAATTCGGTAGCATACGTATATGCGCTTGTCAACACTTATTATTTTTCTGTTTAGAGCATGTCCCTGGGCATGCCTGCACTATCGCACTCTATTTTGAATACATAATCGATCCTGAATTTTTGAGAATTGATTTAGAATTGTTAGAGCAAGAATCGCAATACATTGCAACACCACTAATATATATATATATATATATATTTTTTTTTTTTGGTTAAAACTTTCAACTTTTCTTCTTTCAACATGTTGGCAAGAAAATATTTCACATTTTTACTTGTTTAACTTTTAACTTACAACTAAAATACTAATTAAAATGGCAGAAAACAATAATAAAACCAAAATGTACAACGATGGAAAAAGAAATGAACTAAAAATTCTCAGTTTCTCTGGATTTACCATTCATAGTTATGTGTTTCAGTAAAATGTTATTGTTGTTCTTTTTTATGCTGTAAACTGCTGATGAGATGTCTTCCAAATTTAAAATAAAATAGTTTTCAAATGTTCAAAATAAACTAACTAAAATACTGAATAAGTAAATAAAATGTGAATGTTACCAAACCTACTAAATATATTTCAAACAGACAGAATTAACTCAAAGAAAAACATATTTACAAAACGATAATATATAATAACATTAACTATGCTATTTAATTTTATTAGTAATACTGAAAAAAAATGAATAGTACAATGATGGAAATAACATGTAGAGTGAATATAATGCAAATTTTAAAAAAAGTAAAATGTTAAAACATGCATTTAACAAAAAGTAAAACTTTTAAAGTGGTCATGTTCTATAAATATAGTTAACCAAACCACATGTGAAGCAAGTGGACAGTGAGTGCAGGCGAAGCACAGCTAGAAATGAGTTAGAAATTAGCAGGATGGGAATGAAGGGAGGCGATGGGGCCTAAAGCACACTACCCTATGTGCACACACACAGTGTTTCTTACACAGGGCCCCGACTGTCTTCTGACTTCACTCTCAGCTGACATTAGCAACAGCTCTAGCTCCTTAATTCTTTTCTCTTTGTCGGGGTCATCGTGGAACGGCTGTGAGGAAGAGTAACAACCAGGAACGAAGAGGCGCAAAGAGAGACGGAGACAAAGTTTACTGACAATTTCACAAGACTTTTATGAGGTCCTTAATTTCACCAAGGAAAAAGCTGATGTAGTTATTGCGCAGGGTTTCTACAGGTTTCATAATGTCAAATGTAAGATATTTTAAAGAAACATTTTTATTTGGAAATAGGTTCAAGTTCCCTAGAGTTAAACACTTGAGTTTTATCATTTTTTAATCCATTCAGCCAATCTCCAGGTCTGGCAGGAGCACTTTTAGCTTAGCTTAGCATAAATCATTGAATTGAATCAAACCAAGCATCTTGCTCAATTAAAAAAAAAAGAAAAAAAAAAAAGAGTTTCGATAATTGTCCTATTTAAAGCATGATTAATCTGTAGTTTGCTAAGATTGTGTACAAAGACTATCTGACTATGATTAGTGAGATGCTAATGGTCTAATCCAATCAGTGGCGCCCCCAGAAAATTTTCTTAGGGGTGGCCAGAAGAGGCCACACTAAATGGCACACAAAAAAATAATGAATTCAGTGTAATGTTATAATTTTGTTTCTGGTAAATGAAATAATGTGGTTTTAATTCATTTAATTAATTACTTTTGAAATACTGCAATTTATTCCTTGAATTCAGCAAGTACATATGCAAACCAAATAAAAATCAATATTTAGTTTAAAAACACTTTTCATATATATAAATAACTTTTCAGTTATTTTTCACATACTTTTACTGTACAGCATACAGTATATGCCATGTCTAAAATTAATGAAGATTAATGAATTAATAAAACAAACAAATGAATCAGTGAATCAGCTACGTCACTGGCACCAATCAATCCACAACAATTTAGTGGCTGCTATTTATTTATTTATTGAAATATTTGTGTAAGTACATTTAAATTAATAATATCAATAGCAAAATCATATTGGGGTGGCCACAGGGGTGGCCAGAGTTTACACAGGGGTGGCCGTGGCGCCCCTGAATCCAATTCAATAATTTATGGTAAGCTAAGCTAAAAATGCTCAAAGACTCAGACTCAAAGATCTGCTGAATGGCAAATGGTAAAACTCAACCGTTTAACTCTAGGGAAGCTGTAAAAAGACGTATTTTCAAATAAAAAGTGGAGTGTTCCTTTAAGACCTTTTAAAGACCATTATCAAATAATTTAGATCCTATTTTTCAATGTCACAAAAAAACAAGGAAAAACAGAATAACTAAATTACTTGCGAGGTGAATTAATTTATTCAAACTGAACATAGTATTGAAGACAATAGCAGTAGTATGAAAAAAAATTCAATGAGCTTTAGCAGTAGTTCAGCTAATTCAAGTCATTTTAAAGACTACAATTTCAATTTTCCTTCTTTTTTTACTTTTTAAGATCCCACAGAAACTCTGCTGTGCTTTTGATGTTATTAAATGAATGAATTTTAAAAAACAAATTTTACAAAAAAAATCCATTGGTGAAATTCAGGTCTTTTTAAAACACCAGACCACACACATGCAAATTAAACAATTATACACAAACATATGAGTTGATTTGTTTTTTAATTTATAGAGATGAAGAACAGACTTCAGAAAGAAGAAAGTTCAGAGATACAGAGAAGACAGAAGCATGCTGTGAGAAATGCATCATGGAACTTACCGACATGAAGCTCGAGATCTCAACGTTAATGTTTTCCAAGCACTGGCTACTTTGTGATCTGTATGGATACCTGGGTGGCTGCCAATCAAACACAATAAGAAAGTGTTTAATGTTTACTGTACTAAATACTTCACATTAGCTATTTATTATATTTTTTTGTTAGGTTTGTCTATACAGATAAGTCGAAAATTGTTTCACAAATTATCATAAAAAATTTAATTTTTTTAAAAATTCCTATCATCAGACATCAATAACAGTAATCGGCTATCATTATTGGTTGAGAAATATTGGGCATCTTTACTAAAAACTAATAAATAAAAAAAAAAGTTACACTTAATAAGAGTTAAGTTTAAGGTACAATTCTCGCTATTAACAAACCATTAACTACGACTTTTAGCTCAGTAAACTCCTAGTTTGGTGCTTATTAATAGTTAATAATAATTAGGGATAAAGTACATCCAGGAGGTTGTTATCGCAGAATAAAGCCCAACAGGCTTATCGGCAGCCCATTGCGAAGTGGAGCAGTGTTGTATAATGCTGTGTTCACACCAGTCGCGGAACGCGCAAATAAATCATGCTATTCACGCGTAAATAGACGCGTGAACATTTTGAGTTTACTTGCTTCATTCGCGCATCAAATTCACTTCACTTGGTGACTCTAGCTTTGTTGCTAAATGGCTAACATGGATTTTGTTTATGTGCTTCAGGAAGACTGATAAACAGCGTTGATTTGTTTGACGCCGTCCACTAGATCCATTCAGATGTGCACCCAGCTCTGTGAATTCATAAACTCCTCCAGAAACTATACCTGAATGATGGAAGCCGAGCCCAGCCTGCTGAACTGTTGTCTGGTCTTGGCAAGAGCATTGTCCCTCGGGACACCAACAACAGGCGCTATGTAATAATCACGCCCCTATAAGAGAAAGCTCCTGATTGGTTAACGCAGTGCGAATGTTCGCTGAAGTTCAGATTTTCCAACGAGCGATTCGCGCGATACACACGTCAAACACGCAACTCGCGACGCTTCATTTGCATGAATCGGGTCATTCACACACAAAACCTTGTTCTGAGCTGTAATAGTTTATTAATTCTTTAATTAAGTGCAAATCTGACAGAAACTAAAACAGCTGATGGAGTATACACTAACCTGCACACTATTCAACCACAAGATAGCACCAAACAGTCAAAACGCAAAGCTGACAGAAATGAACCCCGTTGAATGATACTATTATTCATACACAAGATGGCGCCAAACAGTCAAAAACCGCAATGTGACAGACAAGCAGATACAAATGAATGTAGATGTAAGTATATGGATGTGAACGTATTTACTGACGGTCAAAGTGATTTGAAGTTGCTGGATGAGCCTGCATTATTTAGCGGTTGTTATCTGGGAATAAAATACCTTGGAATGTTGTGACTGACCAATCAGAATGGAGTATTCCAGACAGCCGTGTAATAATGCAGAATATGTCATTTATAAGTCCTAATAAACAACCAATATCTTAATAGTCACTAGTTAATAGTGAGAATTGGTCCCTTTACTAACTAAAAGTTGCTTTAGCGGCAGATGCAAATGTGTTATCACCTGTGATTGGCCGCTCAACATTAGCTGATTCTGGTCATGTGGATATTCCACAGTCTGGCTGGATTTGGGACGTTTCTTCTGGCCTGGATCGCTGTTGTAGCTCTTGTTGCCCTCCTGCAAGTAACCCTCATGTTCCACCTTCCTGCGCATGGTGGAGTTCCAATGGTTCTTAATGGAGTTGTCCGTTCTATAAGAATGCAGTAAAGTAAAGTCAATCTCCAGCCTACATAAGCACACAGGCATCCTTCTATTTTCAGCAAAAATTTAGACTGATATTTACCTTCCAGGCAGGAGCTTTGAGATCTCAGCCCAGCGGTTACCCAGACGTTTGTGTGCTTCATAGATAATGCGATCCTCTTCCTGAGTCCAGGAGGATTTCTTTACTTCTGGGTTAAGGTGATTGTGCCAGCGCTCTCTGCATTGTTTGCCTATGCGCCCTTGTAAGTGCTTAGCAATCACTGACCACCGTTTGGGTCCATATTTATGAACAAGCTCAATCACCTGTAGAGATTTTCAGAAACAATGCTTTGTAAATGTCATTTAACAATGTTTGATGTTGATATAAAACATTAAAACAGAAATTGTTAAAATAAAAGAGCGCGCATAGGGTAATTTCAAGAGTAATAACATCCAGTTAACATATATATCCCAAGACTATAGCTGGGTTTCCATCATTTTTGTTAATGCACATTTTGAAGTATACGGGTGATGGAAAAGCGAAATTTCAAATAAAAATCCCTTAATTCACAAAAATGTTTACGTTCACTTAAGGTGGTTTTGGACTTGTGCTAAAAAGGGTTAATATGAAAAATGGGAGATTGATACGTATTTGCTGAATAAAATCTGCAACCTTGTGTGTAATCAGCTGTTTCCATTATGCTTACCTTGTTTACTGTTTGTTACTAGGTTACCAATACTACAGTCAACCGCTCTAACAACTTGATGGAAATGCACCTAATTCGCGTTTGAAAACTTTGAAAACATTCTCTTCACCTAAGGATGGAAACCCGGATAATGACCAACACCGCACTGAACTATATACTAAGTATATTCTGTATACACAGAAGCAAACTAGGGAAATAAATAAGACACAGGTGAGACTAATCATAAGTCAAGGAAACTAAATGAAACTCTATCATCTGTATCATGAAACTGACAAAGTTTGACACTACGTTTATAGAATGTTTTATAAAATATTATAGAATAACATTTTACAGGTTTTATAAAATATTGTCTTTGCTGAAAATTACAACCATAAAAATAGCTTACCAAAATCTGTCAGGAAAATTTAGTCTTGACCAAATAAAAACAGGTAAGGCTGGTCTCGGAGCTAGCATATTATTGAAAGAACTATGATTTTAATATGAGCTAAAGTGAACTTTTAAAAGGTTTAACTATTTTAAATCAAAAATATATAAAACCTTATTTAAATATAGTTATATTTTAATTGAACGAGGATGGTTTAAATGGATCACAAGTGACATACATGTCATAGAGTCATACTATGTCAGTATATCATAGAGCTGAAAAATATATTACTGTTTCCACAAACATATTAGAAAGCTTAAAAGTACAGCAGTTATTTGAAATGGAAATCTTCAGTGTCACTTTTGATCAAATTAAACCATCACTGTTGAGTAAAATGAATCTTTTTTTATATGAATTAACCAAACTGTATACATAGTACTGTAACTATTTGTACTGCATCAATTTTGTTTCACAAAAATATTAAACAGCCAAACTCCCAAATGTTCCTTGAGCACTAAATCAGTATTTTAGAATTATTTCTGAAGCATCGCTAAAGACTGAAGTAATAACTCGCCAAAAAATAAACTTTCTAATAAACTAAAGTAATACATTCATTCATTTTCCTTGGGCTTAGTCCCTTATTTTTCAGGGGTTGCCACAGCGGAATGAACCGCCAACAATTCCGGCATATGTTTTACGCAGCGGATACCCTTACTGTATAATACAGTAATACATTACATTTTAAAATATGTTAAATTAAAAAAACAGTTATTATAAATCGCAATAAGATCTTACTATATGTACTGTTATTACTGTACTATTAATCAAGGATGTGCAGCTTTTTCTTTAAAAATGCTTTGGTAGTCTAGTATGTATGTCTAGTTTTGTATTACCATTAAGAATGAAATAGAGCAGAAAGTGAACTGTAGTGTTTACAAAAGTTTCATTTTATTCTCGAATGTTGTCATGCATATCTTAAACATAATGTGGTAAGAAAAAAGCTTTTAGTTGTTTGGGACGTAGAGGAGGAGGACAAATCTTGCACTCTAAAACGCTGAATCAAGACAACGAGATCATCACACCCTTCCCAATCCTTCATGTTTCACCATTTTTCCATCCATTCATCTCCGTCTTCCTCTGAGGACACTAAACACCCGGCTCATCTTACCCTCTGATCCTCCTCTTTTGTCCAGGGTCCTTTCACCAGCTCCGGGTTGAGCACCTTTTGCCAACGGTGCTGACATTGACCATCTGTCCTCGTCTGTCAAAAAGCAACAAAATCCCACATTAACACCTGCAGCAAGTACACAAATAACTATAATAACATCTTTACTAACACATAGGCCTGTCGCTAATTATACAACCTAGATTTAACAATAGTTCTGCTGAAATTCTATCCAGTCTTTCCACTGCAACAGTTTGCTTCAGTCTAAAGTTAGAAATCTTGATATGTGGCCTTTTTTTGGGGATGTTTTTGCATAGCTATATTTAAAAATAGTTTTTAATATTAAATTCAGATGACACTAAAAAGAGCTGACTGTTAAACTTATTATTATTAAATATAATCACAGTGAACATTGCAACTGACATGCAAATGAATCTAAATCAATCCTACTTTTACACCAGTAAAATAAATTCTTTCAAATGTGTCATTAACTCAATAGTTCAAGATTCTTTTCAAAAATGCTGATTCATCAGGTAATGAAACAAACGAAATCTTTGAGTGACTGAATCAATTAATGATTCAAAGTGATTTATTGTTTTGTTAAATTATTAATTTAAGAGATTTGTAAAAAAAAAACAATTAATACAGCAAGTGAAGTCTTTGAGTGAGTCCCTGAATCATTAAAACCATGTTCAATTTGATAAACTGTCACTGAATGAAAATTGTCATTGTTCAAGACATTCATTCAAAAATGTTGATTCATCCAGTGATGAAAGAGTAAATTCTTAATGAGTAAGTCACTGAACCATTAATTTAAAACTATTTTTATAGAATTATCTCTATTATTTGTTCAAGAGATTAGATTAAAAACACAGATTCACCAAGTAATGAAAAACGTTGTCATATGAGTGAATCACTGATTCATTATTTCAAAGAGCTAATTACAAAAAGCAGCTCTAAACAAGACTTTCACATTTTTTTCCATTTCATTTCACGTTTCCTTACATTTCAATTTGACTTGTTTTTAGAGATAAGAAAAAATATTTCAAAGCAATAATTTAGCATCAGATTCAATATACGCTACTTACTGGGAAATAATTGGCGATTAATTTCCAACCATCGGTTCCATGTTGCTCAACAAGCTTCTTCAGCTTCTCATCCTGTGCATTAAAGAGAGATTGTGAGGTTTTCCATTTCAGACAGCAACACTAACAGCGTCCCAGCCCTTCCTGTTTCATCACAGAAATCCAAAGAGTTTCCAAGTATTACACCAACTAAACATTACAACCACAAGCATACCTCATCTCGGGACCATTTAATTTTGCACAGGGTCTTTTTAGAATTCCTGGGGTCTCTGCTGTCAGGGTCCGTAGAATGACGATCTTCATCCTCATCTTCGCTGCAGCCATGAAACACAAACAGCACAGAAAAGAAATTATTTAACAAAAATAAATCTAATCAGAATGGGCTGCACGGTGGCGCAGTGGGTAGCACGTTCGCCTCACAGCAAGAAGGTCGCTGGTTCGAGCCTTGGCTGAGTCAGTTGGCATTTCTTTGTGGAGTTTGCATGTTCTCCCCGTGTTCGCGTGGGTTTCCTCCGGGTGCTCCGGTTTCCCCCACAAGTCCAAAGACATGCGGTATAGGTGAATTGGGTAGGCTAAATTGTCCGTAGTGTATGAGTGTGAATGAGTGTGTATGGACGTTTCCCAGTGATGGGTTGCAGCTGGAAGGGCATCCGCTGCGTAAAACATATGCTGGATAAGTTGGCGGTTCATTCCGCTGTGGCGACCCCAGATTAATAAAGGGACTAAGCCGAAAAGAAAATGAATGAAAAATCTAATCAGAATTCTTTATGCTTAAACTGTCTGATGCAAATGTTTAAACAGATGAGCATGATCGCTCATCTGTAAATACAAGATGCAAACCGTTTAGAAAAACAGGCGGCTCATTAAACAGGACATGCCTGAGAGTAATTAATCTCCAAGCAGGCAATACAAGTCACAAAAGTGAATTCAAGCATTATTCCAGAGCTTTGGTGTTTATGTTTTTCCATGCATCTAAATTCCATTTATTAATATACACACAAAATAAAATTGTCTGCACAAGTGAATCAAAGTTACAAACGCTCTTCCTGAGAGTTCAGTCTATGGGAATGCCTTGTTGCCTGGTAACATTTCACAAACACAGTGTGGTAAAGAGTATTTAATCAACACCAGTGGGTAGTAAATTCTCCCTGGGATACCAGAGCACAAACCTAATGGAAAATCACTTATCCAGTGGCTAAAGGTGACTGCTTGCTGTAGAGCTAAAAGTAGAGCTAAAATATTTTTAAAAAGAGCAAGTCAAGGAAGTCTAATCATTAAAGAAATATGCAAGAGCACATTCTACCAGAATGCCTTCCTGTAACGTCTAAAGTTGTGTTAGGTGTATATTTAGGCCTAAGTCCAATTTTGACTAAAGTGGTACAAATATGGAAGTTCAAAATCCTTCTTGCTCTCGGTCTGCGTGTTTATCATTGAAACATTGGCTCTCAGTGTATGTGTTACACGCCACCCAATGAAAGAAGTGTTTCATTAAAGAAACATGCTTCAAATATGATCTCCACCCTTCAGGAAGGATTGAGGTGATGAACAAGCCCATTTTACTTCATATTTGGAAGTGATCAGCACTTGCATCATTCAGTCGGGAAGCAAGCAAAAATAATGGCTGGCCACAGTGTTAAAGTGAGTGTAAATAGCGTCTGTACAAACTACTAATCTGTTTAGTCCGATTAAGGCCTGCAGCTGGTTCTTTTTATTTTACACACACATTTTATAAGGACTTACAATAGACAAAGATTTGTTTTACTATTCAAACAGAATCTTATATTCCCTAACAGTAATGCAATCCTCAGAATAAACTACTCAGAAATTCTACATTTCACAAAAACACATGCTATTATGATTTATAATCTGAAAAAAGGTTGCATTTTGTCTCAACAACACATGGAAAACATGCATTCACATGTTTATTCATCCATAAATAACATCATGGTCATATTTGTATGGGCACAAAAAGAAAGCTGTACGTCACCTTCCTTTATAAACATGTGTTTGGAAAATCTGACAGACACAGTTTTATAAACCAGCTAGATGCCAGTAAGTGATTCTGTGCCAAGGATTAAGCACAGCATGAATATCCTTACTCTATTATTACTCCAATACAATTTAATATGTAGTTTTATACTTAATGTATACAGTACTTCCACATTTAAAATAGGCTATTTTGTTTATTTTGCAATATTTTCTATATATAAATTGCACTTTATTTTCAGGTGCCATGTTAGTGTAACTACTGAGTAATAATGATTAATTACATGTACTTACTATATGATTAGGGTTAGAATGAGGTTTAGATTTAGGGTTAGTTGCATGAAATTGTGCATAATAAACATAAACGAATTTGTTTTTACAGCTTTTCAGCTTGTTATTAACAAGTTACATTTTAATTTCCAGTAACTGTAACATGTAGCACTCTTATACACTTTTCAGATTTTTTATGTGATATTTAAGTGTTAAAATACAACAAAAGCACACTATTTTTCACAACGAGGAATAATCATCTTGTAAAATATTCTTGATGTGCATTAGTAACATATTTTTATAAATAATTGGTGATGGTGTGGTGTTATTACTATGCAATGCCATATTAAGTCAGCGGGGCACAACTGTTTCATCTAATACCCCATAATCCTCTAAATCCGGAACAATTGCACCTTCCCTCATTTCTGTTCGGTTATTACTCTCACTTGCAGATGAATTTAAACATTTTTACTCACTGGTGACTGATTTCGTTCACTTATCGGGTTACATTGACTTTATTCAGCGAAATGTTAGCATGCTAGTTCACTCCAAATAGAAAACTCGGTAGAGCATGCTAACTGTTAGCATTTAGGTTAACACAATAAAGTGATCCTAAACTTTTGAAACAAATGACATTTGACATGAATTAACATTATGGAGGTAGTAGCAATAAGAAATAAGTTATTTTAAAAGACTGAACCCGTTTTTTAGGATCGCGATGAAATCTTGTTGGTCAGTCAGCAGGTGCAACGCGATGCGTCATTGAGATCGGACTGTCATGCCATGTAAACTATCATCATTTATAAACGTTTTAGAAGATATTGTGGAATTTTATTCTTAATTATTGTTATTTTGAGCGTTATGTTGCCATAGCAGTTTCTGTTGAGACACAAAAGAACTAATATGATAAACTCTTTCTTTAGAATACTCATAACGTTAAACAATCCCCCGATGTTTTGAGTTAAATTGGAGATCAGCATACTATCTACACACTTGAACACAATCCATAAGATAACAAATCTGATTATTTTAAATTTTTAAATTAGTATTTTTAATTAGTTCATAAGATCCATCATCTCACCTCCGGGACTTCATATTGGCCATGTCAAGTGTGTTTAAGTCCAGATATTTACAAAGGAAAATGCCTTCTAAATATCCAATGTCGCAATCTTCTTGAAATCAGAACACACAGCTGACATTTATCCACACATGCCACTGACAGACATGTGTCTTTTTTTTTCCTCAAAAAAACTTCAGATCCGTACAGTCACATTCCCGAGAGCCCCTTGCAATAAATATGAGACGCCACAAAATGGTTGTTATAAAACAATAAAAATAATATTTCCAATGCGATCTCAAAACAGCGAAGGTAGAAAGTCCATAAATATAGCAGTGTTATCCTTGCGCGCCTTGCTCACACACCCGCCCCTCTGTACTGTCACTATGTACTGTGTTTTCAGCGCGTGTACTTCTTCCACTCATTCTGTTTCATTTTTTGTCCATCCCGCCGAATCTCGCGCCCAGCCTTCTTCCGCAAGCGGGTTTGAATCTGCGCACGCGGCCTCGCTGCTGATTGGTGGACAAAAGTGGGCGGAGCAGCGCGCTCCTGTTGTTGAACAGCAACTGGTCTGTGACACTCTCTGACGTGCTTTTTATTTGCATACAGCTCGTGCGTTACATACTAGGCGTTCTGTTCATGTATTACCGATGGCCTATTTATATTTTAAGCAAAATTTGAAAGATTATTGTTCTAAAAATACGCTTTTGTCGTAAAAATAACCAAGTTTATATTATAATAGCAACACACTGTACAGTGAAAATGTTCTCACTGAACGTGACAGAGCATTCTCATTATGTAGGTCTATACTGCCCTCTTGTGGAGAATTTGGTGTAACCATGACAAGAATTCTGAGCACCCCAAATAAATAAATAAATAAAATACAATTCTGTAATCATTCCAAAAGGGAAACTTTCAATCAATTCAATCAATTATAGGTGTTAAGGTTATCATTAATTGTTTGGACAAAAAATTGTGGGCTAAATTAGAAGCAGTAAAATAAATATGAAACAAAATATACTAGGAAAATATAAAAGGCAAGGTAAAAATAAATAAATTGCAATATAATATAATATAATATAATTTAATATAATATAATAATATTTCTAAGTACAAGGCTAAACATCTTTTGCCCATATACGAACCTATCATATGAACACGTATTTTACTAGCATATATATGTGTGTAAGTGTATTTATTATTATTATTACTTGTCATACAACATTTCAGTTCAATTATCACACCTGATTGAGAGTGTTCGTGAGAGTTCTGCCGCCAGATGGCGCTGTTGTTTATGCTCCTTCACAACATTATTATTCCTCGTCTCGCTGCTTTCAGTCGCGTGACTGATTGTTTCGGAACTTCGAAACAAACATCAGTGTGTCTGTCTTTCTCTCACGGCGGCTTATCGGGAACATGATGAATGTCGGGGAGGACAAACTCTTTCAGTTCAGCCGGGTCAACATTTAGCGCCCAGAGACGCCGAGCTGGATTTTTGAATCGCTGGACTTCCTTTGCCTCCCGACACGTCACTGGAGTCAGTTGGATGGAAAGAGTGAAAAAAATAAGGCAAGATATTATTATGAGTTTACTGTCTTTGTACTATCTGAAACTCGCCGGCCACTCTTGAAGTACGTCGGCGGTTGTACTAAGTTTGTATGTGTAACAGGTCCTTTTCTCTGCGATAGTACACAATGTACATTACGTAATAAAATATTTATTTATTAAAAACAAGCTAGCCACATGGCAGAAATGCAAAGCTCCACAAAACAGAGACAAATGTATGCCAGTCAGGTTTAGTCTTGAAGCTTTGGTTGGCATCAGTACAAAAAACTGTTTCTGTCCGTCTTTAAAAATGTTCAAATGACCTGAAATGTCCATGTTTACACCAGATGGCCCTCTGTATTTGGATTTTTAAACATTTTTGTGTCTATTTTTGCTATTAGGATCTGCAGAATGCAGTGCAACAGTTGTGCTAATGTGTTTAGCTGTACTGTTAATATAACAAGAATGTCCAAAAATGAAATGATTTAATACAAAAGCATGTCGTTAGATTGAATACAGACCTTTAATCAATTGTATTGTCACTGTTTATTTCTTAAAAAGTGTTTTGATAACATCCAGCCTATTAATATTAAAATAGCTAAAATAATAATACTACTTAAAAATGTATGTACGTTAGGTGTTTAATATCAGTAAATTAGTATTACCATTTAAATGGCAGAATTGAAACTATAAATAAAATCAGTTCTGCGTATTGAAGTGAAGTGAGCCTTGTCAAGTATGCTTTTAACCATACTCGAAATTGGTCCTCTGCTTTTAACCCATTCAAGTGCACAGTGAGCAGTTGGCAGAATAACCGTTAGTATAAGTGAAAAATATATACCAAACTCCTTATGTAAAATTAAATTAGAATTAATCAGCTTGTGTACCATTTCAGCAACAAAACACATGAAGTAGAACTGTCATGCTGAATGGGAATTGAAACTATGAGTCCTGCGTGGGCTAGTCTGTGTCATTCAGTGTACTTGTGCAATGCCCCCACCCCACACACACACACACACACACACACACACACACACACACACACACACACACACACACACACACACACACACACACACAGTGTTGACAATTAAAGCGATATGACCAAGTGAAATATTCACCAAGCCTTCCGTTAGAAATGTTTATTGGATGTTAAACTGTCTGAAGTTTTATTACAGAAACATTTGTGAGTGGTCACTTTGACACACACGTCCCGCTTATGTGTTATTTATTTTAGATGTATCATTTTAATAGTGTAGGATTACTCTTAGTGTGAAATGAAAGCAGAGGATGACAGAGACAAATTTGCATGAATCCGGATTTTATTGTGTGGCATGTCTGTGCAAGATATACCTGTTCACTTGTACTTTCTTTTCTCTGCTCAAACCTGTTTGACTGTTTGAGCTGTTGTAATAGCATAAGGTTATTTTTAATAACACTTAGCTTTTTGGCACTTCCAAAGAGAATGATGACATAGAGTGTCTAGTTTCCTGAAATATAATAATGTTCATGTAGTATCTTTTATTTTATTTATTTATTTTTGTTGATGATCTTTTTCAATTTCATTTCTCAAGCCATGGATGGAAAAAACTGCTTCTACATTTAGTTTCAAGCTTGTTTTTTTGGCACTGGAACAAACATTTAAATGAATGCAAACATTTGAATAATGCTATTATTCCTGGTTGCTGTTTTCAGGGTAAGAAAACATGCAGGTAAATCATTAGGGCTGTGGATTCATTTGCATATTTAAAACGATACAACCTGTTACTGAGTGCCAATATAACATCACATTTGAATTTACACGCAAGTCGTGAAACTCACTTATAGCCTTAGAATAGTTGACCGCATAGACAAATAAACCTGTAATGTTCCTTTAGTTTCACAGGAATGTAGAAAAATACTGATCACAGTGATATGGTAAACTGTCTGCCAGAGCTATGGCCTGTTATCTCATCTGTGCACAGTTAGTTTGTATTTCATGTCACGACACATGATAAAGAGAAACACAGGAGGGTTTAGGATAACCACACGTTTAAAAAAAAAAAAAAAACTGTATTAGTCATGAATCAAAAACTAAATAAATGTATATAGTATTTTCATTCATTCATTCATTTTCTTTTCGGCTTAGTCCCTTTATTAATCTGGGGTCGCCACAGCGGGGATGAACCGCCAACTTATCCAGCACATGTTTTACGCAGCAGATGCCCTTCCAGCTGCAACCCATCACTGGGAAACATTCATACACACTCATTCATACACATACACTACGGACAATTTTAGCTTACCCAATTCACCTATAGCGCATGTCTTTGGACTTGTGGGGGAAACCGGAGCACCCGGAGGAAACCCACGCGAACACGGGGAGAACATGCAAACTCCACACAGAAACGCCATGAATATGGGGGACACTCCCAGAGCTTCCGGCTCACTTGGAATGTTTGAATATGATGCTAATTATGCTGCTGATCCTAATGGAGGTCAGCTGTATTGCCTGTTGTAAATGCGCGCACCCTGACCTGATGTGGAAGAGAAAAGATAGCTGAAAAAAGTCGTTTTTACAGGGGGTGCATTTTTTTGTGGTGCATAAAGGTGTTCTTGGAGCTTCATATGAACTATATATGAGCTTCATATGATTTTGAATGTCTTAGGACTAGGGCTGCACAATATATCGTTTCAGCATTGCGGTATCGCAATGTGTGCATCTGCAATAGTCAAAGATCGCAAAGATATGCAATGTTGAGTCTGAATTATAGTTGACCAGGAGCTACAGAATTGTATTAAATCACTGCATTTATATGGAAATTATATGATTTATGCAAAAAAAAAAAAAAAGTTTTTCTTACTAAGATTATTTGTCTTGTTTCTAGTCCAAATATCTACATTTCAATGTGAAAACAAGATTATTTCACTTACCCCACTGGCAGATAATTTTGCTTGTGTCAAGGAAAAACTCTTTATTTTCACTTATTTCTTCTGATGATGAAAACTAAACAATATTTTTACTTGCTCTAAATATTTTTTTCATATTTGGACTAGAAACGAGACAAAACAAAGTAAGAAAAGCATTTTTTGCATAGTGGTTTAATTTCTGTACCTCAATACTGTTAGACTTCCCAGAAAACCATCAAATAGAGCTATTCAAATGAACTTGTGAAACTGTATTCATAATATTACAATATATATCGCAGAAAAAAAAAAACAAAAAAACGCTATATCAGATTTCCAATATCGTGCAGCCATACTCAGGACCCTTGCTGTCTGTAAAGGGACATTTCATCAATAATAACTTTACTTGTGTTCTGAAAATGTCAAAGGTCACAAAAGATAGAAGCAGCATGAGGGTGAGTAATTAATAACAGAATTTTCATTTTTGGTGATCTAACCCTTTAAAGTGGCCATCTGATGTGTGTGTCTGTGCGATGTGTCACATCATGAGGATGACACCAATCAAAACCCTCATGGACAGTAGCACCCATCTGAAGTGCTTCAACCAGCGCAAATAATCCATAATTTATTGCCTTTAATACATCAACCTAATTTTAATTCTGGACAGATAACAGCAACACAACATTAATAAGCATTTATAAGCTAATGCCGATATATTGTACATGACTCTGTTTATTAAAATACAGAGCAATGTCTAATCTCATATTTAATAGATGAATTAAAAATTAATTTGATCAGCCCATTCGCTCACTCCCAATCTTCTCTTAAGAGCTTTCTTCTGGCCTTTAAATCTGCATCTTGTATGTCCAGTGCAGCGTTTTCTAAAAATACCTCAGAGGCGAAAGGGAACGTCGCCCACCCGGTGAGCCATCGCGTGTTGCGCTTGACAGAGGGAGTATGTGGAAGTGGCATATGAAAGACGAGTGTACCCGTTTGCTCGCCTCTCAGTCGGAGAGAAGTGGAGGGGAGGATGAAAGAGAGGTGGAGACTCATCATCGCTTGGCCGCCCAGACTGAAGCTTCTCTCTGTGTTTATGCCACACTTGATTAGTGACTCTGAGTGGCCTTCCTGTCCTGTCATGCAAGGCCCAAAAGAGCCCTCTGAAGCTAAAGTAGACGCTGGACTCTGCTGAAAAGAGTATTTGGCGGAGGCAGAACCTCTCGCTTATGTTCTGTTATGTTTATTTTCTGCACAGGGGCCAGAATGGAAAGTTCCCATCAGAATCAGGTGTGCCAAAGAAGCGGGAAAGCTTTCTGAGGACCTGTTACATGTTATGAACCGTTGCTTTTGAGATTCTGAGAGGATGGATGAACAACCTAGCTGTCCCAATGTTAGCATTCCCTGCTATAATGAGCAGAGGGACAAAAAGAAACGCTATACTGTGAGTCACGTGAGCTCTGATGTTTGTTTTATTTTATTTACTGTTTTAAATGTTATGTAGCAAATTTTAATGTGTGACCACTTTTATCTTTGTCTCATCAGGTTTACAAAGTTATGGTCAATGTTGGAAGGCACGAGTGGTTTGTGTTCAGGAGATATGCAGAATTTGACAAATTGTACAACACAGTGAGTAAATGAATTTGTAGTTCATTACATTTTTAGTTCAGTAAACATAAAACCATGAAAAGAGAACAAGAAGTACTTCACTATCTGGTAACATGTCTTCAAAAAGAATACACTCTAAAGCTCAGTAAATGGATAGTTCACCCTTACTTACTTACTCTCCACTTGCTCCAAACCTGTTTTGAGTTTCTGTTGAACACAAATAAAGATATTTTAAAGAATGTTCGGAAAGCAGCAGCCATTGACTTTCATAGTATTTTTTGTTCCTACTATGGATGTCAGTGGCTGGTTTTCAACATTCTTTAAAATATCTTGTTTTTTGTTCAACAGAAGAAAGAAGAAAAATGTTTAGTACCAATTAAGTGGAAAGTTAAATTTTTGGGTGAACTATTCCTTTAAGGCTGCATTAATTTGAGAGAAAAAATACAATAAAACTTTAATATTATGAAATATTGTTAGGCTTTAAAATGGATGTTTCCTGTTTTAATTTAATTTCATTTCTGTTATGGCAAAGCTGAATTTTCTTTTTTCTGTGTCACATGATCCTTCAGAAATCATATAAATATGCTGATTTGGTGTATTAAAATAAGTCTTATAATTATCAGTGTTATCTCGCTCATCATATATTTTTGATTCAACAATTCAGCTTTGATTTGCACTCAAATTCAGATTTTTTTGTATTATTTTATTTTGCACATGAAGAAAAAAACTAATGTTTTATCATTCAGGCTAGGGCTGCACGATATTGGAAAAATTTTACATTGCGATATTTTTTTTCTCTCTGCAATGTATATTGCAATTTCACCAGATGACTTAAATAGCTCTATTTGCAAAGTCATTGGATTGATTGGGATAATTTTGTAGGGGAGTGAAATATAAATACCCTTTTATGTCATTTCTTATATACATATAATAAACAAACTACAGTCGTAAATAAAACACAATGAAGCAAATAATAATGTAAAATAAACCATGTTTTATGGTTTCCTGGAGAGAGTCTAACAGTATTCAGGTACAGAAATTGAATAATCAAATGTAAAATAACACTGCATAGTCTTCATCATATAAGTAATTCAATAAAACAATCTTTATTAAACTTCTTTATGCACAACTAAAATGCTTTAAACTCTCTTAAAATGCTCACATAGTCCCAGACCTTAAAAACACATGCAGATGATAAACTTTCACTCTATTATGGTTCAATTCTGCAGTGTCTAAACAAATCTCCTGTGTTTTGACCTGTGGTTTCTGGTCATTTATAATTCCACTCAACATCTTGCAATGAGACTATTGCGGATGCACACATTGTGATATTGATACTCAAACGATATATTGTGCAGCCCTAATTCAGGTCTTTATCTATGTATAACTGATATGATCAGTTTTGTGCTTCTTAATATATTTGTGGAAATTATAAATATAATCTTATTGTTCATTTATTGCATCCCTTATGAATTAAAGTATTATTGTTATTTTTTTTACAAGTATTTTATTAGCCAATATCTTTTGAATGGTTTTAAAGAGATTATGTAAAAAATCTGATGTGTTTTTCTGCAGTTGAAAAAACAGTTTCCTGCGCTGAATTTGAAAATTCCTGCTAAAAGAATATTTGGCGACAATTTTGACCCAGGTATTTTACAGTTCTTTAATTTCTAACGCAATAAAATGCATATTGTTCATTGCCCACTGGTAACAGTTGTCCTCGTGCTCACGTACGTTAATGGCTTTGCTTCATGTAGCTTAACCGAGATCATGTGTATTTATCAAATTAGATTATTCAACAGTGTTCCATACAGAAAATCAGCCATGCCAAATCCACCCTGCCCCGAGCCTATGCAATCTTTGTCCTTGTTTAATCTCATGTAATGCTCTCAGACAATGTGGCAGCAAAGTTGCGTGCCCGAATAACTAAAGGAGAATGTGCACCCAAGTTCCAATTGTACTTAACTCATGTGCAACCAATTATGTGGCCAGTATGTGGTCAAGATCTTTTTCATAGAGAAATCATTGGTCTGGTCAAAATTTGTGCACATGTTCAGAGGGCTTCTCTATCATCGCTAAGATTCTGTCTCTGCTATTCTCTTTCTCTTTTATTCCTTCTGGGTAATTGGTGCGTTACTGGACAAGAGCAAGCAAATTAATTGGTGCACATTTGTACAGTCGCACCCCAATGCTACACACTGGTTTTAAGAAGTGATGACTAAATCCTTTATTTCTTGTCAGAGGTGTTCATAATCATGAGTAATCTTCAAAAATGGCATACAGATTTCTTCCTGGTCAATGTAAAGATAAAAAATAGCCATGTATGCAGTAAAACAGACATATAAAATGCAAATTCATAAACACTTTTATATGCTCAGCCTTTGACGTCAGAAAAAATCATACACTCATGTATTTTGGTGCAAATGTCAATTGCTGGAAGCTATGTGCAAATTACTAGGGTGACCAGACATACCCTTTTCCCCTGTATTTCAGCTCTATTTTAGTGTAACTATTGGGGGGGGGAATCATGTTTTTCCCTTATTTCTTTTCTGAACTGCTCTATAACCTAACTGATGGTAGTCAATCATGTCATAGTATATTCATTTTTTTTTTTTTTAAAATGTTATGCTTGTTGTTAACATTCAGTACAATCATAAAATATTTCAAGTTAAATTTGGATCTCAGTATGTGACCTTAAATGACATATAATACATACATTATTGTCAGGTGTACTAACTATACATAGTACTCAAATTATAAAAAATAAAATAGTGCAAGAATCAAAAGAAAATAATAATAATAGAAATTTAAAAAACTATTTACATCCAGGGTGAGAACATGTGTCCTATTATAATTCCTTCCAGAATAGTCTCAAATGACCATCTTTATTATACACATACATGTAGATATTACATCGAATACATTATGAATATATATAACCATATACGTATACACACATTAGCATGTATTTATCTTTCAGTTAAGCATCTTCTATTTATATATAGCAACAAAATCAGGTCTTTTATCTGAAATATATTCAACCCGTTTCCTCCATTTTCCCAGGAGTATATCGTCATAGTATATTCTGAAGGATAAAATTGTTAAATTGTGGTACAATTACCTATAAATTGACAAGCTTTACTTGTATACTAACAGCTTACACTAACACAAATTATGTTTTCAGCGTTCAACAGCTGTGTGTATTTAAAAAAGACAAACAGCTGTTTTTGTGCCTGACTTTGTTGCATTTGTTTCCCTTTCATACACCAAATTTATTTAAATAAAATGCAATTTTTTTGCTAACGTTTTTTTTTTAGCAACACATAAAAAACGTTTTTTTTTTGCTTTTTATTTAAATAAATTTGGTGTCTAAAAGGGAAACATACGTAACAAAATCAGGCACAAAAACAACTGTTTGTCTTTTTTAAATACACACAGCTGTTAAACACTGAAAAAAAAAAGAGTTTGTGTTAGTGCAAGCTGTTAGTATATTAGTAAAGTTTGTAAGTCAATGAATTATTGCCTTCAAAAAGCATGAAACCAAAATCATACATTATTCAGTTCATGTCTTTGCCAGTGCATAGTAATAATAATAATACATTTAATTGTTTAATTGTAAGGATTTTTGGTTTCCTTTTATACAATAAACAATTGCAGCATTGAGTTGAAAATGTCCTTTGTGCTCATTTACAGCTATATTTTGTTTGATTCTTAGAGTTTATAAAACAGAGACGAGCGGGGTTACATGAGTTCATTCAGAGGATTGTGTCCCATTCACAGCTCTGCAGCCAGTAAGTATAGCAGTCAGTTTTTGCAAGTTTTGCTTTAGTATATCACCATGTCAGTGCAATCTAAATGTATGCAAAATATGAGTGGGCTTTGCAAGGGACACAAGCCAGAAAGACAGCCATAATCAGATATCTCTCTGAACTCTTGAGTACAAAGCTGGCCCGGTCGTATCTTGTGAAGCAGTGCCAAATAAAAGATGCTTCTTTTTGATTCTTTGTAAAAATTCGCCATGGTTACGGTTCTTGTTACAGAGAGCTGTTGATGTTAGCTCATATTTCTTCTCACAGCTGTGGCTTTGTATTGGCTCAGTCAAACCTCTAACATGTGAATGTTCATTTCGAATGCACAGTCCCGATGTCAAAGTCTTTCTGCAGATGGACAAAGCCAAAAACTTCTCTGATGGCTCAGAGGACGAAGACGACAAGGTTGGTGCTTGTACTAATATTGATTTTTGCTTTTGGACATAAGATATAGTGTAACTAGTCTTCGTACATTTTTGTTGTTGTCTTGCTTGTTATCTATGTTAGCTACACTGTAGTTTTTGATATAAGAATGTTTGATTAAAAAAAATAGAATTCTGATTATTATTATTATTATTATGTATTTTAAAATCCTTTCTAGAGGACCTGAAATGCAATGTAATGCACATTTTTGGTTGTTCTAAGTTATGTAGTTTTGGCTGTTATGTAAAATAATTTTCAAGTAAAAACGGATAACTTTTTATGGGTTTTGTTCATTCATTATGCAACAACATGTTTTGAGGATCTGAAATAAAAACGGGTTTCGTTTTTCAATCTCAGGGGACATTTACATAAAATCAGCTTTCATTTTTAGCTAAAGACAGATAACAGGTCAGAATGCGTAGTGCGGAAGTGTTTCTTAAAGTGTCGTCGTTAATTACTGGCCTCACATGCAAAATACAGCATTTTTAGATGTTTTTGCAGAATCGTACGAATGGTTATCATTTTGACTACATTGTCATTTGAAGCAGAACTTTTCAAATACTAAAGATTTTCATGTAAACGTAGATTGTTATATTTTTGTATAGTCCATATACAAATAATATCAGAAAGTAATGACAAAAATGTCAAGTATGTTTTACTATATCATTGAACTGAATCATAGCTGTGTTTTGTCATCTTTTATAGAGTAACTCTACCTCTAGAAACATTAACCTGGGGCCATCTGCAAATCCACAGTAAGTGTTCCTAATTATTTTAAATAGTTTAATAGACATAATTTATTTTCTTTATATATTGAATAATAATGTATTTCTATCAGATGAGGTAGAAATTCATGGAAATATTAAAATGATGGAAATTAATCATGCACATGCCTTTATTTTAGCCTTCACCCCCATGTGTTTTTCCTTTAGCGCAAAGCCCACTGACTTTGACTTTCTTAAAGTCATAGGAAAGGGAAGCTTTGGGAAGGTAAGTTTCTTTTTAAATAAAACAACTTTATAAAAACAAAAACTCTCTGAATCTATTTATGGCTGCCACCATTTTGTATAAGTTTTGTATCAGTTACTGAAAGTTCTAAATGTCACTGAGCCTTTTATCTCTCAGTTTTGTTTGCTGTATGGTTAGCACTGGTGTTTGTTTCTGAGCCGTGGACTCTCCATTCAGGAAGTGAAAGTCTCCCAGTTTTAAAGACAGAACTTGTATTTTTGTTTTGGCTAGTGGGCAGCCGTAGTGGAAGGTGAAACTGTTACTAACCCACCATGTCCTCTCTCACACAAAGGTTCTCCTTGCAAAGAGGAAACGGGATGGGAAGTGTTATGCCATCAAAGTCTTGCAAAAAAAGGTCATCCTAAACAGGAGAGAGGTAACGATTTTCTTTGTTTCAAAAGAAAAACATTATTTACGCTCACTCATTCATGTTTTTTGACATCTGATTAATGAATGGCCTTGGTATTCTTTTCACGCCAGCAAAAGCACATCATGGCTGAGCGCAATGTGTTGCTGAAGAATGTTAAACACCCCTTCCTGGTTGGCCTGCACTATTCCTTTCAGACAACGGACAAGCTATACTTTGTTCTGGATTTTGTCAATGGTGGAGAAGTGAGTATTGTGGTTGTGAGACACTCAAGGCTCACATCTGCCTTATCACATTTCAAATCCACCGTTTGGCAGATTAAACCAGTTACTGTAAATGGAGCTAATGATGAAAGTAATATTTGTCACTGTATGTAGATCATCAAGAAAATTGTCGTTATCCTCATTGCGTAATTTGTTCAAAATCATTTTCTTCTTCTGAAAACTTCCTTTCGTACAATAAAAGTTAATGGGGTGCAAAATAGGCCTCTTTTGTCTTAGGTTTTGTGTTGTACTGAAGAAAAAAATATGTAAAATTTATGTATGTTTGTTTTAAAATGTATGTTTTAATGGGATAGTTCATCCAAAACTGAAAAATGTTGTACTTATCCATATTACTTGTTATTACTTGTATTACTTACCATATTACTTGTACTTATATTAGTTGTTCCAAACCTGTTTGAGTTTTTTTTCTTCTGTTGAGCACAAAAGAAGAATTTTTGAAGAATGTTTGAAACTGGTAGCTGATTGACTTCCATAGTATATATTTTTTTTTTTACCTACTATTGATGTAAAAAGCTAATATTTTGCAAGATTTTTTTGTGTACAACAGAAAATAGTAACTTTGGTTTGGATCCACTTGTGGAGCTGTGCTTCGGTGGATTTGCACTGCGGTGTTTGAACTTTCAGCAGTGAGATTTAGACCACACTGAACTAAACTACACTGAACTTCAACTCTGAAATCTGGACTTTACTAGAACTATGTTAAGCTGCTTTGACACAATCTACATTGTGAAAAGCGATATATAAATAAACTTGACTTGACTTGAGTAAATGGTGATTAAATGTTATTTTGTGAAAATATCCTTTTAAATTACATCACTTTAGAAGAAGTAGCATAGAGTCATGGGAATACAAATGAGATGAAGTCAGTGCATAACTGTTGCTAATTATTGGTCATTATGCATGGTTACTATTCACATGCTCACTTAAACCACTGGTCTTTAATAATTCTTTTCAAGATATTTTAAGAGTGATGAGCATATTATTTTAAATGCCAGACAAATGAGAAATCATACAAATAATCACTAGCATTGTAAGGAAGATCACAAAATAGCCTCGATATAATGGATTGCTTGTTGCATATGAATAATTTTGATTTATCCTTCTATTACAGCTTTTCTTTCATCTCCAAAAAGAGCGGACCTTTCCTGAACCCAGAGCAAAGTTTTATATCGCCGAGATGGCAAGCGCTCTGGGTTACTTGCACTCTCTTAACATTGTTTACAGGTAAATACAACTTGACTAAATTTTTCTTGCTGTTGAGTACATTAGTGCCCTCAAACTGGTTCCTGAATTGTTTTTTACAATAATTTTTACTCATAAGGTTTTGTTAAAGTGTTAAACCATGAACCATGAAGTATTGTGGACAACACAGACAATGTCAAAAATTTGGGAAAAACCTATATACAATTCATGAACATTTCTTAGAATGTTACTTAGTTGATTGCAAATAAGCATTATGATGCATGAGTATTTTTTTAGCAATTGCCAAAAATACATTGTACATCTCATAATAATACATATAAAAGATTGCTTCTATTACTAAATTAATAAGGACAATAATTAAAGATGATATTCCCTTAAGATAATTCTTACTGTAAATATAAGAAAATCATTTTTGATCAGTACTGTGCATTGCAGAGAAGTTAATATGGACAATTTAAAGGCGATTTTTCTCAATATTTTGATTTTTGGGAACCCTCAGATTCTAGATTTTTAAATAGTTGTACCTTGGTTGTACCAATAATATTGACCTTTAAAATGGTTTTTTAAAAAATTTAAAACTGCTTTTATTCTAGCCGAAATAAAACAAATAAGACTTTCTCCAGAAGAAAAAATATTATAGGAAATACTGTGAAAAATTCCATGCTCTGTCAAACATCGTTTGAAAAAGAAAAAAACAGGAGGGCTAATAATGTTGACATATATATGAATTCAGTGTAATGGCCAAATATATCCAAATAGGCTGGGTAATATTATTCACAGAGCTAAACATATTTTGTCATTTTTTAGTTCTTACTGTGACTGTGGTTTGTGAATTTGCTCTATACAAATTACACTAGGAATGCACCAATATTGAAATTTTAATAACAGAAACGTATAACAGAAATATATATTTTTTCTAAACAGTTTCTTATTCATTTTATCAGGATAGTATTGCTAACATTAAAATAATTGTTTGGTCATAACATGACAGTGAATATTCCTAAATTACTCTAATAAACACATAAAAAAGCACTAAAAATAATTTGTGTATAATGATGGGTTATAAAAGGCGTATGCAATCAACTGACAACCTTAGTGCTCACAACTGATCTGTGTTTAAAGGTTAATCGTTTTTTCATTGGAGAAAATTGTAGTTTTGTAGTTTTTACCTTTAAAATACCACTGTTTTGTCCTGTAAATTGTTCTTTTTGGATGATGTTTAACTGTTAAAGTGTGTGAGAATTCCCAGAAGCACAGAAATGTTTAACAGACACATTCTACACCTCCTCCCTGAGTTGGATCTCCCTAAAATGTATTTGAAAAATGTAGATTAGTGCACTGGCTTAACTGTTGTCATTTAAAATTACTCTCCTGTGTTAAGTGGCCATCATGACAACATAGTTTGCATTCATAGGGTGTGTCGGGATTGCTACTCATGCCAATGAAATACATTATGGCTTGTCTTGTAATATTATAATACCTATAATTCATTTTTTTTTCTGTGTAATGTTTTTTATCTTGAGCTGTTCTTGACTAAGAACATATGGCAGAATGCTAAGTTAAGTGTTCTTTTGTTCCCAGGGATTTGAAACCAGAAAATATCCTACTGGACTCTCAAGTAAGTATCCTTAGTCCTTTTTTTCCAAACTTATCATTGCCAGAGCGTAGCCGATCAACATTGTGAGAGTTCCAGGGGAAACAGAGTAATCTACCAGTGCTGTGAAGTATAATAAACTCTTCTGATTACCCCAGACGAGGTGTATGAAGTGTAGCTTTTTTTCCCAGCCAAGTGAAATATTGAAAATGAAACCAAAGACATAGTTTTTAATTTGTAAGAATGCTTGAGAATGAGATGTAGGTTAAGTTTCATTTGTGCAGTTCCTGTCAATTCTAATGAAACTGTGAGGAGGTTACAAGACCCTGGCAAATATTCCAGTCAGACACCAGATTCGTTGGCTCTGGGAAGAATAGGCCATTTGTGTGGTGACATGTACCCTGAAAATGTTCCTGTTGGCATCTTTTGTCTGTTAAAGGGCCATATAGTCTTAACTGACTTTGGACTGTGTAAGGAGGGCATCTCTCAAGCAGACACAACAACCACATTTTGTGGGACACCTGAGGTATTGTATTATACAAAAAACATGAATGATGCTTACGCTACTGTTCAAACGTTTTAGATCAGTAAGATTGTTTTTTAGGATTTTTTTTTGCTAGATTGTTCAGCTAGCAAATAATTAATTGATGAGTAAAGGCGTTTTAATGTTAATAAAGACAGTATATAAAGATATTATTTTAATCTTTATCAAATAATTCTTTGATAATTCAAAAACAATATTAGGTAGCACTACTGTTTTCATATAATGATTTCTAAAGATAAAAATAAGGTAAAAATTCACCATCGCAGCTGTCAAATATATGGTATACATCAGTGGCAAACAGTTATTTTAAATTGCAGTAATTTTTTGCAATGTTATTGTTTTTACAGTATTTTTAATCAAATAAATGCAGCCTCGCTCAGCTGCATGAGAAAACAAGATTTCTGTCAGAAAACAAGGACATTTTACTGACCCCAAATTTTTTAACAATAGACCCTTTTCACATTTCCGGGTTTCTTGGTAGCAGAAGTTGTGATAGTTGGGTAAACTTAGAGTGCAGTGAATGGGAGAGTACAACAAATAATTTTTTACAATCCCATTTGCTGAAATATTATAAAAAAAACTCCACGACTCAAGATTTTTTAGAAAAAAATTGTGTGAGCCAGAAGAGAGAACAACATCAAATTTACTGTCCTGCCCCATAGACGCTGCATTAGAAATGCCTCGCACAAGTGGTAATTCATTTTTTTGTAATTTGATGAAAAGATGATCTAATACATATGTGAATACATATATACATATGTACATACGTTTAAAAAAAAATCAAGATATTAAAAGCTTTCAAGGATTTAACATGCTCATGACCGTTAAACGCATCATAACTGTCTTGTGAAAAGGGTCCATAGTGTGTTTTTGATCTTATTTTGAAAAGTATGTTTAACATATTTCTAATAAATATGTAATAGTAAATAAATATATTAATTTTAGTTATTGCATATAAAAATAACTACTGTCATTCAATTTAGGAAATTGTTGCTTTATAACACTTGACTAAAATAATTGCATTTTTTAATGAACCTTAAAGGGGCTGTATGTTAGAATTTTCATATATATATTTTTAACTGCCAATATATTTGAATAAAATAACAAATAACATGACATTTCCTTACTTCCAAGTCAGTCCATGACAGCCTGGTGACTTATTTTTGTCAATTTTATCTTTTTTCAATTTTTTCTTTAAAAGAAAGTGACATTTGCATAGCTCCTTTTCAATTATATATGAAATCAATACTAATAAAATGTTATGGATGGGGTCATGCATGTAGCATATGGAGTCATTTATGTAGCATATGGTTTCAAAAATACTTTGGTGACATGATAATAATAATAATAATAATAATAATTTAAATTATTATTAATGAGAACAAAGCACACAGCATATACAATATTTACGTATTCATCTTAACATCTAACAGTTTACAGTATATTACTGCAAAATTATTTTCATCATTTTACAACTGAGCAAAGTACAAATCTAACTTTGGCCATCAAATCACATTTAGCCTCTTGTATGTCATGTAATAAGTGTTCTGAATTCCACATATTGCCCCTTTTAAGCTCTAAGAGAGTAGAATAATTGATTTCAACACCATAATTGTATTCTCCTGTTGTCCTGATAGTATCTAGCTCCAGAAGTACTCAGGAAACAACCCTATGATAACACTGTGGACTGGTGGTGTCTGGGTTCTGTGCTGTATGAAATGCTTTATGGGCTGGTAAGGCACAAATAAAGCATAAATCTGGCCTGCTGCCTCTGGAAATATAGACAAACGTAAAGCTTAAATTCTTGTTCCGCAGCCCCCGTTCTACAGCAGGGACACGCATGAGATGTATGACAACATTCTTCACAAGGAGCTTGTCATGCGGCCCGGGGCGTCCACAGCTGCGTGGTCCATCCTTCAGACCCTGCTGGAGAAAGACCACACCAAGAGGCTTGGCTACAGAGATGACTTTGTAAGTGGTTTTGGTATTGATACATCACCCCCTGGTGGAGGATTTTTGATGGATATTTTAGTAGCAACTCAATTGGGTTTTTGAAGAATGCCTTAAGTTCAACATGATATTCAGTGACTTAATGTTGAATTTTAATATCTTAGAGTTTAGAAAAGGTCTTATATGTTGTTATGTGCTTTTTGTTGCAGAATGAAGTCAGAGGACATGAATTTTTCACATCTATTAACTGGTATGACCTTGAACATAAAAAGCTTCCTCCTCCATTTAACCCTAGTGTGGTAAGAGTTTGAATTCATTGCTATTTTTTATATTTCTTCTTTTGTTCACATTTATGTGTGTGTGTGTGTGTGTCTGTGTGTTTAAAAAAAAAAAGTTATTCTGCATTTATTTGATCAAAAATGCTACCTTTACAAAATGCAATATTACATTTTACGATCTAATTAAATAATGAAAACTTTTTTATCAGGGTATCTGCATATATGCGGGGTCTTCAAATGTCTTAAATTTCACAAACAAAATTTTAGGCCCTAAAAAGTCTTAAATTCACTGAAGTATTGTGTTGTAGGTCTTAAATCATTTTAAACAGGTCTTAATTTTTATATGTAAGATATACCCAATGGGGCCAACACCCATCCAATCACCAACAATCTATTTCTATAAAAGTTTTAACAAACTTTTATTTATTATCTGTATTTAAAATATGGTTTAATTATCTTCCTTACAATAACATTTGTTTTTAAGGTTTTTAACTGGGCCATTTAAAAAAATCCTTAGCCTTGTGTAAGTCTGAAATTTCATTCACAATGGTCTTAAAAAGTCTTAAATTTGACTTTATGAAACCTGTAGAGACCCTGTTTATGGTTGGATAGATAGACAGACAGACAGACAGACAGACAGACAGACAGACAGACAGACAGACAAATAAATATAATGTTGTCCAGTGACGGCAAAAACATTTAATCATGCATTTATTCAACCAATAATGTCTCTTTTTATTAGTAGTATTTTTACTGTTTAACGTTTTTGTGGAAACTGTGATATATTTTTACATTTTGTTTATATTTACTGATGAATAGAAAGTTCAAGTGTAACATTATAAATGTCTTCAGTTTTACTTTTGTGTAAAACTATTTGTTTCTCTCTATTTTTTTAGACTTTACCTAAGAAAGAGAGTACACTCGTTGCCTTATAATTAGTAAGCAAATTATGTGCATAATTATAAAGTTAAGTCAATGGTTTTATTGACTTTTTTTTTAAGTAAAATCTACTTGTTGCTTTTAAGGCAACGGGTTTACTCACTTTTTAAAAGTAAAGTAACTAATCTCTTTTTACAGTGCACAGGATTAAATTATATTCTAAAATACATTCTTTTAAATTGTAATCATATTTCACAATATTAGTGTTTTAGTGCATTTTTGATCCGATAAATCCAGCCTATGGGAGCAAAAAATATATTTTTCTAAAACATTAAAAAATGTCAATTATTGCTAACTTTTGACAGCTACTGAAACTGGAAAAAATGTATTAATTTGATCAACTCTCTAATGTTGTCTTGCAGGAATCCCAGTATGACATCTCAAACTTTGATCCCGAGTTTACAGAGGAAACCGTGCCAAACTCTGTGTGCTTCTCATCAGGGCCGTCGATCGTCAATGCGAGTGTCATGGAAGCGGACGATGCCTTTCTGGGATTTTCTTACGCTCCGCCATCAGAAGATTCTTTCCTGTAAGGTTGGCGCTGCTAATAGCGATTTAAAGAGAGCTGCATAAAAAAATATCTGTGATCGCTCTCTCTGGCAAAAGGGATGAATCTGCCAAGCTTCATGTTTCCATCAGATGGTGTGGACCCTTGTGTTTCTTGACAGAAGCAGCGCATAAAGCTTTTGGGATGCAGGGTGTTTCAAACTTTATTTTTACATGTAAATAACATATTTTGTGTCACATTGAACGCCTTAAACTGAGAGTTTAGCTCAGGAGCTGAAGTGCTGATGTATTTTTCTTTCGCTATGAATTATTTTCAAGGGCTGATGAGAAGAAAAAAACAAACATCCGCTTTGACAACATTCCTTTTTTTTGCCCCAACTCATACACTTGATTGCTTATAATACTGTGCAGTATATGACCAATTATGTCATTGTAGTTTAGATTCTTATTAGAAATTTGCTATGGAAAAAAATGTTTATACATTGTCAGCACAAGCAAATACTATTGTTGCTTGACACTTTAAATTAATATATATATATATATATATATATATATTCCCTTTATAATGTTTAACATGTTTGAGTTAGAAAATGGGCTAATCAAAAAAGGTTTTGATAAAACCCTTTAAATTCTGGGCTATCAACAGCTGTATTACAGTGTAAACCAAACATTAGTTGCTATATTTACATGTTAGATTTTAATGAGATAATGTAACTTGCAGGGATAGTAGATTTGATGTTAATTTACTTGCACTCTGGCTTTCAAGATGAAGATGAATTCTTACTAACATTAAATAAGATTTTTGTTGAAACGGTGGTGATTCTTAAAATGCGAATTGATGGCTAGTGTTAAAAAATAAACAAAATAATAGCTGTGGGTGCCAGTAGTATCAACCTACATTTTATGAGTCACTAAGTATCAGTTTCCACATAAAAAATATTCTTTAATGTTTAACTAAAGTAAACGTCACCTTTATCTTGGATGGTTATATGTAAATTAACAGCAGATTTTAATTTTGGGTGAACTCGGACTGTCCATTTGAATACTGACAATGACCTTGTAATAAACCACTATCCTGTTTTGCCACCCTCATATTATGAGAAGACACCATAGTGCCTACTGAATTAATGACATGACCTTTAAATGATGTACTGTACAAGTAAATACACCTTCTTGAATCTCTTGCCTGTCGCGTGATGCATTTCATTTGCATATATTTGCATGTATTTTGCTATTTATTCAAATGCTTCATGACCAGTTACTGAGCAGTACCAGCACATATAAAGCAAATCTATTGTCTTTAAGGCAAGATGCTGCAGGTAAATATAGGTTTATAAAAAAATTATAATAATACTTATCACCATACTTCCTAGTTGATGTGTTACATTAAGAATCGCAAGCATTTTTTGTTTAATTATGCAAATGAGGTAATACATAATAATAAAACTTGCTAATTTGCATATATTTCTAGCACAAAAATGTGAAGACAGATTAAAGTCAGATTTAAAATTCTTCTTACTTTTCTGATACTTTACAGTCAAATGTTTTTATAGATGAATCTTCAGAAAATACTGCAAACAGCCGCAAAAAAAACAAATTTTTTTGGGGTAGAATGAAATGTTGTGTAGTGGTGGCGCAGTGGGTAGCGCTGTTGCCTCACAGCAAGAAGGGTGCTGGTTCGAGCCTCGGCTGGGTCAGTTGGCATTTCTGTGTGGAGTTTGCATGTTCTCTCTGTGTTGGCGTGGGTTTCCTCCGGGTGCTCCTGTTTTTCCCACAAGTCCAAAGACATGCGCTATAGGTGAACTGGGTAAGCTAAATTGCCCGTAGTATATGTGTGTGAATGAGAGTGCATGGGTGTTTCCCAGTGATGGGTTGCAGCTGGAAGGGCATCCGCTGTGTAAAACATATGCTGGATAAGTTGGCGGTTCATTCCGCTGTGGCGACCCTAGATTAATAAAGGGACTAAGCCGAAAAGAAAATGAATGAATGAATTAAATGTGTATAATGAGGCATATTATGAACATACTCGTCTTTAAAAACCTTCAGAATATGGAAATGAATATAGAAAGAATCCTCACTATAAATTGTAGTTGAAATCTATAGACAAATTGATAAAGTGCAACAAAAGAAAGACGTGTATTTTGTGATGTTTTATTTACATCCCAATCCCAAAACACTTGCCTGCCGTGTATTTAAATAGATGTGGTGTGTTACAACAATTATTGAGGAATATACTAATTGTTTATGAGCAGTAAATGCGTTATTTGAAGTTAACATGTTTCTTAAATGTCTTTGCTTACGACTGGCGCAGTGGCGCATCTAATTTGCATAAAATATAGTAAAGCGCGATCTTCCCGCAGTAGAGAGAGGTCCGGAAAAATTCGGTGACATGGAGGGTTTACGTTCTCTGAAAGAAGCTATAATAGTTTATTTAGATAGAAGTGGTGGGTTACGTAAGTTCATCGAAGACTGCAATGACTTTAAAGGTTTGTTTACAAAGTTGAGGGCATTAACCAGTTAATTCGACATTTAAATACAAGTAAGCTAAACGTCAGTGGTTTACCTCAGTGGACGGGAGATTGTGAGGACGTGAGACGTACATCCGTTTTTAAGTGAAAACGAATTTGATCACTTTTATTCAAAGAGTTATTAATTTTATTCTTTCAAATTATTTAGCATTTTTATAAAACAGTCTTAAGTAGAGGTAAATTGACATCCAGATCTCCGTAATGAAAAGAGGAAAACATGTATTTCAGGTGTACAGCAGATGGAGGCCGTATATCGCTTCAGTTTTGATGTGAATCCCTCAGATGTCCTTCAACTGGACGCCTTACTGGGAGACTGTATACTACACGACCCTATCAAAGCAGTTTCACTCTTTCAGTCAGTGAGTCTCACGGGGGAAAAAAACATACAAAACACCCTACTAAGTTATCACACATGTGACTGCAGTTGCTTAACTTATTCAAAATGGCTTTAGAGTGTATTTTTTATGCTAACCGCAGCTTCCTGCTGGAGAAGTGTGTGTAAAAAAACACTCAAGATGTTTTATTGAACACACCACATTTATATTTATATTTCAAACAATTGAGAGTGCAGTGGTTATTTTTCAGGTTTGTTTTCTGTCCATAAAGACACTGTCACTCATTGACCACATAGAAACAGAAAGCCAGGTAAGATGGATCTAATGCGGATTCACTTATATGTCTGATTATTGCTTATATATACAGGTCAAAAGTTTGGAATATTATTGTTATTATTTTTTTTTTAAATAATTAACCAGCACAAAGATTTTCAGCATTGATCATATTAGGTAATGTTTGCCTATGAGCATATTACATTTTGACTGATATTTTATGGACGAGTTTTTTCATACTTTATTCAATGATTAGTAGAGACATCATCAAAATAAATAAAAAAAGCTTAAAATATTAAAATATACTTTTTTTAGGTTAATGTTGTTTTAAAACCAACCCACTTGCCACCTTTTCCCAACTATTGTCTGGATCTCTCTGAGTTTCCCCGTGGGTATGGTCCAATGAGACCTTTAGCTTTGGAGGGCCTCGTAATTGCCATGACACGTGTCACCAAATACACACAAGGGGCCAGATTTCTCTGCTCAGAGAACGCATGCCCTTGCTCCAGAGGTATGTTATTTTATTAACTTTATGGGCTTGTTTATTTTTTATTATCATTCCTTTATTGTTCTACACAAATTTTCAATTCACTCAAGGGTTTCATCATATCAGAGTTCATGCACCAGGTGCCACAGAGTCTGCCACAGTTAGGAATGACTTTACCTGCTTTCTCTGCTTTTCTCCACTGAAGGAGGATGTGAAGTCTCGGGTTTTAGGAGGTGAGACAACATGAACTTAATAAGTGATAGATAAATAAATAACTTAGTAGTCATAAAGTACCATTCAGAAGTTTAAAGTCAGTATAATCTTTTATGACAAAACAATGCATTAATTTAAAGGGATAGTTCCCCACAAAATTAAAATGACATCATTTACTCTCTTTCATGTGGTTTTAAACCTATTTGAGTTTCTTTCTTCTGCTGAACATAAATGAAGATATTTTGAACAATGCTGGTTGCTGGCACCCATCGACTTCCATAGTAGGAGGAATAAATTACTATGGAAGTTACTTGGTGCCAGCCATAGATATATACACTAGATATCGCACACAGACCCTGAGCATGCGTCAATAGCGCCGCCACATTTGTACAGTGCTCCCAGGACAAATGTCATTCAGGACAAATCTCATTCGTAGTCAAGACTAAAGCCAATCTGAAGATGCTGGTCTTTACCGCTGTGTATGGGTGTAGTAATGAGCAAACAAAGCATAAAGGCATAACATTTCATAGGTAAGATTTAGTTTTTTATGTTTTTGTATGTTACGAACTTTTGTGCTAAACAAGTCACATTATTGATGATAATACAGTCGTGGCCAAAAGTTTTAAGAATTTCATAAATATTGGAAATTGGAAAAGTTGCTGCTTAAGTTTTTATAATAGCAATTTGCATATACTCCAGAATGTTATGAAGAGTGATCAGATGAATTGCATAGTCCTTCTTTGCCATGAAAATTAACTTCATTCATTCATTCATTCATTTTCTTTTCGGCTTAGTCCCTTTATTAATGTGGGGTCGCCACAGCGGAATGAACCGCCAACTTATCCAGCATATGTTTTACGCAGCGGATGCCCTTCCAGCTGCAACCCATCACTGGGAAACATCCATACACACTCATACACTACGGACAATTAAGCTTACCCAATTCACCTATACCACATGTTTTTGGACTTGTGGGGGAAACCGGAGCACCCGGAGGAAACCCACGCGAACACGGGGAGAACATGCAAACTCCACACAGAAATACCAACTGACCCAGCCGAGGCTCGAACCAGCGACCTTCTTGCTGTGAGGCAAAAGTGCTACCCACTGCGCCACCGTGCAGCCCTAGAAAATTTTTCACTTAATCCTGAAAAAAACTTTCCACTGCATTTCATTGCTGTCATTAAAGGACCTGCTGAGATCATTTCAGTAATCGTCTTGTTGATTCAGGTGAGAATGTTGAGCACAAGGCTGGAGATCATTATGTCAGGCTGATTGGGTTAGAATGGCAGACTTGACATGTTAAAAGGAGGGTGATGCTTGAAATCATTGTTCTTCCATTGTTAGCCATGGTGACCTGCAAAGAAACGTGCGCTGCCATCATTGCGTTGCATAAAAATGGCTTCACAGGCAAGGATATTGTGGCTACTAAGATTGCACCTAAATCAACAATTTATAGGATCATCAAGAACTTCAAGGAAAGAGGTTCAATTTTTGTTAAGAAGGCTTCAGGGCATCCAAGAAAGTCCAGCAAGGTCCAGGATCGTCTCCTAAAGAGGATTCAGCTGCGGGATCGGAGTGCCACCAGTGCAGAGCTTGCTCAGGATTGGCAGCAAGCAGGTGTGAGCGCATCTGCACGCACAGTGAGGTGAAGACTTTTGGAAGATGGCCTGGTGTCAAGAAGGGCAGCAAAGAAGCCACTTTTCTCCAAAAAAAAACATCAGGGACATTTTGATCTTCTGCAAAAAGTATGGCGAATGGACTGCTGAGGACTGGGACAAAGTCATATTCTCTGATGAAGCCCCTTTCTGATTGTTTGGGGCATCTGGAAAAAGTCTTGTCTGGAGAAGAAAAGGTGAGCACTACCATCAGTCCTGTGTCATGCCAACAGTAAAGCATCCTGAGAACATTCATGTTTGGGGTTGCTTCTCATCCAAGGGAGTGGGCTCACTCACAATTTTGCCCAAAAACACAGCCATGAATAAAGAATGGTACCAAAACACCCTCCAACCGCACCTTCTTCCAACAATCCAACTACAGTTTGCTGAAGAACAATGCATTTTCCAGCACGATGGAGCACTGTGCTATAAGGCAAAAGTGATATCTAAGTGGCTCGGGGACACAAACGTTGAAACTTTGGGTCCATGGCCTGGAAACTCCCCAGATCTTTATCCCATTGAGAACTTGTGGTCAATCCTCAATAGGCGGGTGGACAAACAAAAACCCACTAATTCTGACAAACTCCAAAAAGTGATTATGATCGCTCCCTCCGTTAGAATTAGAAGTGAAAGCAGGAGAGGGGGTGTGTTTCAGGACACAGATTAGAGCAAATTTAACAGGGAGGGAGATAATACATTTCCATGCACACAAACACATGCTCTTTGTCGGCAATGCCCGTGCGGTCACTTATCCATCGATGTAGAAAAGTGATGTAAAATTATAATTTTCGTAATTTAAAAAAGATATTTGCACACTGACCACCGGGAAAACTCCCGATCATAGATATATGTATATAAGTGTATATATCTCTGGCTCTGGATGGCCAATCCTCCACTGCACCTTGGTCCCACATTCATTTCAAAGGAGCGCTACCCTGCACTAAAATGGCGGCTCTATTGACGCATTCCTTCCAATAGACAACAATAGCGTAGGCGACATCTAATGTATTTATCTATGGGTGCCAGTTACCAGCATTTTTCTAAATATCTTCTTTTGTGTTATTTTTTGTGAAAATGATGACATAATTTTTATTTTTGTGTAAAATATCCCTTTAAACTAAGGTGACAGTGAATGCATTTAGAATGTTATAAAATATCTCAAATTAAATATTGTTCTTTTTAACTTTATTCATCATAGAATTTAGAATCATGGAGTCATGATTTATAGTCAATTTAAAAACAACAACTATTACCTCAAATTGTAATATGTATTATGTATGTAACATGTATTATATTTTTAGAATATTTATGCCCCCACACATTTGAATAGTAGCATTGTCTCAAAAATCTAAACGTTTGAAGGTGCAAATGTGATATTTTATTTTGTTTTACTGTTACTTTTGATTTAATCCACAGATAAGCAGCTAGTTGAGCTCATTCATGTCAGAGCAGTGGATGTTTTAGGAGTTCACGATGCTGCTTCCTTAAGATATCAATCTGTCACTCTTTTTCTAAGAGGTAAATGCACTTTTTGTATCCTTCGTTATCATGTTTTTCTTTCTCATGACATTGCAAATAATTCTTACCATAATGCTTACAATAGATATCATATGGACAAATTAAAAAGTTTATTATTATTGTTTATTTCGTGGTTACAAAAAATACATTGATTATGGTATAACATTTATATGAGCTTGATATTAGATGCCATTATTAGGATGCAGACAGAAACATGATAAGTACAATGTTTACATTTTGCAATTATTTTAGTAATATATATATATATATATATATATATATATATATATATATATATATA
>CAIGQV010000641.1:12590888-12624222 GCA_903798115.1 Danio jaintianensis
ATATATATATATATATATATATATATATATATATATATATATATATATATAACATTTTAATATCGGGGCTGTGATCGTTAGTTTTTCTTGAGTATATTTAGTGTGTAGTTTAATAATATAGTAGTATTTGGTTAGGGGCGACACAGTGGCTCAGTGGTTAGCACTGTCGCCTCACAGCAAGAAGGTCACTGGTTCGAGCCCCAGCTGTGTAAAAACATATGCTGGATAAGTTGGCGGTTCATTCCACTGTGGCGACTCCTGATGAATAAAGGGACTAAGCCGAAGGAAAATGAATGAATAAATGAATGAAAGAATATTTAGTTAAATATAGCAATATTTAGTTTTTCTTCAGTGTATATATATATATATATATATATATATATATATATATATATATATATTTTTTTTTTTTTTTTTATGTAAATAGTAATTTCCATTTGGGCAATATATATAAACTATTAATTAATTAATTTACATAAATGGTACTATGTCGTGATATATATCGTTAGCAAGATATGAGATGACTTATACCGTGATATGAGATTTTTTTCCCATTGCCCAGCCCTACCTCCAAACCAACCATTAGGCAATAATCCGGTTAGTTTGTAAGTGGTTATGCCAAATTGACCTGATTTTCATAATGCTAAAGCAGACATTTAAAATAAATAAACTGCTAAATAAATAAACACATCCACTCACAGTCTTTCAGTATTATATTGGGTGTTCCTGTCTCCTTCAATAATATTTCTCAGTTACCCAACTGGAGAGGCCGTAGATTCTCTTGACGCTATTAGCATATTGTGTTGACCTAGTATTAGTCTGGAATTCAATATGCCAGGCTCCAGTTACTGAACATACATGTTAATAAACGTAAGCTACACTCATTAGTTGTTACAAGCCATAATGGAATCATTGTTTAAAAGAGCCTGCAGCGTTTCTCTTGGCAGTCGCGTAGGTGGTGAGCGTGTTTTTCAAATAATAAGTGAAGTGCAGCCCCTAACTGTCATTGTTTTGTTTCTTTTAATGTAATTAGATGAACTCTGTAACTCCATGAGAATCGGCCATCTGTACCGAGTTGTTGGGATTCCTGCTCATGTGCACCAGTGGCCTAATGTAACCTGGAGCGTAGAAGCTTGCAGCGTCCAACCATGGATCCCCAAATGTAAGGTCTTGTTTTGACGTCGATGGTATAAAAACAATCAGACATATTCAAAGCATGTCAGAGTCATTTGCTCCTGACTATCGCTCACAGGCCCCAGTCTAGTTAGCAACAACTTCCAGAACCTGCAGACGGCCTTGGCATGTTCCGCGTGGAGATTTGCTGCCATTGTAGCCAACTCATTTGGTTCTCCGGTGATCCCACCTGGACTCTACAACACTTTAAAGCTGGGGCTTCTACTTAGCTTGGTGCAAACCGAAGATAATACAGACTCTCCCAATCACCTAGATGTGCTCGCTCTCACCAGTGACACCCTTATCATTGACAGGTCAAGCTTTATCAAACATACCTCAGGCAACATCATGTTTGTTGAATGAAATCCATTGCTGATTCCAAAAATAGCATCTGTTTTGGTTTAGAACATAACAACTTTCTCACAAAATGTGTTTTGTTTTAATAGTTTTATGCTTTCATTGGCAATTTATAAGGTTAAGAATTCTTTAAAAAAGTAATTTACATTACGTTATTTTTCTTATCTTACACCAATTTTTCCTGTTGGTGCTAAATTCAAGCTGATATTAAATCATGGATTATTGTGGGGAAAAAAGCTTGCCTACATGCATGTTTATAAACTTTCTGTTAAATGGAGTTTAAATGTATTTGTCCATATTTATTTTGGAATATGTTTAAAACATTTTGAGGAAAGAAGTCAAAACCTTCAATGCTTTACATAAATACTCATTTATAAATAAATGAGCCATTTACACAAAGTCAGTAGCTTTTTTTTATAAAATTATTTTTGCTATTAAAGTTGATACATAAAGTTCACAGACGAAATGGGGGTTCTGGTATCAAATAAAAAAAAAAGCTTTTATTTGTAAGGTAGAATGTGCGATGATGGTCAGTGTATGTATGTTTATGCTGAATGATGGAACATTATTTAAAAAAACTTGCTTGTAATATGCTTCTGTGAGTTTAATTTGATGCATACACTAGAAGCATTTTTTGGATAACAACAAAACACTGTTTGCGATATAAAGTTTTTGTGGATCTTTTTGAACTTTTGAAACAATCAAATTTGGTAATATTAGACATTTTTGCACATCAGCAGATTTTTTTTATGGAAAATGTATTTAGGATGTGTAAGTGTCATCAAAATATAATGCATATTATATGCCGATTTATTCACAGGTTGATGAGATATAGCCTGCAGTTGGCCTCACGTGGCATTCATCATGCACTGACAGGAGAGCTGTTAGCATCTCTATCTAGAGATGAACATGGAGCAAGTACTGCCAACATTCATGCAGGTTCTGCTTTGCTGGCATCTGGAGGAGTCTGTCTGCTAGGAGACCTCACATGCTACAAGAAAGACAAGATGGACATGCTTCAGTCTGGTGCAATATACTTCAGTTAGATGACAATACAAGAAATAAATTTGATTACACTTTAGAATAATGGTCCATTAGTTGTTATTATTATTATAATTATTGTAACATTAACATATAATGTTAATGTATTTACTAACATCAACTAAGTATAAATAATCTTGTAAAGCATTTATTAATCATAGTTCAACCTTTACTGCGTTATTAAAAACCAAAGTTGTGCCTGTAAACATTAATGCACTGAGTTAACATGAAGTAATGTTAACTTAAATAACATAATAAATGTATTACTAATTGTTTGTTCATGTTAGTAAATACATTAACTGATAGACCATTATTTTAAAGTGTTCCAAAAATTTCTTATATATGCATTTTAAGCATATTTATTTTTTCTTTCAGCTCTCGAAAGCAGAACAGTGTCTGTTTTCATTCCTGCGAAGAAGTATGGTGATGATACAGACCAGCAGCTCTGTTTCCCCATCCAGTGTAACTTCTGGGCCTTAGTTGACATTGCTTCACCCTCCAAGAGGACAGCCAGATGTGATAATACGCCGCTGGGTTCTGGGGTGGGTAATAGTAAACTGGAGCTTTTCCTCAAATGAGATGGGAGTTAAATTGTAGGAGATTTTGAAGCAACAGTACATACCAAAAGACAGATCAGATGTAGAAGGAAATGCTGGAATGTTTCACAGACGACCCCACCTTGTTCTCTTTATGGGAACAGGAACTAGACACAATGCCATCTATTTTCAGAGAGTTCCTCCATGTGCTCATTTGTGTCAGTAGCACCCCAGTTACTACAAAAGTACTACAAATCTTTATACAAGCAATTGTTTTGCAGTGTATGTTTATTTTATTGATTATTATTTGTGATTTAAATTAAGGAAATGGGCTCAGTTCCCCTTCAGCTTACAGGAGCATTTGGACTTGTAGTTCAGTGTCGCGAAACAAGCAACAATCATCCAATCCTATCCATGACAGTGCACACACTGAGGCAGGCCATGTCACCAGGAGAGCCTCTTTATCCAGCATGCATGCAGTTTACCACACAAGACTACAAAGAGGTCTGTCAATATACAGTATGATAAACTGTATGTCCACACAATAGAAAGCCTGATTTTCACACTCGCATATCTTTTTTTTTTTTTTTCCACAGCTCTTGACTCATGCAAGACAATTGAAAGTGGACTTGAGTCTTGATGCTGAAAGGATGATCCATGGCTATTACATGGCCAGTCGCAGGGTTCGCTCAGACTCAACACGGAGATCCTCGCTACCAGTCACTTCTATCAAACTCCTGTAAGTATCACAGAATTAACATACTATTTTGGTTGAGCCTTTAAAACTAGACGAAAAGCTAGTGTATGCAGTGTTACCATATTACACCACTAGATGGAGCAGTTTCTTACCATGTGTACAATTCCACCATTTGCAAAGGACTGCCAGTATCACATGCTGTAATATTCAAAGAGCATTTTAAATTTAGATTGATTTAACCATGAACGACACAAAACAAAATCTAAAATTATTAGGTGTGGCCTTACATTTCACATGCACTGCAAAAAAGTGAGGATTGGCATCCATCTAGTTTTCCAGTACAAATATCCAAACACCAAAAAAAAAAAAAAAAAACCTTAATGTTTGAAGTCTTTTACGGAGTCTACAATACATGCATAAATAAATTGATTAAAGGCTTGTCTCGAGATGAAATTTAGGGGTCAACTGGGAGATATTAGTTCTCATTATATTCATTAACAACAATTTGATCGGTTTTTCAGAATAAAGTCACTGACCACTTTGCTTCTTGTGCAAGCTTGTTTAAGAAGCTCCGATATTTGCAGTGGAAGAGAACACTTATAAAAGCGGTTTATTCAAAAGGAACAGCAGCTAGAATGTCCATATATACTGATTGAGAGGCTTTTTGATCAACTGAAAGACTTTGAAACATTGCTAACACTCAGTCATTTTCATTTGGTAAGCATACTGTCAAAGTTGTAATTCAACATTCCTTACTTAAAAGGTCTTTAAATGTATATATTTTTTTAAATAACAGCAGAAAAGCTTTACATTTACTGATTCTGGCAGGATTGCACTGGCACAAGCTCATGCTAAACTCAGTCTGAGAACAGAAGTTTTGGAGGAAGATGCAGTCATTGCAGTACTGCTGTGCGAGAGTTCAGTCACCCTAAAACATGGTTTGTTTCCTTTTTATTTTTCCAAAGTCTTCAATACAAAAAAACCAAACCACAAGGATTCTGAATATTCAAGAATTATTTTATGCACATTTTAGTGCCATCTGTATTTTATAGTTAAGATCAAGCTTCTGTTACAATGTTACTGAGAGTTTGGTAATGAGAAAGTTTGTTTTGGGAATGCAGGGGCCTCTGTACTCGTCTTTTCACCCGATGCAGTGTTTCCCTGTGCTCTCCATGACCTGGACTCCTTGAACCAGCGGGACCTTGTGTTGGAGGAACATCGCAAGCAGATCCTGAATTTTGTGCACACCTACGCAACCCACATAGAGGAATAAAAATCAAGGTATTGTAGCTAATAAACTTAAGCCCATTTAAAAATACACAATTAGAATAAAAAGTATATAAAAAATCCTTACCAGTTTAAGTAAACTGCCTTTATTAATCTGCACTTCTCATGTGATTTTTGTAAAGTCAGTCCTTTGGTTTGGAAGGGCAGAAAGGGAAAATAAATTTAATAGTTAATCTCAAATGGCATTTGGAGTATTCAATTCTGCTGTTGCTTTATGCTTCAGATAGTCACAGTATCAACAATCCAATTTGGTCTGATGGGTAAACGGCAAAAGTGTGATATTCATCATTGCAACAAGCATTCTCACAAAAAAAAAATAAAAACCTTACCAGTCTTAATTTACCACTTCTCATGTTTCACTTTTCTAGTGGCAATTTTTGGACCTAAGAAAGCAGAAGTAGTAGACAAAACTTAATGTTGTTCAAATCTTAAATGGGTTACATGCTAGTCAACTCTGCTGTTGCTTCAGATTGTGTCACAGCATCACCATCCCAATTTGGTCTGATGGGTAAACGGCGAAAGTGTGATATTCATCATCGTAAAAGTGTATCAGATACACAAAAATACATTTAAAAGAACAGATCACCACACTTACAATGTGTAGTATTACCATTTATTTCCTTGTCCATCTGCATTTCTCATGTCATCCTTTTCCAGTGGCAATCCTTGAATCTGGTGGAGGTGAAAGGGAATGTGTGAATGTAGCCATAAAATCTTCACATAGTAGTGAAGCACACTGCTTTTGCTTCAGAAAGTCACAGTTTCAGCACCCCAATCTGGTATGATGGGTAAACGGCTAAAATGTGAAATCATCATTGCTTTAGGCAAAAACGCTGGTACCAGTAACATTTATTAGGTTTAAAGATCAATTTAAATGGTCATTACCTTTACAATGATGCCTTCCATTGGCAGCAGCCATGTTCATCTGCCTTCTGTAACAACAAAAATTGATTATGCAACAAGCTTCAGCTCTGCAGTTAAAATCTAAGTACACAAAGCCTGCAAAAACAAACAATTCTGAAATTACACAATTATTCCAATTCAGACCTAATCACCAAGAAAAGCTACACAAGTGTTCTAAACATGATCGTTAATTACCAGTTTTGGGTTTCAGCTATTGATTTTGTGCCACAAATAAGCAGCACCAAGGGATGAGCCAGTAAATGAAAAACTCAATTCCACCTCAAAAACATGACTGATGAAGTAGAGGTCAAAAGGCACATGTAACGCAGCTTGAGAGTAGACCCTCCCACACCAGCACAAAGGCCTGGGCGACTCTAGTTCAACTCAAGGTCAGGACCTTTACCAAGACCACAGCACCTCCAAGTGAGCCAAAGCCCTGATTATCCAATCCAGGTCATACAAGACCATTCCCAAACCAGCCAGGCCACACAGGGGACGGCAGCCCCGTGCCGGACAGAGCAGTCCTGCCGACAGCAGAGCAAATGGTAAAGGAGCAATTTATCACTAGATCTGGGACACAAACCTGCCAAAATGATATATTACAGTCCTCATGGGATACTTAAAACCTTTACAAGTATATGTCATGATTACAACGTGATTTGCCATAATCATGTCAACTTATATAAAAACTCCTTTACAATATTGATCACATGATCCCAGAGGGAATTTAATATATACTATAAAGGCATGTGTATTCACTCTGTGGTCAAGATACACCTCAAACACGGTGTGATTGAAAAACTTTTCTTGACTTTACTGCATTGCAAATAAAAAATACAGTCAACTAAAGCCATGTTGTATAAAGCCACTACATTTAAGCAATTTACTACTCCACAATTTCAGTGTAAATGCACTTTTGGAATGATTTGCTTTTCAAAAGGAAGAGCTGGACTTCAACCAAGTTTTGTGAAAATAAACGCTTATTTCAGAGACCCTCATTATAGTCATCATTAAAACACGAGTCGTGACTAACAGTTCATAATAATGCTTGGAACTGATTAAGTAGTGTATAATCTTCAAACTCCAGTTACACAAGGCCAGGGTTGCAATGGAGTTACTATTCAAGACTGAGCGATGAAGAACGTAATATAAACTGATCTGAAGAACGTAATATAAACTGATCTATGTGGCGCGCGTGCGGACTAGGCTACAGCAACCACGTGGCCACCCCAAGCTAAAAAAAACCCTATCTTTATGCGCGTATAACCTCTCGAACCGTTTTTAAAACTAGCTGCAATAATGCTTTCTCTTTTGCTAAAATGTGTCCGTACACTTATCAATTATAATACATTTACCTTGAGTTCTTACTGCTGCGTTTTCGCGTGACCAGCTCCTTCCACATTTTGGAAGAAAAGGATGTGGCGCATGCGTACTTTACGTTTTAAACTGGACTTCCTAGTAAGATCTGCACATGCGTGTTGGGTTTTACTTCAATCTTGTGTGCTGCAGCTAGTGAGATAAATTTGAATCTGCTGAAAGTGTTTAAATTCGTGCCCCGTACATTTATAATAAGTTTTTTAATTTAAGGATTTCCTGACAAATACGTTTTTTATTAGGTGGAATCCTAATGAAATTTGATTTCCACATGCGTGTTCCTTAAACATATCACTTTTATTCTCAAGAGAAAGAATATACGCACATATTAGGCTTGAAAAAGGTGTCAGAGAGTTAACATTATTCAGTGCTTTCCACAAACGTTTCAGTGACTTTTCATGATTAAAGCTTTAATAAATACATTTTTTTTTAATACAGGCTATATATTTTCTTCAGAAATTTCAGAGCCTGAAACATAAATGAAGACTATTAAAATGCATTAAATTCTTTGATATAAAAATGTTCTATGCATGTAAATTATTGTGCACAATTTGTGAATTTAGTTTAGACAAACAACGATACAAATAAGATCAGAGATCAGTGTAAGTTTAGTTGAAGAATTATTTTATTTATTATTCCACATGTACTGCTACTGACATGAAAAAGAAGAAAGGAGGGAAGGAAGGAGAAAGGGGGTTGGTGATGCTATTGTTGCTATTCTGACAGTCCACTTCACATGACGAATGTTAAGTTATTCACACATGCATTTAGTGCAAATGTTTTAACAGAAAAGTGCATAGCCGACAGCTCAAGCATGACAGCTCATTAAAACCAACACACGGCATTTCGGACAAAGTAGAGCAGAACTTCAGATACAGCACAGTTACAAAAAAACAAAAAACACACAACTTGTTTAATAATACAATCTTATTTACATATTAGAAATAATTACAATATATTAATATGCACAATTATTCAGCAACATAATGATGATCATTTCAACGTAGTGCGCGTAACAACCTTTTTGCTTTTTTACAAACAATTTCTGCAACAAAATTACTAAAACAACAACTATACATTTTTTAACCTACGCTTACTTTTCATTACCTCCAAAAGTCTTATGTGCAAATGATCTATGTTTGAGACGATGAAGAAGAAGCCCCTTGATTTTCATTTGAGTTACCCAGGAACTGACCAGTGGCACCGATATATAACCTTGAACGCATTGGCCATTTCTGGAAGACAAAACGAAAAATACAAATACTTAGTCAACTGTTTCAAAGTGCGTAATATTTTCAAGACGCAAAGCAGCCTATTCAAAACTTCCAAAAACGCAGCATGTTTAATTAGCCTAAAAACTCTAAATGTTGCGTTATGTTTTGAGGCCCTAAATTAGCCTAAAATATTAGACAACATCCAAAAACTTACTTTCACAGGATGTAAGTAGCCATCGCCTTTAAGTGAGTTTAAAGCTTCAGCTTGTTTTGTGTTATCCTCTTCCACCCCCTCTTCTTGCAAGGTTCTGGTTAAATGCGCTATGTATGTGGTCGCCAATATCAAGACATCGAGTTTGGAGAGTTTGGTGTCCGGTGGCACCGACGGTAATGTTCTCTGTAGCTCGAGGAACGCGTGTCTGAGCGTCTGTACGCGACTCCTCTCCCGCGCCGCATTGGCTGCCGCGGGTCTCCCTCTCCCGCCGAGGCTACTAGACGGGACCACCCTGGAGAGGGAAAGGGCCTCTGCGCGTCGGCTGTCCGTGTCAGGACTAGGGCTCGAGTTGGGGCTTGACGCGGGACTGTCATCCATAACTGTCACAGAACCAGTGCCATCCATACGGATTGACTGTCTTCCAACCATTGAAATCACTTCTTAACCTGAATCAAAATATATATTGTTGAATAAATGGACACTTATATTAATACTTAAGAATAATATGTCAAAAACACCCGTTAGAAAAGTTAAGCTCAAAAATAAAATGCGGGCAAAATTAGTCATTAGCCTAAAAGTCAGCAATAAAACGAATTCGAAAGAAATAAAACAGACTAATAGACGCCTGCTACTGTCATTACATCTTTTCAACCAAGAACATGCAGTTCTAATACAAAACATTTTTTATAGTGAGTTGTCATTAAAAGTTAGGGAAATATAAAAACACATACCTGTTTTATCGTTTCAAGTTATGTTCTAAAAAAAAACACATTAAGGCATGAAAAGTTCCACAGCTTGCCAAAAAATTGGTCCTCTTCTCGTTTCAAAAATATATATGACCAGTAAAAGGTGCGTATATGTCCGTGCGCACGCAGTGTCCTCACCTGAATGACTGCGTAAAGTCTCAGGAGCCTCTAATTTATCGGGGAACACAAAGAGCTGACAAGTGCTTCACTCCGGTGCAATTAATCACAAGCCTTTAAAACTCTGGCAACTGGAGCCGTACGTTCTCCACAGTTTTCCCTGCGCTTCGGTCGGTAGGAGGTGCAGTCCATTTTCCGACCCCAGAAGTAGTATTTTTGGTCCTCCCCAGAGTTGCTTTGCAGACCCAAACTTCAGAATATTATCTAAAATATTGTTTATTTAAGAAGTAAATACGGAGTGGCTTTGACTGGTGAAAATGTATGCGCTTTGTGATACAACAATATAATATTTTTCAAGCCGTCAAATAGATCGTTGAAATTATCTCTATCAACTGACCCTTAACATTTAAAACGGTATATTAATATTATATTTAGCGCCTCAGACATCAACTTCATTTCCTGGGACAAAGCCAATAAATAAACTCTAAACACTGCAATCAACTGGCATGCTTGAGGAAATTCTTGTGAGACTCCTAAATTAATCATTCTGTTTTCCGCAAACGGAGATGTGGGAGAATTAATGAATGGAATTATTCATAACATGTATATCTGAGACTGTTCTTAATAAACATTGTTTTTGTAAGGATGAAGTAACAGTATTGCCCCCGGGCCAATAATTATGAAGCAGAGCAAATGAGGTTAAGTAAGCTTCTCTGTCTAATTACTCTACATCTTTCAGAGGTTATAGCCTAGCCTGGTTAAGATATTAGACTCACGCTGAAAATAAATTCATGCGTTACTGTACTCAGCGCGTATTCTATATGTCAAAACATTATTATACAATCAGTTTTATATTTCATATGTTCCGTTACTCTTCCAGTCTAGAACGTAATTGTGTTAATAAAGATAATGGATAATGTGCAAGTTAAAATTAATCCTCATTCCCCCCACATAAAATTCTAAATCTGAAAGATAAATATACAGTTACAACTTTGAAAGTAAACGACTTATTTAAAATCCGATTTAAAGCATGATGCAGTAATATTGGATTGTTACTTTGACTATTGTTAGCTATTTTATACTTGATCAAATATTAAAACCTAATGGCATTATATATATTTATAAAGTGTACAGTTTGCAATTTCACATTTAATTTTCATGGACAAGTACAATCTCACATTGGCTTTGTTATGACCTAATCTGACTGGGGAAATTAAATTATATTTAACTAACAATAATAATCTAAATATATTAAATGTTTATTATTACATTCCAAAAATGATGTGCAAAACATGATAGTCTTTAAAAAATACTCCTCAACATTGTATAATGTAAATTTATTCAAAACAAACACAGACCGATATTTTCAAACAGAACTGTCAGAATTGCAAATTAGGCAATAGGCAGTGTAAAAGACTTGTCAAATAAATAAAACTTAAGCTGCTATTCACATTTAATATAATTTTTCTTAAAAACTATTCAGGATAAATCTTCACACACACATACCACAAGCTTATTGATTGACTTTTTAAGTCAAATATTTATAGCCAAAAGGACTTCGAAAAAGCTTCATATTTTCAGAGATTGCCATTCCGTACTGTAATCCCCTCTTGTCCTGTGAACATACCAGAATAGCCATGAAAAAATAAATAAATAAAATGAAACACTGCAAAATTACCATAAAGTACCCAAAGCATGCTTTTATATTGTGCATTAATAATAAAAACTAACCAAGAACATAAAATCATGGCACTCACTGTCTAAAATATGCTTCTGTAAACAATCACTGTTACTGGACCCCTACAATAACACAGTAAACAGCTAATTAGGGCATTAAACAACTGTCATTCAGCATTATCATACCTATTACTCATACATTAGTATTACCCATGCTCTTTCTTACAAGTACAAAACATTCAGCTCACATTTATTGTAGTTTCATCAGCAAATCATATCTGGATTTTAAAGGCTGATAAATGAACTGAAATAAAAGGATTATTGCATTTAAGACATAAGACATCAAAGGATCTTTGCAGTCATTACACAGCCCTGCATAGAACTATGCTTAACCTCAGGCCAGTTCTAAAAGAGAAAGCTGTTTATTTGCATGGGTGGGAAGAATAAAAGTCAAACAACTTGACAAATAACAGGCATTTTTTCCAGCATGTCTGAGGGCAGCAAATGAACAGTTACATGTCACATTACTCTCAATTCCCTTTTTATAATTTAAGATGAGTTGTAATTTAGGTATTCAATTAAATATATATGTAATTAAATAATTAGTAGTGAATAAATTGTTATATAAAGTGAAGTGAAGTGAAGTGAAGTGAAGTGAAGTGAAGTGAAGTGAAGTGTAGTGTGGCCAAGTATGGTGTCCCATACTTGGAATTTGTGCTCTGCATTTAACCCATCCAAGTGCACACACACAGTTAGTGAACACACACATACCGTGAACACACACCCGGAGCAGTGGAGTCTTTTTAGCAGTATGATCGTTCATACTGTACCCTCTTCCTCTGCTGTCGGCTTGAACTTGGTCTGTCCGAAATGTAACTCCAGGCTTTTCATTTTCTGACGGCTTACTCATAGAGCTGCTGCGCTCTCGGGCAGAAAGATGTTGGGGACCCAAGTGAAAATCAGCTGAAGCAAAACATAGGTTAGTCACACACTGTCATAGAACTGACACAAGGCACATGCGAGGTGTACTTGGTGACATGTAGATAATATACAATAGCAGAATATATGATTCCTTGTCTGTTAAGAGAAATATATTTATGTGGAAGTGTAAATGACTGTAAATATTAAAGAACAATATGTATTACAGTCATTTCAATTAAACAGTATTTTTGCAAATTCAAATAAGATAATAATGACATATTAAGGACATATTTAATCTGTAATAAAAATTCTACAGTGTAAAGTGGTATTTAAAAAAAAACAATTGTTTATTTATTCACACACATACATATATATACTTCACAATTCTTAGTTTCTCTAGATTTATTTGCTTCTTTCTATAAAAGTCTATAAAAAACAACAATATTGTCATTTAAAGCATTTTTAAATTAAGCATTTCTTTCCCATAAAATGACAATTGGTTAGAATAACAAATTGTTTTCATTTGTTGTGATTAAAAAGCAGGGTTATTCCACCAAATGCTGTTTACTAAATTCTTATAAAGTAAAAACATTGGGTTGTCTAAATGTAAGTGAATATGAATATAAACAAAATATAATGAATATAAACAAATATTTATATACACAATTTTACAATATTTAAATTTGTAAATATATTTAGATATTTAAATATGTTTAAATATTTTAATATAATTATTATTTAATCAGCAATTATTAATACTTGTAAGTGGGTTAGCCATTTGTTGTTTGTTGTCTTTTCCATCCTCTAGTTTCTTCTTTGCATCTTTTGAGGCTTTCCAGTTGATTAGAAACTGCCTGGACAGCTCATTTATTTGTTTTCCATCAAGGTCCTCTAAATATCAAGAAAAAATTAATACAAATTGTGCATGTTTCTGTAATAACATCTTCTAAATAATTAAATAAAACTTAAAAGCTCCAGAGGGCATCTAAATGTCAAGAAAATATATCATTAATATGTAAATATATAAAATTCATAATCACAACACCAATACAAATTAAAAAAGTTATACTTCTTTATTTTTAAAATCTTAATTTTTTTAATTAAATATAAAATGTATTTATTAAATTATATTTAAAAATAGTAAATTAATAGAATTAAATGTTTAGAAAATCAAAAAAAAAAAAAATACAATTATATAATAAAGAGCCAAAAAGCTGAATCATTCAGAAAGTCAGTGATTATTTGACCATTTTAAAATAATTAAAATGGAAGTGACTAATATGTTAGCAAGGCTATTTCTCACCTAGAATTTTGCAAACAGTTATTAGTCTGTCCCTGTATTTAGGTTTGTGACACACAGGATTTCTGCTTAGATCCAGTAGCCGCAGTTTAAACCATTGGCTGAACACTGTCTCTAACTCCTGAAAGCATAAATAAAGGAATTACACTTTCACTTGGATTACTTCAAATCAGTATACAGACAAAAATTTGCAGATCTTCTCCAAATGTTCCAAATATTAGCACTCTGCAGAAATCCAAAAAACAGTGACATTTCCAGATTTACAGAAGATGTACAATTTAAATAATCAGAGAGTTGTATTTAAAACAAGGACGCCACAAACAAATGCGACCAAAAATGTGCAGCGCCAAAAGTATAAACAAGACATCAGCTTGTTTTAATAAATACTGTCACTCGGACTGCGTGACTAACAAGTTCCCCTGGGCAGTAGTCCTCAAGCATGTTGCCTGCAGTGTATGTTTATCTAAGGACACATTAATCCAGGCTGGAAATATGAATACTCTCTGGACACGCTCTGATTGTTCATTGCCTTCCTGTCTCAACTAAAATGCTTCCACTTTTCAGTCCGCATGCAATCAGCTCTAGCGGGACCCCGGCGAGCCGCATGCTCTCAGGCTTTGATAAATGATCGTGTCAGGTCTGTCACTCGGAGGGCTTGGCTGGGAACTGCCCAGCGCCAAATTGCCCTCCCATGCGCAGGAGTGCTGAATGCACCCCTGACTGGGCTCTTTCCAGCCCCGCGTTGGGTTAATGATGGCCAGTTATGAACCTGTATTTGACCAGCGATTCGATCCCTATCTGCACTGTCTGGACGTGCGCCACTAACAGCCTCTGCAGTACCCATTTGTCACTCGGCTGACTGCCTGTCATAATCTATTTTAAAAATCCATAATGTTTCCACTGGAATTGGACCAAACTGCGTAAGGATGGAATTGATCCTTTGGGTGCTGTCGCCGCTGAATCAATAGTGGCAAAGGGGTTGTATAAATTAAAGAAGATATCTGCTAAACATGAAAGCTTCCTCTGACACATGGATCGCTATTATCGGTGGCAGTTGCTCAGAGGATTGTCTTTTGTGCTGTTGAACAAAGTTACCGAAATGCTTGACAAGGCAACGGGAAGTGTTTCTTTTAGTCACTGAATGAGTAAGTTGGAAAATCTCTTTTCCAGTTTACTTCTCAGCTTTAGTTTCACTAAATGTTTTCCTCAAATGGGATTTTAATACAAGGTTATAAGGGGTACTGAGTGTATTTCAGAGGAAAATCTGTGCACTAAGGAAGGAGGAAAACTTGTGCTTGTTTAAATTGTCAGCAGAAGCTGTCCCTGGAGACCAGCCCGCTGATTTGTTGAATAATTCTGACCTTGTGCAAGTCCGGAGACTTCTGGAAGGATTTGTAGAATTAGGTTTTTTACACCGCTTTACCACTATTTTTCACACTTCATATAGGAACACACAACGTTGCCATGTTCAAACAATACAAAAACTAGAAAAATTGCATTTTGTATTGTTGTTTTTTTATTTTATTTGTGATGCGTTAACCCTTATGTGCTGTTCGGGATGTTTTCATCCACTCTGGAGTGAATTTGAGTCTTAATTTGGCCACAACTTTCTCTGTGTTTCAGCAAATGGAATGATTTTTGGTGACAAATCTTATTTTGACACATATTGTGGGAAAATACTTAGAATTTTTTTTACTGTCCATCAGTTGCAGTGCAACCAAAAAAGCTTATTTTCTGGCTTAAATTATATGGTTATATGGAGTATAGTGTGTGTGTGAGCATGTGAGAGAGACCTTTGCACACTTACCTTGATATGTTTGAACAAAAAATAAGCAGCTCAGCTCACAGAACAAAGTAAACATACACTATAATATGTTGTTTTACTCCATAGAACTCCATATAAAAGTTGGAAACTTTTTCTGCACAGGCCTATTTAAAGGGTTAATAACTGATGATCTACAGTAAAAATGAAAAGTTTTACCTCTTTCCAACAGGGAATAACACCAAAAATCAAGAACGCATGATTATTTGGTGTCAAGACAGTGCAATCAAAAAAGGTGCAAAAACAGCCACGAACATAATGAAAGGGTAGTCAATTTAAACAATACACAAGGGTTAAAACACCTTTATTTATTAAAAAAAGAAAAGAAAAAGAAAAATTGTATTTACCTGTATGTCATGTAGCTGGTTATCAGCAGCAAAAAGATGGGTCAGTTTTCTGAGAGGAGCCAAATCCCATAACTCATCAATGTTATTTTTGCTGATATTTAAAAAGCACAGAGTTTCCTACAGAAGATATAAATTAAAGGGGTCATGAACTGAGAAATCAACCCTTGGTGTTTTGACATAGAAGTGGTTTTGCAGTAATTTTCTGAACTCAGGGTGCTTTCACACCTGGCTTGTTGTTTGGAACCTGCCATGCTTTCTCCCTTAGCTTGGTTTATTTAGTTTTCTCCCTTAGCTTGGTTTATTGGTTTATTAATATGTGGACATGGCAATCGTGCTCAGATATACACAAAAAGTCCGAGATCAGCTGAAACTGGAACTCTGGAACACTTTGCTTTTGATGAGAAAGGAATCGGACCCATCAATCCAACAAAACAGGCTTTATAAGGAGTTATTACGTAGCCTACACTTAAAACCAAGAAGGAATTCCAACAGTTTTAATCTGTATTTCTGGAACAAAGCAAACAATCTGGTGTGAAAATGTCCTTAGTTCTTGCATCTCTGAAGAAGTAATTCTAATTCTAATTCTACATCATTGCCTTTTAGCCCAATAGCCCCATAGTTGAGCAACAAAATGATAGAGATACCTCTGAGGGTTAAATCTTTGGATTGCCTCCACTGTGATACTAAATTTGTGTCTACACTGAATGTGGCCATTGTTGGGTCACATCACAAATCCATTTCTCAATGTCAAAAGTAGCGCAAATGCTTGAAGTATGTCAGAAACATCGGGATTGACACCAAACACTATAAGTTTGTTTGCTTTATTTTACAATCAGTTCATTTTTAAACAAGACACAGTTCAAAAAAGTCTTTTCAGAGAGACAAAATAAAAAAGATGCCATGCCGACCATATTCGATCTGACATTGTTGCAAATGTGAATTTGTTTTACCATGTGTCACTATTGCTGTTTCTATTAAATATGGTTTAACATCTACTGAATATTTAAAATTTAACTCATATTACCTATATTGTTTTTAGCATCCATCACAGTAGTGCTTAATATAATCATTTAATAATTTAATTTTATAATAATATATATAATAATTAAATATAAAATTTTTTCTTCTGGAAAAAGTCTGATTTGTTTTAGTTTTAATGGAATAAAAGTAGTTTTCACATTAAAAAAGTAAATAAAATGACTCAATATTATTAGCCCCCTTAAGAAATATATATTTTTCGATTGGCTACAGAACAAACCACTGTTGTCCAATTACTTCCCTAATTAACCTAACTTAAGTTAAGCCTTTAAAAAGACAAACGAAGTTAGCTATTAGAAATTTGTTTAAAAAAATGTCTTTGTTAAACAGATAATTTTAAATGAATTCAAATATTACAGGAGTGCTAATATATATGCTCCTTTAACATCGTTAATAATGCACTTTAAGATACTTTAAACTTTGAAACAAGTTCCACTTCTGGGAAATCCGTGAAGATTTTACTGCGTTAGTAAAAGGAGAGCATTTAATATTTTTTTTTCAAGAACGAAAATTGGTGTACTTATGCTTGCAATTTCATTAATTATCAAAATAAACAAAAAATTCCCTTTTCGGTTTGTTTTCCCATAGCCTGGGAAGTAAACACTCGCTGTTGATTTGTCAGACAAGGAGGCACCCACAGAGACCTCTTTTACCCTCATCAAATCTTGCACAGAACCGCTTTGATACACGTCTTGGTCCCCGAGTCTGATTCTGACAGCAAACTCACAGGACACTGCTACATCAATCTATATATGAGCGCACTAGATTATAGATATCATGAAGCACCCTTTGTAAGTCTCTTCACTGAGGTGAATGTTAAAGAAACCAGTTACTCACAGAAAGGCTAGAAATGGAACGAGGGTCAAAGACCAGCTTTTCTCCACAAGGCAGTTTCTGACCTTCCACATGCAGCTCCTTTAGGCTTTTCAACTCCTCTAATCCCTCCACCACAGTGATGCTGTTTCCTCCCAGGAACCTCAAATATAGAAACATTCATGGTCTATGGTCAAATAATGCTGCTTTTTATTCAAAAACATTAAAGTCAGAGTTCAAAGAAATACAATTCAGAAGTAATAAATGTGCTTGTACTGTCAAATACTTACAGTTTGGAGAGCTTATGTAGAGACGAGAGGTTCTCAATACAAGATATATTGTTATTTTGCATGTATAAGTGTGTAAGGTTTGAGGCAAACCCCAAGTTGCAGATCTGTGATATTTGATTGTCATATAGGTAAAGGACTGTGAGGTTTCTGCACACTGATAGATCGTCCTATAAAGAGAGAGAAAATATAATATGTACTGTTCAGAATTTTAGTATTCCTAATACTTTTAGGAAAGAAAGAATTCATCAAAGCTGCATTTTTCTGTTTAAACCAGGGGTGCCCAAACTTTTTCATATAAAGTGCCAAAAGCCAAATATCATTGAGAGCCGTGGACCGAAGGTACATATACCAAGATATATTACATTAAAGTTGCCATGGGTAATTTCCTAATTTATTTCATAAGACTTAAATGTAAATAGAAAACCTTACTTCTGTAACCTTACTTTCTTTACTTATAAATCATATAAACTAATGCAGTATAACATTTAAAATGATAACTTATTTCAATAAAACATAAACAATCACATTTATAACACAGTGGAGTTCAATGATGAATACACTAGTCAAGCAGAATCTGCCTTTGCCTTGATTTGTCCTCTATCTGTTGGGTGACGGTATGTACATTTAAACTAAATCTGATTAATTTACACCATTTAATTAAAACATTTAATTTCTGTTAGCTTTTAACACTAAAACAAGCAAACAAGGTTACATAAGATTTGAAATGACAATCTCTAAACCATGGCCATCATTCTTCCTCTCTTCTCAGATGGGATGGCAGGCCAAACTAAAGGTTACTGTGGGCCAACTTTGGCCCATGGGCCCTAGTTTGAGCATCCCTGGTTTAAACAGACAGTAAAAAGCAATACATTGAATTATTATAACAATGTAAAATGTTTTATATTATATGTTTAAAATAGCAATTTATTAGCTTGTAGAAACTTTTCCACAAAATGATGAAAATAAAGATATTGGTGTAGCTATAGATATGTTGTTTGTCCTTTAAGTCTAAAGCTCTTTAAAGCATGATGGATACTGAGATATTTAGAGTTATATATATTTATTATTATAGTTCATCCTTTCTTTTTATTTTAATGCACTAACCCCACATTTTCAAAGGGTTTTGCAATATTCATTTTATATTCATTCAAAACTTACAATCTCCTCTATGTTTTTGTCTGAGAAGTTGAGATGGGTCAGTTTCCTCAGGTACTGCTGGAAGGATTCACTTCTGCTGGTTTTTGAGTGACTGCCCAATTTTGCGATCAGATGCACTGTCAGACGGACCATAATGACTCAGAGTGCAGAAATATGACAGGATAGATTATTGTTCTGTAGCCCAGCATGTCAAGAGAATAAGGAGATTTATGAGATAGCACAAAAACACATGCAATACCATATGATTGAATAGACCTCTAAATATATGGATTTTTAAGGTATATATGATGTGGTGACCATCATTTCTTACTTTAAAGACAGCATAGTCAATTGACCCTCAAACCTTTGTCAAAATACATATTATTTTTTTAATGGTGGGAATGAGGCCAAAGGTGAACTAGGCAAGTGACCTGAACTAAGATTATCATGCAGGGAGGTCAATTCTCCCAAGAACAAAAGAAAACTTGAGTTTCCTTGGGACAAGCACTTTATGTATTTTGTATTTGTATGTATTTATCATATTAGTATAATTAAAAGGATTTTTCACCCAAAAATCATTTACTCACTCTTTTATTTGTTTCAAAACTTTATGACTTTCTTTCTTCTGTTAAACAAAAAAGAAGATATTTTTAAGAATGTTGGAAATCTGCAACCATTGAATTCCATAGTATTTTTGGATAGGTTTTCAGCTTTCTTCAAAATAGCATCTTTTTTATTTAACGGAACAAAGAAACCCATAAAGGTTTGGATCGAACTTTATTTGAGGGTGCGTAAATACTGAGGAAATTTACATTGTTGGGTGAACTATCCCTTTAAGTCTTAACGCCATACTTGCAGCCTTACCAAAAAAAATTTCCTTGGAAAGACCTTGGGTGTTATTTTACTCCTTATCCTGAGTCTTATATTGTCTTGTCAGGCACAAGGCGATGAACTGAAGTAAAGGGAATACATACATCAACACATGACAGCAGGTCGGTTTTACACTTGATCTCAGAGCAGCAGACTATGGGGAGATGACATGGAGAGCCTCTTAAAAATCAATAACATTCTGTGGTTAAACTCCAGGGAACTGGATGGGGACAACGGTTTGCCAATCATTATAATACATTGCAGTATATTTAACGATAGATGAATTGAACATTATTTATTTAATAAGCAAAGACCAGCACCACTGTTGACATGTAAAGACTCTAAACGCAAACGCTAAAGGTGAAGTTGGAGCAATGAAAAAAAAACAGCGCTGCTTCTTACCTTAATGCACAAATGTTGTGCGTTCACAATCCCCAGCTAAAGCCTCTTTTCTTTTTCTTGTCTCGGCTTTGTTTAGGAAGTGAGAGCTGATGTTACCATGGCGACGCGACGCGAGGTCAATTTCCACGCGCCAGTGTTGATTCAGAGTTGAGTTCAGATGCGGCTTGACACATTCTCAGCAGAAATGATGAAACGTTTTTTTATCGTTTCCTCGGTGTGAATCCTATACATTCTTTCTACTCTCCTATGCATTTGCAATTCTAGGTACATTTTAGAACACGCGTTGTTCATTGCTGTATTGTTTTAATACGAGAGAATGTTTTCACTGATGTCGTTAATATTGATTTGTTCTACAAAGTGCTTTAATAGGAAAATTAATTCAGGCTAACGAATGTTTTTATAATCAACAATTTATCCATTAATTCCATTTAACCTATTCATTAAAGGAATTAAAAATGAACGGAATTTGATTTTGACTTTATATAACTATATACTGAATGTTTACATAATTAATAAATACACGGATTTAGATATAAAATGTTAGTATTTATTTTTAAAACATGTCCTTAAAGGCTATGCGGTACTTTTTTATTAGCAATTGTAATGGAAACCTTTTTTTATTGGCCTGTTAACTGTTGTTTATGTTAAAGGTTCGGGGATGTGACGTTTTTGATGCTGCCAAGTACAATTAAATGTGTCATGCAAAGAAAGGAATTATAATTATATACTGTACAAACTATAGTCTCACATAGACAGATCTAAATAGTCTCAAAAATGCTTTATGCTTTATGCCAGTGAATTGCAGATATTTGTGCAATATCACTATGATTGGATGCTTTCATCTTAGCAGATGTTTTCTCACCAATATAATAATTATTTTTTTGGTTGAAAGGAAAGCACAGCATATTTAGATATTCATCTAAACGTTACTTTCAGCAGTATGGATGGACAGCATTTTAATGTTTATAAAAAGTATATCTCCGCAAAGTTATTTTCAACTTCCTCTGACTTTTATTCAAAGGATGAAAAAGAACATTTTCCTCTCTCTATCATTCTTCAAGCTCAAACTGCTGTTCATAATAATAATAGTAATGCATATCAGCTTTAGAAATATCAGAAATACGGTGGGTTTTAGGTGGACGCAGTGACTGCGGTGACCTGTGTATTGTTGTATACTGTGGAGGAATGTGCTTCCTGAGAATGAGTGACTAGCCTGCGTTTATGCATGCAGAGTACTTGTCAAAAAGGAAATGTTGCTTTGGTTGCCGTTTGGTTGAGCGACGTAGAGGAGGAGTTCTGCCCCTTTCAGACTCTCCTCTGGGGCAGTGAATGTGTTTCTGCTCCTCAGTGCCATGCTTGTTTAGATTATTATTATATGGTCCAAAGAAAACATCAGTGCAACCAGATCTTTGGGTCACTGGTCTCAACGGTTAGCTTAACATTGGCCTTGTGATATATAATCTACTGTTTGTGCTCATCACCAGAATATATTTTCTTAATTACATTTCCTCCATACTTATTATTCTAAATCATTTTCATTGGGCTCATCAAATGAAGCGAAAATCAAAGTAATTTAAGAAGACTCTTTGTTAATGGGTCTGGGTGATGTTAACTCACTCATGGAAAACAGAATGTTATACTAACTTATATTTCATTTATACCTTTATCTCCTTTCCAACAAGAATTAAAAATGCTCATCTGGTGATGATTAGGCGTCACGGTGGCACAGTGGGTAGCACGTTCGCCTCACAGCAAGAAGGTCGCTGGTTCGAGCCTCGGCTGGGTCAGTTGGCGTTTCTGTGTGGAGTTTGCATGTTTTCCCCGTGTTTGCGTGGGTTTCCTCCGCAAGTCCAAAAACATGTGGTATAGGTGAATTGGGTTGGCTAAAATTGTCCGTAGTGTATGTGTGTGAATGAGTGTGTATGGATGTTTCCCAGTGATGGGTTGCAGCTGGAAGGGCATCCGCTGCGTAAAACATATGCTGGATAAGTTGGCGGTTCATTCCGCTGTGGCGACCCCTGATTAATAAAGGGACTAAGCCGAAAAGAAAATGAATGAATGAATGGTGATGATTATAAGACTAACTCATATTTTCGGGGAGTGAAATACAGAACTTGCACATGGAGATTTATGATGACTGCAATTTTGAAGCACCTTTAATATATGAATTGTTTTATATTATTCTTCTACTTCACTTTTTTTATTGCCAGTGTGTGAACAGCTTCTGACAAAACTTAAAAAGACACTTTCCCTGACTTCTAAGGTTGCCTGTGAAATGCTGTGAAGTATTCGGGACTATGTCAAGGCATTTTAACATGTAATCTATAAAAAAAAGACTAGTATTCTCATTCTGCTAGTACTTATTTTTTTTTAGATATTATCCTTTTAGTATTCATTTGCTGTTGCTTCTTCCTTAGGTACTATAGTATTTATTTATTAGATACTCATATTTATTGAATACCAGTACTTTATCATTACACTATAGTAATAAATAAGTAGATACAGGTGTTTAGTCACTATAAACTATTATTTCAGTTGTGACTTGTAACTGTTCTGTTGTTGCTAGTTAATAATGACTTTTTTTTGTCAATGACTTGACTATGGCGATCTGTTATTGAGATATAAGATGTTCAGGTTTGGCTAGTATATATTTCAAATGTGACTACTACTTTTTTTCAATTTACTAAAACTTATTCACTAGGTTCTTAACAATAGATATCTTCCTAATCAAAATAGCGAGAGACTCAAAGTGCCTTCGAAAATAATACTCCAAACAAGATGCGTAAAAGTTTACAAAAATAACATTTTTGACATTCCACAAACAACTTTTTATCTCGCTTGTGATTTTTTGGTGTTTGGACTTATTTCAAATATCCTATCTTTGTTGTAACAAATTATTTTTTTACTCGTCTTATGTTAGTCATAATGGAGTTTAATTAAAAATCTTCATAAAATAAAAAGTCTTACTAGTGATATACAAGTACTAGTATCTAATAAATAAGTACTATTAATTATTTGGTACATACAAGTGTGTAATAAATAAGTGGCATCTAATTATTAAACACCAATATATACAGTAGCTGTACTAGTATAAAAAATAAAATGTACTAGTACCTAAAGAATAACAACTAAATATTCTAGTCACATTTGGAATACATTAGAAGTCAAAATGTGATTTGTTCCAAGTAGTCTAACTAAAATAGTTACTATTGAAATATTGTAAGTACAAGATGCTCTCAGCAGTGTGGACGGTGTCTGAATGTTTGTTAACAGTACATCACTGCAAAAGTATTGGCAATTCTTTTTACTTCTAAACAAACAACAAAAAAAAGAACTTGAACATAAGAATATTGGGATATTCAATCTAACGCAATCTCACAGCAATCCGTAACTTTTTGATTTAGTGGCTAATTTGAATGAATTTGTAAGATCAGTACATTTGAGTACAATTAGGGGGTTTTCATACAAATGATATCGTATGAATTAGCCACTTATCTGACAATACATAAGATTGTTACATATTTATGCATTGCATCCACACAAGTGTGAACACGATCAATAAGCTGCTAATTGATGTTCTCTCAACATCACTAACTATAAGCCTCATATTGTTGCTTCACAGAACATAACAGTAATTAGCCCTATAGTGTAGTGCACAAAAATGCATGATGACGACATCAGCCCAGTTGTCTGTAAGAAAATGCAGACCCGTCTTGTATGCATGAAACCGCACTGGCGCAGCGATAAAGAGCAGACACACAGTTCTGAATAGACTCCACTGTATCCAGCTCCTGTTTCTGTGATGCATCAGTGACAGGCCTCAGCTAACGTTCAAGATCCTAAAGGATCGTGTACAACGCAGACACCCTGCACAGGGTCGTCCTGACAGATGCGCCGCGGCCCTGCCAAGCTCTGTTTATCTTTGAGCCGCAGAGTTTGTTATTCCATTATGTAATGCTATGACTGGCAAATATGAAAATGACCTCTTGCGGAGCACTGCGGTTTTCGTTAGCATGCTAAATACAATGTAAAATATACCGCTACGAGACAGGAGCTTTGGGAAATGGGAATGGCGAAGTACCGTGTTACACACTAAACCCAGAGGAGAATACATTTCAAACAGCTGGTAACAAGCGGCGCTTAGGAAAACACATTTGTCTTGATCTAAAGGACAGCTCTGACGATGAGCTGTGTGAGCTAGAAAATATGTCAGACGAGATTTTATTTTTAAGACAAGTTTTACATGGTGTCCCATATTAGGGTATGCATCAAATTAAATTTATAAAAGTGATTTTATACAGAAGTAAAACATTAAATGCAGTTTTAGTGTTTAAAATCAATGTGAAAATAAATCATCATTCAGTGTAACAGATATGTTTATGTAAAAATGAAATGATGTACATATTCTGACTGACCACTACTTACTAATATATAAAAGAATAAGAGATCGCATTGAATTTTACTATATTTCACATTATTAAAATATTTGGCTGACAAATGGTTAAAATCTAGTGGTTTGAAGGATAGTGGTAAAGTATAAAGATTCAATTAACGACAATTAATAATTTTTTCTCAGGAAAATAAAACTAAACAGAACACGTTTGCTATGTATGGGGAGAAAATAAATTAAATGCTTGGACCTATTTGCACATTTAAGCAATATATATTTAAAACATGAAGCCACCCAATTTGTTAATGAATGAACAGCATTTATTATTATTTTGTTTAAACAAATGATAAATGATGCAAACATTCCTACAGGAGAATTCCTTTAAATCTTTCAAAACAGAATCTTAATGAAAAACACATAACTAGGTAAACAGAGAAGTCATCCAACATCCGTTTAGTTGGCAGATGTGTTCACTTGATTGAAGAGTTTATCTTTGATTACCTGGGACATCAAACCATGAATCGCTTCAATGGTCGTTTTGCAGCTGAAAAGCAAAGAACAATTTTTTATCATTCATGTAAAAATGATAATTTATCATTATTTGATCATTTATTTTAAAAATACCATAAGAAAGAAATATGAAAGAAATATAGAAATATGAAAAAAAATCACTTACGATATCACCAAAATAAACAAGAACAAATGAGGTTTATTTTATAGACAAAAAAATACTCCAAAAAACCCCTAAAAATATTAATATTATAAAAATATTAAAAATATTAGAGAAGCTACATAAAAAACAGTATTCTTTACTGCTGTTTGATAAATTTTTACATTTAAAATTTATCCAAAACTATGTTAATTTTACAAAATTACATTAAGCTAAAAGACACTTGTATTCACACAAAATAATGAGTAAAAAGGAAATCAATATTTTCAGTACTCGAATTCACTGACAATAAATAAATAAATAAATTAACTTAAAAAAAAAAACTTATAAATTAACTTTTTAAAATAAAAAGACGAACCAAAGTTGAATTAATAAGTATTGTATTACCTGTCACGTGTTGCCTTTGCTAGTTTGTCCTCAGATTTTCTATCATGTGTGTCTAAGCCCAGCATGAAGCTGCCTCGTCCCAGCTGCGCCTCCGCCTGCTCCAGCTTCTCAGACAAGTCAAACACCTGTCCAGTGGTGTAGTCTGCATTCTGGAGAAACAACAACCATTAGACCAGGCATTGTAAGCAAAATCACTGCTTTTTCAGGCACCTGTCAATTTTGAGAATTTGGACTTTTGCCATTTCATAAAGTGCTTTTAATTTTTTTTTTTTTAAGTCTAATGAAAAAAAAAAAAAAAAAAATCCAAAATACACTTTTAAGTACACTCAATTTTTAATACACTAAATACACTTTTTTTCTTTTATGACATTTTACCAATTTGTGTTTTGAAGTCCATTTTCTCAAAACAAGCTGTTCACCACGTACATACAGCAAACTGCACACTATTATTCAGATCCCTTTTTACTAAACATAATTTGCCTGAATGTATACATTTTACTGTTATTTTATTTCTTTTGGCTGTTCACAGTATTTTCTGAAAAAGAGAAAATCCTCCCTCTAAAAAAGCTACAAGACTGCTATATTAAAAAATAATAATCATACACAAGTATTTTGAAGTTGATTTAATCCAGTGTTCAAATTTGTGTGTTAGAAATGTATGAAAATGTGCACAATTTATAATTGAACAAAACAATTCCTCATTTGCATATATAATTAACATTTTAGAAAGCTTGTAACACAAATGTTTGCAATTCCTAATCTAATCAATCAAATGGATATGTATGGTCATATCAGTTATTTGTATTACCTTATTCACCTGAAGTGTCTTAAAACACCACTTCACTTGCTCTCGTTTACTGCAAAAACACCTAAACCTTCACAACATGCCTTTCAGCAATGGTCAGTGCAAAATCTTGTTGAATTGGTTGCTGAAGCCCCTGAATGAGGTCTCAAATGTTTGCAGAAGGTAAGGTTGTAAACGGCCGAAACAAAGAGTCACAATAAACACAGACTCGATATGACTTTAGGTCTATAGTGACGATGTAATCGCTAACAACACTTCTGCTTTGGGGAAGCAAGTCGCTCTTGACAAGTAGTCAATTTATCTGTAGCACACGAGGCCGCTGTTTAGATAGTCCACAGCTCAACGAAAGCCTTAAACAAAGCTCATGACAGAATGTCGTAGAAGACGATGACAAGCTTTCAAAACAAATAGGCAGGGAAACAAAAGCAGCATCTACAAATATTAATCATGTGCACAGGTTGTCAACAAAACCCCTGTCATATTTGGAATCTCATGCACGTAAAATACTTGTACCATTAGGAAAGCAAAACAGGATAATAAATATGTGAATATTTTAAGGATATCAGCATAATGACAAATAGATTAACATTAGTATAATATTTGTATTATTAATTATATATATATAATAATTATATATAATAATAATTATTATTATAGAATTTCTTTCTATATAAATATAATGCATAAAACGTACACATTTGCCGATGGCTGGTGAGTGACTTGAGAAATCATTACTTTAAATAATCATTACTAAAAATAATCTTTAAGTGCCTTATAATTATATAATTCTAAATATAATAATAAAGAATAATAACAACAACAGTATTTAAATAATATAATAGGGCATTTTAAAACAATAAAATGAGAAACAATTATATTTATGTTGTTATGGTGTTTTTTTCTTTGCTTAACTTTGGCTGATATTTGGAGGTTAATTTCTCATTCAAAATGCTTTATTTGGGGACAACAGATTTAGAAACCTTATTTTTAGCCCATCTACATAAAAAATACACTCGCAGAGATAAAGTTAATATGGATCTTTTACTGTGAACAGAGTCACATTGAGACACTGAAAACCGTTTTAATGAGCTGCTCACGTGAATAGTGAAAAGTTTCATTTTTATTTAAAAGAGTTTTATTTTTAAAGTTTTAATTGCAAAAACAGCTTAAAGATGTTTATCATTTCATTTCTGCAAAATATAATGTAGCTTTCAGTAGTAAAGCCCTTTTATTAAAATAATTCACAGGGCACAGTTTGAAAGCAAGTGTCTATGTATGTGTATTATATCATCTTTGCGTCAAATTACAAAAAAGGAATTACTGCTTATGCGAGGTGTTTCTAATGCAGTGTATATGGGGCTGGGAGTAAATTTGACGTTATTCTCTCCTCTGGCTGTCATCATCAGTCTCACACAATTTTTTTTTCTTTTTCTGAAAGTCTTGATAACACCATCGTGGCGTTTTTCTTTTATTATTTCAGCAAATAGAATTGTAAAAAAAATTATTTGTTGTACTTTCCCATTCACTGCGCACTAAGTTTACCCAACCTTCTGCTACTGAGAAACCCGGAAACGTGAAAAGAATCTATATATAAAATTTCCACCTCAATAGTACAAATGAATACATGCATGTCTGCTTCATAAATGTTATCTTGTCACCCTTCGTCACATCTACAGTGGAAGTTTAGAAATGAGTCAGAATATTGAATTACATTTTTTTTTTACAATTTGCAGTGGCTCAGAATTTTTTTTTAATTAACATGTTTGCAACAAATTCTGATCTGCTTAGAGCTTTTTTCACATTTTAAAAACAAAACATGGATATGGCTAGTGTTTAATTTAGGCCCTTTTCATATCAAATTAATCTAACAAGACAGATGATGTTGGCACATATCTAAATGTAATATATAATAATTTTACACCAATAAAAGTGCGTGCTTACTGTCAGTAGGCTTGAGGAGCTCAAAGTGTTGACCCAATACTTATTCCACAGCAGCTCTAGGAGTTTGCGGTCCAGGGAAGACTTAAAATAAGACACTTCTAAAGCATAGTACCTAAAACAGACAACAGCTTATCGTAAACTGTAAGTCAATAAAAATAAATCACGTAAAATATTTTCAAAATATAATAAATGCATAAGAAGGCTAAAAAAAGAAATATATTCATTATGACAGGCACACTTACTGTTTGCAATGCACTCCAAAATCCTCAATTTTGTTAAGAGGTATCGTCTGGTATTCAGAAGGACCCTCATCTGGAGGCTTGTAACCCTATTTTTAAACATTTGAATGTGATTAAACATCTTATGAAACCCATGTAAATTAGATACAATTGCCTAGAAACTGTTCCTACCTTTGGATATGTCCTGAAAGCTCCAAGATTGACCTTCCCTGCGGATATAGTCCTTGTGGGATCAATCTGAGGAGGATGAAAAATTACAAGGACTGAAATAAGCAAAACAGTTCGATCAAATATAACAAATAAAAACAGTGAGCTGCCAGTTTAGCGAGTGAAAGTTATGAACGCCAGCTTGCTATTTGCCCTCGGCACTACATAAGCAATGAAGGATAAACTGTATAATGTATTCGGTTACAAAGGCAACAGCCATTAATCAGACAGCAGTACAAATGTCATCAACTCATTTGTATCTTGAGGGTCAATTATGGATCGCTGATAATGCTGAATTTAAACCAATACTTTTAACAATTTCATAGCAGAGCTGTTTTTCCCCTTCTGTCTTTTGAGATGGATGGTAACCCGGTTTAAAGAGGAAAATCAGCTCCGATGCAAAATAAGCAACTAGTTTAACATTTCCAACAGCGCTTACCACTACTGCGACAAAGGGCTCTTGAAACTGCTGGTTAAGCATCTGAGTGCTGACATCTATGCCTGAAAGCCAGCAGCCGTATCCTGGATGACTGTGGTACCATCCAATGGCATTCTCCAACCGCCCCACCTAAATGAATATATAGATGATTAACCTCAGAATAGTTAAATTTTTTCATATGCTGGTTATTGGGAGTTGATGCATAATGCTTTTATACATTATAAAATGTATTTTTAAGTTCCTGTGGCTTTCAAATTTTATTTTTAATTTTGTTTTATTTTTATAAACAAATGTTAATCACATTTATGGGCAAATATTGCAGGTATTCTCTCAATTAATATTAGACCTTACAAACTGAATAATAATAAGAATAATTAAAAGGATCAGTAAAATATTTTTACATGAGTACAGCATAATGCTGTCTGTTGTGTTTATTTAAATTTTTGCAGAATTTATGATTTTTTTTTTTTTGTATTTTATATTTTGAGTTCTTTTAGTATTTTGATGTGATAAAGACATTTGTGAAATTACCACGTGCAGTCTCTGAATATTAGAGCATGAAAACTGAATAAATTCTGAATATAAAATAATGAGTATTTTTTTAGATGAGTATATAGCATTAAATGTCTTTTTATTTTAAGTCCTGTGACTTAATTATAAACTATCTAGGATGATTTTTTATGATCATTTTTATGAGTATGGCAATACAATTAATGTTTATTTTTGTTCCGGTAACTGTTCACTATTTATTTTAGGAGTTTTGTTAATTCACTCTTTCGAATTTTTTACATTTCAATGGTCTTGTAATGCGATAAATACATATTTTAATGTACAAATACTCCATATATTCTCTCTAATTTTAGAGAGAATTTAATCCTAAACATGAGAACAGAATACAAACCAATTACATTCTTTACTCTTTAAATAATTTTTTTCATTGGATTTTTTATATAAACATATTAAAAAGGTAATCATTGTATGTAGCTTCTCACTTAATATTAGATCAATCCTAAAAACGTAATGTACAATAATTATATAAATAACAATTAATAAAGTGATGACATTGCTCTAGATTAGAACAACTCAAGTATCAGCATACATGCTGCACCTATAAAGCAGTGGATATGATCATATTTATAAACAAACGGTGTGTTTATATTTATCATTATTATTATTATTCATCTAGGCGTCACGGTGGCGCAGTGGGTAGCACGTTCGCCTCACAGCAAGAAGGTCGCTGGTTCGAGCCTCGGCTGGGTCAGTTGGCGTTTCTGTGTGGAGTTTGCATGTTCTCCCCATGTTCGCGTGGGTTTCCTCCGAGTGCTCCGGTTTCCCCCACAAGTCCAAAAACATGTGGTATAGGTGAATTGGGTAGGATAAATTGTCCGTAGTGTATATGTGTGTATGGATGTTTCCCAGTGATGGGTTGCAGCTGTAAGGGCATCCGCTGCGTAAAACATATGCTGGATAAGTTGGCGGTTCATTCCGCTGTGGCGACCCCAGAATAATAAAGGGACTAAGCCAAAAAGAAAATGAATGAATGAATTATTCATCTAATATGAATTTTAGAGTAATTTTAAGTCAGTGTACCTGTTTAGCATTCTCTATATAAGCAGCCATATATTCATAGGCTGCAGCCTGAGCGTTGACTCTGGTTTCAGTGCCTTCCACTGGTAAAGCAAAACTGTCCATGATGATCATGGTTTCTCCATCCACCTTCCCCAGCATCAGTCCCATCACCTCCAGGTTTGCCCCAGATCTGGCGTGCATCACCATCTTCAGCAGTGCCAACGCCGATATCTTGCAGTATTTAAAATAATGATGACTGTAAACAATAAAAACAGTATACACAAGAGTGGTATTAACAACACGGGCCTCCAGGAGGAGATAGACATCATTTTGGTTTTGTTTACTTACTCTTTAGTCCACGGTTTGGCCGCCAGAATCTCTTGTTGTTGTTTTTTGTCATATTTATATATTTCGTCGATACTCTGAACTTCCTGCATGCTGTTTGACAGCTCCCATGTTTTCATCGCTATGCTACTGCCAGCCATAGCTGCTACTACAGTCGGCTTATATCTCCTGTTCGACTATAACGAAGTATGGCAAATAACGCACGCAATTCATAAAATATGAAGTTTTAGATAATGGTAAAATTGTGCAGTTTATCTAACTATTTAAATAGAACATTTAGCAATAATTAACAAAGCTCCTGCTGTACTGCTTTACTGAACAACTCTCAAACCTGAGTGAAGCGAGCGACCGTAAGGGTTACTCATGAGGGTTACTAAGGAATAATATTGATGCCAAAATAAAAGTCCTGAACCCAAACCTACCCTTTTGTGGCACCGCCACTGTTTCTTGGTATATATATATATTTTTTTATTTAGTTATTTATTTATGTAGTTTCTGTTTAAAGACCCAGTTGATACTGTGGCAAAATAGTGTTAGGTTATGTTTGGTTCAATTCTATTTTATTATGTTTTAGAATTATGGTATTGTATTGCTGAATATATAAATTTTTAACATTAACTTTCTTAGAAAAATTGAATTATCCTCTTTAATCAAATTTGTAATAATTTGTTTGTTTTAGTAATTTTTAAAATCACATGTTGGGTAATTTATGATGTTTATGTAATATAATTATATTTGTGTCAGTTATTTAAATATTTTAGTAATTAAATTATTATCTCTCAATATAATGTGTGATTGTTTATTTTAATCTGACTTTAATTTATAATTTAAAAACATTTTGAATTTACATTTGTTACTTTTTATATATTTTATTTTATTATATATTTATTTGTTTTTTGCCAATTTTATATTTAAAGAAAAGTGGAAATTTCAGTTGAATGAAACAGAGTTTTAAATAGTCGTAAAATCACTGGCATTTTGAAGCATTTTTTGTTTTGTTTTTTAATAGTCTTATTTACAGGAAATTTTTTCACGTAGCGTGAAAAACAACATTTCCCAAAATGCACTGCGCAGATATACAGTTCAAAGGTTACTGCTACAAGGAAGTGCAGAAAAGTTCTCAGTTAATCTTCTTACAAACTATTTGGTTTAGCAGGTCAGAACTTAAAGATATAAAAGCACCTTAAAACAGATTAAAAGCCTGTGGCGCGTTTTGTTTCAGGGCGTTTCGTTCCCGCGCACTCCTGCTCTGCCCGGTGATTTCATTGACAGATTAAATGATACCTTCATATGTCTTCTGTCCACCATCAGTTAATCAACTTTATGATTCCGTTTCAATCTCAAATTAGCAGAAAGGTAAGTACAATCTTAAAGTAAACCTGTACTTTAAAAAAAAAAGTACAATATAACATATTTGAACGTACAGTCATGCTAATGTAAAACAAATTCATAATAAAACTCTGAAGACTATTAAATATAACAGAATGTTTTCACAAATGAGTTCAATTGTGTTTCTTTTCTGAAATGTGTTCCTTTTCTTCTTGTAATTCAGTGCCAAAGGTCTGACTGGAGACAAGATGAAGATGATGACATTCTTCATCGTGGGACTCATTGTGCATGTCGTCTTCTTTCTCTGCATATTTGACATTTATTTCACATCTCCTCTTGTCCATGGAATGACTCCTCAGCGGGTCCCTCTGGCCCCTCCGGCCGAGCGCCTGGTGCTGTTTGTGGCAGATGGATTGAGGGCCGACAGCCTCTTTAAGCCGGACGACAGTGGCACGTCCAGGGCTCCATACCTAAGGTGATGAACACTGGATAATCTTTGTCCTGTTTACCCATGTGCTCTAGAAAGTTCAGGGTTGTTTTTCTTTTAGTCATTAAAAATATTCGCCATCCTTCATGATTTTAATTTAAATATATTGCATGTAAGCATTGCATTTAATGTTCCATTTTTTTTTAACCAAAAATCTTCATTAATTCGTTCATCCATTCGTTCATCCATTCATTCATTCATTCATTCATTCATTCATTCATTCATTCATTCATTCATTCATTCATTCATT
>CAIGQV010000641.1:12624232-12657625 GCA_903798115.1 Danio jaintianensis
ATTCATTCATTCATTCATTCATTCATTCATTCATTCATTCATTCATTTTTATATATCTAAGTGTTAAATCTATGTCATAAGGATTTCTAATATACTAGAAGTCACATTTTTACAAATAAGCAACTTCATATATTGAGTGAAAAACAAACAAACTAAATATAAATGTATTTTGTACGTAAAAACAAATTAATTTAGTTTGCACTAAATAAAATGCATATAGTACAATTTATTTTACTAAATGCATTTTATGTATGTATTTATTTATAAATTACTCTCTTGGATAAACGTTTTCGATCGCACTTTACAATAAGGTTTCATTAGTTAATGCATTTACGAACATGAACAATAATAATAATAATAATAATAATAATAATAATAACATAATAATGAACAATACTTGTACAGCATTTGTTAATGTATTAACAAATCCAAATTTATGTTTGTTAAGATTAGTTAATGCACTGTAAGTTAACATGAACTAACAATGGACAACTTTATTGCCTTTAACTTTATTATTAACTAATGTTAACAAAGATGGATAAATACTCTAATAAATGTATTGCATATTGTTTGTTTGTGTTAGTAAATGCATCAACTAACATTAATTAACTAATACAACCTTCTTGTAAAGTGTTAACATTTTTTTAAAGTCATATTAAGGCCTACTAATGAGCTCCACGTCCCCTCTTGTTGTGAACCACTGATCTAATACACTTTCTATATTAAAATAAATACAGTTTATACATTAGGTGTTTACATTGTTTTATTTATTTGCGCTTTTTTGTGCTTGATACTGTTTCCTGTCATAAGGAGTGTGATTGAAGAGGGCGGCTCATGGGGGGTGTCACACACACGAGTCCCAACTGAATCACGCCCAGGACATGTCGCTCTAATAGCGGGCTTTTATGAGGACGTTAGTGCTGTTGCCAAGGGTAAGCGGTCATATCTGTGTTTGTATCTCACTTTCTATGTGTGTAAAATCAATCATGCGTCTCTGTGTTTCCAGGCTGGAAGGAGAATCCAGTGGAGTTTGATTCTGTCTTTAATGAGAGCAGATATACCTGGTGTTGGGGAAGCCCTGATATATTGCCAATGTTTGCTAAAGGTATAACCACACACCTGTGAGTTGTATGTGTGTGGGAAGCATGTTGTTTTTATTTGGTGGATTTATCAGCATGTGTGTTTTGTAGGAGCCACTGGAGACCATGTTTACACTCACACTTACCCTCCAGAGCGAGAGGACTTCGCCTCCACTGATGCTTCCAGACTCGACACATGGGTGTTTGAGGAAGTGAAGGTGCGATACTCTTGTGCAATCACTTTACATTCATTTATTATATGAAGCTTTTCAATGCATATTGTCATTGATATGTAAAAAAAACAATGCTAGAAATGACAATATTTTTATCTGAAATTTAGAAGAAATGTTATCAGAACTTAATAGAATAAAACAAATATTAGCATTTTATAGGAACCCTAAAAATCCAGATAAACTGAGAATTTTCAAGTTGTCTCTTAATTCTTTCCCTAGCTGTTTATGTAAATATATAACATATCACATAAAGCTTATATTTATAAGGTTTTCTTGATCAAATACAATAAAATGTTACACTTAAAAATATTTCAATTATTTAAAATATATTTATAATTTAATAATAATATAGAATGTCTAGCTGTGCTGTATTAGTTTATTTTTTATTACTGTAATAGCTGATTTAGCAGCTATTGCTTCATTCTTCAGTGTCACGATCCTTCAAAAAAAAAAATAATGCAAGAAACATTATTATCATTTTTTTTGGAAAACTTGATAACATTTTTCAGAAAGCGCTGATAAATAGAAAGTTTATAAGTTATTAAGAAAGAGGTACAGCATTTGTTTGAGTCTAAATCAATAAAATTATTTAGAAATATTAATTATATTGTGATGTGAATGTCACTCGATCAAATACAGTAAAATGTTACACTTGATAATAATTAAATTATTTAAAATATATTTCTAATTTAATAATAATAATATAACATATCTAGCTTTCCTATATTAATTAATATTTTATATTCTACTGTGATGGTTAGCTGATTTAGCAACTATTGGTTTATTCTTTACTCTCACGATCGTTTAAAATCCATTCTTATATTTTAAAGCGAGAAACCTTAATTGTTAACAATTTTGAAAATAGTTTTATTGGTTCTTTTTTTTTGGAAACCATGATAAAATTGAAAGGGACTAAGCCGAAAAGAAAATGAATGAATGAATGATAAAATTGTTCAGAAAGCGCTGATAAATAGAAAGTTTATAAGTTAAGAAAGAAGAACAGTATTTGTTTGAGTCTAAATCAATTTTCTTTATTTTGAAATATAAATTATATTGTCAAAATATCAATAAAATATACAATTTCTTGACTTCCTTTCTTCTGATAAAAAGTTACTGCATTATTGCTAAATAAGAAATTAGACCTCCTTATCATTGATCACCTTATTTTATTTTTTTAATGAAGGATTTTCTCAATGCTGCCAAAAGCAATCAAACTCTACTGAAGAAGTTACATGAAGAACAAAACGTGTTTTTCCTTCATCTTTTGGGGATTGACACCAATGGTCATGCCCACCGGCCCATGTCAAAGTAAGCTAATTTCACATCACCACACGAATCAATGACAATGAAAATCACCAAAATGACATTGTAATTCACCAACACCTTTTCACTTTATCTTTATTTATTTTACTATTTTATGTAAAGCCACTTTAAGAGAGTGTTGTAAAAGCTGCAAAATAAATTTAATTGTATTGTAATATATTGTCTTAAAGTGATAATTCCCTAAAAAATTACCATTTCTTCACCATTTGCTCACACTCAAGTGGTTCTAAACTTTCATGAATTTCTTTCTTCTGTTGAACACAAAACAAGATATTCATAAAGACATCCATATTAGAAAAAAATACCATTGTAGTCCATGGCAGTTTGTTTTCCAACATTCTTCAGTATATCTTCCTTTGTTTTCAGCAGAAGAAAGAATGAGTAAATGAATTTCCATTTTTTTTACATATAAAAATCCATGACGACCAAATATAACACTAGATGGTGCTACAGTAGCTGTCAAAGGCTTGCATTTAATATTTTCTTGGGGATTTCTGTGCTTCCAGAGAATGTCTAGAGAACATTGGTCTGGTTGATGCTGGTGTCGCTGAAATTGTCACTGTGATGGATGACTTTTATGGCCATGATGGAAAAACTGCTTATGTTTTTACTTCTGACCATGGCATGACAAATTGGGGTAAAACATCTTTCTGACCTAGTCTTTAGAAGTCTGAGATAGGACGTTTTGTTAACATAATTTTATCCGTCGAAATGAAGTTCAGTTTGTATAAATCAAATAGTATTCTTTTGATTTATATCACTGTTCAAGTTCAAGTCGGTAGAACTTATCCACCTTTTGCCTCGCTTGACTACTGCGTTTCTAATGATGGGTTGCACTTCTGGTCTGGGCAACTTCTATTCAAAAGAACTGAAACAAAACTAATTTAGATAATAAGGTGGCACTACAAGTGATATATATAGTGTACATATAATGAAGACTGATATTGCGAAAACGGCTTGGCACTTTAAAATGAGATTAGTATAAAAGTGTTTATGTTTAGAGTTTTTTTGAGTTATTCGTGGTCTGCTGAAAATAATTTGTTAATTTTTAATATTGGACTGTGAGAAGAATTATGTACACGATGATTTAAACAAAGCCTGTATGCTGCTAAATGCAGCAGAAACAAACAAAGTAGTGGCCGTTCTTCTTCTGATCCCACCAGATGCAAATACATGATTAGTTTATTTCCCAACATGCCACCCGTGACACACGCAACTGCGGCGGCAGCAGAATGCATAATGACCAGGTTGTTGATTGGCGCTCGTAAGGCATTCCACACGGCACACCCAACAATAAACAGCGCTCTGAATTCAGGCCAGCCTCAAATCCTTAATTGCGGTGCATGTTCAGAAGCTTCACCAATTGTTTACAGTTTATTGTAAGTTATTCTCATAATTCACGCAAAGCATCATGGGGGTACTTGACAAAGGTGAATACATCTGTACACTACAGTATATGACCGTATGTTTTATAGGATCTCATGGTGCGGGACATCCCTCGGAGACTCTGACTCCGCTGGTAGTGTGGGGCGCTGGGGTTCAGAAGGCACAATGGGAGACCTCTCAGAAATATGAGGATAATTATTTAAAAGGTTTGTTTAATGGTCTCTCAGTGGCCTAACAATATGGCAAGCCATTTTAACAATTAAACTGTAAAACATGCCAGTGTCCATTTTCATGCTTCATATTTTTAGATACTAGTAGCTATTCATTAGATAGCAGAACTTATTTTTTAGATACTAATACCTATTGTCAGATACTCGTACTTAATCATTTGATACTAGTACTTATTAAATACATAATAGATTTTATTAAATGCTATTAGTTAAATACTAATTCCATTAGATACTAATTTTATTAGATGCTAATAGATTCCACTACCATTAGATAATAAGTCTTAATTTTTAGATACTTAAGTTAATGTTGATTAGTTGCTAAGTAAAGTATCTAAATAGTACTGGTATCTAATGATTATGCACTTGTATTTATTTGTTAGATACTAGTATTTAAGAAATAAGTACTAGTAGGAAGGAAAGTTTGACCTATATTCAGAATTTGTTCTCTGCATTTAACATATCAAAGTACACACACACACACACACACACACACACACACACACACACACACACACACACACACACACACACACACACACACACACACACACACACACACACACACACACACACACACACACACACACACACACACACACACACACACACACACACACACACACACACACACACACACACACACAAATGTGACCTCACACGCTGAGCAGAGGGCAGCCACTTTGTTTAAAATATGTACTAGTAAAAAATGTTTAGATTAATTGTAAAACCTTTTGCCACACTAACACCACCTCATCTCCATTTATTAATTAACAGACATTAAATCACCATAAAACAACAAAACAGATTGTCTTTTAAAATTCTTTGCTTTTCAGAATGGGGGTTAGAGAGCTACAGGAGAGTGGACGTCAATCAGGTGAGATTTTCTTTCTGATTTACTTATGAAATGTATGTAAATGATGAATTATTGCTGATCTGATCTTTTCATGCTGTTGCAGGCTGACATTGCCCCGCTAATGTCATCTCTTATAGGAGTCCCCTTTCCTTTAAACTCTGTGGTGAGCTTAATTTTCAGAGATTTCAGATCTGCAATATATATTGTAGACTGGTTATATAATCTTCTGAAGTATTTTTGTTGCTTTACAGGGGGTTTTACCGCTGAGTTACCTGAATAACAGCCAGCACTTTAAGGCTGAGAGCATATATGCAAATGCTATTCAGGTCTTGGAGCAGTTCAGGGTAAAGTATAGTGCATTTTGGTTCATTCTGTTTTTTTTTAGGGGTTTCATTTGAAATAATCAACTTTTTTGTGTTTTTCAATCCACAGGTAAAAATGGCTCAGAAGAAAGAAACAACGATATCGTTTTTGTTCACACCATATCAGTGAGTAAACGTCAGTGCTTAGGGAGAATTTAGATAACTCTGAAATTTCTTGATTTCACTGGAACTCTTAAGTATATGTTTGATTAAAATGTTAATATTTATTTATTTTATTAATAAAGGTCTGTTAATACTTCTTCTAAATTTCAAATAAAAGTATAGCTTTAAAATAAACAATTGCTTAAATAAAATGTTGATTCCTTATCTCTTCTGAAGTTCAAACATTGGTATAGTGTTTTCTAAAAATGAATATAACAGAATTGATTGATAAATAATGGATTGATAAATAATTAATAATAAAATTGTTCAAAAACAACTGTTTTTGAACAAAGTTGGCCCATGCTAGCCTTTGATTTGGCCAACCATCCCATTTGAGAAGAGAGGGAGAATGTTGGTTGGGGTGAATATCTCTGACAAAGATGATAATTTCTAATTTAATGTAACCTTTTGTTTATTTTTTTTATTTGTTTTGTTTTAAAAATGAATCTGACTTGTAAATGTAAATACTGTCACTCGCCGGATAGATTTTGGCCCTTCATAAGAAAAAGCTTGGGCATGCGTTAAACTCTATAATTTGCTCATTTCGTTAATAAAAAATGCTAAAAATATATGTAAATTAACTACACCCATCCAGCAATGGTCAAAATTATTCAGTGACAATGAGGATGAATTAGAAAATAGTCCCATTTCACACACAAAAAAGAAAACAAATTTATTACTGATTTTTAAATGTATTAATAAATAGAATGCCAGGGCTATAACACAGGGAAAAATTGGTGATTTTAGAAAATTCCACAGTATAAATGTCAAAACAAATAACACCTTTATATGCCCGCCCCTCGCCATTTTCAAGAAATGACAATGTGATCAATACTATTGGTTTTCACAAATCATTTACAATTAAAAATAATAAAGGTACATTATCAGTGCAACTGGGGAAATGGTAATGTAAAATTAGCTTTTACAAATCTAATGAAAGAACACAAACACTGATTATTCAACCCTCGAATTTGATTGGCCAAGCAGTATTTTGAACCTGCTGGTATAAAGCCAATAGTGTCAGGCTTGTTTTTATATTCACATTTTTTTTTTTTTTTTTTTTGCTTTCAGGCCTCTTACTGATTCTAAACAGGTGAATTTCATTCGTCAGGCAAGAGATTTGATCCAGAAAGGACGGTCTGATGAAGCAGTAAGTGTTAATTAGGTTATAGTTTGTTTATTATTAGCAGTATTACCATCACAACACTTGTTGATTATTTTCTCTTATCATATGGTTTTAGATCGTTTATTGTAAAGATCTGATCACTCAGGCAATGGAGGGCTTGTCGTATTATCACACATATGAGCGTCTGTTTCTTGGAAGCAGTGTGATCCTGGGTTTTATTGGCTGGACCTCGTATGTGGTTTTATACATCCTAAAGACTCATGCTAGTCTACGTAAACCTCTGACTAACACACACATGGTAAGCAAGAAAATGATGTAGTTTAATATGCTGCAGGTTGTCATTGCAGATCATGATCATTGGCACTAATAAAGCAGTTTGTGGTTTGATAGGTGAAACTTCAATAGATTAGTCACTTCCTGTGTTTGTGTTTGTTTCTGTGATATTCAAGGTGACTGAAAGGCTGCTGGGACGGGGATTTCTGTGCATTGGTTTGCTGGTGGCTTTGTTCTTGTTGGTTCAGTCCAGTCCCTGGACGTACTACATCTACTGTTTAATGCCTGTGGCAGTGTGGTATGCTGTATTCAGAGAGTAAGTGTTTTGTTAGAGCCTACAATGCACTATAGTGGTTTTTGCCTAGTTTAGTAAACAATCAAAGTGGTAAATTTGTGCACAAAAATTCAATCACTAAAATGTATTAAAAGTATGGGTAGGAAAATAAAAAATATATATACATTTTATTTATTATTTATTAATGCAGATATTAAAATTCTAGTTATTACGTCTTAATATCTTATACTTACTAGTGTGAACACACACACAGGTGAAGGTAAGCTAAATGAAACAAAAAGAAAAATGAGCATGAATAATGAAGTCAGTATCCACATTATTAAAACTTAGGCCAAATTACAATATTAAGCCAGTAATTATTTTAATTTTATGGTTGAAATGTGTATATATCTATCTATCTCCAGGTCTGTTTTCTCTCTTTTATTTTTATTTGTACAGTTGTTTTTGTTTTCTCTCCATCACAGGTTTGAAACTCTTGCTGGTCTGGTTCGATCGATTCCCTCATTACCACTCACCAAATGCTTCGGATATTTTTTACTGGTTGCATTTGGAATAGAGTTACTAGTAAGTGCTCGCAGCAAATGATTTCTGAGAAACACAAACACTGTTTGTTAACAACAACCAAATAGACATCCTCCTACCAAAAAGCAACACACACATTCCTGACACATAATAAATCACGCATGCAACATCTAACGTTTTTCAGCACACACAGAACAGACAGATAGCAAATTTAATGTTCAGTTCAAGTTTTCAGCAGTGTTGCACATTTAGTTTCATTCTAGACATGACAGACTCTGTTTCGGTTTTTATGTATGAAGCATGCAGTTCTTAGTTCTCTAGTAATAAGAGGTGTTAACTTTGCCATATTTTATTTATTGTCTGGTGTTTTTTTGTGTGTTTTTTTTTAGGTCATGAGTTTTTTTTATCGGGCCATGTTGTCCTTGGGCCTTGTGGTGCTAGCACTGTGGCCTGTGGTTTCTGGCTTCTATACAAAAGCCAAGGTAAGGTGACCTGATCAGACCTTTTCTGATAGGACAGAGTTCATGCATTTACAATACAGTGTCCTTTTTTCTGAGCAAAAAAACATCCAAATCTGCCATGATTTACAGAAGACACACACACAAATTTTATTTAGTGTGACAGTAGTTTAAAATCAGGCCTATTCATAACAAAAATCACTTGATGACATATTAAGTGACATATATAGTACTGTTGAAGACAAAATAGCATCCCTCCTGTGAAATGTTAATTCTTTTTCAAATATTTCCCTAAGTTTAAAGCTTTATTAATCCCCATGGGGCAATTCATTCTGACATGGTGGTGCTTCATATATAACAAGAATGACACACTTAACACAATAAACACCAACACTTAACATCAAGTACACAAACAAAAACCGAAAAAGAAAAGAAAAATAATAATAATAAAAAAGAAATAATAGTTTTCCCAGTGATGGGTTGCAGCTGGAAGGGCATCCGCTGCGTAAAACATATGCTGGATAAGTTGGCGGTTCATTCCGCTGTGGCGACCCCGGATTAATAAAGGGACTAAGCCGAAAAGAAAATGAATGAATGAAGAAATAATAGTAATAAGAATTTATTTTTAAAAAATGATAATAATAATAATAATAATAAGCCATCAATTAACTACATTTATTACGTAACCAAATTGCTTCAGGTACAAAAGTAAATTTATAAAAATTTATTTTATTTTTTCTTAGACGTTGCCCAAGGGGCATCCACTCAAAATATTTGTTTAAGGGGTGTGTGCTATCTCCTATTATTTTATGTGCCATCCTCAACACCTGCTGTTCGTAATAGGATGCAGTAATTTGCGGGGGAACTCAGAACATTTTTGAGCACAAATTAACAATGCCTTGAAGACGATTTATTAATCTGGGGTCGCCACAGCAGAATGAACCGCCAACTTATCCAGCATATGTTTTACACAGCGGATGCCCTTCCAGCTGCAACCCATCACTGGGAAACACCCATACACTCTCATTCACACACATACACTAATGACAATTTAGCTTACCCAATTCACCTATAGCGCATGTCTTTGGACTTGTGGGGGAAACCGGAGTACCTAATAATTTCTTGATGGGGCTAATAACGTTGCCCTTAGCAGTATTAATTTTTTTTTTTTTTTTTTTATTCCAACCAAAGTAAAAGAAATAACTTTCTCAAGAAGAAGAATACAATAGGAAATGTCATTGCTCTGTTAAAAATCACTTTTACAATTTTACAGGAAAGCTAATTATTTTGTTTGTGTTTTCACAAAATGTTTCAAGACCTTAGTTAGTTTGCATGCTTTCTATGTATATAAAATACATTTTGTAAATCTAATTTAATGTAGACAAAAAAAATGGCACCTTTCATTTTTAAATCACATACAGAAGGAACACTTTATGACCAAGAAGTTTCTGGCTTCTATGATTTTTTTTGAGGACTTTTTTTGATTTCACTGTAGTTCAGGTCTCTGACCTGGATGCTGAGTTGTCTCTTTCTGGCTGTGTTTCCACTGTTGCCTGTTGTGGGACGGGAACCCAACGTAAACTATGTGTGAGCACCTGTCTTACAAAATAAATTTAAACTGTCTAAACATTAATTATGCCTGATTTCTGCTGACACCAGGAAGACATAAGTTGATGTGCTTTACTGTAGGATTAGTGCTGGAGTGCTGACCCTCTTCAACTCGTCCTCATTTCTCTGGTCTTCATGGAGAGACTCTCCTCTGATGCGAAGGGATTGTCAGCTCTTTATTTTTCAGGTAATTTTTGTCATTTTTCACACTTCAAGGACATTTTCAGCACAGAAGTTTTGGTGCAGAGATTTGGAGCTAGATTTACTAACAGCTAACAGATTAACAAAAAAATACTGTAATTATTTACTGGTCAGACACTTTCAGGGCAGAATTTTTATTTTATTTTTTTACATAATGAAATAATAAGTCCACAATGTCTTAATACTGATAATATCGATAAACCAGTATACCACTTTCCACTTTAATCGAATTTTTACTAATTTTGGCAAATATGTTGTATTGTTGGCCAAGAGAGTCAATATCAGATTGTACTTTGATGAGGTGTCTGACTTACCACTAGTATAGAACATATGTGTTAAAAAACCCTGCTATTTATAAATATTCATATGCGTAATTACCCTCAATATGGCTAATGCCAATTTACACAGTTTAGTAAATCTGACTGATGACCATTTTAATACAAAGTGAATGATTGAACTCACTGCTATAGCAGGAAAACTCTTGCGATAATCTATAGTTCAGATATTATCTTCATCCAAAACCGATGAGGAGCTATAGAATTTGTGAGAAACAACTGCCTTGCAAAAAAGGCCATAGACTCATGTGAATCTGGTCTGTGTGCATTTCTGTCTAGATGGTGCAAGTGGCACTGTGTGCTTATACTCTGACCAGCACCCACTGCAGTCTGCAGCTGAAGCAAGGCCTGCCGCTCTTCAACCAGCTAGTTAGCTGGAGCACACTAGGTTTGTCATCTTCATTCCCATGATACTTCATATCCAGTGAGTCTACATGAAGCATCAGAAATGTTCAAAAGCTTCTCAGGAGTTCTGAGTAGGGATGCAACGATTATAACTTTTGGTTGTACGATTATAGTCTGAGGAATAATTATGGTTTTACGGTTATCATGATTATTATGCATTCATTAATTTCAAAACACTACTAGTTTAGAAAATCACATGAAAACTCCTTATGTTTTAAAGTGTTATTTATTGCTGCTGCTCAGTAACCAATTAATACAGCACAAAATAATATTAAAAACAAACAATAGTCAATTTCTCTTTGGACTTAAAAATAAGTGAAAAGGTTTTTGGCATTTAAACATAAGTAATAATTTTACACTGAAAATAAACGACAGAACAATGAATAAATAAATTAATAAAAATAAGAATAAAAAAATGTATTTGTCTAATGTAAATCTAAGCTACATATTAGCTAAGTATTTGTCTTTTAAAGATAACAAATGTAGTCTAAGGCTGCTGAACCTCTATCTGAAAGGCACTTTTGATCAACTATATTACAAAATTGTTTGGTATTTTTCATTTTGTATTTTTGTTCTCTTTGTGTATATTCCATACATGGTCCAGTTCTTGTCACGTGACTCACGATGCGCTCACCACATTCTTTCAACTAGGTGCGCCTGGAAAGCGTGAACGCGTCGCTCCTAATATGCGCGTCCCTCCACTGTAAATAACAAACTTGCACAAAAGACACAATATGTAAACAGCCCTTAGGTAATAGCCTCAGCCATAGTTAATCCAGTGTACGTGGGTATTCCGTACAAGCTCGGAACTTCAAACTAGCGCACAGTTGGCATAACTTTGTTTATTTGCAGCAGTTTTGTTCCATGCAGAAACACAGTGTTGATAAGCCTTTACGATTAATTAACCGTGACAAATTAAAGCGGCGTTCATAGTGAAATCGGTTAATCGTTGCATCCCTAAGTTAGTTCTGAGCAGTCTTGGTGGCAACTGTACCACCAAAATGTTTTTTTTCTTTTATTAAGCTGAATCGTCATGAAATCAAAAAGCACAGTATAGGGAGATGTTATAGGAAGTGATGGAAATATAAAAAAATATTCTAAAGGTATTTCAGTGGACAGGATGTAACATCATTGGATTGTATGCTACCTATCTCTGGATTCTGCAAGCTTTCAGATGCAGGCAATTTAATTAACCCTTGTGCGTCCTTATGGACATTTTAAAAAATAATTTAGGCTATTAATCCAAAAAGCGAATTTTTGGCCTCAGAAGGGCCCTCATTTCCTTTTAAAAATGTATGTTACACTATATGTACAATAATATTTATGTGAATGAATACATGAAAAATATGAATGGATTTTTGTAGACTGAAAAAAGTAGGAAATCTGTCAATTAAAGTGGAAAAATATGATACTTTTATGTCTTTTTAACAGACATTTTTGTCCTCTAAAACCTATTTTCTAAATAGGTTTCTCTTCTTTTTTTTTTAACTGATGCTCAAGAGTTAATATGGTAGTTCACCTAAATATTCTCATTTTGTGATCATTTACTCACCCTCATGTTGTTGCAAACTTGCATGACTGTCTTTTTTCTGTGGAACACAAAAGAAGATATTTAACAGAATGTCCCAGGAGGTTCCGTGTTGTTTTAGACCCCCAAAGTATGTTCTTTTGTGCAGAAGAAAGGAAGTGACTTGTTTGAAAGCACATGAATGTCAGTAAATGGTGTGAACCCTTACATTGATCATATGAATTCTTACAAGTGCCTCTTCATAATTGTTAATAATGAATGCAGAGGCATCTATAAACAAGCCAGTCATAATAAGTCATGCAGAATGTTTAACCAAAGAATTGCACTTCTTCTTTTCTTCCATCCTGTGCATACTTCATCACTTATTCTTACACTTTTTTTTTTTTTTTTTTTTTTTTTTCAGTTTCCTCGTTTTTGATACCATTGTTGAGTTCCACCAGACTCTTTCACAGACTTCTGAGTATCCTGATGTCCTTGGCATGTGTCTACCTCCTTTTGAGTACAGGGTAAAAAAAACATTAATAAACATTCAAAGTGCCGTCTTTTTTGCAATTCGTATGTGTCTAACAGGAATTCAGCATGTTAGTTATAGTCAAACTGTTTCCTTGTGGGTGCTTAATTTAAGGAAACGGATTTTAAAAAGAAACCACACAGTCCTTGCAGTAAGCAGTCAAGCTGCAAAAGTCTCAATTCTGCATCTGACTGGTTTCAGTAATGCAGACAGAATCTTTAAATAAATAATTCTTAGCAATATAAAAATGTATTTTTAAATTAAATGATTAAATTGTATTATATAATAGAAAATACAGTAAAAACTGATTAAAAAAAATATATTATTAGAATTTGAATAATCCTGGGGAAAGATTAATCGCATCCAAAATAAAAGTTTGTTTTGGCATAAGATATGTGTGTGTGTATTATGTATATTTAATATGTAAATCTGATACACACTCATACATAAAACAAAACTATACACATCAGTTTTGTTAAATAGATATTTAAATGTATATATAATTTGTATTATATACATATATAGTTTATACGTAAATAAAAATAAACATTTTCTCAAATATATGCGTGCGTGCGTGCGTGCGTGCGTGCGTGCGTGTGTGTGTATTTATATATAAATAATAAATATAACACAGTACACACACTGTCAAAAAAAACTTTTATTTTGGATGTGATTTAATCACAATTAATCTTTGCCCAGCACTTAATTTAAAATAACTTTTAGTATTTTAATATATTTTAAGAAGATTTCTTAAATAATTTATTGTGTGACCATAACTCCAGTCTTTAGTGTCACGTGATATTTCAGAAATCATACTGTTATGCTGGTTTGGTTCCCAAATAATGTTTCTTATTATTATCAATGTTGAAAATGTTTTTTATTTTTTATAAATGTTTTTTTTTCAGGAATTTCAAATAAAAGGAACTTTTAAAAGAGCAGGATTTATTTGAAATGGAATACTTTCATAACATTATTACCATTAATTATTTTCAAAATAAGTTTCTCACCCCAAATATTTTATTAGTAATGCGTATTCTAGTTAAATGATAATATGATGAATGATTAATTATTTAGAACAATGACAGTTTCCTCTCGTTTCATGTTATTATATTTTACATTTTACATTGAAACCTTTATTCCATTTTCTGTTTTGTATTTGTTCTGTAAAGGCATGAGGCTCTTTTTCCTCCGGTGCTGTCGTGGCTCATGTTTGCATGGATCAACATTGAGCAGGAAGCCATGACCAGACAAGGAAGTTCAAATCGGACTGAGGTAACACTGCACTTCCTGCACCAGTGAATATTTTAGGCCCTTCCTTATAAGAAATAACTTAAAAAATGTCAGTCTGTCGATGTCAGAACTGTTATAACTGTTGTCAGTCAATCACTTTGAAAAAACAAAGCATTCATTGATTGGATGAATAAATGCTTATTCACACCAAGCACGATAAATATAAAAATAACAATAAATATACTTTCGTCCACACTCAGGAATTATAACATTTTTAATTATTTTTATTCATCCTTAACCCCCTTGTAACCAGCAGATGTCCTCAGTGTGCTACTCGCGCATCTGACCAGTGAATATCTAATTAAAAGTGTATTAATCCAACTAAACGTATTTAGCGATCAAAGTCGGTGTGGTGGAATAAAAGGATGCAACACAAAGACACCGAAACTAGCACTGGATAGTACTGGCTTGCATAACTTCCATGTATATTTATCATTCTTTCCAATGAAATAACCTTTTTTTTTTTTTTTTTTTCAAGTTTTTAAAAATACTTTTACTTTAAATAATCTTTGAAAAGAAGGCTTAACATCAAGCACAATGTCGCCTGTTGCTTTAAATTGTGTGAGCCCTTTATATTTCAATGCATTCTGACTGGCTGTCAGTGTTTAATCATTTATATAGCTGAGAAATAAATAATACTGAATGTAATCCCAACAAAATGGTTTCTTCATATATTTATCATTATAGATGTGGTCTGAAATCTGTTGTTTTACATTAAGAATGATTTTTAGAACTCTATCTTTATCTTTATAGTTATCGTGCTTGGTGTGAAACAGGTCTTAAAACTGTATAATTTTTTTGTTTTTTTCAGCTCTCCAGCATTGATTTTGCCGAAAATATTGACATCACCAAAGTCCGTCAGCTGAGACTGGACGACATTCGGAAATCGTACTTTTTTGCATCCTTTTACTGCAGACTATTTAATTTTTGTGTGTTAGATTGTTGAAATATTTAAAATGTTTACAGCCCTTAACTGTATAAATAGGTGTTTTTCATAATAATTGCATTCTTCGGCTGCGGAAACATTGCGTCTATCAACAGGTAAACTGCTTGTTTGCAAGTAACACAGTGCTATAAATCAGATTCAAATTTAACTGTACTTTTACCTACCCTCAAAGTTTTGATCCAGCGTCAGTGTATTGCTTTCTGACCGTCTTCAATCCTTTCATCATGGGTGGCCTGTTAATGTGGAAGGTATGGCACTTACTGAACATAAAGTTTTATTGGGGTTACCATTTATTATATGCTGTTTAATTTTCTTTCAGGTTTTAATCCCCTTTGTTATTGTGATGTGCACATTCGAAAGCATTCAAGTGTCAACGCAGCTCTCATCACGAAGGTACTTTACATTGCAGAATTAGGATAGCAGGAAAGCAGAATGTTTTTTTTTTTTTTGGGTTCGAGCTCTTCACGTTCACTTCCTTGAATAATTACAAATGTCAGAACTTTACATGTCAAGTATTTGCAAAACAAATAAACAAAGTCCAACATGGAAAACTCCTCCTTAAATGGATCTAAATATTAGCTCAGTATTGTTTTGTGTATTATATAGTTTGTGTATTTTTTTGCATATGTTCACATATAATCTCCATTTTGTTTTCTAGTCTTTTCCTCATTGTGCTTGTCATTTCAGACCTGATGGCATTGGTAAGTTTGGTTTAGCCATTCATTAGTGTAAAAAAGCACACTTTTTATGTTATTTTATTAACCATTTATCTTTTTCACCAGCACTTCTTCTTCTTAGTAAAAGATTATGGAAGCTGGCTTGACATAGGGACTAGGTAGGTTAATCATATTATACTTGAAAAGATTTTAGCTAAAACTGGGGTCTTTGGTGATCAATAAAATGCAAGTCAATGGTACTCGCACTTTAAGTGTAAAAAAAAAAACGCATTCAGGCAAAACAAAATGCATACATTTGCAATGCATAAAAAATGTAGTGGCTTCTGGGGTCTGTACCATGTAGCCAGATTAACTAGATAAGGTCAATATTTAGCAAAACCATTTTAAAGATAACATCTACTGATATTTTACCATTATGACAACTTATTTTAAATGATTTGTACATATTATATCCATAATACATTGGATATAAGTGTAGTTTAATAACTAAAAAGTTTAATTATACAAATGTACAATAATATATATATATATAGCTGCAATTGAAAACTTTTTTAAATATTTTTTATCAAGAGCTTTAAAAAAAAAATTACATCTGAGCTTTGATTTCTCATTCTCTGTATACCTGTATGCATTATTAACTATATAAACTAACTTCACATTTCACTTTGCACTAATAAAGCTCATTCGTGTATTTTTAAACCTTTTCCTCTTTGCGAGAAGTCAATCACAGTATTTTTATGTTTCAAAGAGCGTGATTTGGCTGTTTGCTGCTGATTTCCGGCCTTCATGTGCTTGTGCTTACGAACCCGAGATGAACGCTAACAGTGAAAGTTGATCAGAATCATGGTACAACAAAGCCTGTTTGCACTGATTTGGTTTTGTCAACTCTTAACTAATCCTGAGTTTGTTCATTATTGATCATTATTACTTTTATTCGAAAGCCTCAGAGAAAAACTACATTACCCATGATGCTCTACAGAAATGTCCACCAATCAGAAAGTGTTATTCTTTCATTAAAAAAGCTGTTAAGTTCGCAGGCTTTAACATTGGTCTTTTATCTGATTTTCGTATACTTCTTTGCTTCTTATCATATTTTGTAATATTGTAATTCTCCTCATGTCTGATTGATTTGGTTCATTTCATTTAACTCTTAATAAAAAGAAGCTTTTTTTTAGTAGGTAGTAGTTGACTTGCATTTTTATAAACCACCATGGACGACAGTTATAACAGCACATTTTCTTCTGACTTGATATAGCCATAACTTGATATAACCGTATGGAAACTTTTTTTTTTCACATTTGACTTTGTGTGTAAATGCAAGCATCATGTTCAAAAGGTTTATGTTTCTTTTGCATTGCAGTATCAGTCACTATGTCATCGTAATGTCCATGACCATCTTCCTCATGTTGCTGAGTGTCATGACACACATATTAACATCCAAGAAGATCCTCATTGGACGGAGCCGAAAGATGCACTTTAGGTGACCCCCTCGTACCCGGATCTCCCTCTCAATGTTTACAAGGTGCAAAAAACATACATTGAACTGCACAATAATCTGACTGGTGTTAAGTGTGGGGTCTTCCTGTTACTGGGAATTTCTTAACATCAGTATTGCTTAAGACGTATGACTCTGCATTGTCCTGTCTTAAGAACAAGAAACTCTCTGGTGTAAACTAATGTTTAGGTTTTAGTTTTTAAATGTTAGTGGGAATTTTTAAGATAATTTAAATGTACTGTATGGTTTATGCCACAGAAAAGGAATGTTACTGTACTGATGTGTCAACTGATAATAGCTCAGATCTAATCCTTGTTAGGTATAATGGTTAATGTGTTGTTGTTTGTTTAATACTATATTTTAATACCGTTATGTAAATATGTAAAATAATTTATTTACAGTAAACCTATAAATTAAGTGTTGGGCATTTTATTAATATGACAAAAAATTTGTTATTAAGTGTGTGTGTGTGTGTGTGTGTGTGTGTGTTATTTAGATAGATAGATTTATTTTACATATATGTATATGTGTTATCTTAAAGAAAATTCTGCATAGAAACATTTTTTTTTTCACACAACAAATGTCCATTAATAACTTACTAATAAACCACATCCCCTGCAGCTGTGACAAACACAGGGGAAAACCAAAAGCCACAACCATTGCTGGTAAGATTTAAACTAGACAAAAGTGTGTGCTGCTAGATTAATTCATTGATACTTATAGGTTGAAATAAGAGAAATATAAGTGACTCTATTACAGTATTATGATTCATGTCAAGAAACATTTTGTTACAGTAGATGGCTGTGATCACAGCTGGCATCAGAAGACGGCACAGTTGTAGTTTGGCAATGTGGCTGTCATTATTTTTGTGGTTTGCTCGTAAACTGAAGTGTTAGTGTGCAAGAGTGTGAATCATGAAACACCCAGCAGTCCAGCCTCTTTGTCGAGAGTGTATTCCAAAGCTGTGGTTGTTGAATAAGTGAATAGTACAGGCAGAAAACGCAGTACTTTACTTCCTCATCTGGTCTGCTATCTCCAGATTTCTGCGCTGTTGCTCTGAGGGTGAGTATCTTGTTTCGCTTTCTCATTTTCTCATCTACTTTTAAGTAAACTCATGTAAACTCTCTATAAGTGCACATTGTTGTAAAAGACAGTTGTAAAGTGTTGGTTTTCATTTTTGGAAGGTAAAAGAATCACTTTAAGCAAACGTTCTGTGCTGAAATGTTACATTTCTTTATTTTAGTGTATACTTAATATAATATAAATGTAAAGGAAATACATTCACTTATACAACATCTCAGTCTGTTTCTACTGTGCACTGTAAAACCTTTAATGTACTGAAACTATAAACTCAGTAGTTGGTAATTCTTTACAGTAAAGTCTTATGATACAGTATTTGAATTGCTGATCATTTTAATTGTTTGAGGCTTGATTCAAAGGAGCTGGAATTCTTGATGTTTATTGTATACTTTATACATACAGTACTAAATAAAGTATACAATAAACAGTAAGTAAAATTTATAAAGGAATGCAAAAAGGGTTTTCAAAATGTATTCACTTACACTTATAATACGTATTTGTTGGACTGTTACTACAGTGCGCTTTAAAAACTGTTCTGAAGTTGTAAACAGCAATAGTTGGTAACTTGTATGAACTAACATTGAGCAATATGTCACATGATGCAGTATTTACTCTTTTCTTAATAATAATGGCTGATAAAAATATGTTCATTGTTAGTTCATGTAAAAAATATAAACAGAAACTATTTGCATAAAATAGCACACCGCAATGTACTGTAATGCTTAAGTAATGGAGTTAATGTTAACAAAATAAGTAGTTCTAATAATAAGTAACTCTTGTTTTTGTCTGTGGAGTGTAAAATATAAGAAAAGTCTCTTTGTATTTATGTAATTTATCTACTGCACTTTGTTTATATGACTCTGCGATAGAAGTCAATGGTAACCAAGGCGGTTTGATTACCAATGGTTTTCATCTTTCACATTTTTAGTTTTTTTTTTTTATCTTCCACAGTAAATCATACATGTTTGTGACACTGGTTCAATTTCAAATTTTGGTTTGTTAAAATTAGTGTGAATGCCTGATTGGGATGTACATTAAACAAACTGGTCTCAGTCCACTTCCAAATGATCTGTTGGTGCAGTTTGATGAAGTGGAATGAAAACATGGTAAACCAGGGGTGTCCAAATTCGGTCCTGGAGAGCCGGTGTCCTGCAAAGTTTAGTTCCAACCCCAATCAGACACACTTGGGCTAGCTAATCAAGCTCTTAGTAGGCTTTCTAGAAAGATCTGTACAGGTGTGTTGAGGCTAAAATCTGCAGGACGCCAGCCCTTCAGGACAGAGTTTGGGCATCCCTGATCTAAACAAACTAAAAGCAGGGTGTGGTTTCACAAGATTTTTTGTTTCACGGTTGTAAACTTATAATTCAACACAAGTGGTTTTCTTTACACATTTTACAAGCACTTAATGTTTCTAAACTCGTAAAAATACCACCACCTGTATGCAAATAATATATTTTGCGTATTCTGTAAGTTCTGTGTTGTGTGTGTGTGTTAATAAATGAACATACTATTACAATGGTAATATTTTTTTTTGTTATTATAAGCATATGTTTGTTTCATCCATTTGACTTGTCATATTTAAAACTGTATTTGATAGAATTAAAACACTATTTTGATTAATGAAAAAAAAAAAGCAATAATTAAGCTTAATATGAGCGTTCATTGAAAAATGTCAATTCTGTCATCATAGAGCGTTCACTCTAGCTCGGACTCCCTTTTATCAGGACCAATAAAGATTTTTTTTAATAGTTGTTTGCTTGGTGTTCACACTGTCAGACAGGACAGGAGTTCCTTCCAAACAGGACAGGAGTTCCTCACACATAAGTGAAGGAAACACATTTGCAAAGACTTTATTGAAAGATCAATTTTGACATGAAATCAAGCTGGGATGATTTAGCATTCTGTCCATGTTGTGACACCATTTCCTGTTTTTGGTTGGTAAATCTCTTGGTTCCATGTTGCGTTCATGTTTTAGTCAAACCCTCTTTTTAATATTTTCTGTCTGCTTGTTGTGTATCAAGGTTTACATTTATTTAAATGAACCACAATCGCACCAACTAAACAGTGCAGGTTTGAAACAATCAAGACTAATTCTGTGGAATAAAAAAAAAGAAGGTATTTTAAATATATTCATTCACATTCACTGTAGGGACAAAAACAAACAAAAATACTGAGATATTTCATCAAATATTTGATGTTTCACAGAAACAACATGAGGGTGAGTAGTACATAGCAGAATTGAATTTTGGTAATAATTAACAATACAATTCAATTAAATTCAATTGCTAAGCAAACCAGAAATACAGTTTTTTTTAATGATAAAAAGTTGAGACCCGGACTACAAGTGTGGAGATCCTAAATACAGAATTAGTTTTGTCAATGAAATATGCATTTAAGCTTCATTTTTGCATTATTATTTCTATCAAAAAGGAATTAAAACATGTTACAAAAAAATGTGATGACAGAATTTATATTTGACAGTCAATTATTCCTTTTAAGCTTCATTTTTGCATTTATATTGCCATCTAACGGGAATTAAAAAGGTATCAAATTACGTTTTTGTGACAAATAAAATGAATGATTAACATATGGCTCTAATTATTAAAACAAAGTCTAATAGTGAGTTCAAATAAAATAAAAGCAATCGGTCTATATTTATATGGGATACTGCAGGTAAAAAAAAAAAAACTTTCAATGCACCAGTAAATTTTTAGATATTTGGCCTCTCATTTAGTTTTTTTTTTTTTTTTTTTTTTTTTTTTTTTTTCAGCTTAATGGAAAGAAAATGTGTCCCACATTTTTGTCTCACCTTATACGTTTTGTCTGTAGATTTGAATCACAGTATTTAAGGCTGTTCTTTCAAAATAATTATTTTTATCACACCAAACTTCACAGTTTTTCACAGGGATTTGTTCGTTCATAATTTGCCTGATTATATGCAACGTTGTCTCCCACTATTTGTTTTTACTTTAATTTGACTGTAAGAATTTAAAACAAGAATTTAAACCTAATTTTAACCTAACTTCATCCATTTCTACAAATTAGCACAATCATTTAATTTACCAATGCATTCTTTAAATATTTAAACAACATTTTTAGAAAACTAGTACATTTTATACATTTAGTACATTTTATTCCCTTTTCACCTTCAGTGTCTTGCTTTAAATGCCTTTATCGGACATTTGAGATCCATTATATTTTCTCTCTAGGTATCATGATGCCGAACACCACAGATTCCAACATCACCAGTCCTGCAGTGACATCCACTCCTATTTCAACATCAGCAGAACCCAAAGCCCACCTCAGCCAGCCCATCAGAACCACCCTTATTGTTATCTACATCATCGTGCTTCTAGTGGGCATCACAGGCTTGACCTTCATGATCAGCTTATTAAAAACCAACATTCGCTCATTAACCACCATAGCCTTCTTGAACCTGATGGTTGCCCACTTCCTATTCCTGATCACCGTGCCATTCAGAATCTACTATTTTGCATGGATGGAATGGAAGCTAGGCCCAGGTTTTTGTAAACTGGTCAGCGCCATGGTGCATCTCCACATATACATGGTGTTTACCATCTACGCCATCCTCCTCACTCTCCGTTTCCTGCATTTCTACAAGAAGACGCAAAGGACTGAGTTCTATCGCCGTTTGCATGCATTGGGCATGAGTGCTTTTGTCTGGTTTCTCTTATTGGTCATCGTGCTACCTCTAGTTTTAAGCAAATATGGAGAAAAAAATGAGGAGGAATCGAACACAAAAGAGCAGTGCTTTCATTTTGAGCAGATTCTGGCCAACAAAGCCGTCTACGCCCTGAATATAATTCTGTCTTTGGTAATTATAACTGTGTCATGCGTTCAGGCCTGCATCCAGGTGAGCATCCTACGCAAGATGATAATCAAGTATGGAGCCTCCAGTCGCTCACAGCAGGAGTTTTGGGTCCAGATGAAAAACCTCTGCTTTGTGCTCATTATGCTAATCTGCCTGGTGCCGTACCACGTGTTTCGCTTGGAATACCTGAATAAACCGGAAGATCTCAGTGAGATAAATGAAGTGTTTTTGGCCATTACGGGACTTACATGCTTTGATATGCTGACCTTCGCGGGGAAGGGGATGTGTAATATGTGCTACTGAAAAGGACAACATGTATATTATGCAGAAGACATTTACCACACCACTAACCATCATTCAGAATCTGCAGATGTAAAACTGATGTAAATCTTGTAAATTATTGTAAAAACGATTGTAAGAGTTATGTTATGTTGTTATGTTATACGTTACGTTATGTGAGGCCACACGGTGGCTGGGCCAGTTGACATTTCTGTGTGGAGTTTGCATGTTCTCCCCGTGTTGGCGTGGGTTTCCTCCGGGTGCTCCGGTTTCCCCCATAGTCCAAAGACATGCACTCTAGGTGAATTGAATAAACTAAAGTGGCCATAGTGTATGAGTGTGTATGGATGTTTCCCAGTACTGGGATGCAGCTGGAAGGGCATCCGCTGTGTAAAACATATGCTGGATATGTTGGCGGTTCATTCAGCTGTGGCGACCCCTGATAATAAATGGACTAAGCTGAAGGAAAATTTTATGTTATGTTATGTTATTTTATGTTGAGAGTAAAGGTAAATAAACAGCAGACAGTGTTGAGCAGATTACTTAAAATGCCATTGTTTACAAATTACATGATGAGAAGAAAATGTAGAAGTATGAAAGAATGTGTATGGTGCATATGGAGAGGAAAAGAGTGTCTCCTATATAATCTATTAGATTTCACTTGCAGGGAAATGTTTTCAGATTACTTTTGGAGTATGCCAGAATGGGATTGTTGTTGAATTGTAAAATAAAATGTAAATATGACATTTTAATGGGTCACTACGCATCAGTATTTCTGGCATTCCTAGAAAAATTTGGGGTATCATTAACCCTTTAACTACCCCACCAAAAAAAAAAAAAATTTGGATTGCAATTTGGATTGCTTAACTCCTTATGTCGCTATAACACACTCAATGCATTTTTTTTCAACACATACCATAATTTCTAAAATATTAACCTCTACCAAATAGTTGATATGTCGGTTTATAAAAGTACCGGAATTAATACGTATACTATGAAAATCAGAAAATATGAAGCGTAAGACCAATTTATTTAAAAATATATTCAAAAGAAAACATTTTTGAATGATAATCATCTTTATTTTTTGAAGTATGCCATAAAATATTTCAGATTCTCATTTAACATTTTTTCTTGTTATTTTTACAATAAAACCGAAATCAAGTGTAGTAGTGCAGCAGGATTATGGTTGTTTAATTTTTTTTAAACCAACAATTCATTCTTTAAATGACTTTAACAGTCATTGTTTAAGACAGTCAAAATATTGTCAACCGTTTGGTAAGCAGGCAGTTAAAGGGTTTAATAAACCAAAAAAACTGTATTTTTTTGTCAGTTGTTCTGTACAGCAGCACTGTTTAGAAAATTAATATATTAATTTAATTTGTGGTCTAATAGACTGAGACGTGCTTTCCGTCATATTCATGAATCATAATTTTATTTTTTAAAGGGGAAATTTCCCACACACTCTCATTCACACACTACGGACAATTTAGCTTACCCAATTCACCTATAGCGCATGTTTTTGGACTGTGGGGAAAACCAGAGCACCCAGAGGAAACCCACGCGAACACTAGGAGAACATGCAAACTCCACACAGAAATGCCAACTGACCCAGCCGAGGCTCGAACCAGCGACCTTCTTGCTGTGAGGTGAGAGCGCTACCCACGGCGCCGCCCATATTTCCAATAATAATAAAAACTATTTTAAAAATTGTAGAAATTTTTAACATATTGCATTGTTGGATTGCTTTTGAAACATTTGATAGAAGTGAAATTTAAAATGAAAATGCAGTTTACATTTTTTTTTTTTTCCTCAAAAATAAAGGACAAAATATGTTTGCAGTTAACATTAACAAGGTCATAGTCAGATATAATAAAAATAAAAAGATTAAGCCAATAAATCTAGCAAATTATCTAGCTAATTATTCTTAGGAATCATTACACAAACAAACTAACCTAATATCAGCAAGTCATACAGGTTTTAAATGTTTTTTGTCAGTTATACAGACAGTAACTGAATCTCATACATGAACTGAGCACATTTTTGTTTGTGAATAAAAATAGTGGTAATAATATTCTTTAGATTTGTTGGCAGACTCAGAGTATTACTTTTTTTTCTTTTTTTATTATTATTATTATGCAAGAAAGAACGTTTACAAAGATACAATATGAACAAAGAGACAAAAAGGTTACATAAATAAAATGCCAGCAAATTAAACAAGTTTAAATGATTTACATCAAGAAAGAGTTTTACATGCAATATAATTGTTAGAGTCTTTTAAGGAGTTCACATATAAATCAAAATCCTTTATGAAAATAAAAAAGTAAAGGTGTTTCTTTGAAAATGTACATTTATGGATGTAAAATTTAGCCAGAAAAAGCAATAAATTAATAATAAATTTACAAGGAGAAGGATCTAAGTTCAGAGAGTAACCAAAGAATAAAATGTTTGGCAATACAAAGTAAAAGTAAAATTAAAGTAAAAATTTTTTATGAAATTGGAAAAGTCAACCCAAAACACTTTACAGTAAGTACACTCCCAAAATAAATGATTTAGTGTACAAAGTGAGCACTTAGGGGAAATATTGTTATTAAATTCAGCCAGTTTGGTATTTATTGGGTAGCAATTATGAATGATTTTGATTGAGACTTCTACAGCTTTATTAGATAAAAATAATGTTTTCCGAAGAAGCCAAAACTATTCCCAATCTATGTCACCAAATATATTATTCCAAAAACTTATGCAAGCAGGTAAACAGATCCGAGAACTAGTAATAACTAAGCAAATATTTTAGTTTGACATAGAACTGAGAAGAGTTTGGTCAACAAAAAGGTTTGTGATGTCAAAAATAAAAGAATCTAAAGAACCTTTAGGGCCAGATTTGACTAAAGGTATAATACAATCAATGATTGCACCAAAAACAATGGCATATTCTTTGGGGGGAACTGGCAGACTCAGAGTAATCATTAATATCTTTCAAATGAATGACGCAACATTGTCAATTAGACAACCCTCTGTGTAGTGATGTGAGGCTACTAAAAACAGTCACAAAACAAACCGATTTTGCAAGTTGCTAAACAACTGATGTTTTACATCCAGAGCCATAACGCGAAGCTTTAGTTACTTTCAAAACGCAGTTTAATGTTCAAATATGATTTACATTACATGACATTAAAAAATAAATAGAGATTTGCCGCCCTCGTGTGGTAAACCTGGAGAACGTCAAATACCCGCTCAGAGGTCATTATGAAGTAAATATGGATATAACGTAAAACTGTTTTTGGATTTTTTTAAAGGTGTAGTTTTTATTTTTTTATTCGATCTATAAAATTAGTATCTTTTACAAATACATGACAATTGTTAGTTCGCCTAAAGTAAAAACGATTTGTTTTCTGGCATCTTGGTTGGTGTGAACCCACGCGCGCAGGTAAAACGATTCATGTCTTCAGTTTTATTGGGGCTAGTTACTGTTTAACATCTCCACCCAACTTTCAGTTTGTTTAGTAAATCGATCTAACGAGGCTCCCCCAACACCACCAAAAGCATTGTCCAAAGTGAAGCTTTTGACATGTTAAACACTTCATGCACTCGCAGTAGCTCTCTGTGACAGCCTAAATATCATAACATTTGTGTGACACACGTTCGTTTGGCTTTTGGTGGATTAATGAAAATCGTTGTTGGACGTGGAGAAGGTAAGACCAGACAGTTTTGAGCTGCGGTCATCTAGAGACCAGCTAAGGAGAATTAATCCGTCAAACGGTTTATTTCAACACGCTACCTAGTTAATAAGTCCTTACAAAGTTACCACTAGTTAACGGTGAAAACGAAATATCGCCAGATTTGAACGGTGAGGTTGTGACGTCAACAACACTCCCTAAATTAGATGATCTCTGTCGTGTCTTTTTTTGTTATTACCAAATATACAGTATAAATCTGTAGATGTTGTTCCTTATATACAATGAACTTCATTTGTGTCTTTATTTATCTTATGTTAATATACTTAATTTGTGAGCACAAATAAACAATGCTTACTGTATTTATATATTTATCATATTAATAAAAATATACATTTGAAAATGGTTTAAAACTTTACAGTGTAATCTCGAAGCAATATTACAACTTGTCTTTTCTCACAATTGGATTTGCTTTGTTCATTTTTCAATTAAAAAAACATTCCTGTGGAATATTTTTGGGATGAGTTTTATTAAGGGAAGCAAACAGGGTATTTTACACCAAACTGAGTATACTGTCTGCCTCAGTCCTGCAATATTTTACTTAAACAATTCTAGTTTGACCTTGAACTTATTTGACTGTAGAAATGGTAATACACTGTAGGCTGTATTGCAATATGATTGTAAGTACAGTATCTGGCTCTATGCATTAGAGCTGTTAGTGGGCTGTAATGCAATGTATTGAAAATGGGATGAAACAGATGGACTGAGAGACTCAAACTTCTTATCACGTGAACATTTGAGCACTTCCTCATTTGAAACATTGTTTATTGGAGCGAAGTTAAAATGTAACTTGTGTGCTGTGACAGGCTGTGGCCTCAGAGTATCCCTGGGCTTTCTGAATCTATCATAAAAGTCTGATTTTGATAATACATTTTATATCTTTTATTTTAATGTAATGTTTGTACTGCAAAGGTTCTATACTTTTTAACAATTATTTATTTATTTTATCTATTTTTTATTTTATAAAAATCATATATTTAAGATTTATTTTTTATATTTAACAATTTAATTAGCAAAAAGCACATTATATATCTTATAAAATTCATTTTTTAAAAGTATTTTATTTTTATTATATTTTTATTCTTTGTGTGTGTGTGTGTGTGTATGCGTGTGTGTGTGTGCGTGTGTGTGTCTGAAGTGAACGTGTAAAGTATATAATTATCCTTAAAATACTATCCTTTCATCTATATTCCTTGCTTGTGTGAAAAATGTAAATGAAGACACTATTGACTTTCATTGTATGTCCAAAGCAATATATCTATTGTATTCTGTAAAAGAAGGTCATATAGGTTTGGAGCAACATGACGGGTGAGTAAAAGATGACTGAATGTGAATTTTGTGCTGAATTGTCCATTTAAGAAAATGGATTATCAAGTGGCTGTAATTTTCAAGTGAATATTCTGCATATTTCTTTCAAATTCTTGTCTTTCAAAGTCTCTGATTCTGTAGTCAATATATTACATTCAAATGATATGTCTTGTGTGGCCGTTCTGTGATTGCTTAAAATGCAATATAAGGATGCAATACCAAATAAAAGTCAGACAAAATTATGCCTGTTCTGATCGACCTCAGTCCCAAAATATTATTACACAGTTGCAGTTGCTGTGTAAATCCATTTATGCAACCTCTGAACTGTATTTATTTTTAACAGTCTGGTTAAAGTCACTCTAATGTCATTTTAGAAATGCCTTTTTTGCCACTTTTGCAGTGCATATTTCGCCAAATAGTCCAAATTTTACATTCAGATCAGATGATTTTATCTCTCATGGTGTACATACAAAGCAAAGTTAACGATGCTTTGCTTAAAATTTGAAGTAATCATTGTCTATTATATTTAATTCAATTCAAGTTTATTTATATAGCCCTTTTCACAATTATTATTGTTTCAAAGCAGCTTTGCAAAAGGTGCACATTACAGTCAAAATCTGAAAAGTTACTATAAAAGTTGCTGTAAAAGTTACTATAACTTTATTAGGTACTAATAACTTTAATTAACTAACAATTAATTACTAATAACTTCATCAGTTAAAGTTATTATGTATAAACAAAGTTAACCTGCAGTTATATAGTATATACTATTCAGTGAAGAGTATTTGTGTATTCTTTTTTTTTTTGAATGCATGCAGGATGGATTCTTATAGGTCGTCAGCATTTCATAGTTTAATCCTGTATGCCTTTTGGTGTGGACTTTATTTAAATTTATAATTGTTAGTTATTATTCTCGATAGTTGACAAGACTACAGTTCATAACATTGTGGAGTCATTGCAAAGTTTTCACCTGCATGCGTTTTTAAGGCATGTGACTGAGCAGTTCAAGCGAATTCAAACCATTGGGCACAATAATTATAACGTTTGTAGTGTAAAGATGAATTGCATATGATTATTTACACAATGAAGACTACACAGTGTTATGAATTTGATTATTCAATTTCTGTATACTGCCAGACTCTCCAGAACACCATAAAGCAGTGTCTATCATTGCAGTTATTTCCCAAATAGACCTATTTACTGTAAGTTATCTGGTGAAATTGTATTCATATTAACCAAGTCAAGCCTTTAAATTGCACTTTAAGCTGAATACTAACACCTTGAAAAAATCTAGTAAAATATTATGTACTGTCATAAACAAAATCAGTTATTAAAACTATTATGTTTAGAAATCATCTTTCCGTTAAACAGAAATTGGGGGAAAATATGTACAGGGGCTAATAATTCAGGAGGGCTAATAATTCGGACTTCATATACAGTATATATAGCAGAAAAACAAAACGGCACATCTGAAGCATGGAAAAACCCCACCGATTTACAACAGAAGTTCTGTTTGTTAAAATGCAAGTTCCTAGTTCACCCTCATGCATTTAAAAGTGCATAATGCTGCCATATTTTAGTTATGACATGGCACATTACTTTATAAGAGTATCACTTTACCTGAGAATCAGGCCTGTTTGTTGGCCTGCACCAATAAAACCTTCTTGTTCCTTTCTGGAACAAATGGGGAATACTATTATCTCTTCATCCTTCTGATAAGTATAGGATAAGGCGAGAAGAGATAAGTTCTGCGCAAAAAGGTGAGGAGTCTTGGCCAAGGCTCCTCCCTTGTCTTAGAAGATGACAAATCAGCATTCTGAAGAGATGGTCAACCTAAGGCTGCCCTCACTTCTCTCTCCCAGAGACACTGTCCCAGGACGACTTTAAGTAGAGATAGCCAGGCAGGGATGAAGTTTTCTCCAACTCCTCTCCCTAAATCCTTGTTGGACATGGATGTAGCCAATTACTGCGAGGGCCTGGACCCGACCTATAGCACACTAGGCTTTGAGAACGCAGAGGTGCTTTATTGTGGTGGTGAGTGTTGCACTTTTTTTTTTCAAATTATGTCTTTTTTTAAGGGAGATTTGTATTGGGTTGGTGCAGCTTGGGTTTGTGTAATTTCTACTTGAAGTTTGTGTTCGCTAGTGTTGCTGAGTGAATTGTTGTGTTAATTTGTCTTGGTTTGACAGTGCCGTGCGTGTCTGGAGCGGACTGATGCCATGTCATGGCTGGTTTAATAGCTGTCTGACGGGTCTGGAATGATTTGTCCCAGCAGAATCATTTACCTCAGCTAAAGGAGATAATTGTTAGCTAGCCTTTATAAAAGTCTTTCCGTTCGGTTTAAAATTCAACAGAGGTTTTCACTCAAATCCTGAGAAAAGAGTACTGAGTCTCAGGATTAGAGATTGACTTCTTTGTGAGTTGACAGTTTTGGGGGTATTTTAAGTGTAAGTTTTAAGTATATTTTGTACAACTGCTATGCTAAATCAGAGCGTTTGCCCTGTCGTGATACTTTCTACTTTTATCCCCTCAAAAGTTAATTAGCAAAGGGATGTCACCCGGGGGCATCATGGGAAAAGTCTTGCTTTTAAACCAAGGCCCTTTGGGAGATACGTGGCTTGGATCTTTAATGACTTCCGTCATCTCAGTCTGATGTGATTTATCCCGTTTGGTTCTCCATTAACCTAAAGCTGGATTAAAATTGCTGAAGAGATTTTTTGGTTATCTTTACAGTTTTTACAGCACATCTAAAAAGTGAGATAGAGAAAGGTCATAAAATGCCTGGAACAGAAACTAAAGGTAAACGCACGCTCTAGGATAAATATTTCTTTGGCTGAACTTAGTTCAGATTTTCTGAGAATTAAACTCATTAAAACACTTTACACAAATACGCTGTTGAGTTGATAGAACTCAATACAGTTTTATTTGTGGCATGACTAGACAGAATATTTTGCAGTTAAATGCTAACTAGTGGTGAAAATATCATTAACTATCATAACAAAAACTATTATTGTACACTACTCAATCATCCTTACCCAATCCAGTAACATGCAAAGCATGCTGGGAACTGCCTAAAAGAATGAAAGTGATTAAGCGAATGGATAGAATAAACTGAATAAATCTGATTACAATTTAAATTGATTACACACAGTTAAAATTAATTTGCAGCAAAAATCAAGCATTGCATTAGCACACTGTAATCTGAGCAAGAAGCAAAAATGCTTTGAGCTGATTTATGCATGCACATTATATTTTTTATATATATCATCCACATGGCAAAAACACATTTACAAAAGTGATTTAATATACACAGCATATTTATTGCAAGTGTAGTCTTGTTTTTGATAAAAATGAAATGTCAAAATAGCGCTGTCGCCTCACAGCAAGAAGGTCGCTGGTTCAAGCCTCGGCTGGGTCAGTTGGCATTTCTGTTAGGACTTTGCATGTTCTCCCCATGTTCACGTGGGTTTCCTCCGGGTGCTCCGGTTTCCCCCACAAGTCCAAAGACATGCGCTATAGGTGAATTGGGTAAGCTAAATTGTCCGTAGTGTATGTGTGTAAATGGGAGTGTATGGGTGTTTCCCAGTGATGGGTTGCAGCTGGAAGGGCATCCGCTGTGTAAAACATATGCTGGATAAGTTGGCGGTTCATTCCGCTGTGGCAAGCCCCAGAATAATAAAGGGACTAAGCCGAAAAGAAAATCAATGAATGAATGAAATGTCAAAATATGGGTGATTATTGTTACATCGTCATCCAATAGAAAAGAAATAGTTATTTTGACATGGCTTACATAATATATATATAAAAAAAGATAAATTCATCTTGATCAAAGGATTCGTGCTCTGAATATACCTAACAATATTTTTTTGTATATAACTACTGTTACAATGAAAAACTTGTCTTCTTTAAATCATAGCAAATGTATGGTAGTTGTTAATCTTTGTTCATAAAAAGCAAGGAATTATTTCAAAATAGGACACATTCTAGTGAATAAAAATATAAAGTATTACACTTTTTTCTTAAGCTCTAAAGAAGATTTGAAAAATATCTATATCCAGTGTCTCGTCAATGATCAACAAATCACTCTGGCAACCAATAATTCCCAAAATATCTTGTGTCCTGAAGTTTTGAAACTCCGCTATGACAGAATGTCTACTTTTTTTCCAGAAGTGTGTCTTTAATTAAACCCTTAAAATCATGAATCTAGTGAAATTATTTGTCAAACCACTGCCTGGTTTGAACTTCTCCAGCACCTTACTCTGAAACTCAATTCTTCAAAACACACCGTAGGATGAAATTGCTTCTCCGCGTCCACGTGTGCCCTTTGCGCTCAAATGATGTTTTATTCTGAAATGAGAAGGAATCACTTTGGGAATACACTGAATCAGAAGAGATTGCTTTCAAGCCACATTAACATTTATCCATGAGATGTCAATCTCCATTGAATATCAGTCTATGCGATAAAATAGAGGCTAATCCTAATTAAGTCTGTCCTACAACAGCAGGAGGCCTCAATCAGTCTTGGCGCATAAAAGGCTAAAGTCCCCTGCCGCATTTCTTTTGTTGAAATGTTATGATTTTGGATGCACAAAGGAATGATTGATTTTTCATCCTGGGCTATATGAACAGAAGGGTGCCGCTCTCTGTTGCATTAGAAGGTCTTTTAGGATGAGCATCCTTTGTTCACTTATGCAGAACTCTTCCTTATATTCTCCTCATTAGCCGTAATGATTGAGAGACACGACTAAAAAAAGACCTGAGGTTTGATAGACGTTTCGTTTATTAGCCTAGCTTGGATTAGCATGCTTAGCTTAGCATTTGCACTATGGATTCTGGGAGAACAAAGGGAGAACATGCAAACTCCACACAGAAATGCCAACTGACCCAGCTGGGACTCGAACCAACAACCTTCTTGCTGTGAGGCAACAGTGCTAACCACTGAGCCACCGTGTCGCCTGTGTTGATTCAGCTTATTTTAAATAAGTAGTTTGAACAAACGGCAAGCGTCATTTTTAGAGTGTGTAGATGCTGCAGGCAAAAACACTTTTCATACACCTGACAATTTTGAGAATTTGAAGTGTTGTTTTCAGGCTAATGAAAAACAAAACATTGAAATGAAACTTCGAAGTGTTACTTTTATCACACTTTATCAATTTGTATTTAGATTTCAGTTACAATGCTAACAATGTAAAAAATGTTTCAACTCATTTTATCTAAGTAGTTTGAACATGCAGCAATCATCTCCAATCATAAATTTTTTGTGTATTTTTAATGGCGGTTTCCTCAATGTACAATAACAATTTTTTTTTTTTTCTCCTTCACTGAGCCATAAATTTCCATTTCAGAACACATAAACCAAGCATTGTGTGTTCTTATATCTGCATTCTGAAGGTTTTGCAGAGGGATAAGTTTATACATAATAATGCTCATTAAATATACAATGTTTCATTCTGCTAAAAAAAGTGTGAAAAATATATTTATTTTAGTGCTGGGAAAAGACTAATCGTGATTAATCGCATCCAAAATAGAAGTTTGTTTGGACATAATATATGTGTGTGTATTATATATATTTATTATATATATGTGATGCACACGCATACAATAAACTATACAAAACAATTTTGATACAGATATTTAAATGTATATATAATTTGTATCATACTTATATATTTTATATCTAAATATAAATAAACATTTCTCAGATATATGCATCCATGTGTGTATTTATATATACTTAATAAATTATGTCAAAACAAACTTTTCATTTGGATGTGATTAATTGCACTTAATTTTGGCCCTGCACTAATAATGTCTATTCATTCATTCATTCATTCATTCATTCATTCATTCATTCATTCATTCATT
>CAIGQV010000641.1:12657635-12679782 GCA_903798115.1 Danio jaintianensis
ATTCATTCATTCATTCATTCATTCATTCATTCATTCATTCATTCATTTTCCTTCGGCTTAGTCCCTTTACTCATCAGAGGTCGCCACAGCAGAATGACCGCCAACTTATCCAGCATATGTTTTACACAGTGGATGCCCTTCCAGCCACATTCAGTGTATTCCAAATTATTGAGTGATAAAAAAGAGATTCCTAAATACAAAGGTAAAAACCTTTGACACTAATGTGTCAAAAAATTAAACAACCAATGTTTACATTTTTATGCTAGAAATTATTGCATATTTAATCAAATAATGTTAAAAAATTGCATATTTATACAACATATATACAAAAATGTTTGCAATTCTTAATGCAAACAATTAAATGGGAAAGTATGGTGATAACTATTAGTTAGTTAATGAGTTTTTTACCCAATTAACCCGCAGTGTGTTGTCTTAACATTCTGAATGAATAATTGACACGATTCTCTATTTGAAATGATCACCCAAGTGATTCATTGACTCGTCTTCTGAACTGAACAGTTGTCAAACTGGAGCCAGAGCGTTCAGGTGGCAATAACAGTTTGTGTAACGCTCCCAGTCCTGAGTGTGTCTGTTGTTGTTGACAGAAAACATGCCGACAGAGCCCAACATCAGTCAAGGAGAAAATGGCGTGAGCTCCAACTGCGCGATCTGTGGGGACAAAGCCACAGGTAAACATTATGGCGCCTCCAGCTGTGACGGATGCAAAGGCTTCTTCCGCCGTAGCATCAGGAAGAGTCATGTCTACTCTTGCAGGTACATGCACACTAGAAAAAATGTCCAATCGTTTTAATGCCGACCAGAAAATGCTTTTAGTGGTATTTGAGTAGAATGTCTTGTCCAAAAAAAGTCACTGTTTGTATATAAGTATTGAAAATGCATTATAAATTGTTTGTGATTGAATTTGTATTGCACTGATAAATATGTTTCTGGCTTGCTCTGCATTTGCTTTTTTCTCAAACTGATGCTTTTCTGAGTGTATCTTTTTTATTTTCTTAAACAATCTTGTTGGAAGAAATATCTCCAGCATTACACTCTCAATTTTCATCAGACTTAATTGAGTTTTTCTTTTCTTTGTAAATTCTTGGGTGGAAATCTTCTTTCATAGTTTGAGCTGAATGAATCTTGATCCCAAACAAAATAACAAGCCAGAAACATAGTCACTGAAATAAAGATCAAATCATAGACTCTTAAGCATTAGCTCATTTGAATTCAAACAGAGACTTTTCCATGTTCTATTATAGGATTTATTAATATTTTGAAGCAGTGTTTTTTTATCATTTGCAATTTTTATTTTAGTTCTAGATTATTTTTTTATTTTTGTTTATTCATTTCAAGTTTTAATAGATTTTATTACATTTTCTTTTGTAATTTTAGCACTTGATTTAATTTCAGTTTCCAAATGTGTCATATAATATTTTATTTCATCTTTATTTGAACTAACATTCAACAAAACAAGTTTTTATTAGCCAATAATTATATTAATGTGGGATGGGAACTAAAGACATTGTTTTGTTAAGAAATGAATATATTATTAAATAGTACTGGTGTTTTTAATGACATTTTGTTCTATTACAAAATGTCTGGAAATAGGAACAAATATAAAACTATAAATCCCTATTGAGTGCCTCTTATGACCATTTTATGAGTCAGAAAGTTTCACAAATAAATTATTTTATGTATATTTTTAAGTCAATAATATATTTTATGTTTTGAAAATAATTTTGATGGAAAACAGAATTGTTTTTTAATATTTATATACTTATATAAAATATTATTAATATTTTAAATATTTTAAAATTTATAAAGTTTTTCATATGTTTTATTGTAATTCATTTTCATTTCAACTAACAATAATGATTTTAAATAGTTCTAGTTTAGTCAAGAAACAAATAAATGAGTAAATAATGACATTTTGTCCCATTACTGAGTGTCTGCTAACCTATACTAACATAAATGTTTACATGGTTTAGTCTGATTCATGATTGAGTGGCTCTTATGACTCAATTGAACCAGTTAAAAGACTCACAAATCATTTATGTGGGTTATTAGTCTGACAAGTCATTTGACTAGATCACTGAACCATAACCCATTAATTCTGTCACATTCTCCAATTTTACAGAGAGAATTGTTACATTTTAATTTAAAGGAGTAATTAAATATTACATTTTTGGAATTTTCAGAGTCAATTTCAATTTATTATAATTCCCAGTTAGAAATAATTCATTTTCATTAATACCAATATTTCAGGCGTGTATTACTGTCAATTTAACATGGTGTTTACCACATTTTATTCTTAATTTTGATTTATTTCTTTATTTGTATTTTGTAGGTTTAATCGTCAGTGTGTGGTTGATAAAGACAAAAGGAACCAGTGTCGCTTTTGCAGACTTCACAAATGCTTTCGAGCTGGAATGAAGAAAGAAGGTAAACATTTTACAGTATATAGATGTAATATAGTTTCCAGCAGATAGCATGGAGTAACAAGGAAGAGGGAACTCAAGAGAGCAAAATGGATGATGCCATAAAACTTGCCCTGATTACACAAGGATGTTTAGTTTATTGGATGTATAACCTTGGCTTGGACTTTTATGATGGCCGATCATGTGCTCTCCAGCTCACTTTTCCGTGCAGACACGTTGTTCAGAACTGCGCTCAGTTAAAGTTTTACCTCTCGCTTAGGCTGTATGCACGCTAGTCCTGTATCTGTTCATTTGCTCACCATTGTTTTCTCTTCTTTCAGAATAAGTGTAGACAGTTGTTTAGTAATATATTTAAGAACTGTTTCAGTAACATTTGAATAGTAAAATGAATAGAAATAGTGTGATAAATGAATGAAAAATGTAAATAATATTAATATTTAATACTTAAAAAAACCCAGCTAATTACAATTTGTAGAATCTTTATATTTACATTAGGATTTACATTTTCATACAGAAACATTTTAATGAAGCTCTTTTAAGCTAGTTTAACATTTAGCATTGTTCTTTCTATTTAAATAATATACAAAAAACTAAATAATAAAAATGATGTGCAAAAAGACCCAAATAAATATATAAACAGTAGAGAAAATACTATATCCTAAAAAAAAAAAACAAAGAAACAAAAACAGCTAAATAATTACATTCTCATACAGAAATGTTTTTTTATTTTTTAAATAACAGTATTTAAGCATAGAAATGTTGTAAAACTGTATTTTAAAACTATTTAAGCAACACTTACATAGTAGATGAAAAAGTATATAAAAAGTACATAAAATGTTCTAATAAAAATATAATTAAAAGTATTTTGTAACACTGAAATACTACAAAAAATGTGTAACTTCATGGCCAAATAACACTTTTAAAACATAATATAAATATATATAAGTTTCCTATTGCTTAATGTTAGCTAATAGTAACTAAATAACGAACAATAACTAATAATTAAAGAACACATTTGTTATAATATTTATTCATATTATTTAAAAAAAAAGGTATTTCTTTGTTACTGTGGTTTATGTTAACTAGAGCATATAAAATTCCTTTGTCTTTCAAAATTTACTAAATCATTGACCATTGGCACGTTTTTGCCAAAAAAATAACTTTTGATCATATTTAATGATGTTCATATACATTAAAATGAATGAGACATTTTCCAATTGAACCCCTTATATTTCTTGGCTGTGTGTGAGGCTTTCTGTAAATAATAAGCTACACAAGCACACCCATCTTCTTGGCTAATCAGTAATAACTCCTGACTGTTATTAGCTCACTAATCAGCAGGATTGTTTGTGCTTGTTTTTTTTCTCATTCTTTAGCCGTTCAGAATGAGCGGGATAGAATCAGCTCGCGGAGGAACATACAGGACTCTCATGACCTGCCGCCGATCACAGCCCTCGCTCACGCCGAAGCCCTTTCACAGCAGGTAAACCATCCTGCCAAGGTCAACCCAAACACACATATGAACAAAAAATATAAGAGAAACCACAAACATCCATACTGTTAGGAGATCTGCGACTGTAACATTTATTGCCATTGAGCAATAAATCATTGCTGTGATTGTCAATAACAGCACAGCAGTCCTCTTGCAGTGTTTTAAGGCAAGACACTGCAGGTGAATAGGGTAAATGAACTGTAAATATTGAAACAAATATTTATCACTATACTTCCACAGTTGATTGATTACATGAGAAATTACAAACTTTTTTGTATTATAAAATAAAAAAAAATGTATGTTAATGTTACAGTTGAAGTCAAAATTATTAGCCCTCCTGTGATTTTTTTTTTTTCTTTTTCAAATATTTCTCAGATGATGTTTAACAGAGCAAGGAATTTTTCACAGTATTTCTGTCTATAATATTTTTTCTTCTGGAGAAAGTTTTTTTGTTTGTTTTATTTTGTCTACAATAAAAGCAGTTTAACATCTTTTTTTAAACCATTTTAAGGTCAATATTATTAGTCCCCTTAAGCAATATTTTATTTCGATTGTCTACAGAACAAACCATCGTTATACAATGACTTGCCTAACTACCCTAACTTGCCTAATTAACCTAGTTAAGCCTTTAAATATCACTTTAAGGTGAATACTAGTATCTTGAAAAATATCTAGTAAAATATGATGTACTGTCATCATGGCAAAGATAAAAGAAACCAATTAGAAATTAAAACTATTATGTTTAGAAATGTGTTGAATAATGGATCTTCTTTCCATTAAATAGAAATTGGGGAAAAACATATACAGGGAGGCTAATAATTCAGGAGGGCTAATAATTCTGACTTCAACTCTATATTTAAATATGTAAATGATGCATTGTTTCATTAAAAATGCACAAATTTGCATAAAAGTCTAGCACAAAAATATGAACATTTTATGTCAAATGATCTAGGAACATGGTGTATGTAAGCAGGGGTGTATTTATAATTTGAAACCTAAGCAAAGAGACAATTGCATGGCCGATAAACACTGCACTGTTTGTAAGGTGTATGTACAGTATATAGTGCTGCTGAAGTGGAGATTTATTGCTCAGTGCAGGAGGAAGAACTCATTTTGAGAAAAAAAAAGCCTTTGCAAATATTTTACAACAGAACAAGAGAGACAAAAACAAACATTAGCTCATACTGTAATAATTGAAACAACAATAGATAAAATACCAAATGCATACATGAACAAGTAAAAATAACTAAACAAATGAGAAAATTAACAGATGTTTAAGTCCCGAGTATACAATTATTCATTCATTCATTCATTTTCTTTTCGGCTTAGTCCCTTTATTAATCTGGGGTCGCCACAGCGGGATGAACCGCCAACTTATCCAGCATATGTTTTACGCAGCGGATGCCCTTCCAGCTGCAACCCATCACTGGGAAACATTCATACACACTCATTCACAAACATACACTACGGACAATTTTAGCTTACCCAATTCACCTGTACCGCATGTCTTTGGACTTGTGGGGGAAACCGGAGCACCCGGAGGAAACCCACGCGAACACGGGGAGAACATGCAAACTCCACACAGAAATGCCAACTGACCCAGCCGAGGCTCGAACCAGCGACCTTCTTGCTGTGAGGCGAACGTGAGTATACAATTAGAAGTTTAGAAAAGATTTGTAGCTTAAACCACAGTGAGAGAGAGGTCGATTAGTCCAAAAGTCCAAGAAATTGACTTCAAAAAGCTGAGAACTTTCCTTTGGAGTTAGTCCTCAAAACCGGAGTTTCCCCTTCTGAATAACAGATATCATGTCTATAATCCAATTCTAGGAGAAAAGGGGTAAGGGTGACTTCAAGAGCTTAAAGGGATAGTTCACCCAAAAAAATTAAGATTCTGTCGTAATTTTCTCACCCTTTACTTGTTTCAAACCTTTTTGAAAATTCTTTTTTTATAAGCATTTTTATAGATTTGTTTCAAACCTTTTTGAGTTTCTTTCTTCTGTTGAGCACAAAAGAAAGCTGTCTCAAGAAAGCTGAAAACCTGTAACTATTGACTTCAATAGTATTTGTTTTTCCTACAGTGGAAGTCAATGGTTAAAGGTTTTCAGCTTTCTTCAAAATATTTTCTTTTCTATTCAACAGAAGAAAGAAACTTATAAATGATTAGGACCAAATAGTAAACAGTGAGTCAAATTTCATTTTTGCTATTCCTAAACTATTCCTGGCCACAACCATGCACTGCATTAGAGATAGTAGTAGTGTTTGCTGGAGTAAAGATGTGTGCCGCTATGAGAGGCCAAAAAGGGCAAATTCAGCATGCAGGATGTAAGCCTGGGAGTATCAGTCAAATATTGCTAACTAAAATCCAGATAATAAAAGCATGAGCAACTGCTGTTTTGCACCTGTCCACACAGTGGTGAAACAGAAAGGAAATTTTTCATGCAACCTGGCTTTAAAATAATGTATATGATGAACAACTTTAAATTGGATCAGTTGATTCCTGCTGTATCCTAGCCAGGCACTTGTCCCATGCAATTTTAGAGAGCTCAAATCCTATGTCTTCTTCTCACTTAAAAGTGCATTTTTGCAAATACGTGCCTTAGCCTACATTTTTGTGAAACTGCTAAAATAAACATACATTGACTGTAGTTTCTAGGTTAAATGAATGCTATTGAGCAGTATGATGGTGTCTATGATTTGTAATCAAATACATCTGCCTCAATTATCTACATCTATATGATCAACTTACCACAACAAGCCCTGTTCCACAAAAGAGACTTAAAATCAAATTAAAACTATATAGCCACACTGCACTTTTCTCTTATGTTTGCTTTTGAAAATGCTATGGGTTGGGTTTAACGATGGGTTCAGGGGTCTCATTTATAAACGTTGCATATGCACAAAAAGGGGGTAAAAAAGTGCGCCACTTCCCAAGCAAAAGTTGTGATGTATAAAAAAAAACTTGATAGGATAATGTGCACAGCTGTAAGTAAATTCTAAGTAAACATATTTAACTTAAATAATGGCTTAAATTAACCACTTGAAATCATCATATGAGCCATAATCATTAATAAATAAATGAAAATTGATTCTGGCGTAACGTTCAATTTTAGGAAGGTTTCTATGCAAAGTTTGAGTAAAAAATAATCCATTCTATGCGATGAGATTTTAGCCCATAGCTTTTAGGTCATTTACTGTATGCTGTATGTTAATATAAATTATTTTAGCAATATGCTTTAATGCATGATTTTTTTGGGATCTAAAATGAATTACTCATTTTCGGTAGGTGATCTGTACGACAAGCCCCACCTTCTTGTGGACCTGTAAAAGAAGGGCGTGTATCTGAAACTTACAAAACATATCCAGAGCAACATATTTTACATTTCATAAAATTGTAGACAGCGGCCTCTAGTGGATATGTCATCAGAAAGTGGAATAAAATGTACCTCGAGGAATGTATTTTACATTTCACTAAAATGTAGACAGTGCCCTCTAGTGGGTTTGTCATCTGAAACATGCAACAAAACATAGCCCCAACCAACACATTTTACATCGCGCAAAAATGTAAGGCATGTATTTCCAATGAGTCTGGGATGAGAAATCCAGTAATTTGGTTGTTAATGCAAATGTGTATGGGTTTAAAGGCATTCTGCTGGAGATAAATCATCAGCAAAAGCAAAAAATAACCAGTAACAGTACTGAATAAAGAAGGAAGAGTTTCATTATAGCGGCTCTGATTAAGCTCTGCTGGCTAATAATGACAATGAGAGATAAATTTGCTTTCTTTGAGCATCAGTCGGTGTCATCAACATTTCTAATTATCTGCTTGAATACCTGTGGCAATTTTCCTCAGAGGGAGGCAATAGTCTGTGCAAAATAATTTTTTTGGAGGACACAGTAAATTCAGCTCTTCTCTCGTCTGTCTATCAGCAGATCACGGCTGCCAGTCCAATGGGCCCTGCTGATGTTTCAGAGAAAAAATCAGCCACTATCAATGACGTCTGTGAGTCTATGAAGCAACAGCTGCTTGTTCTGGTAGAGTGGGCTAAATACATCCCAGCCTTCGGCGAATTGCCACTTGATGACCAGGTAATGGCCGTTGGAAAGCAACACTGGCTGTGCTAATTGGGGAGGCCCTTGGGTTAAATTGCAGGGCCGTTCACTGAAGCTCAATATTTGCTATTCACATGGCTGACTCAGTTTAGCCTCCATTTAACATGCTGTCTGTGTTGCTTTCAATTTTTTTTTCTCTTGTGCGTATTGTTATCAAAAGCGCAGAAACTTCTGATGGTTCAATATGAACTTAAATGGCAAAAAATTGCTTTTAGCCATGTTTATTAGCTTTAAGGTCATTTACTCTATACAGTATGTTAATGTACTACTATGTTGTATGTTTACAAATTATTTTAGCAGTGTGTTTTAATGCAGGATTTTTTTGGGTCTAAAATTAATTTCTCATTTTGCATGTATGATACAATTTATTTGCACCCTTGGTCAACTAGTGAGTCCAGTTAGCCCCCTTTTGGTTAAAACCAAAACTACAATATGTGTTTCTAAAAATCATATTTCATTCAAATTATTCATATAAGTGCCCAAAGTATATATACAGTGCCCAACATAAATGAGTACACCCCATTTTGAAAATTAATATTTTTATCCATTTCTCAGTGAATATAGGTAATATATTTGGGTGCATTTGAACAAAACAGATTTATTAAATGGATATATTTATTAAAATAATATTTTATTCACTGAACATCTTTAGAAATAGAAAGATAATACATTTAAATTAATGCGAAATATTGTGAAAAAAATTACAAATAAAATAAAATTACAAATATAATAAAGTTTTATACTTTTTTTGTTTCTCTTGACTTTTGTTTTTATAAATTTTTTATGTAATATTTTTCTCTAACATACAAATTTGGGTGTACTAATTTTGGACCGTTATCATAAGTTAATTTGTTAGATTAGCTCCAGATTTGGCTTTAGTAGGGGCTAATCTAATGTATATGCACAAATCTAATATTGTAAAGCTTCATCTCGAAAATATTAATGTAAATGAGAGATTTGTGAGGGGTGTACTCATATATGTTAAACACTGTATATATAACAAGTAAAGTAAAACATTAATCATTCAAATATTTTATACAAAATTAGTACTTTTAAACTAGTACGTTTAGCAAGGGTCCAATAAGTAACTATAACTCTAAACAGTTATTGTAATTATAAAATATTACAGTATTATGGTTTTGGCGAACATAAGACAAACATAAGAAACCCTACCAACCTGATCTTGCCAACTTTACACTGTATTATATTTATTTTTTAATATTTCGTTACCACATACTAGATTTACATTGCAATGTTTCATATACTAGGTAAACAGAAAAAAGATTATGAACCAGGCCTCATTTTTCTTCCAGGTTAGTTTATTACGAGCTCATGCTGGCGAGCATCTTCTGCTTGGTGTGGCTAAGAGGTCAATGTCATACAAAGACCTCTTGCTTTTAGGTAACTTCTAATAGAAAATGTAATTATACTATAAATAGACAGACTTCAAGTTCTCATCTGTCATTAATAATTTTCCATGCAGGTAATGGCTGTGTCATCCACCGAAACTGCCCTGAGCCGGAGATAGGCCGTGTATCTAACAGAGTCTTGGATGAACTAGTTTTACCTTTCCAGAACATCCAAATCGACGACAACGAGTACGCCGCTCTAAAGGCCATTGTGTTCTTCGACCCCGGTACTTTATATACAAATCATAAAACAACCAATATGCATCACACATGATTCTAACTCTGTTATTTTAACTTCTAGACGCCAAAAGCTTAAGAGACCCGTCTAAGATCAAGGCGATGCGCTATCAGGTTCAGATGAGCCTGGAAGACTACATTAATGACCGGCAGTATGATTCACGTGGGAGATTCGGGGAGCTTCTACTGCTGCTTCCGACTCTGCAAAGCATCACCTGGCAGATGATTGAGCAGCTACAGTTTATCAAGCTCTTTGGTCTGGCTAAGATTGATAACCTGCTGCAGGAGATGCTTCTCGGGGGTGAGTATGAGGTGGAGCGGAAAAATGCTTCATGATCGGTTTTTAAATTAGGTGAAAGCAGGTGGTTTTTCTGCAAGATACAGCATGCATTATAATACAGCATATTGTATGAAGCTTTATGAGGCAAAATGATGCATGCGCAGTATTAGCAGTGTTGCGTAAGTTACTTCAGAAAAGTAAATAATTACTAATGATTAAGTACTACATTAAAACTGTATTTAAATCACTTTTCTAATTACTTTCAAAAGTAACTTAATTACTCAATAAGTCATTTAATTTATTTAATTTTAATGTCATTTGCCATTTCTTTGTAATTATGTTTACTTTGAAATTGCTGTGAATTTTGACATGGTGTAAACAACAGATTTATTTCAATCATTGCAGTAAGTAGACTTTTCTTTAAAGGGATAGTTCACCCAAATATGAAAAGTTGCTGAATATTTACTCACCCTCAAGGGGTTTCAAACCTTTATGAGTTTCTTTTTTCTGTTGAACACAAAAGAAGAATATATTTTTAAGAATGTTAGAAATGTTATTTTATAATGCAACAGCGCTCCAGGTGTCCTGAGTTCAATTCCCGGCTCGGACCTTTCCTGATCCGGTTCCTCTCTCTCCCACTTAATTTCCTGTCATCCTACTGTACTATCAAATAAAGGCCAAAATGACAAAAATATATCTTGAAAAAAAAAGAAACATGTTATGTTAGAAAGTAGGGAAAAATAATTCTACGGAAGTCAGTGGTTACTGGTTTACTTTTGAGTTCCACAGAAAAAAGAAACTCAAACAAATTTGTGGAGGGAGAGTAACTTATGATATAATTTTTAATTTTGGGTGAACTATCTTTTTAAATTGACTCTCTTGACATTAAATTATCTCATCCATTAGAGAAAAAAATCACACATGTGCAACATGAAAAAAAAAAAATCCAACATTAAAATATATAAATCATTTTTATAGACTTACCTGCATATACAGTGCTAGGCTAGGTTTACATTTATTAAATCATGTTTAGGAACACAGTTTTGAACATTGTACAGTCATAGATTTGGTTGATTGATTGATTGATTGATTGATAGATTAATTGATTGCAGGTCCTGGTATGGAGCTAATGACAATAGTCTGTCCTGTTATGGGAATCTGAGGGTGACCATTGTGATGTAAGTGAGGTTGCTCCGTGGTTAGACCTGCACATCCACAGATGGGTAAGACATGCTCTATTTTAGTCATAGTCTATTATAATATAATTACGATAATTATAGTCATAATTATAGGTGTTTAAATATCACACATCTGGAATTGACGAGAAATAAAAATAACATAACATAACACTTATTTTAATATTTTAAATTGATGATACATCATTTTCATTTTATAAAAATGTTTTAGTTGTTTTAAAAACTTTTATTAGTTTTTTTTATTATGTCTATAGGTCACAGATGTTGTCTAAATCACATTGAATTTACAATTAGTGTCTGCTTTAATGCTTCAGTTAACTTTTGTGAAAATAAAATGTCAAAATACGGGTAAAATAATGTTCCATTTTTATATTCCTGTTCAAAGAAACTACAAATTTTGACCTTTACTAAAGAATAATTGATCATACAAAATATGTTTTTTTTTAAATGATTAAAAACCACTTGCTCACAAATGGATAAAACCCAGTGGCTCGAAGGACAGAGGCAGAGGCATAAAATGACATTTACTTACTATTGTGGAGCTGCACTGTGATCCTTAAATAGTGTCTTTGTCATCAACTATGCCTGTGAATTATATTTTAGTGGGTGTCTTCTGTAAAACATAATAACATTTGTAGCAGTCAAAAAAATATTGTAGTCTGAATTATTTGCTCTGAAAAACATCAAATCAAACAAGACATTGTACTACATGAAAGCCTCTGTATAATTTTTATTAATATAATTTTAATAATTTTAATACATTTTTAATATATAAATAAATAAAAATCTTAATCTTTATTTTATTTCAAGTAGTATTAAAAAAAATGTTTTAACTGATAATATTAACCCCATATTAAAATTAAATCTATACATTGCTCATGATATATCAAGCTACTTTAAAGGGGACCTATTATTCCAAAATCACTTTTATAAGGGGTTTAAACATAGTTGTGTGGCAACAGTGTGTGAAAATAGCCAGCCTCTAATGGAAAAAAATTAAATAAGTCTATTTTTTGTAATCACACTTCATAAAAACTGTCTGCAGAAACACTTAGAGACGATCTCTCCCTCATTAGCATAAACAGCCCTGAGTGAGAAGCAGCCGTACGCTATTAAGTTTTCAAACCATACCTGGTGAAGATAATGTTAGTGACTAAGAGGCATTATAAATGTAGAGTTTTGATGCACAAATGAACATTGTATTCTCCTTCTTCTGAGCTACTTCTTTTGACATTTTCAGTTTTTCACAGAGATATGTAAGTCATGTTTTGAATCTGCCACTATGCTGACACATAGGCGTTAGCTCTGCCCTCTTTTGAAAAGAGCATAATTTAAAGAATTATGAAGCAACAGTCACCAAAACGGCACAATTTGTATCAAAGCCGAAAAGAGGCAGTTTCAAAGAGCTATAAAAATTATTTGTATGATATTTTGAGCTGAAACACTCTAGGGACATCAGAGACTTATTTTACATCTTGTAAAAATTGGCATAATAGGTCCCCTTTAAGTGCAATTTATATTTTTTCTGGGGTTTTTTTCTCAGCATCCCCAGAAACCCCTATTCCATCTCCCACTTCAGTACAGAACCAGGAGGTCTTCAAACCCTCCGGCAGCCCTGCTCTCCTGCTGCCTCCACAGCCCATGCCAAACAGACCCTCTCCGGATCCCCCGCTATGAGTCTCCTCTCTAGTGCAGGTGTGTTTGTAGATGTGTAAACCCTTCCCCACCTCCAGCGCTTCAGAACTTTACAAACAAATACCAAATTTACTGTCAAAGTGGACCATCGTGAATTGAAAAATTATTGTTTCGTTTAGGATAGTTGGAGAGTTTTATGTGGTTTCTGTTTATCAGCTGACTGCTGGTAACCTAGAGGATATGCATTTATTAATGACAAAATATTGTCAGTTACAAAACTTTTTTTATTGTATTAATGAAAAATAAATCAAGAATTAATTTATTAAAAAATTATACTGTAAAACATTGAAGAAATGTTCATTTGTGGCCTTAAATACAATAAAAAATTTGTGCTTGCGTTGTTTTTATTAATGAATGGAATATTTATTTTGTGTGTTTAATAACTTTTTTTACGGTGTTTTAGGAAATATTGCTTTTGGTGACCTGAAAACAAAATATGTGCAAGCTTTACAATATCGCCAATATATGTGTTTTTGAGAAATACGTAATGCATGTTTATTATACATGTATGTGCATTATTATAATGTAAGAAAACTTGACATGGTGACACGGTGGCTCAGTGGTTAGCAGCGTCGTCTCACAGCAAGAAGGTCACTGGTTCGAGTCCTGACTGGGTCAGTTGGCATTTCTGTGTGGAGTTTGCGTGTTCTCCTCGTGTTTGTGTGGGTTTTCTCCGGGTGCTCCGGTTTCCCCCACAGTCCACAGACATGGGGTATAGGTGTATTGGGTAAACTAAATTGGCCGTAGTGTATGAGTGTGTGTGTGTGTGTGTGTGTGTATCAATGGGTGTGTATGGGTGTTTCCCAGTACTGGGTTGCAGTTGGAAAGGCATTCGCCGTGGCGACCCCTGATGAATAAAGGAAGTAAGCCGAAGGAAAATTAATGAATGAAAGAAAACTTGACAACCAAAACAACGCCTGCAGACTACAGAACTATGCAGACATGTAGTGTTTCTTAATGAAGTAATCATGTTTTTAATCATTTTTTGTGCATAAATGACTGTAAAAAATACAGTATTAAAATAAAATAAACTAAAGTTCAAGTTGAGAAGTTAATGCTTATCTGAAAGGGTCATGATACCTCAGATATTACATTTAAATTTTGCAAAATAAACAATATCATATATTTTTTAAGAACCGGCAGTGGTTAGCACTGTCGCCTCACATAGCAAGAAGGTCGCTGGTTCGAGTTCCGGCTGGGTCAGTTGGCATTTCAGTGTGGAGTTTGCATTTTCTCCCCGTGTTCGCGTGGGTTTCCTCCGGCTGCTCCGGTTTCCCCCCACAGTCCAAAGACATGCGGTATAAGTGAGTTGAATAAACTAAATTGGCCGTAGTGTATGAGTGCGAGAATATATGGGTGTTTCCCAGCACTGGGTTGCAACTGGAAGGGCATCCGCTGTGTAAAACATATGCTGGAATAGTTGGCGGTTCATTCATTCTTAATTCAAGGGATTAAGCCGAAGGAAAATGAATGAATATATTTTTTAAAATAAATATCATATTATAAATATGATAATGATACATATGTTGATAAATATATTATAAATATGATAAATATATTATTAATTTTTCATAGCTCTTTTTGCTCGCAAATGATGCATCAATTTGATAGTCAAAAAATAATAGTATTTTTGATGTAAGCTATTTCTGTATTCAGATATTCTTGTGAAGTCTTCATTGTTCTTTTAAAAATCTTTTCAAAATTATTCTAATATGCTGAATTTATGCTCAAATAACATTTATTATTATAATCATCATCAATATTTGTGTAAACTGTGGCACATGCTTGAAGCATTCCTTAAAAAAAGAACAGTATTTACACAAGAATTAAAGTATTTTGTAAATATCTTGTCACTTAAAAAAAAATTATGCATCTTTGCCGATAAAAAAAGGATGAATATCTAAACTAAATATGTAATATATAAAACTAAATATCTATGTACTTATATATATAATCAGTTCATTATTATATATGGTACCATGTGAACTATTTAACGGCAAAAATAGCTTTTTGCAGTATTTTCTTTTTGAATACTGACATTTAGCAAAATTTGTTCACATCAAAATGTCACTTGCATTAGAATCAGAAGGTCATACAGTCTCCTCACAAATTATTATAGACTCTTCATGCTAAAAAAACAGTACATACTTACAGGTGATCCACATAGCAGCCATATTAAAATTATTAAAAGTATTGGACATTGTATATATATTTGCAACTTTTGACAGTTTCCCAAACATCTCATGAGCTATTCTATACTCAGAACATATGCAATAAAGAGAAAAAAGATAAAGCTGTGACTAAAAAGCAGATAACATTTCAGCTCTTCAACATATCTTAAATCTCTGTCACCTCAGAAAAAGAGACAGACCTGAAAAAAAAAGAGCAAGAACAGTAGCGCTCATTCGGAAACACATCAAATCAGGCTATTTTCTGCATCTAAACAACAGCGTTTGGTGCAGGTGAAGTCCATGTCGTCAAAACCTCGGCATTCATAGGAAGCCGTAATAAGTTTTGGAGTGCACCCTGTTTGGATGGTTTTTTCTTCCCAGAAAAGCAATCTGATATCGCAAGGTGTAAGTGCACAAGGCCCAGGGCCAGATGAATCAGACGAAGCCGTCAATAGTAGCTGTCTATTATGCTGCAGGAAGAGCTTGGAGGAAGTAGAAATGGCAAGATAAACATTGCAAACCCTCCAATCAACTCTGTAATGGAGTGGCAGCTTGCGTGGGGTTAAACGGCAAGCTTGACGGGAGAAAGCTGAGCATCCAGTGATCCTTAATGAACAAGCGCACAAGGCTGAATGTGCTTATTTGTATACAAAACATTATCTTGGTATTCAAGGCACACATCTCATCTGAGGCGTTCAGCTTTGTGTGACGGTGTGGTATTAAGCCTCGGTAAGCCTCCTCTCTGAGCGATGTGGAGTGGATGGAATAAGCATATCTGTTCTTCACCTTTGTGGCGAAGGAAACTCTCACACACTACACCTTGACATTCATGACAGCGAGGATACTCAAAGTGATTGTAATCCACATCGCCGACAAGCTGAATAGGAGGAATTTTCCTCCCTTTTCTTGTGTAGAACCATCATTTGTTTGCATAATGACACTTCCAGACTAGAGACTAGGGCTTCTGTTGCAGGGCTGCACTTAAAAAAACCCCTTCTTTGGGATGCGGCAAGAGCTCAAGCTGTTTTAATCTGTTTTTAAAGGAATTTTAGACATGGGAATGATTTTTTTTTTAGAAAGAGAGTGGATTTTTCTCTATTTTATTACAAAATGTTAGAGAGTGAAAAGATATATACGTACATATAGCTATGGAGACCACAATTTATAGTTATGTGTTTGTGTAAAAGGTACAATACTTTAAAAAAAATTATTAAAGAGTTATAATATAAATAAAGTAAAATTGCAAAAATAATGTTTTATTTTTAGGCAACACATTCATTCATTTATTTTCTTTTCGGCTTAGTCCCTTTATTAATCTGGGGTCGCCACAGCGGAATGAACCGCCAACTTATCCAGCATATGTTTTACGCAGCGGATGCCCTTCCAGCTGCAACCCATCACTGGGAAACATCCATACACACTCGTACACTACGGACAATTTAGCCTACCCAATTCACCTATACCACATGTTTTTGGACTTGTGGGGGAAACCGGAACACCCGGAGGAAACCCATGCCAACACGGGGAGAACATGCAAAGTCCACACAGAAATGCCAACTGACCCAGCCGAGGCTCGAACCAGCGACCTTCTTGCTGTGAGGTGAATGTGCTACCCACTGCGCCACCGTGCAGCCCCTTAGGCAACACAATATACCTTAATTTCAGAATAAATCAATATTTGGTGAAATAACCCTGATCCTAATCACAACAAAAATGTGTTATTCTGACCAAGTGTCATTTTCTGGAAAGAATATTACAATATTTTTGTTTAATTTTAGATTGGACACTTTTTTGGGATTTTTCTATTCTATTCTATTCTATTCTATTCTATTCTATCTATCTATCTATCTATCTATCTATCTATCTATCTATCTATCTATCTATCTATCTATCTGTCTATCTGTCTATCTATCTATCTATCTATCTATCTATCTATCTATCTATCTATCTATCTATCTATCTATCTATCTATTCGATTTTACTTACAAAAGCCCATCGTAAACCCTTATCTTCAGAAAGCATTGCTTAAGCTCCTAGAGTGACACGGATTACTTTTATTATGGATCTGTAGGCTACTTTATGAAGCTTCAAAAACTATTCACTATATTTCATTATGAGCTGAGAAGAGCCAGGATATTAATATCAAAACTGTAAAACTTGGTGTACAAACCTACTTTTTGACATATTTGATGTTTTCATAGAAAATTTGCCATATTGTGATATTCTAAAACAGAGATGCCCAAAGTAGGCCCATTGTAACCTTTGATTTGGCCTACCATCACATCTGAGAATAGAGTGAGAACGATGGAGAGGTTTGGGGCGAATGCCTTTAAAAGAGATCGTCATTTGTAATTTGAAGTAACCTTTTTTCTGTTTGTTTGTTTTATTGCTGAGCTACAAAAAAACAAAAAACAAAATGAAATGTTTCAATTAAATGTTGTAAATGAATCTGACGGATGAATGAGAATCAAATGAATGACAGACTACGCAGAAGATATTGGTGAGCAAATCAAGGCAAAAACTAGTATAACTCCATTCTGTCAAAAATGAGGGTTTTGTTTTTACTGTAATAAGTTCATTATAAAATGTAAGAAAATATATGCTGCATTAGTTAATATAAGGCAATGTTTTCTAGTTATGTTTAAATATTATTAAATAAATTAGGAAATTACCCATGGCAACTATATTTACCTTCGGCCCACTAAATATTCTAAAATATTTTCAGGAACAGGAAACGTTTATTGTAGGCGCGTTCTTAGTTTCTGGTGTCGATTGTCAAATCCTTTTGGGACAGATTATTTGAGTGGTTAATAACAAAAACTATCACATTGTGAAATTTGGTATTTTTATGAAAAACAAAGAAATTGAATTTTTGTGCAATATTATGTTGATTGTAGCAAAATTTTAAATACACAAATGTAGATTTGTTAAAGTTTCTCCCATTTAAAAATGATTTTAACTTTTTATATAAATCCATAAAACAGGTAAAAACAAAAAGTGCCTCAAAGCTCTCTAAACTTTTGTCAGCTTATATGGATTGACCCCCCTGAATATATTTTCATTTGTATTAGTATGATTTAAGGTTTTATTATTATTATTATTATTATTATTATTATTATTATTATTTTGTACTATTTTATTTTGTTTATGTTATGCTGCTTGGATGTAATGTTACATGTTTAACAATGTTATTTGAAGGTTAAATAAAAATAATAAATAAATAAATAAATAAATAAAAAAGTTTATGCTGTCGTCCTATCAGACAGCTCGCTAATTAATCTCAAAGGTTAGGCTAGGCTATTTCAAATGTATTTTCAGACAAGCAAATTCGATAAAGATATAATTTAGAAATTGTGAAATTATTGTAAATTAATTTGATTTTATTTGTATTAACTTCGCTGGCATTTCATATTAAGTTTCAAACGGAAGTGGAGAGGCAGCCTAATTTACCTTATCTGAGGCCTAACATTAGCGTCAGTCGATTGTTTTAATTAGCATGTTATACATTTGTGACACACAAAGTAAGAGAAAGTCGGGATTCTCAAAATATATCTTTCTTCAACTTCACTGTGGAAAGTCCGCGAAAGGTGAGTTATTTGTATGTTGTTTTGTATTGAGTTGTATTTGTATTGAGTTGAATTCTATACTCGACGTCGTCGTGATGTTCACAAAGTTTGACTGTCTGTTGTCATACATTTGAACATATCTGAATGGATTAAACATGTTTCTTTAGCTACTAGTTAGAGCATATGTTCCTTTAACTAGTGTCTATTTTGCTTGATAGGACTTTTTTAATCCCTTTGTAAGCATACAAATGATAGCATCTTTATCAATGTTTGATTTTTTAGACTTATTCCAGCTGTGACCGAAATATTCATTCATTCATTCATTTTATTTTCGGCTTAGTCTCTTTATTAATATGGGGTCGCCACAGTGGAATGAACCACCAACTTATCCAGCACATGTTTTACGCAGCGGATGCCGTTCCAGCTGCAACCCATCACTGGAAAACACACACACACACACACACACACACACACACACACACACACACACACACACACACACACACACACACACACACACACTACGGACAATTTAGCTTACCCAATTCACCTATAGCGCATGTCTTTGGACTTGTGGGGGGAGTGACCCAAATATGTTTAATATATTTATTTAATGTCAGTAAGACATGTTTTCTTTTAGCAACTAAAAAGACTTAAGTGCATATTTTATTGTCATTTTTAATTATATAAATAAAATGTCAATATATGGCTAAAATAATGCCATGCAATCAGCAGCTAGTGTAACTGACATATTCATTTAAAAATGAAAGAACAAACTTATTCTGACTTGAACCTAACATAAATATATGAATAAGGCATCATACTAATTTGCGTTATATTTTAAATGATTTGAAAAAGAGTAATTCTTGAAAAAATGGCAAAACCTAGGATAGTGTCAAAGTGTATTTTTAGCTTTAATTAAATCATGGTTAAAGGTTTGATATTAATTAATTTAGGCTTAAACAGGACACATTTTAATATGCATAAAGATAATTAAACAAAGCTGTAATACACTTTTTTGTTTTGTTTTGATGCTTACCCCTCTTTTGTCTTGGATATCCGAAGCACCAATGCCATTTAAATCCAATACCAAGAATTGTCCACTAGGTGTCATTGGAGGCACATTGTAAGTACAACCACTGTCGTGATGTCTCTTATTGTGAGGAATTTCCAGTAAGACTCTTCACAAATCTCACTTGATCTTTTATTTTATAACGTATGCAAACGTGGATCAGCATTGCAGCTGCCTCCAAGACTCTCAGCTTAAGTGTTCCACACCGGGTTATTTTTAAAAAGCATTTGTTGATAGCGTGTTCATTTATTTGAACCATCAGGGAATGTTTTTGATTAACTCTGCTCTCCATTTAAAATGAATGAATGGTGGTCTATTAGCTGCGGTGGGCTTGAATTCAGGGTAGGCTGACATTGCACCCTTTTCAGGATCAAGGTTCAGTCAGAGGAGAAAGGGAAAAAAAGCACCACAAGCATACACTCTGTAAGTACAGTTTAAAATTAATGGCATCTGTCAGGCTGGGGACCGGCTTGCCACTCAATGAGAGATTAAGGGTAAAGATTGCGCCCCATCATTTTTCAGCTGCACATTTTACTCATAATTCCCCTGCAGATCAACAGAATTTTTGTTGCTGAAAAGCAGGCAAAGGTGCAGAAACCCAGTGGCTTCCGGCATTCAGCGAATGCATTCGCATCTTGAATGATTTCACTGTTTTTTATCATCTGCATGTCTTACCTGATTAAACCGCAGTATTGCTTTGGAAAAAGGAAGTTTGCAAGCCATTTAAGATGGGCTGAAGTGCTGGTTTCTCTCATCAGAGAGAGGTGCCCTTCCTTTGAAGAGTTCATAAATGTGGGCTTTAGTCTGAGAATGGCCGACTGTTCCTGGCCTTCTCTGACACCTTGCGTTCTTGCATTATGTCCGGGCAGCACAGCAGAAAATGCTCGTGAAATGTATTCAATTCAAATCAAATTGATGTGGCGCAGAGTAATCTTTCTCTATTAGATGTGTCACTTTTGGCAATTGTTCCCTAATATCCTTTACTGTGACTATATAAGATTAGTGCTCTCCATGCCGCCAGAGTTTTCGTGCCTTACTGAATTATTCACCGAGGCGTAACCTTCAGTTATCAGGTTAGAAAGACCTTGATTATAACAGGAAGTCAAGTGTAGAAAATCACTCTCTCCACTAAAGGAAGTCTTTCAGCCCTTTTGGAAATTTGAATAATTACGAAATGTACACACAAATAGTATAAGAAATTAATTACACAGGCGCAAGGGCTTTCTCTGTACTGGCAAAGCTTAATTTATGAGCAATATAATTAGAGTTTATCTCTTTTTTTTTTTTTTACTTCATTTAAATGAAATGCGGCTATTGCTATCTGGAACTTATTACTATTAATAATTGACACACAAAATAAACTTGATGCTTGTCTCATAAGTGACAATGCTCAAATGGAGCCCAAGTTTTGTGAGTTATTTAATTTCAGATAATGTACTTACCATCATATTCTCTCATATTTAGTTGGGGAATCGTTAATCAAAAAGGAAATGATGATGACTCCCTGCTGACTAGACTGATGTGTTGCTCTCTGCGGGGCACCGAGGCAAACTGCTCCACAGGCGTCTTGTGGAAATAAGGGAAACAGATAGCCGATCGTTCCACAAACCTTGAAATTATAGCTTCCTTGCATTTCCCCCTTCCTAGAGTAGTCACTATAAATGAATTTAAGTTCATTAGCTTCTGTCCTCTTGGAATAATGCAACTCTTGTTACGTACCTGATGGACAACATTTGACGAGGACATTTGTATTAGTGTTATTCCTTTTAAAATAATACACATATTATTAGTTCAAAAAGGAACAAACGGAGATATTGCTGCTCATAGATAGTCCTTTTCATTCTCTTCACTGTGACGTTAATTCATGTAATTTAGATACTGCACTAGTTGTTATGTCTCATATTGTATGGTGTGACCCTCATGTAAAATTTTGCACATTGCTAACATGTTTATGTATTGTAATCATCATGTGCACTCCCATTCAAAAGTTTGAAAAGAGTACGTGCAACTTTGGGGTTGGTAATATTATTTTTGAAAGTTTTTTTATTTAATAAAAAAAAAAATGAAGTGAAGTTAAAGTAAAATTTTTTATATCTAATTTATTTCTGAGATGGCAAAGCTGAATTTTAGTTTTTACTCATCTTCAGTGTCACATGATTGATTACTATTAATAATTACTATAATGATCTGTCAGAAAGCATTTTAATATGCTATTTTTGATGCTCAAGTACTTAAAACAAATCTGTTAAAAATATATGACAAAATATGATCAAATTAAAAAATGTTCCCTTTAAGTGTCCACATGGACCCCAAAAGTTTAATTTGGACGGATTTCTCAAACATTAATAAGCAGTGTATCACACACACACACACGCACGCACGCACGCACGCACGCACGCACGCACACATGTTTGTTTTTGTGAAAAGTGGGTACATTACATAGGTTTCCATTGATTTTATACAGCACAAACCGTATTT
>CAIGQV010000641.1:12683387-12693387 GCA_903798115.1 Danio jaintianensis
TTTTTTTTTTTTTTTTTTTTTTTTTTTTTTTTTTTTTTTTTTTTTAAATAGACAGCCACTTACTTTGGGGTTTAGCATTGATCACATATCCACTAAGACAGATTGATGCACACCTTAGATCACACAGGTCATCTTGTACAATAACATTTACAAAGTTCGTTTGGTCATATGTCCACACAGCCCCAATTCATGACCTTTATAAGAATGTGCTCAAGCTAACAGCCGCTGATAGTCTTGGTCAACTTTGTTGCGCTGATGTTTGCTCAACGAATCCCAAGGAGCTTCTTCCCAGAGTGGGCTGAATATCCACCCTAAAACCCACTCCAGACCATTTTTCTTCCTGAAAATGTATGCATGAATGCACTCAGCCACTCTGATTAAAAAACACACAATTCACATAAATCACAATTCATTATTTCACACCCAATCTGCATCCCTTTCCTACATTGTACATGAATGAATACCAGTGCTTCCTTGTGAATGGAATCAAATCCAGGTTCATTAATCAGTGAGGGCCCGAGGGGCCGCATTAAAATATTTGTTAAACAGTGTGTCAGGCAGGCACGTTTGACCGAGAGCTAATATAAACAATGGAAGCAGCGGAAAAGGGTGTGTTAGAATAATCTACATAACCATTCCAGTGGCTAAATCACTTCTTGTTGGTCTTTCTTACGTGATCCATGGTGCTCAAAACGCGTGACTTTAAATTACAGCGAGATTCTCGCGACTCTAAGCCACCTCCATTGTGGTGGCCCTCTCCCTGTCTTCATCAGAGCCGGCTGTCCAATGGGATTACTGTAAGCCTGCGGTAGGAGCAGCCGACCCGCCACTGATCAGAAATTCATATCCCTGGATGCTAGATTGCTCCTCTCCCCACATTGCCCTTGTGACGGCAGAGACTGCTGTCATGGTATCAGACAAGCGGGGGGAAGAAAAAAAAATTAGCATTCACAGCCCCCCAAATTTCTCTGTCCAGCACATAATCAGAAAAGAAAGTGAATGAATAGTAATTCAGTCTGTCAGAAAATGAGAATCGCTGTGTCTTGGAGAAGAATCATCTCTGGTCAGAGCAAAAAAAAAGAAAAAAGAAAAAAAGGGAATATTTGTAATGGCTGTGGTTACAGCAAACCTCCATTTTGACTGACTGCCTGCTTTGTCTTTCTTTTCGATTTTTCAGTTTCCCTCTCATGTATAAACACGCTTTCAATCTACATATACGCATTCGAGAGTGTCTTTAGTGTTTGTATTGAAGCAAGTTCTGTTTGTGGACAATTCCGTAGGCCAAGCGAGTGCAAGGCAAAGGAAATTAATCACAGCCAGAGCGGGAGGTCACTGACTGGCTCCCGAAACATCACGGTTGGGTCATGCGTCTCGGGGCCACAGCTTCATACACACACCACCACACTGTCTTATCCCCCGTCTGCTTTTTCCCCGGTCCAAGAAGAGTCTAGCTCAACCCCAGACACACACGCGTGCTCGCACACACACTCTCGCTCAAACAGAGTGAAATAGGGCGGTTCAGAGGACGGAAACGTTCTGGTAAATATTTTTAAATATGTCTCCTCTCTCTCTGTCAAATTTCAATCGGCGAGTTGCCAAAATATTGCATGAACCCTCGTGCCGTGTGGTTGTTTTTGACTATCTTGTCTCAGTGGCTGCTTGCAGTGTGCGTGTAATTTGGGTTAAATCGTGGTTGTTGTCAGTTAGTGCTGTGTCAGAGTTTGGAGTGCCGCTTTAGTAATTCCATGTGCTTGTAATTCTGCGCTGTTCCTGATGAGGGATGTATTGTTCTAGCTCTCGGGGTGCACCGACTGCCCATTGTAATATACAGCAGAGGCGCCCTGTTATTTGCTTCATCTTAATCTCCTTGCGTTAATTCTACTTTTATAAGTGCGAGCGAGTCACGCTGGCTGACGTTTAGGACGAGTAGATTTACGGTGGGCAGTCTTTCTTTTTTTTTGAGGTAGGGGGAGAGGGGGGTAGTGGTGGTAATCAACCAGGGAGATCCATCATCTTTAATCACGCATGGGGCAGTGTTTCTCCATTTGCTATTGGCCAGTCAGGAGTGCACATTTACATGAGCATAGAGTGATGCTTGTGACAATCGCAGTCAAACGATCATTAAGGAGTGTAATTTGCTGGCGAAGGCGTCATTGCTTTGCTGATGCTCGTTCGGGGCAGTGATGTGTATAAGCTGAAATGTTCGGCTGAGGGGGTCTTGTGCCTGTTAGAGCGCACTTTCCCCAAGCCGAGTCTTAGCGTGGATGCTACATGGTAATAAGCCTGGCTTGCTCTCACCGCTCACAGGGCTTTAACAAACACAATGTCAGTCAGCTGCTCGTAGCGCCTTGATAGACATGCACATTTCCTGTGCTCCGATTCTCTTCATCTTTACTCCGCTGTTTCCGTTTGCATATTGATGGGACCACTTGCTAGGAATGTAGCCATTTGTAATTTGTGATGTTTATTTGTGGTGTGATATGCTTTTAATTTATGTTCTTGATGCTATGATTTTGTGCATAAATCAGGTTAATTTATAGTTGAACAGAATGGCTTTACGTTAGTCAAGGGTGAGCGATGCACTCTTTCCATATTCATATTCACGCACACCTACTAAAGTACTGTGATATATATATGTATATATTTTTATTCAAATGTGTAAATTTTATTCCGTTTCACTCTTTCTCACAGAAACATCTGGTTTTGTTTCCACAAGCACTACAAATTCAGAAAATATCTTTTGTTTAGTCATATGCAGAGACGTTTTGCAAATATGTTAAATGAAAACAGATGGAATAAGAGATCATGGCATAATTGTTAATTATGGACTGGGAAAATATTGTGCTTGAACTCGATATCCTGAGATGCATAAGATAAATTGTTCTCTGTTTTATTTTAATATTTACTTGAATTTGCAATTATGGAGTTGACAGTATTATTTATTTAAATTTTTTTCAATTGTCCATCTCATCTATTTAGTCATCATGAAATTTGTATAATATTTATTTATTTATTATTTATTATTTGAACCAGACTTAGGTCCTCAAAAAGCTTTAAAAAGGTTTAAAAACAAAACAAAACATAAAAAGGTCCTTTCTGGCATTGGTTCCCAGCTGCATGCTGTAATGTGAGGCATATAGGTAAAAAGGAAAGAAAAAGCATCCTCTCTCTTTCTGACTCTCTCTCTCTCTTTCTCTCTCTGTGGTTGACATGAGGCTAATGAAAACAGGGTGTGGGTTTCCTTCAGCTCCTTTCATACGCTTCAATAAAGGTGCGGCAGACATTTTGGCTACTACCACCACGCTGTCACCCTCCTCTTCTTGCTTTACCTTTGTCTTGGTACGTGTGTGTGAATATGGAAATTTAAAACACCTAACTACAGGGCTTAAGTATAATCATGCCGCCAGGGCGGAGAGACTTATTTTACAGTTAACTGCTCATTTTTACAGTAATCCTTTGATTATTCTTACAGTATTACTACACCCTTCATTTGAAGACTACTTCCATATGATGTGGCCAGTGACGTATGTTTATTTGTGGTTTTTGAAACTAGCTTTCTATGCTATGTCTTAATGAGTCTGTTAACTACTAATTTGTGTTCATTTTGTAGCTAAAAGGTATAGAAAGCAGTACAATTGTTGCTGGTCTCAATGTATTTAATGCTTCTTTACAGACATACAACTGCCATTGGTTCCACCGTGCCATGCAGCAAGACCTGTGCTGAGCAGTTTAAAGGCTGAAATGTGCATGCAATATGTGTTGTACACACCCCGAGGAGCTCTGTTACTTAACATGTGGCTATTTGCATGTTTCCCTATGCATTTTGAATAGGTAACCCTCAAACATGACTTTTATTTTGCATGAGCAGTAGATGGCAGTGTTTCCCCAAGCATTACAATCGAAGGCACCAGGCAAAGATATGAACTTCTTGAACCTTTTTTTCCTAATGGGAAATTGTAAACAAGGCATTCTTTAACCACCATTTCTTCAGATCATGAAAGTGATGAGCATGACTGTTTGAACTATTCATATCGTCTTGAGAGCATTTGTGAATTTAAGATTATAAGTGTATTTTATGATGAATGAAACAGAAATGTAAATGACTCTGAAAAGGATGTTCAGTCGGTTGCTATTTATTTCCTCAGTAAATCTGCTTTTTGAGTAACATGATTCAGAACAAATTAGGACGTCACAGAATAATTTGAAAATTCTAAGAAAAGGCTCACAGTGTTTTTCCAAGCATGATGATGATGATGATGATGATTATAATAATGTGGTTTCCTCCCCTCTTTTTATAGTTTTTAAATCTACAGTTTGTCCTAATCAAATCCATTTCTAATTTCTATGGATTTCTTCCTGTCTGTACCAGCTCTGACCCTCAACTTTAGGATATAATGTTCTTAATATCCAGATTAAATTTTCTTAATCTGCTCTAGAACATGTGAAATTATTTCTGCAATAAAACGCAAAAGTCCCCAGAGCCCTCTGATTGCAGTCTAAGGCTATTAATATAAGGCTATACACTGGTACCCCCCTCCTCACCCCCCACTACTACCAACCCACAATCAAAGCGAAAAGCTATGAAGGTGGCATTCTGCGGTTATCTCCACTAATGAAAGAGAGATTAAAAAGAGGTTTTAAGATGGATTAACAGTGCCCACACTGAGACAAAAGATCTAAAAGGGCCTTAAAAACAGGCTAAATGAACACACACTTTCCAAACCTTCATTAGCATAATGCTAAAACACTTACACTAAATGCTTGACGGAGTAAGAAAGGCTTTAGAAGCAAACCCGTGACCACTGGCTTGCCGTAAATCAAGCTTTCTGTGCCATTTCACGTGTAGAACCGAAAAACCGTGTTCTGAGGGGGAAATTTGTGTTTTATATGCAGACAAAGACGATACACACACACATGGTCACACACACATACACACGCACATATATATCCAATGAACCGTATTGGGTTGTGAGTTAAGGCTGTGCCCTTTATCCTTGGTTTCCCTGTAGCTTCTGAGTCTGATGAACAGCTGTTTGTAATGTACTCTGTAGGAACGGAGCTTTATGTATAAAAAGTCACTGGAAAAAAATCAACAACACACGCTGCTTTATGATTTACATGAAATGATTAAATTTTTCATATTAATGTATAGAAATCCTTCACCCGTTCAAGGTGTTTTTAAGGTCCCGCGTCACACATCGAGCCTCGTGTGTCAGTGCTGGAAATGCAGCGGTTCGACCGGACAGCTGCTTTTTAAAAGCACTGATAAGAGGCACCCTGATGCTGAACATTGCAAATTGGAAGTGAAGATTGCCTTCCTGTAGACTTTATCTTAAAGCAGTAAAACAAGAAGCTGTGACTACAACTGCAGGTATTGATTTAGCAATTTCAGCAAATTAAGAACAAGACAGAAAACCTATTTAACCTTTCAGTGATTGCCATAGGTACTTTTTGGTGATGTTGAGGCTGACATTTAAATTAGCCGCCTGCCCTGGTTGTAGGGCCGGCACCTGACTCCCAAACCCTCCTCTGATGATTCAGCTAAATAGGGGGAAAAATGCATGAATATGGGGGCCTGATGCATGTTTAACCCCCCCCCAATTGTCACCCAGCATATATTACATATGTATAATATTTCCACCTCACACATCAATTCATGCATGTGGCCGCAGCCATATAGTGCAGTAATAAGGGAAGGTGGCCATCTGCGCGCTAATAACATCTGTGGCAATATAAAGAATAATGAAAGGGAATAAAAGCCGCTGGTCCCACAATCAAGGCTGCTATTGAATTAAGACTCCTAATGCGAAATAATAAGCAGTTCTTTTTAAGTTTTGCCTTTGCTTCAGAAGTCTAAAATACTCTGTAGGAAAATAAACCACACATGCTGAGTAAATCCGGCTTTCTTATTGTCGATTATAGCATGAATCGCAGTATGTTTTGAATGCGTGCTGTTTGCCATACAGCTTGACGTGTGCCACTTAAGGAGATGTATTTGCGATATGATCGATGGTGCGCTTTCATATTTGGATTGTTTTTAATATTGTTGATCAAAACGAATGGAACGCAAGATCAGTCTCAGAGCTGCACCTGCTTCAATAGTTTTGTTCAAATCTGATTGTGCAATATTATTCATAATAAATGGGTCTAATACGAGGAGAATGATGATGGAAGGGAGTCACATATTTAGAATAATTCCAGGGTGGATAAAAAAAGAGGGAGAGGAGAGAAAAAAAATCAACACCACAAAAGGTGTGAAAGGTGCTTGAATTCACAGAGGGATATTAGCAATCTTAATTGGTACAAGTGCAAATGACTTCTTATTCTGTGCACAGAGGGTGTCAGTCTGAAGGGGTGCTTGCTTTTAAAGGAGCAGAACAACATGCGAGCATGTGGGAAAGTCTCTTAATTCATTGATTGCCCCTTGGAACTGATGGCTGCTAATTGTTAGGTGATTAACATGGAGTCGTAATTATGTCGGCCCAAGGGGGCGATTACTGTTTCAACATCATGCCATATTATCACAGAATGGAGCTACAAGGGCTCGGATTTGGAAACAGATGGCATATTGTCAACAGCAGCAAGGCTGTGTTTTCCTCAAGCTGAAAAAGTGCACCAGGGGAGCTGTCTCTTTGTTTCAGCCTCATTAATTGAGTGCTAATTGTGTGTAATTATTTACAACACTGCGCTCTGAATAGAGACGTCAAGTGGTTGTGACATAACCGAGAGTCATATCTTCCTATGGTATATTTGTTTTTTTTTGAGGTTTTAATATGTGAGGATTTTATATGTAATATTTAAGATGTTTGTTGTGGATGTTATAATTTTTATTATATATATTTATTTTATTAAATGATTTGTACTTTTTGGGACTATTTGAACTGTTGGTTCTTTGTTCTCTCTTTATAATACATTTCATTTATAAAATGATAAAAAAAATAAACCAGTTATGTTTACTTTTTTAGTGAGGGAAGGGGCTAGGGAGATTATCTATTATCATACTTGTTTTTGTTCTCTCTTTATAATACATTTTACATGGCTTTTGGCTAGACCTCATATCTACTGTGAGATATATTTATGAACTGTCTTCTTACTATGTGGTGTGTGTGATACTGATCAGCCTGCAAAATCACTTTGGCAATATTCCAAGCATTAACATCTCCATTTAATGGAAATGTCAGAGTTTTGACCTGACCTAGAAAGCACCATATTTCCACATGACTGACAAATCCAAGGTCCCACGAGCAGGATCTAGACTTGTCTGGTTAACGTAGTCATGAAGCTTTACATTTTCTGATATATATATTGTTAGCCGTTGTCATAAGCTGTTAAGTCAGCGATGTTTAAGTATCATTGGGATTCTGTATTAATTTGTAGTTTTATTATTATTTCGAGTTTTATTTAAAATATATACATAATAATGTGTAACATAAATTCATTCATTCATTCATTTTCTTTTCGGCTTAGTCTCTTTATTAATCTGGGGTCGCCACAGCGGAATGAACCGCCAACTTATCCAGCATATTTACGCATGTTTTACGCAGCGGATGCCCTTCCAGCTGCAACCCATCACTGGGAAACATCCATACACACTCGTACACTACGGACAATTTAGCCTACCCAATTCACCTGTACCACATGTCTTTGGACTTGTGGGGGAAACCAGAGCACCCGGAGGAAACCCATGCAAACACGGGGAGAACATGCAAACTCCACTCATAAATGCCAACTGACCCAGCCGATGCTCGAACCAGCGACCTTCTTGCTGTGAGGCGAACGTGCTACCCACTGCGCCAACGTGCAGCCGTAACATAAATTATTTTCATTTTTTAATTTAATTTTTATTTTTGCAGTTTTAGTAATTTTGTAGTTTTAGTCATTTACTAATTCTTAGTAATTCAAATTAAATGCCAACTAGCTAAAATAGTATTTTTGTACATATTTTGTTATTTCAGTTAACATTTATTTTAAATGAAGTAAAAATAAGGATTTAGTTTTAATTTTTATTAGTTTTGCATGTAATGTAACACCTTGTCAATAAATGAAATATTGAAAACATCCACTTGCAGTTGGATGAAAATAATTTGAAATTCTTTAAAAAAAGCATTTTGACATGAAAATGTATTTATTTGTAACTCTTGACATGTTTGAAAACACATTTGAATATACTATTACATGTGGAGCAATATGTTTGTGTGCTTTTAATTTGTTTTTTTTCAAAAGATGAAATGCGACAGTACACATGCAATCAAAATAGTGCGCTTTCAATCTGCTCCTAAAAATCTTAGATGTCAGGCCACATAGACAGGAACAATTATTTTATTCAGACCTCTCCAGAATTGCCTCTGGAGCACAAAAGCACCAGAAAACAGCTTCAACAAATTTACCTTTTCGTAGCACTGAAGCACCACCATTTTCTTAATGGCACCGTGAGGATCTCAATGAAAATATTTTGCTTGATGTACGTTTTCATCAGTAAATGCTGGCAGAGTGAATTGAGAACAGCATGTAAAAGATAAGGTCCCCTAAATATTCAAGACTTGTACAGTAGGTGCGGCAGACGCTGCCTCTGAATCCCCCCTCGAGTCGACTGCGGAATTAATTTCAGCTGGCAGCATCATGCTGTGGTCATTTTGTCTGGAGAGACATGTTGTTATCTTGATTTGGCCATCACAGTTCCAAAATGAACACTCAGCATGCTGGCGAACGCTTGAATTTAAAACATAACTACAAAAGACTGCGTGTTTCCTTTCAGAATTTATATATGGGGAGAGAGAGGGGGAAAAAATCATGCAAAATTACAACTGCCATCAAACAAGGTGTCCAGTGCAGGCAGAAGCAAACTGACGTAAATGCAGACCATTTTCATTTCCTGAGGAAACGCTGAAGGTGTGATGCATAGAACAGAAAGAGGCTGTTTTGTTATGTTTTGAAAATTTCCTGCAAATTTAGCGATTATGTCCATTGCTTTTAAAAAAAAAATCTGAACTGAAAGCTTAATTATTATTTTTAGTTGGAAAATTTTACCTTAACAATATTGCATGAGCTCCTAAGGTGCTCTATATTTAGTGTCTTTTGTCCATTGCGAAATAAAAATTCTTAAATAAAAATATTGGTTGTTTTTGCACATTTTTATTTATCTATTTATTTTATTTATCTAATATAATGTTACTAAAAACTCCATTTGTACTATATTTACTGTACATCAGAAAAAATGTCCATTAGTAAGCACATCTTTCCCTTTAAATATCAGCAAACTTTCATATTATGCTATATCAAATATATTTATCAGCTCCTAATGTGCTGTTGATTTAGTGGTTGTTATCTCTCTTGAATATTGAAAAATATAGCTTTTAAAAATTTCTTTAAAACAGCCATTGTTACCAAAAAAGTATATTTGTACTATGTTTACAGTACGTGGAAATGGTCTGTGTTAATTTGTAAGCACATTTTCCTTTAAATATCAGCAAACCTCTGTGATTTATCTACAGTACATGAAGCATTCAGAGCAGATGGGAAACATCTAAAATAAATCTTATTTTGAATAACATTAATATCTCTTTCTTTTTAAGTTGTTTTGTGAAAAGATTATATTTTCCCTCAAAGTCAGAACTGACCTAGTAATTAAAATGTTGCAGAGATTAAAATGAATGTTTATTTTTTATGATGTCAGAAAGATTGCAAAGATCAGATGTTGCATTTTAATCAGGTGAAAATGGAATCCAAATTATAGATTTTAATACAAACCTGTATATGTAATGTTTTCACAGAAATCCAATTCTTCAGCATACTAAGAAGCTTAAAGCACAGATGCATTGATTCAGGATGAAAAATGAAAGTGTCTGATATTTAACATGCAGGATTATGACCAGATTTCCGAGAATATAATAGAAAACACATAAGTTGTCTTTCTGTCCTCCCATAACTTTAATCCATGCGCAGTATGCAGGAAAACTGCTGTGTAATTATACAGATTTCCCAAAAATCTATACTTTATCAC
>CAIGQV010000641.1:12698387-12704007 GCA_903798115.1 Danio jaintianensis
TTCTATAATGACTTTTTCAGCTGTAGATTTAAATTTACGCTGAGAAAACCGTTTTTCTCCCCCTAAGTACTTATTATACGATGTCTGTCACCGTCTTGTGGCAGAACAGTGTAACATCATCAACCGTCAATTTCTTTGCTCTTTGCTCAATTTGACACGCTTGATGGCTGCCGAATCACTAAAAGCACCATCTTTGAAATGATGCAAACATATTTTCAAATAAGCACTATCCTTATAAATAAACTGCATAGTTGCAATCTAAACAACTACATTCTTACCTAAAAATTCTCAAAAGTACATTATGTTGTCCAGCAGTTGCAATATTTGTCAAACTGTAGTGAGTTTAGTCCTCTGCTTGGCACTCGATGTGGGCGGAGTAATACACAAGGGTGAAGAAGCTGGAACAGTGCTGATATTAGTGGAATATTGCACGGCTATCAGCCAATCAGATTCGAGAACCAGACAGAAATGTTGTGTGTGTGTATATATATATATATATATATATATATATATATATATATATATATATATATATAACAATAAACGAGCCTTAAGATTCAGTAAGCTTTAAAACTGAAATCTATTTTAATGAAAATCCTAGGTCTGTGTCAATTCATAACAACTGGTGCAGACAACAACAACTTTTCAGTCTTTGTGTGTGTGTAGAAAAAGAACTCACGTGCACCCAAAATAAGACAGAATCTTATATTTTTATTGTTTTTCAATGTAAACGCAGTTGACAGATTTGCGTTACTCACGTCTTCTGCCACACCTTGCACATAAACACTGCGTTTTTAAACAGCATGTCAAGATGAAACAGTTTCAACTTTTAATTTTCAACTTTAATGCACTTTAATTTATCAGGGGTCGCCACAGCGGTATGAACCTCTAACTTATCCAGCATATGTTTTACACAGCGGATGCCCTTCCAGCTGCAACCCAATACTGAGAAACATCCATACACACTCATTCACATACATACACTACGGCCAATTTAGTGTATTCAATTCACCTATACCGCATGTCTTTGGACTGTGGGGTAAACCGGAGCACCCAGAGGAAACCCACGCCAACAGGGGGAGAACATGCAAACTCCACACAGAAATGCAAACTGACCGAGCCGGGACTCGAACCAGCGAACACCTTCTTGCTGTGAGGCGACAGTGCTAACTACTGAGCTAATTTATTCTTTAATTTAACATTTCATTTTATTAAAATTTTTCAAATTTATTTTATGGGCAGCATGGTGGGTCAGTGGTTAGCACTGTTACCTCACAGAAAGAAGGTCGCTGGTTCAAGTCCTGGATGGGCCAGTTGGCATTTCTTTGTGGAGATTCAATTTATACCCTTGTTCGTGTGGGTTTCTTTCTGGTGCTTTGGTCTCCCCCACAGTCCAAAGACATGCGCCATAGGTAAATTGGATGAACTAATTGGCCGTAGTGTATGAGTGTGTGTAAATAAGAATATTTCCCAGCACGGTGCTGAGTAGTGACTGGAAGGGCATCCGCTGCGAAAAACATAAGCCAGAGTAGTTGGCGGTTTATGAAAAATCAGGGACTAAGTTGAAGAAAAATGAATGAATGAAATGAAATGTACAATTTATTTCTTTTATTTTTTGGATTTGTATTTTGTTTTTATTTAAATTTTAGATGGATTTTTATTAGTTTTTTTAATACAATTTAATATATACAGAACATTTAATAACTTTGTTTTATTTATTATTTTTGTTTAGAAGTAATTCTTTATTATTATTATTATTATTATTATTATTGACACATTTACCTGTATATCACTATTCATCGAATAATTGCACCTTGGTGAGCATTTGTATTTAGAAAGCAAAGATGAGCAAAAAATTTGCTCATTTTTAGTTAATATTTTTCTATTTAAATATATTTTCATGTACAAGTTAATGCCTTTTTACCAAGTGGTGTCATGCTTTCTGAAGTATGTTTGCATTTACTGCTCTAAGAGTTTTGAAAAATACACATGTCAGTTAGGAATTTAACAACCATCTCTAGACAAATGAAGCCTTTTGCAAAGGCCTTTAAAGGTCTCCATAGATTTTTCTCTCTTTGTCCTTTGTTGTTTCAAGCATTGCAAATTGAAGTCACGCTCTTTATGTCCTTAAATTGGTTTCACACTTCTCCAACAGTTTGTTCATCCAAATCTGGCCATGATATATCATTATCACTACTTTTGGAGGAAATCCATAGGATCAATACATTTGCCAGCCACTGGGCTTTGGATTGCCTACATGCTGAGCGCTTTGTTGCACCACAAGTCAAGTAGATCGAGCCACAGGCAACCACAGTCTGTTCCTGCTCCTCATTCAGAGGAAATAAGCCAAGAAATGTCAGGAGTTAGTGCTCGTCCATTCACACCAATTCTGTGGGCAGGAGATTTGGTTTTGTTTTCAAATCTCAGTCAAGTGCAGTGGCCACAGCAATCGTTTCCCTTACAAATGTTAACCTGCGAAAATCGTCATTGACTGCTTTGAGGAAGTGTGACGGATAGATTTTGTGATTAAATTTCTTTTTTCGACACATTTCATTGTCTGGCTTTAATCATCACCTACCCCATCATTTAAAATGCAGTGGTCAAGCTCACAGATGGATTGATCACCAAGGCCTTGTGCTCCTTAATGCACTCAGGTCAGCATTGAAATCTTACTTGAGTACCAAATATGCAAATTAATGTTGTTTTTAAAAGATTGTGTGACCGGAGTAGCTGAAAATCAAGCTTTAAATATATTGCAATAGAAAAGTCCTTTTAGATTGTAATATTTAAAAAAATATATAATTTTTTTTAATGTTTCACAAAAAAATGGCAAACTTGTTAGTATGAGTGACATCAGTCATTAATTTCATAAACATTAAATTTGCTAAATTTGTTCAGTAATTTGTTTTGTAATTAAATTTCTTCTTTCTACACATTTCATTGTGTTAATCATGAAATTCGCCATTACAAAAATAAAAAAATGACATTTTAAAATGTATCGAAATTGTATGTATCGTGAATTTAAATGACATTTAATATCGAAATATATTTTTTCTTTTTTGTTTGTGTTCTTCATTAAATATTTGCATGCATGTAAATATTTGCATACATGTTTAAAAAAATGTTTAATTTTAATTTGTAAACTTATTTTATTTCTACACATTTCTTGACTTTAATCATCACTGAACCCCACGGTTTAAAATGCGGTGGTCAAGCTCACTGACGGATTGATCGCCAAGGCCTTGTTCTTTTTTTTTCTTCTGTTCATTAATGCGCTCTGGTCAGTGAGAGCCGAAAGCTGGCCACTTCTGAAGTAATTACCATCCCGTAAACAGGTCAGCAGTGTGTTCGGCCACAGCTGCTGCCACTGCGGTGGTAGACACTTCAGCCAGCTAAGCTTCCAGTATTGATTGGCCAGTCTGTGACATCTCCTAAGCCCATGTCACCCAACTGAAAGAAGACTCCAAATTGTCCAATAATAAAGTGTTGGAAGTTGTAGCTGCTCCCTCCTGAGACTTGGCCATGTTAGGGTGATGGTGGAGGGGGGGACACCTTCAGGACCATCAATCCTCCCTTGAAGGCTCAATATAGTGCTAAATTAGCCAAAGGGAGAACGGAAAGATCACTGGACATCTGTTACAGACCGTTGACATATTTTCCCCCTATGCTCACTTATTTAAATACTGCTGTAAAACAGTCAAAGGATGGAGGAGTATAATACCAGGATTTACTGTTAAAAAGAGGCAGATTCAGGGAATCTTTTAAATCCCTTATGGCAGGTCTATAAGTGCAGGGGAGCGGCATTCTGAAAACAAAAGCCAGATCCCAAATCAACACAGGAGACTCCCCTTTTTTTGGGGAGTCTGATATTTATTTATGTATTTTTTTTATTATTATTATTGTTACTACTGCTTTTTTATTTTGATTCAATTTATTTATGATCATGCTTTATTGCTTTTTTTTTTCCATTTAATTATTTTCATATTTGTCATTTTCTTGCCCTATTATTTGAACTTAATTTATCATTTTTGTTTATTAATTAAATTTAATTCGTTGTTTTATTTTGAAATTGGTATTTTGAAAGATTTTATAATGACAACAATAATAATTATTATTATGATTATGATTATAATTATTATTATCATTTATTGTAATTGCTGTTAATTTAAGTATTCTTAAAGAAAATGTTTTTTTATTATTTTATTGTTTTATTTTTAATTGACTTCTTATTATTTTATTATTGTTATTATTATTATTATTATTATTATTATTATTATTAACAATTATTGAATTTTTTTTTTCCTGTGCAAATCAAGCTTGAAATATTTTTGCATTGTTTTTTTAAAATAGCTGTGCAGGTAATCAATCAGCACATTACGCGATTAGTTAAACAAAAAAAAAAGAAAAATCAAATGACTTTATTACTTCGTATTAGTAAGTACGCAATGAGCAGTGTTTACATTTATTGTTTCATTTGCTTTCTTAAATCTTGACCTCAAAGTGAGCGACACCAGTTTTGGTGGCAAGTTAGTGTTTCTCCTATTAAGCAAAGCTAAGCAGACATGATTTTGAATCCTCGTTGGTGACGAGTGGAAAAATTCCTAAAAGCACTAGTCTCGGCTGTGCGAATTAGGTCTTGTAAAGGTCTTGATTGGCATGTCATTGACAGTGGAGTAAACACAAAGTGACAGAACTAGAATGAGTACATAATCATTTAACAGCACAGTTACTTTCCTGAGTAAAGCGCACTAGCAGAGGGGCTTGATTTATACTCTTCTCGTTTCCTCCTGCCCATGTAAAAAAGGGGGGAAAACGCCAGTAATTGTTAGCTATTTCATGTTGATTCTGGTCGTTTTCTGATTGCGCTGTCCTCCCCGTTATGGGCCAGCGAGCACACAAGCGCCTTAGCTCACTTCATAGCAAAGAGCAACAAGCGGAGAAGTTGTTGGTGTAGGAACGGAGAAAGGCATCCACTATAAATATTTAATCCGCTACGACTGGCTCTGGATTTCAGCTTTGTCTTTCATTGGATTACGCATTTAAGACTTCAAAAGATTAATGGAACTGCAAATAGAAGAGGGCTTCTCATCTCCCCACCGCATCTCAAAGATAAATGGAAGAATTACCATACAAATATCTATTTCAAGACACTAGGCTTTGTCGAGTGTTTAGAAAGATCAAAGGAGTATGTTTACAGATCGATGTGTTTTCATTCAGCGTGGAGAAAGCGAAATTGTATAATTTTGTTACTCTGAAGTCAGTCACATTATTTGCTCTTTAAAACCCAGAGTATTGTATTATCTGTGCAGCAAGGAGGCCCATTTGTTTGGACTCACTGTCAATTTAATTAGAAATCAGTGAAATAGCAGTTTGCGTTTAAGGAGATGATAGCTCTGTTTCTGCTCATTGATTTTGCATTATTGCTAAAGACATACCGTGGTTCCACTCAACACTAGGGGTCTATTGGGAAAACCAGGTAAAAGGACTGCTGATGTATTTAAAATTATTTGCAAAAATCAATTGTTTTGTCTTGCATAAAATGCAAAGCATGGATGCGTGTTGCCCCCATGCTTCTCCATTGATGGGCTTACTCAATACAAACTTTCTGTTAAAGATATAT
>CAIGQV010000641.1:12704407-12722470 GCA_903798115.1 Danio jaintianensis
GGTTCATTTATTGTAAGCTTGAATCAATCTGATTGGATTAATACTGATTACGGATGAGTAGCCAGTCGTGCTCAATCATATCACATGCTCCTCTCGAAATTAGTTTTTGAAACTTCACTTCAAGAGTTCCCACTTAGATATGCTTTAGCGTTAATAGCAGGTTTGGCATGCTGTCCCGGGAGAGAACCCTGAGCTCGAAGATAATTGAGCTCAAGGATCCCGCCCAGTCAAATAAGCATATAAAGAGGTTCGAGATCAGGTAGGTCTCGAGAGCTCCCCGAAATGCTATTAACTCCCCCCAAAAGCAAGGAAGTTTTATTTATATCCGGCTGCTGGATATAATGGTTTTAGGAAAGGAAGAAGTAAAGAGAGCTCCTGCGGGAGCAAAGGATGAAACAGACTCCTGCGGGAGCCCGAGCAGGGGAGGATTGGGGTAGTAGAGGGTGCCAAGAAAAAAGGGGGGGGGGAAAGGTTGACTCGTTGAGAGTCAAAAATGCTTGAGGAACACTCCTGACGGAGATAGAGCTGGGGAGTGACAGTGCTATATATAAATATATATGTATATATGAGTGTATATATAAATATATATATATATAATGGGGTGATCTAAGGCCTGGAGGGGCGATTAAGAGACTTCTGTGAGTCGAATTGGGGTTTTAACTCCTGCGGGAGTTAGGGCAGCAATTCTTACTTTTTGCCGTCTCCAGCAGGAATCGTGAAGTGGGATTTGGACGGTGGAGATTCCTGCTGAAGGGTGAGTGGCGAGTTTGGCGAGGACTCCTGCGGGAGTCGAATGCTTGAGGAACACTCCTACTGGAGATGGAGCGGGGAGTGACAGCGCTCTATATAAATATATATCTGTGTACGCCGGTCCATATATATAATGAGTTTCAGTGGCCTGGATGGGGTGGTGAGATGACCCCTGCGGGGGTCGAAGCCCGGGGAACAGAGCTAGTTGGCCGACCCCAACAGGAGTCTGGAAAATGGGATTTGGACAGTGAAGACTCCTGTTGGAGGGTGACGGGGCGAGACTCCTGCAGGAGTCGGATGCTTGAGGAACACTCCATATGGAGATAGAGCGGTGAGTGACACAGTGACGTGTATATATATAATCAGATTGCTAAGGCTTGGGGGGGGGGGCAGTGAGATGATTCCTGCGGGAATCGAAGCTCGGGGTAACACTCCTGTGGGAGTCAGAGCCTTAGGGGGGGCAGGGTCCGGCAGAAGTCGGGAAAGAGGAGGGGGCGATGAAAACTCCTGGGGAAACAGCCAGGGGGTGACGAGGGGCCTTGGAAAATTTAAATTTAAATCGTGGCAAGGGGAGAAGGCTGAGTATTACTCAGCTAGAATGAAGAAAAGAAAAGAGAAGGCGGCTGGGTCATGCCCTCGCCCTTGAGTAGTTGGAGGTTAGTGACTGGCGAGGGTCATCTGGGCTTCCTTTAGGTGCCTTTGGCTAAGACATATATACGTCTTGAAGGCATCGGATGACCACCTGCTGCTGTGGTGGCTGCTCCTATTCTAAAAGAGTGACTGGAGTATGAGTCTGGGGGCCTGAAGGTGAAAGACGTTACTGGGTGGTTTGTGCTGTCTAAAAATAGGCGGGGGGGGAGGGGGGGGAGGGATTTGGGTTATGGGTTTTCCTGGAATGTAGACATGTTAAAGTGTTTGGAAGGGTCGTGTGGAGGAGGGGTCCCGAATATATAAATGAAGTGTCCTTGTGTGATGGATGTGTTTACTTGTTTGATGAGGAAAGAATTTGTTTCCTCATCGAACAGGGTTAGCTCTGGGATGGTAGGGTGTATTCTTATGTTGAAATTAGAAGTTATGGTGATTTCATACCATCTAAGGTGATTAAGCATCTAAGGCATAGGTCTCAAATTCGATGTCCGAAGGGCCACAGCCCCGCTCCAACCCCGAACAAACACGCCCGACCCAACCAATCGAGGCACCCAAGACCACTCCTGAACACCCTGACCAGCTGCACCAGCAGTACCTGAACAGGGCTAGAGCGAAACTGCACAGAGCTGCGGCCCCCCCAGGAAACGAGCCCGAGACCCATGATCTAAGGACACCAAATGGAAGGGTAAACATAGCATCAAGGATGCGGTCTGTATGAATGGATAGGTAACTTTGTGATGGGTGAAATGCATTTGAATGGAGGTGGGAAATGAATTATATATTAGTGAGTGGGGAAACTTGGAAAATGGTGTGTTGTAAAGGTTGGAAGTATTTGAATGCGTTAAATGCTGTGAGATATAGAGAGTTCTAGGGGTGACAGCTTGTAGACTGAGGGAGATGGAGGTGTTGTGCAAGGGGTGGCTCATGGGAGTATAATATCTGAATAGGGAGGGATGGTTGTTGGAGGCAGTTCTGTTTCTGGAACCATTTTCTATGCGGGGTAGTGAAGTGATGGTGTAGTAGAGTTTTAACCCTTTAACGATCCTGTAAATTTGCTTAAAATGCAAATGTATCTACCGCAGAGTCAACGGATGAAACATTACTCCATTCATCAGAAATGTCCTCCTCTGATTCATCACTGTCGAGCGGGAAGTTGTTTGCTCGTTTCCTTGCCATTATACCACCGACCAACTTGCACATGTAAACTCTCTCGTGACGCTCCTTGTGTATGGAATGGACGCATGAGTTGCTATGGCATGATACAATCAGATTTCTACTCAATATGAATTTGTTTTAAAAATTTTTTTTTTATCTATGATGTCATCAAAACCCTGGACTTTAAAAACAATGTCTCATTTAATCAATACTTAACTACTTTTATCATAGTGAAAAATAACTGTGCTTAGTATATTAACATTAATATCACAAGCTTATCTGGCCGAAGTCATATTCAAGGTCATTGCAACTTCTTAATTAATGGCAAACTGCATTTTCATGGATATCACTTCTCTACTGTACTTATGAAAACAGTCTGTTGTTCTTATTTGCCTTTGCACTGTTTCAATCTAACAATTTTCTGAGCTCAGGAATCGGTTGGCGCTGCGTGTTCAGCTCCTCCCCCCTCTACGCTGAGCTCATTAATCTCCAGAACTTAAACAGAGCACTTATTTTTATTTACATGAACTATTTAAATTTATATTACGTGCGTTTATCTAACCCTGTAAAAATCCTATACCTTACATTGTCGCTGTTGAACTAATGTCCCAGTAAGTACCCAATGTTTTTATTTTCCTTACCTTTCTCTTAAGATATCTATTATTTCTTTTCTCTCTTCTCTATACTTTAAACACTCATATTTAACATGCTTAATTGTTACTCGTTGTGACTGAGTTGGTCCATTCAGCTCCTTGGATGTTGGTGGTTTGTAGCACTTCTTTGATCTAGCTATTGGTTCAATGACATGCCAATCACAAGAGTGCAGAGGTCGGCGGCCATTTTGTTTTCAAAATAGTAGTAATGTTTACGTATAGCAGGACGTTACTCTCCCGAACGCGTTATAGATTTAGTAGATCGGGATACTAGTTTGAAATGATTGCATTGTATTCCGTGGATGTTTATCAACGAATAAGTGCGATATGGACTAGGTGTTTTACTGAATTTGATTGCCTGGACTCTTGCAGTGTTGCATATGGATCTGTGGACGGACAGGAGGCTTGAAGGGTGAGTTTCTTTGGTTATTATTTCTTTGGTTGTTGTCAGAGTTTGGCTTATGCAATGGCTCAGATACCGGAATCTCTGATGTCTGAGGGATTCTGACGGAGTTCGTGGACGGTCAGCTTGCTGGAGATTGGGTTGAAGGCATGCGTAGGATGAGCATGGGAAGAGCAGGAGGTGGTATAAACTGGAAGGAGAGGAAGATCTTTGACGGCGTTGTGGTTGACTTGTAGAAGAGCAGGTGGGCCAGCTGTTTTTTGCGGGGGCTTTTGGCTTGATTGGTAGTCCTGGTGAGGCTGGGTGGCGCTGAGCTTCGGCTGGATTTTTTGGAAAGAGCGGGGCTCTCGCCGAATTGTTTATCAGTTCTTTTCCAAATGATAGGTTTGGTGGTGCGATGCTGTAAGAATCTTTGAAGCTGGAGCGTTTTTTGTAGCGAGAGTGGTCTTCCGAAATGAAGATAGATCGGTAGAGGAAATCGATTCATTTATTGTAAGCTTGAATCAATCTGATTGGATTAATACTGATTACGGTGTAATGAGGTGGGATGTGCAGGGCAGTGAATTCAGTGTCCAAGGGTGATGGTGCTGTGTGAAGTGCCGATCAGGGTGCCCAGTGGAAGGAGAGAACTCAGCGGGTTTCCTGCTGTCATCATGCTCGCCGTCTTCCATGACGGCGTCTGTTAAATACTCCCCTTCCAACGAGCAGCAGCTATCCCTGATCAGCACGTGAGGAGCGGTGATGACGGTGAGGGAGTCGTTTCCATGGCGACGCTAAAGCCACACTGGCAGGTCCGCCACAACGGATGAGTAGCCAGTCGTGCTCAATCATATCACGTGCTCCTCTTGAAATTAGTTTGTGAAACTTCACTTAGAAACGCAATCTGAGTTCATTTCGGTTCATCTGGTGATGTGAAAGGATAATCAATAATCAACAGCTTACTATGACTCTAAAAAAGTACTACTGCTAGCGAAGATGCTTTTAAAAAAACTTAGAAAAAATGTTTTGAATAGCAATAATTACCTTAGTGCATGGATCAGAATCGAACTTTGATCATTTCCTTAAAGTGGACATGAAATCTGAATTTTACTAGCACGCTTTTTTAGTCTTAAGGAGTGAATCTATTGAAAAAACTGTTTGTGTTGGTCATTTTTAATTCAAATCTGACCATTAGCTTTCACAAAATAAATAAATAAATTGAATGGCAGAATGGCGAATTCCGTGGCGATGTCAATTTGACAACACGGGGGAAATATGCCCCTCCGTCTATTAGTTTGTAAGATGAGTGCAAAAATAAACTCAATATCCTGTTTCAGTCAGAAATGCATCATCATACTGAAATAAAAGTCTGCAACAACAACTCTTTCATGGAGACTTTAAACAACTGAGAAGATAGTGGTTAAACTACATTAAAAAAGGAATTCTACCAAGAAGTGTTAATTTTGTCAGCTGTTTTTAGTTTAGTAGTCCTTTGTCAAATTTACATTATAGTATTTAGTATTTTAGTCAACTTTTTTTTTAAGGCTGGCTTTAATCAGTGAAAACATTTTTATTTCTGTGTCATGCTGCAAAATAAATAAACTGGTACAAATGATTATTTGTAATTATTATTTACAATTACAATCACAACATTTTTTTGATCATTTGTGTGAAAACACATTTTTCCTTATATAGTGTATTTATTATAGTCTGTTTGCATCTATCCTAAATTAACACACTCTCTGTGTGTTAATATAACATATAAAACATATAAAGTTTACCAGGAGAGAAGTTGGTTTAATGACCAAAGTTGTTTCTATTGTCTTTATGAACCAACATTTTGATCTAATTACATAAAAATGCATATAATGTTTTTACAAAAATTGCCTTTATCAAATTTTCACTCATATCTTACATCTGATATTTCTTTATACCCTTTCTATGTCTTAAATTAGTAAAATGTGAGATAATGAATCCACCAAATGCTTGTTTTGCTCTAGCAGTTTGGATCAGCGTTAATCTGACCGCCACAAACTGTTTAGCGCAGTTTAGTGAAGCCATGCAAATCTGTCAAGCTGCTTGATATTAGCCGCTGGTGTGCTGCCATGTGTTCCTAAACAAACATATGTCTAATTAACACAGGCGTTAAAATGACCAACCGCTTCATCATTTGCATAACGTTCATTCAAGAATGTTACAATGGCAATTACAACAATTAACATCTTGCGCACATGTCACTTGCCCCGTGCCACAAGTCACAGCAATTATGTCTATGCTAATTAGACTTTATGCTTTCAGGGAACAATTAAATGATTTAGCATGCCTCCGTTATAAAGCTGGGGGTAATTTCCATCCCCCCCTCTGACAACTGACACACTCCAGTGCACATCTTGGCCTCTTGGTTAGTCCCTCCAGAAAACAAGATGGACTTTGTGAAAGACAAGAGCAATTTCCATCTGATGTCAAGAGCCTCATTGGTATGACGGGCGCAAATGAAAGTGTGTGTTTATTAATACAGTGGTGGAGCGTGCAGTCAACGTGCCTATTGATGTTTGCTTTTGACACTTGTATTAGAGGAAGCTCGTGCCTGGGATCAAAATGACATGTTTGGTGCATTTAGATGCAATTTACTCTTTTCTCGTGGTATTGAATTTTTTTTTTTTGTATGTTAGTTGCCTTTATTAGATGAGCACACATGCATAAACTCTCATATATCGGCTTGGTCTTTTGTCTGTTCTGCATTTTTATACAAATAGATTTCATTGTTCTAATTGTTTACCTTGTAATCATGATTTTCTGATTATACATCATGTTACTCTGAATTTACTAAGGCTATTTTATCTTAATAAAAAATAAAACTACAATCATTAATGCTAATTAATGAATAATGAATAATGCTAGTAAATTAAGGAATCACATTATATTAAACAATATTAAAATTCTATAGTTATGTGAAATTACATTTAAAGGAACAGTTCACCCAAAAATACAACTTTGCTGTTAATTTATTCACACTCGGGCTGTACAAAATATTGGTGACTTGCATTTTATGATCACCAAGACCAAGGCCAATAAAATGTAAAAATATGAGCATGTAGTGTAAAATAATATTACTATAATCTCTTATATTAATTGATAAAGGTTATGGTAGCAGTTATATTAAGCATTCTCAATATTTTCATGTTATATACTGAGTTATTTTACTAAATAGCTTGTAATCATCTCAGAGTTATTTGGACCTTTTTATTATACCTTTTTGAGAATCCCATAACAACATATCCGCATTTGTTTGCCACTTATGTTCATTGCATTTCAAATCTGGCATCCTCAACACTGCGTTTCAGATTGCAGTCTGAGCAGCCTCCCTCCAGAGCCCCAGCGATAAGCTCAGTGAAAGGTTTGCCATTCTGAGAGTCCTGGTTGTAAGTTGAACAACATAATTCTATGTAATCTACCTCAATAAAATCCATAGACATCGTAAAAACATTACAGCACACGTAGCGGTGGCCTCGGACCTCTGGAAAAAAAAAGGTCTTGTTTTGGCAAATTTGTGAGTGTTGCTACCATTTACTCTGATCGATACCCACATGTCCCTGTATTGATCCTCACATCTGTGAGGGAACTTGAGAGAATGGATCTGTTTGAGTTTTCATTTAGACCACATATCGGGATCAAGAGAGATCAGCACTAAAGAGACTAGTGAAGGTCTCTCTCTGTAATGCCATATTGGACATGACAGTAGAAGAAAAGAAAGATAGAAATGGTCAGAGGTTTTTGCTGTCAGGTTTATTTATATTCTCGCCAGCCCAGTTTATGCAACACACAAAACAGCCTTTGCGCTTTGGGGTTATTGCAACATATGTCAGCGCATCAAGTGTGACTGATGATGTTTGCGTTAATTAGCTTAATTGCCAATTTAAATATTTAACCAGTAATTAAAAGCATCCTCGGTCTATGGTTATATCATCCAGACAACATAGTCCACAATGCACTCAAACCGCCATGTCGGGACATCAGTCTTTATTTGTCACAGGCCATTTGAAAGCGGTTTGGATTACATCAGGCTTCATTACAGAGCCCCCGAAGACATTATGGAAACAATCCTTACCACATAATTTCTCTTAATTACTCACTGTCAGATTGAGCATATTCAAGACCAATCAGTCCTCTCATTTAGAGCGAATGTGTTTTCGTATGGTTTTTTTGGTGGGGATGCTGGAGGGCTCTTTTCACACCCCAACCCCTCCCATCGCACTGACCTCCCAGAATGCCTAGAGCTTCCTCATTAATCTCTACACGACAGCCCTTGACCATTTGACTGTGCGTGCGACTTCTGCAGAACAAAATCTTCAGCCGACACATGATAATGGGACTATTCCCAAGTTTCTTTTGAAGCTGCACCTTTTTAAATGGACTGACATTATTACCATGTCAGGGTGCCACTCATGTGATTCCTGGGCCGAATCTGGAGTAGGGATGGGCGATATGGACTTAAAACTGTATCAAAATATTATCACAATATTTTTATATTTAGCATTTATAACAATATCAGTGACAATAATTCAGTATTAAATGTCCAGTATCTTTTTTATTTTTATTTTTTATTTTGTCTATCGATTTGTTTTAGTATGTAGGTCCTGCGAAACATCACGTTAAGTATATTTATAATGCAACATTAATCGACATTAGCCTTTATCACTGTATAGAAAACTTTAAATAGTATGATTTCTTCTTCATTGATATGTTTGTAACCAGATGTAGTTTCATAAGTTATTTCAAACAAACAAATTGAGCATGGAGCAAAAATATGTTTGGAAATCTCTGTAAAAAATGCTCATACACATGCAAACTTGTATCCCACACGTTCTACTGTAGTACATTTATTTATTGCATAAAACTATCTTTGTTGCATTGTACAGCCACGAGCACACCAGTATCAGATTGCTGATGCAGATTCAAGATTGTAGGTTTTATCGTTTACCGATTACTACTTTTTTTTGTCATGTTTTCTATTCATGTTTGCTTGTTTTATTTAATTAATCCAGCTGTTAAGGTTTGTTTAGTCTCTCGATGAAGTGAATGTTGGTGTTTTTGCGTGAGATGTCTGAAGTAAATCTAAGCGCACATGTCTTTCCTCTTGTGCTTTATTACGTCTTCCCTGGCCTCTGATCCTCTCGCAATGTTTTAATCATGATGCCGTTTGTTTGTAATTATAAACACCTACGAGCTACATATATGAAAAAAACTGTTTGATGGAATTTGAGCCTATGGGTATCATCGCTTTGCTTTGAAAACGGGGCCCCTGAACATCAAAAGCCGGTCCTCTTTTGAGGTGTCCATGTTGCTGTTTGCATATACCTTTAAGGCCTTGAGTTTTGAACAGCAAGGTCAACATTTGTTGTTGATGCGCAGAGTCAAAACAGACCTCTGAGGCCAGAAGAGAGAGGATTACAACTCTCATCTGCCCATCCCCTTTTAAAAGCATAGACATTAAAATGTACCCAGAACATCTGAAGACTTTAACCTTTGAGAATTAACGGCTTTAAAAGCTTTTCCAATCAGAAACTAATCATGTTATGTTTTTTTTTGCTATTATTTATTTAGATTTATGTTTTGTGTAATTTGATATATTTGTTATTTGTTTCAGAAATCATCTTAAAAGTATGGTTTATGAAAAGAACACATTTAATTTTAATTTTAGAAACTGATCATGTTTAATGTAATATGTCATGTTGTTAATTTTCTTAAGTTATCTGTAGTTGTTCATTAGAATTAAGGTTTTACACGTCAAAAACAATAATTAATTTCAAAATAATTGTACATGGAAATATTTGATAATTTTATTCATAAGTTTTAAAGGTTTATGTAGTTACTGTATTAACAATTTAAAGCTTTGTTAATCAAAATTGAATCAATTTGTCAAATTGTGTTTTACAATTTAGTTATAATTACTACATATTAAAAACATTCCATAATGAATGGCATATTCGCATTTCTCTGGCCATTGTGAAATACTGGCCCAGCAAGAGTAATAGTTTATTGGAGTGAATAAAATAAACAATAACAAATTTAACAGATGCCAAAAACATGACCATCATTGTCTCTCATGAAGGATTTGGAGCTCAGATTTAATCAAGTAAATAGATCTAAGGACCTCCACGCACACACGCACGCACGCACGCACGCACGCACGCACGCACGCACGCACGCACGCACACACACACACACACACACACACACACACACACACACACACGCACACACACACACACACAAAATAAATAAAAAAAACAGATCTTTGCATTACGCTAGATATGTTTACAGCTGCTCATACTGTCATCATAAGACTGAAATCCTGCATTTTGCAAAATAAACACTTTGTCTTTATTGTCAGAAACCGGAAATGCAACCTGTTGAACTGGTAACCTCTTTTATGTTGTGTGAGAGAGAGATTTAAGGGGATCTACTCTCAGATCATTTTAATGTAATTGAATAAAAAATATTGTGGAATTTCGTCCCCTCAAAATACAGATAAAAGCAGGCTTATATGACTTAAGAAATATAGATAACTATAATAGTTTGTATTGCTTCTGATTATAAAAATATCTGATTATATTCTTGTGCGTGTTTTGTACATTCAAAACATTGAAAAACAATGAAAAGAAAGACATCCATTATGACATATTTAGTTAACATGAAGAAAATACGCTTTTTGTGCGGTCAGTTCTGCTTTTTCTGAAAAACAATATTTTTGAACAAACTTTTTTTAGACATCAATGGCCTGCGGTTTCATTCTTCAGAAACTCACAACAGGTTTGGACAAGTGGAGGATGAGTAAATGATGACAATATTTTGCTGAACTGTCTCTTTAAGACTGTATTTTTGTCAGTTTCGTCAGGTATTCCTTGATCACACAAGGCAGTTAATCAAATAATAGGATTGGAAAGGCTTTTTTGTTATTTTGTAAAGTTCAGGTTTTTTTTTGTTCAAAGCCAATGCCCAGCCTCTGCTTTATTGAGCGAATATGTGAGATTAAGAGTTGCAAGTGGTCTGGTAGCCAGCACACCTTTGATTTTAAAAGAGAAAAAAAAGACTGACATGCTTTAGGTAGCGTGAATGCTCAAATGGATGTCTTTGACGCTGACCTTGGTTGCATTTCAAAGCACTTGAATGGCGAAAATATGCATTTTTGGCCGAGCTGAAACTTCTCAGTGTCTCCAGAGTAATTCTCATTCACCTGTAAACACACACACACACGCACACACATACACACACCTGAACCGGTAAACAAGATTCACTGTAAGAAAAAAAGAAGTGAGACTTACTTGATAGTCATAAAGGATTTTTTCATTTCAATGAGTAAAGATCAAAGCCGTGCTGAATTTCTGAAGTAGCGCATAGCCCGAAGCACCGAAGCATATATTCACAACAAATCTTGTTGCTTGTGCGAGGTATTACTTTAATTTTAGCGCTCTGATTGAAGGGACTGGGCAAAATGGGGCCGATATAGATATCACACATCTTTCGCATAACCTTATTTGCTGTCAGAATATATAATGTACCACCTGCTCCTTATTTTTTTTTGTACTTCAAAATCAGTTTTGCATCAAAATGAAAAATAATTTTCCTTCATCTATAATCCTCTCTAATAGTCAAGCACCAGTTTTAATCTTTAGATGCATTTTAAATCCAAGCTGTAATGTCTTAACTCTTTCACAAGGTCAAATATCTTAGCAAATAGAGCTTAAGCTTTGTTTTATATGAACAAAGTACATGATTAATACTGAAGAATTAATCATGCACTATTCATATACAGCAGATTGGGTAGTGATGAGGATTAGATTGATAGTTCCTGGCCTACTTTTTCCCTATGAAATAAATTGACATTGCAGTTTAGCAAAGTACTACTGAAAGGAAACTTTTAACTCTTTGCGTAACGTGTCTGCTTAGAGGCTGTGAAATGAATACTAATAAATCATATTAGTTCACTATAATTAATTACATTAGTAGTACAATTAAAGTTTATTTAATCTGGACTGTGGAGAATACATCGTTTTGTATGTTATGCATGCTATTTATATATTATTGTGATAATATTGACGTTTTTAATAATAGTTTGAATTAGTTCTTTTTTAAATTTGACCTTTTTATTGTAAATGTGGCTAAAGTCTAAGTAATTTTGTTGTGTTTTTGACATTTTAATTATTAGTTTATATTTTTTATATACTTCTGCATTTTGTCTATATGTAAAGTTTTCATCTAATCTATTGTTTATTTATTTATTTATTTATTTGTTTGTTTTATTTATTATTTTATAGTTATTTTGTTACATAATGGTAAACCACAAAAGTGGGTTTTGGTGCACAGAAAATGGAAACATTTGGGAAGTTGTTGAAATATGTTTTAAATTTTTTATATATATTTATATATTATAAATATTTTTTAACTGAGAAAAATAGTTTGAGTTTTAGTTATAAATTAGCCTTTAATTTAGTACATAAACATATTTATTGCTATATTGTTGATATATTTTAGCTAATAATTATTTAATTTCACATTATAAAAAGGTTGTTATTTTGACAAAAAAGGTTTTAGTTTTTGAAAGGTTTAACTATAATAACCCTGATATGACAAACACATTTTCCAGAACCAAGGGCTGTATCCTAGCATGCAGATTTATATGGCAGGCATTTTGTGCATTTGCTGTGCTGTGACAAAAGTTAAACTTGTGGATGTTTTTGACTCCAGTATCATCTGATGTATATGTATTTCAGTGAAGTGTACACAGCGTGCTTTCTGTGGATGGCCTGCGTGTCTTCACCACCGGCACAATCCTCTAAGGACCTGGCCTGACTCATCTGCGTGTGTGACAGGTAAGAAAAGATACCAAACAACTCACAGTAAGACAAGCAGAGAGCTGCCCTGCACAGTGCCCTATTTTTTTTTTCCCCTTTCTTTTTTGCGGCGACTAGATATTCATTTTCACACCTCACTTCTCCATATTTATGATTGCCCATGAGAACATTTTTTATTTATGTTGACTTCTTTCATAAACTGGACAGCGGTTTCTTTTTTTTCCTTTTTCTCCATGTGTGTCAAAACAATCTCTGATTTATAATTTATGTGATTTATGATCGCTATAAGCTATCAAGAAGTGTCAAAATAAAAGTTTTTTGGGAGCGCAAAGTGAAATCAAAGGCATTTAGATGTTTTGAATTTACATATTCATTAGTCTGTGTGAGTGAGTGACTGATGTTTCATTTGAACTGATGGTTGGTTGTATTCAGACTGTGTTTTGTAAGGCTGCAAAGATTTTGAATATCCACATAAACGTGTATAAAAATCTGTTTTTGAGTGAGCTTTTGCCTTTAGGGGTTTCTACCTGAATCCTTAATGTGGTGTGTAGTTATGTTATGTTATATAATCTTTGCAGTCTATGCCAAGAGCAATGAGTGCCTAGAGAGAGTAAAAGAGATTTGAGTACATGTTCAGTTCTCTGTTTATCATGTCACCTGACCTGCACTTGGAGCATCTCTCACCTTCACTCCAAATGCTGCGTGGACTTTATATACAGGATTTTGCTTCTGTGGGTGGACGTTTTTTTTGTGTGAAAATGTCTTAAAGGCCTTGCGCTAATGTTAACACACCGTGGCACTTGACTGTCATTTTCTGACAGCGATACTGTAATGCATCACTGTGATCTTTTTGGCAGTAGAACCAATTTAAAGCACAACATTAAAGTAAAACATCCAACCGGTGATGCCTTTTTTCATGTTTGCACATGATTGGTGATTTGTTAGCCGGTTTGTGCAGCTATTATCATAAAGTATGTCAAAATATTTGAACCGTGCCACTGACAAATGGAACTCGCTGTAGTTTTTATGTAAAGCGCTGCTGGTTTTCCCTTACTGCGAGTTTTACCCTATGAGGCCGAGTCAAATTGACTTTCATGTCTGCATTGATTGTAGATATTACACAATGCAAATATGCATCTAAACCTGGCTATTTGGCATAATTGAGGCTGTTTAACAGTGCGTTGTGTTGTGCAGAATTGCCCACCTTTCTGGATCCTTCCTACTGCATTTAATGCTAAAACATATTGGCAACTGACATTTGTGGACTCCATTAAAAGACTGACAATTACTTAAGGAAAAAAAAAAAAATCGGTGCTCGCCCGGATGTTTGCATTTGATTGTGCTGATAAGCTGCAAATGTGGGTGTTTTGAGTGCTCGGTTTGAATTACACGCAAAGTGCAGAGCTGTGTTTATTTTGGATAAAAATGAATTGATTAGTTGTGGTGAATTATGTTTCTTATCAACGTTTTGTTGGCAGGTGATTTAGATGACCATTTAGATGACCATCGGACCTTGTATTTCTCCGTAGTTTCTGTATAATTAATCATTTGCTTCCTAACGTTCCTTAATATACACAGAATAAACTGTAACATGAATATATAAATGGAAAAACTTTTTCTACTCAATTAGGCCTTACAAACAAAATAATCAGTTTCAACAGACTGGGTTTGTGTGCTTTAGTTGTCTTGTATTTTTTCGTAAATAAAGATATAAGAAGATGGTTATTTTAATTTAAAATTAAGTGTTAAAATAAATTACATAGATGAATGATTTTATATTAAAATAAGTATTGTATTAGTTTTAACACTGCATTTTATTTACTTCATTAATGTTTAAATATTTATCCTATATATTTTGCACCTTTTTTTAATTCATGAAATAAGACCTAAAATATCATACAATGTATCTTCATTTCAGAATGTTTTGATAATTGTGAGTAATAAGGCTACACGAGAAATATGTTTTCTTTAATGTTTTTACAGCACAGAGTGTCTTTGTTTGCATGTGGTAACAAAAATACTTGAATTAAATAAAAAAATAACATATTAAAGTAATTAATTTTTATACTAAATTTGTTGATAACAATAAAGCAACCATTTATTGCTCTTTTTAAAATGTTTATATACCATTTTAATAAATGAGAAACTGAAAAGAGAAATGTCTGTTCGAATCCACCAAGAACTGAAGAAGATCATGTCGTGAGCTCTGTTTTAATAGACCTGAACTCATTCCAATTCTAGTCAAAATCCTCAGACTTATCTTGCGTTCTGAGGCTGCTCTAAGATGATCCAGTCGAAGGTCTTCAGAGATCGACTCATTAGTTTAGCCAGGCGCAGTCAGCTGCTTGGTCTATAGCTTTCAATCATGAAACTAGGGCAAATGTTGTGAATCATAACATCTGTCAATCACATTACTTTAATGAGTCAGATTTGTTGATGAAATATGGTTGTCACTTGGGGGATTCTTCTGTGAGAGTTTTTCTCAGGACAGACAAGACCTTTTTTGGCGGACACAAACCTCGATCAGGCCTCATTGGGGCAATAATATCATGTTCTCCTGGACATCCCCTGACAGACCAAATCATGTGCGTTTCACAGGAGATTTCATATTGGAGTAATTGTGAATTCTGGTATGATGTGAATGTCTGTTCTTCCATTAACAAGATTGATATTGATCTTGAGGTACATTTACACGGCACACATTTTCTGATAAAAACTGAAAATATCATGTTTTTAGTCATTTATTTACATGACAACTGCATTTTGGAGACCTGAAAATGCTAGAAGGTAAAACGTATTAAAGTGCAATAAAAAAAAATATAAATACTGTTATTGTCACTAATACATGAATGTGATTTTGTAAGAACATTGATATTAAGCACATGCATATCATGTTTTCTCTGTAAGCACATGCGAGTACATGATATCCAAAATTCAATTCAATTCATCTTTATTTCTTGAAGTTCATTTAGTTCAGTTCAGTGTGGTTTAATTGTCACTGCTGAAAGTCCACTGAAGAGCAAATCTATCGATGCGCAAACTCCACAAATCCCATACCAAGCAAGCCAGTGGCGACAGTGACGATGAACAAACTTCACCAATTGACGAAAGTGAAGGAAAAACCAAATACAACCAAAACCAAATCAACAAAACAACATTGGTGAACTATAAGATCTTGTATGCATGGGGATGATTCTTACAAAGTGACATCGCCAACTACTGACCTGGCATGCTTAATACAGCTATGTGTGATAAATTTACTGACTAGGCCTTCCGTGATTACTAAAATAAACTGCACGGTTATTTAATGAGCTAAAATACAGAGATACATGTGCCTTTTACTTACTAGCTTTCAAATTCGATAGTGAGAGGCTATAAATTGTGTTTGTACAGCATCTCTCTACTAATAACTATAGTGTAAAAACTTAAAACACCAGCAATGCCAGCAACTCATTGCTGAAAAAAATAGCTTGCAGTATGTGGCTTTTCAGTAGCAAATTGTTTTTGTGTACATGTTTGGATTTCATAGATATATTAAAAATAAGTCATACATGCACATATATTCAACATATATTTAAAAATCAACATGGGTTTGAAAAATATTCATATTCAATCATTAGTATTACAAATATGCACAAATATATGAACTATAATTTTAGATATAGTACACATTCATATTTTGCCATATATTTCTGTATATGATCCCCAAAACAAACAATTAATTGTGAATGCACCAAAGCAGACAATTAATCTTCAAAGCGCCAAAACGAGCAATTAATTGCAATTATTTCTTAACCAATTAATCATCAGCCAAATATTATAATGGTGACAGCCCTATAACTGAATGTACACAAAGCTTCTAAAAAAGGAAAACGTCTGTTCTTAGTGCAACGTTGCCATGTAAATGTACCATGTTAAAGAGCAACCGAATCAAAATCCATTGTTTCTTTGTAAGTCATTTTTGTTAAAATTCAATTTTCTGTTATAATCCATTAAAAGGTATTTTCTTTTGTAACCCAATTTCCTGCGATTGCACCAAAACGTGCATGGTTCTGATTTATGACAAAGTAGCTGAAGCAAGGTATTGTAGTCTGCACCGCATTGTTTTCATATGATTGAACCCGTGTGCCATTGAAGCCTTACGTCATTCATGGCATTGTGGTATATTCTCACTAGTACCTCTAAATGAATGTCAACTTGTTTTACTTCTGCTGCAGCCGATCGATACTTCATTAGGCTGAATTGTCTTGTGTCCATGCAACCTTGAAGCTGTGGCTTAATTACCTCCAGTATTATGCAGGGGGCTCTGGATGCGAGGCAGGCTCAGCTGTGTCCCCCTCCAACAAAGCCCCTCGGCTTCCTAAAGGTTGGGGTTGGGGTGGAGGCGTGGGGGGGATGAGGACGAGGTGGAGGAGGTGGAGATATGAGCTATAGATGCAGCGAAGCTCAGGGGGCTGCCATTCTTTCAAGTCGCCTAGCCATTTTATTCATTCCAAATGGGCGATTGAAATGAGGGGAGATGAACATTCGGAAATGTCACCAAGCTTAGGGTTTGATGGTCTGGCTGTGTGTATTGTGCAGAGTGCAAATCTAATTCCCCGTCTGTCCACCGAAAGGTTCGGGCTTTGCGGAAGGCAAAGAGGAGAAAATCGGAGAGAAAAAAAAAACATGGAGAAAGCAAAAGGAAAGCATTGATAAATTTGATTTCCACGCACATGCTAGATGCAGTTAGGCAAATTTGGATAATTTAGAATTAATGGCTATCAATGTATCATTCATCTGTAGGCAGAAAAGCTGGTGGAGGAGGGGGGGAGCGGGGAGTGCAGTCAAATGGCAATCATGACAAATGACATCCCCTGTCTGAGAGCCACTTCTCCTCACTGGGCTGATTTGTCATCTCCACTTTTGACATTTTTCATCCTAGTATCAAATCACAATGACAGTCTGATATTTTCTAATTCTCTGTAGCCAGGAGCGCACCAAAATAATGCCATATATATTCCTTTGCTGCTCTTGGCTGGAGAAAACTCAGTATCAAGAGCTTTTCTTTAAGTGTAACGTGCATGTTATACAAGCAAAATGTACAAGAACCACATTTGAGTTGGTGTTTTTTGTTGTTTATGTAGACACAAAAAGCAATTAGTTGAATTGCATGATCTGTGTAACTATTGTGTCTTTGAGAAGTATCATCATTTGTGATGAAAAAATTAAAAACAATATATATATGATTTACACACTTTTAAAAACCACAAAAACACATACATGCATTCAAGTAAGTATTCAATTAGAGGCATTTTGTACTACTGTCTTGTAAAATTTTAGATGTTTAAACATTTATCATTTTCTGGAATAGGGATCATGGCCTGGTTTAGTCTTCTTGATTTTGGAGATTTGTGTATGAAGAAAAGGATTTCACATATTTTTTGTTGTGGGTTGATAATACTATGAGACATTTTAATTACTTTTTCAGTTTTGCGAGGACAAACACCTGAACTTTCATAATCTTTAGAATTTATTTTTTATATTTTAAATAAATATAAAAAATGATTTAAGTAATATTACTTATCATTAGTTATTATTATTATTATTATTATTATTATTATTATTATTATTATTATTA
>CAIGQV010000641.1:12722480-12734814 GCA_903798115.1 Danio jaintianensis
TATTATTATTATTATTATTATTATTATTATTATTATTATTATTATTAGTGGACTGTAATGTTTTCCTTTTATTGAGATTCACCTATGATGATTTATAGGTATTGTTGATACTAAAACGTTAGCTTAATATTAAGTTATAAATATCATGGAGGTGTTAAACTAAGCTTTCTGAAAGTCTGAAATGAAGACACATTGGCTTAATACATTTCTATAGAGAGTGTGTGTGTTAAGATTAATCTGCAGTGCCTGCTGTGTCTATAGCACATCTATCTATGGCACGATCAGAGCCAGAACTGTAGGGCTCATTTGAGTAACATGAAATCTTTATGAGTCCTGCTCAGCGAGGGGAGATAAACATTGGCCAGAATTAGTGTCATCGCCCAGTTAAAGCAGAGCTCCTAAAGTCTCACATTATCTGCCATGTCTCTCTGGGGTGGTGGCAGGCCTTCCAGGAAAGCAGATGGCAACTAATTCCTTTTTTCCTGCAGGTCTCTTTTATTACATCTCATCTAAATGGTGTAATTATGTAGCAAGAGGGTTTTGCTGCTTATTGTTTTATGTAATAAATGTCAAGTATGCATGGCTTCACATGATTCGTTAGAGGCTCCACCAGTGCCGGCCACTGCCTGATTCCTGTCATTAATGACAACCGCAATTATTTCAAATCTCTACATGGTCTAAAGACTGTATTCCACTCTGACAAGAGCTGTTCATTTCTCTTTTTTTAGATGCACCAATTGACTGACTAGAAATCAGAATCTGATGTTTTTTGTTTTAATTGATATGTTTAGACAATGATATGGAGTTTTATTTTTGAAAGACAGGGAAAAAATAGCAGATCTTATGCTAATTTTATCTGTGATAACCCCTATCTAAAGCTAGAGCAAATATCCATCCTTAATGTACTATACATGGACATTATTCATAAAACTTATGGATCTGTTGATTTTATTTTATATGGATTCTGGCTGTATTTGAAAAGCTCACCAGCAGCAGCTCAATGTTCCTGATATTAAAGGAAAATTCTAAATACTGGTGGGACGTTTTTTTAAAACATGCATAAGGGAAACCAAGTGACTTCAGAAAAGTTTAGATGGTATTTTCTTTTTAGATTATTTTTGTATAATACATATTAAACACCTGCGCACTGTTGCAAAACCCCTTTCAAAGAAAGTCCATTCACTTTGCGGCTATATTTCATCCAACGTCAAGGTCCTACTGTATACTGAAATCTCAAAAACTGCTTGCTGAACTTGCAATTCCCATTATGGTTGTTACCTAAGCCCTAATCACTGTACATTTAAAACATGTTGTTTTCAGTTACCTCCAGTTACTGCACATGTGCAAGGACTGGCATGACACCAATCTCCTTCATGGTCATTTCAATGGTAACGAGAGGACATGGTTACAAACTTTGGAAAAACCTGAGCAAAGACTGGAGGATGACACTGGAAGGACACAATATTTGATGTGGTGCGCCGGGATGTCTTTTCTCCTGCCAAAATCAACACAGGCACGCAACAGTTTCCAAACTACAGAGGTTTTTGTAATAAACAAGAAAATCTGTACAGACCCCTGAACAGAACCATGTGGCTATGAACACTGATGATTGGCTATTTTGACCGGAAGGCGGGACTTTGTTTGCTGTGGCGGCCATAATGAGCATTGCACTTTTTGCCATTCATAGTAATGCGCGTAAACTGTCTTTGTATAGCTATAGTCTTTGACTGTAGCTGCTTTGTTTAAAGTACTAATGATGGAAATGCTGTAATTCCCTCTGTTGTATAAGTGCCACTTACAGGCAGGGACTGAATGTGCAATTTTATTCAGCCTGTCTACTGTTTTTGATTTTTAATGTAAAAAAATGCTATTGAAATTGCTGATTTTGCTTGTAAACAAAATCTGCACTTGAAATCGGCCATGACAAACCAAGATCGGTACATCACTGCTTTTTTTCTTTCTCTCCATCTATCTACAGTAAGAGCTAGCGGTATGGAGGTTGACAGGAGAACTGGCTTTCTGGTGCAGGAACACAGTCCCATGGTAAATCAGGTTTCTCTGTGGATCGGCCTTCATGTAATGAAAGCTTCATGTGAGGGAGCCCGGGCCCCGAGCGCCCTCTCCCTCGCTCATTCTGCCATAATCTCTTCCTCTCCCACTCAGGTCATGTCCATGAGTTGGAGTGGATAACCCAAAGCGCCCAAACCGGCCCGCTAACACTTAAATCCATGTTTAAAGATGCTGTCAGGTTTAAGACGGATAGGAAGAAGCATAGACAAGTTGCTACAAGGTAATTTCAGGGCAAGAAACATTGCTTAGAATCACCTGCAATGATACGATGGGAAGGAAAATCTGAATTGTGTGTATACTATTGCTGTTCAAAAGTTTAAAGAGGCTTATTCTCACCAAGTCTGCTTTAATTTGATTGGAAATACACACTATAAAAAAAAGTTGACTCAATTTTAAGGCAACAAACTTCAGGACATTTTTGAGTTTACTCAACTTAAATCAAGTCAAGTGCAGTAATTGGGTTGAAAGTTGAGTAAACTCAAAAATGTCCTGAAGTTTGTTGCCTTAAAATTTTGAGTCAACTTTTTTTTTTTTTTACAGTGCAGAAGAAACTGCAATATTGTGACATTTTATGACACATTGCTTTTTAGAAATTATTCTAATATACTGTTGAGAACAGTTTTTCTGCTTGATTTTGGTGGAAATGTTTTTTTTTTCCTGGTTTCTGTGATGAATAGAAAGTGTATTTATATGAAATGTCTTGAAAGTCTTTTGCAGCATCTTTTGTCTCTGCTGCCACTTTGCTCAGTTTCATGCATAAAAATTAATAATATAAAGTGAACCTTTCAGATTTTGTACTATATCAGTGATGAAAAATGTTTCCTCCTTAGAAACTGCAGTTGTTTTTGCTGCTGTGTTTTTGGAAATATATTGTTTCATTATTATTTTTAATAGAAACTTCAATATTTTTTTTAAATTTCTTTACAAATCTTTTGTGACCGAGGTTTTTACTGTCCCATTTAATTAGTTATTGCATGCAAATATAGAGTACGTTTCTTTTAAAAGTAAATTAATACTGCATAAAAAGAGACAAAGCATGCAATTCCATTCAGTAGAAATAGTTTGTCATCTTCATTTGTTCTTTTGTTGTCTGTAAGTAACCATTAGATTAGATTTCGCATATTACCCTGCTAAAGCAAGCAAATTTTCTCCACTGAACTTTTTTTTCCCCCTGCATTCACAACTACAAAAAGTACAACCGAGAAATGAGAACAGCCTGACGGGGAACACAAATAAAAAGCAGGAAGCAGGGGAAGGAAATATCTATAGCAATTCATTTCGGAGCAGAACAGTTTTGTGTTGCGCAGACGGCAGCCATTGCACTTGTTTTTCATATTACTTTTCTCATCCTGGAGAAGACGTGATTGATTTTTCCTGGCTGTGTGATGACTTTTCAGTTGGAAAGTTGAGATAGCATCAAACTCGTGCCCAGAACCTCCCAGGCTAATCCGTTTGAAATTCGCCTTGATTGTTTCTGAACTGCTATTTCCAAATTTCTTCCCACTTCTCCACACGCCTGTACAATTCTTAAGCCAACAGGGTCTTTTGGAAAATGTTGATTTGACTGAATGAATGGACATACAGGGGACTGGGACAGTGGTCACCCTCACCTTGGGGGCCTCCAGGAACTATATATTCAGAGCCCTCCACTAATATTGCCTTTCTTGGTAAATATAAGAAAAAGAGGCTGTGAAAATGTTTTAATTATTTAACCTTTTAATCTTGTATTCAAAATATTAACAAAAACGTCTTTCTGCTCTTATTGAGAACAAACAATTTCAAACACAGTTATATCCATTTTGTTAAATATACAGCAGTGTGTCACAATTATAGGCTCCCCTGTGAATTCATACGAACAAAAAGTTTTTGAAGTATATTCCCATTTATATTTTACAATTTTTAGTACACCTGGTTGACTAGGAAAAGGACAATTTCATAGGAGTATAATTATAATAATGATAATAGCAATAAGTGTATTTTATATAGCGCGTTTTAAAACTTTCTCAAAGCATTTTCAAAACGTAAAAAAAAATTGTTGAGGATGGAACAAACATAAAAGAAGCAATAATAATTAGTAGAAAAACAGTAAAAGCAATTCTAAACAAAAATGTTTTTTAAATGTAAAGAATTCCAGCTTATATAAATGTGAGGAAATACACACACCTAAGTTCATCACAATGGGTAAAACCAAAGAACAGAGCAGTGGTTTCAGATGATTTCAGAAGGTTATGGAGCTTCACAAAATGGGAAGTGGCTATAAGAAAAAGTGCAAAACACTGAAAATGTCAATTTCCATCATCTGGACAATAATAGGAACATTTCAATCAGAATATGGTTTTCTGAATTAGCCTGGAGAAAGAAAGTGTGTCTGTCTTTTCCCAGTGCACTGTTAGGAGAATTATTCGAGGGGCCATAAATTGGTTAGTTGAGTGGTCGAGTGGTTAGTTGAGTCTTGGGTTCCCAAAACTACAATCTGCTGTCACTTACTGTATGTCACAACAAACTGTTTCATGAAAAAAGCATCTACTCTCATCCAAAAACAAACTCAAGTGTTTTCAGTTTTTTTTTTTTAATATTTTGAGCAAAAGATCAAAAGGTTAAACAATAAATACATGTTTTTTTTCACAGCCACCTTTGCTCATGTTTTCCAAGGGTTCCAATATTAGTGGGGGGCTCTATAAATTAAACCCCAGCACAATATATCGTTTCAGCATTAGTATCACAATGTGATCATTCGCAATAGTCACATCACAAGATATGCAATGTTGAGTCTGTATTATAATTGATCATTTGCATGTGATTTTGAGGCCTGTTTGTGTATGAGGATTTTAAAAGCATTCAGGCATAAGACATTGTACCATTAATAACATTTATAGCGATTAATTTTATTGAATTATTTATTATTATTATTATTATTTATTATTATATTTATTTATGATTATTATTAAATTACTATTATTTTCATTCTTCAATTACTGTACCTGAATACCGTTCGACTCGGAAAACGATTAAACACTTTTTATTTCAATTGCATTTTTTTTCTTTATTGTCTGTATCTATGCTTGTTTTAAATTTGTTTATTAGATTTTATGCAGATGGAAACGCCTACAAAATCATCCCAATCCATCTAAAATGATAAATTCTTTCAAAAATAGAGATATTCACTATACATCTCTATTAGTCTATTAGTCATATCGCAATATTTATCGCAGAGTAAGAAAATATTGCAATATTAGAGTTTTACAATATTGTGCAGCCCTAATCTGTGGTACTCTTGTGTGTTACAGAAGTTTGAATAAAGCGTGCAACATTTGCATATACCATTGGACCTCAAGCATTTCTTGTTACTAGCTATTATCTGATCGATTGGTTTTAGATTGGTATCAGATGATCAGTAGTCACTAAAATTTGACCAATCATACAGAACTGGACAATGTAAACCAAACACAAAAAACTGGTTCAGAAATTAACAACTCAGGAGGCAAAGATGCTACTAGTTTCCACTTTTTTTAGAGATATTTTTCTAGAACTATTGCTAAGACATTTCCAAAAAGACATAACTATGAAATCAAATAAATATGTATGATTATAAAGAACTCTCATCTAAAAACAAACTCTGGCATCTTCAGTTCTTTCTTTTTTGTTTGTTAATATTTTGAGCAAAATATTTTTTTCACAGTCTTCTTTGCTTATATTTACAGAGGGTGCCAGTGTTAGTGGAGGGCACTGTGTGTGTGTGTCGGTGTGTGTAAATGTACCCCATCTCACTGGCACCTCCTGGGAGCCAATGTGACTGACTGCTCCTGGCTGCATAGACTCGCACACGCACCATCATTAATGCGTATTATTGCTCTCCCACTGTCAGGCGTGGAGACAAACAGCCACCGCCAGATTCTTGTTTTTGCCCTCCCTCCTCTCCCTCTGATTTAGACTGCAGAGCAGGCAAAAAACACAGGCGAATTATTCGAGAGAGGCTTCATTTTTCTGTTATCTCTGCCGACGGCTGATAACAAAGCTACAAGCTAATATGGTGTGATTTGTTTGTCAGTCATTTATCATGTGACCTTTACCAGTATGGCTAATACTGCTAGAGGATTGAGAAATTAAAGCGGGTTGCCAGATTGCTTTTACAAGTACTGGTGGTCAGCTTTGGACAATTTGTGGGAATTACAAAGAAGCACGAAAGGGATTTTTTCTTTGTCCCTTGTGTTCCATTTCTTGTTTTCTTAAGATAGCCATTGATGATGTTAATGAATTTAGACAAATCTTTATTTATAATTTATAGTTTTGAAGGATTTTGAGGATTTTATACTGTATTATACATTTATATATTAATATGCTTTATATAATTTATTTTTATTATACTTTACTAAAGCCATGAAGCTCTTTTTTGGACTTAAACTATAATTAATGAAATTGTATGTATCATTTTTAATTTCAGCTATGTGATTGAAGGAAATAATTATTATTTTCATTTAGTTTAAACTTAAGTAACTAAATACAAAATAAAAACTAAAATAAGAATGAATAACACTATAAAACTGTTTAAAACTACAAAAATCAATAAAAGAACTGTCACTAAAAATTAAAATGAAAACTGAAAAACAGTTTTTTATAAATAATACAATAACAATATACTGTATAAAAACCATCATTTCAGCTAGCAGCTCAGGAAATCTTTAACAGTTTAATTTAGTTTAACTAAAATAAAACTACTAAAAATTAATCAAATCTGCAGATATACACATTAAAAAAATTATAACAAAATCAGTCAAATCTTGACTAAAATTAAAATGAAATAAAACATAGTAAAAATTTAATCACTTCAAATTACTAAAATAGTCGTGATACTAAAATAAACTTTGCTTTATTTATCTCACACAGGAGTCTGTAAGAAACTCAGAAAACAGGTAAATTGCATTCAAGAGGTGAACTCTGATCATTTTTTTGGACATGTAAATGGGAACCAAAGGGGAATTCAGCAGTCAATTCATTTTCAGTGCATCTTTTGGATTGATTTAGAAATGGAAGTGATATTGACCTGAACCTGAATAGGGTCAGTATAAATCAAAATGCTAATTCTAGAACTCCAGGTTGGTAAATAATTATGAATTGCAGTATGATAGCCTGTATAAAAAGCAAGCCAAATCCATTGATTTTTTTTTTCCCCCTCCTGAAATATATCATCAAATGTTGTCCATTTTCTCATATATTATACTATTTTTGGACCCAATTTGAATTGCACTTCATGACAATGCATTATAAAAATATAGCATAAAATTGCATTAATTTAAAATGTTCAACAAAGTGTTCACAATGTTCAAGGCGTATATGAGCTTACAGTTTATTTGAAATGTTTCTACCTGTTAGTTTACATGCAAACACTGCTAAACAAAGACAGCCGGACGTACAACATTTCTCCTCATTGTCAAAAGCTGACAGATACTAGTCAGCACTGGGTTGCCATAGAGACCGGGTCAGGAATAAGCCTTCACTTCTCAGATGTCCAAGCCATGCTTATGTCACTTGTGAAATTATGAATTTTGAATACAGGTCAGGAGATGTAGAGATGTATATCTGGGATATATGCTGAGAATTGGAGCATAATGGCAGCTTGCGTTCAGAGGTCCTTGAAATTCACGATTCAATCTTAAAAACAGCCGTTTCAGATGACCTTTTTATTGCGTTTAGGTGTAATTTGTGTATAATTCAAGAGAAAGACCTATAGAAAGATGGGAATGAGAATGAGGGAAATGAAACAAGATGAGCAGTTTTGAATAGAGGAATACAGTAGAAACAACATAGCATAACACAGCCTTGTAAGGAGCTTTTATTGAGCGTCTGTAGGTTTTTAAGCTCTTAGTTATTGTAATTTCAAGCCATCAGCATAAATACTATTTTTTATTATTTTGCCAGATTTTAGTAACGAGGACATTCTGAAATGGACAAAAGAAAGGGTTTATGTGGATAATAGAGCTTTGTCATAAACCTTTCATATGGATCAAGTGCTCCAATCTCTTTGTGTTTCTTCACCAGAGCGGTCTTAAGACTTTAATACTGTAATGTCAACACAAGGATGTTTATTTTCAATTTCATAATTGATGTGCAGGATGACGTTTGATTTGAAATCTTTCCAAATTATTCTGTTTTGTTTATGCTCAGTTTCATAGCTTAAAAAAATGCATTTATACTTTTTTTTTTAATTCACAACATATCTTTCATAAATGAGTGCTTGTTCTCACCTTGAAGCCCTCCGTCCTTCATTTAATTGTCATTAAATAATTCAAACAGCATATTGATTGCGCTTCAGATTTGACCCCTATATAAATTTCTTACCTGATGGCTGACGACGGCTTCCTAATCAGAAATGTTTTATCTAATGGCGTACAGAAATTCATCACTTATTCTCTCAATAACTGCATTTTATGACAGGATCCCTATCATGCCGTCTCCTCGGCTTCACCCTCTCCTGACCTTTGCGATGCCCGAACGTGTCTGGGTTATATATTTTCCATCCTCGACCATTAGCTAGTCCCTAAACCGCTAGTGAAAAGGATCAACTCGGAGCATTTCTACAGTTCATTCATTTTGTTGCTCCCCAGTGATCAGCCGACCTGCCTTTAAATCCCTCTTTTATTGTACACTGCACTGACAGAGGCAGCCTTGTCTTTCATTTCCTTGATGTGCTTTGTACAGCTGTATGGCCTTTGTTTGTATTGATACTAACATTTCCATAAACCACCACCCAGGGGCCAGAAACCATCGACTAACTCTTACCAAATTCAATACACTTTAGCTTATCAACCTCGAAGTTTTAGTTTGGTTTGGCACACGCCGCGCGGAATCCTAACTTCCCGCGGGTCAACGGGGAATCCGATTGGTCTTGATTTCTGATGACTTCCAATTTTTCCTTCTCTTGCCACTTCAGTGCTTCGTTGACTTTCACCTTCTTTTCAGGTTCAACAATGGCAGGATTACTCTTTAAAAAAGCAGGATTTAGCACAGATGAGCATTTAAACTTCGCCCCCTTTGAAGAGGGACATTAATTATCGCCCCTGCAAAAAGAGCCACAAACGCTCTACTCATTACCAATGGAGATGTGCGGGGGTTTGTGGGGGAATTTTCTCCCAAAAAAAAAAAAGTTTCTTGTATTGTAAATGCAAAAATGGTGCCTGACCCTTTTTTTGTGTGCCGCCTAATGGGAGGGTCATATGCTTCTTGGAACTTGGTGGGATCCCGGAGTCAAGCTTTGTAAAATGGGGCCATTGAGAGTTCAGTTTCCGATACATGCTTCAAAGGCGTCAGCTGCATCTTTGATGTGGCCTCTTAAGTGAAGTAATGGAGGAATTGTGGCAGGCTGAAAATAATGGAGGTGAATCTAGCGTCATTACATGCTTCATTTCTTCAAACATTCTAATCCTTCTGATTCCACACATTTATGCTGTCATTCTTAGCATGCATCAATATTTATTACTATACTAATGCACAGGGTTTCGGCCCTAATGCTGAATGCATGTGCGTTTGGTGATTCTTCACACTGGTCTAGTGTCCTCGCTGGTTATGTGTTTTAGTTTAATTCAAAGGGTTCATGTGGAATGTGCATATTGCTTCACAAACGATATGAAACAAAAGCTGAAATGCGTTGTTTTAGAAATCCATTATAGTGTAAGGTCTTTATCACCTGTGTGGAAATGATCTGGAAACCTTACTTTAGGGTTATGATTAAACGAAATTAAATTATTAATTTATTAGTATTATTTCATCATTTTAAACTCTTCACTTCTCTGATTTTCTTTTTTATGTGGCATACCCGATCATGTTTTATGAGGCAAGATGCATTTTAGACACCATTTGTTTCTCAGACTACATAGAAATGATTATTTTGGGATTTCATATTTAAAATATGTTTTCTGTAAAATGTATTTTTTAAAATGTGGTTTCTTTCTGTGAAGCGGAGTGTCCAGCAGACATTACTCCAGTCTCCCGAAGTCCTGTAGAAACTTTTTTTTTTTTAAATCATTTTGTGGTTAACCGGATATATATACGTATCTAAACTCTATTTTATAACTTTCATAGTGGAATGCACGTTAATAAAATTCTGTATTTATTTATTATTTATTTGTTTATTAATTGTTTTTCATTATTAAGGGTACAATTAGTTTAAAAAATTGTTAAACTAATGTTTTTACATAGTTTTATTATTATTGTCATTATTGAACAGTGATGGGAAATTATTATAGCTATTTGTATATTTTATGGATGTACAGTTTGGCATTGAATTAAACACAATTGATAAAAAATAGAAAAATCAAAAAATCAAAAAATAGAAATACCAAAATAGTATTATTTTGTAAAATATATTCCAGTGATAACTTAAAAATATATTTTATTTTTTGCAGTTTTTTCAGGCATCTTTAAATAATATGATATACTTTTTAAAATGTTAGTCACAAATCAAGAAATTGTAGTGTATTCCCATTTTTCTTTAAAATCTTATAACAGCATCTTTAGTACTAATAATGTGTTTATTTTTTCTTTGTGTACTAAATTTGTGGACCTATATTTGATAGCAATCAACATTGGGTCACTTTCTTGTTTCCTTTAACCATAAGACATGCAGAAATTTAAATCCCAAGAAGACAAACGCTGATGTGAGGGTAATTTAAAAGCGAAGTGTGGCTTGTCTCATCATGTTTTGCTGTATTTGGGAGCTATCATTCACTGGCCTGAGTGCGACACACCACGCCTGATGATAACTGGGTCTCCCTAATCTGAATCCGCCATCTCCTCTGATGTGAATGCTTTTAAATGACATTACTGAATCAGCCTCCATTCTCCAGGTCTCAGCGGCAAAAGCCTCATTTATTGTACTTAATGTGCAGATTTATGTAAGGAGACAGTGGTCAACATTCATAAGATATCATTCTTTCTCTCTTTCTCTCTTAACCTCATCTCCCTTTCCTCTTGCCCCCTCCCTCCCTCCCTCCACCTCTATTTTTCGCTGTCTTTCTGCTCTGTTAGATTGAGCTCAGCATGCAGTGTAGGGTGACTGAATGAAACAGGCCAATAGGAGGCATAGGTAGACCGTGGAAATTAGAAGTGCTTTAAGGCCAGCCTTTAACAAGACAATGACTTTCAGAATGCAATGCAGCAAATCCAGACAGAACAACAGATCATACCTTGTATGCATAGAGGTGTGTATATATATATATATATATATATATATACATATAATTTTTTTTAAAATTCTGTTTCAATTTATATGTTGTTTCCAAATAATAATAATAATAATAATATTAACAACAACAATAATAATAATAATAATAATAATAATAATAATAATAATAATAATTTTACATCTTTTTATTAATTTCAAAATCTATTCATACAACACATATAGCAAATATATGTTTTTGGTGAAGTGATCATATCAGCAAAACTACAAATTAGATTATATATATATATATATATCTGTATCTAATTTGGGCTGCACGGTGGCGCAGTGGGTAGCACGCTCGCTTCACAGCAAGAAGGTCGCTGGTTTGAGCCTCAGCTGGGTCAGTTGGCGTTTCTGTGTGGAGTTTGCATGTTCTCCCTGTGTTCGCGTGGGTTTCCTCCGGGTGCTCCGGTTTCCCCCACAAGTCCAAAGACATGTGGTATAGGTGAATTGGGTAAGCTAAATTGTCCGTAGTGTATGTGTGTGAACGAGTGTGTATGGATGTTTCCCAGTGATGGGTTGCAGCTGGAAAGGCATCCGCTTCATAAAAACATGCTGGATAAGTTGGCGGTTAATAAAGGGACTAAGCCGAAGGAAAATGAATGAATGAATTATCTAATTTGTAGTTTTGCTGATATGATCACTTCACCAAAAACTTATATTTGCTACATATTTTCATGTATTGTATGAATAGATTTTGAAATTTAAAATGTAATAATAATAAGAATAATAATGTAAAATAATAATAATAATAATAATAATTATTATTATTATTATTATTATTATTTTGAAACAACATATCAATTGAACCAATTAATAATAAAAAAATAAAATATATATTTCAGCTTGCCTCACCAAAAACATATATTTGCTACATATTTTCATGTGTTTTATGAATAGATGAATAGATTTTGAAATTTAAAATGTGCAATTTTATTCTAATTATTAACATTTATTATTATTATTATTATTATTATTATTATTATTATTATTATTGCTTTTATTATTATTATTATTATTATTATTATTATTATTATTATTATTATT
>CAIGQV010000641.1:12734824-12787178 GCA_903798115.1 Danio jaintianensis
ATTATTATTATTATTATTATTATTATTATTATTATTATTATTATTATTCTGAAACAACATATAAATTGGAACAGAATAAAAAAATTCTACATATTTTTATGTGTTGTCAATGAATGTATAATATTTATTTATTATTATTATTTTTTCAGTGCATGTTTTAAATGGTATTTTTAGTCTTTCAGTCAGCTACATTTTCTCCACCATTGAGAGATTATTGTTTATTTTTTGTGAGAACCCTAACACAACACTTCTTGAAGTGATTTTTTTGTTTGAGTGATGAACGGCGTGAAATTTAGCATCTGATTTATGAGTAGTATCATGCACACGAAATGACTAGAAGAGAGAAAAATCCTAAATGAAACTCAGTACAACCGCTTCCCATGATGCTCCTTTGACAGAGGGTTCATATTATCATATCTTACATAGTTAAAATAAGGTGAGCTTGTCACAGCATTTATGAAGGATAAGATTCACTCCCGTTTAGATGGCTCATGACTAAAAGGAAAGCTTTAGATGCTCTGTTGGAGAACAAAGAGAAGCCTTGTAGGAGAAGTGTGAGGAAGACATGCTTAATTACATCAGCTGCTGTGAAAACCAGTGCTGGTCTTTAATTTATGATGCTGGTGGGAGAAGGAGACTGTTTTGAAGACTGGGATGCCAGAGACTGAGCTGAGAGAAAATGATTCAAGAGGCTGAGGAAGAATTAAAGAGCTTTGAAATGGTCAATGCTGCTTTTAGCTACCAATGGAATCAATGCAAATCACTCTGATGTTCTGTAATATAAGGTGTTTGTTCATAACTACACTTGCATGTCCTGAAGTTTGAGGTGGCTCCGGTTTTAGGCTTTTATTTACTGTTCACACAATTGAACACCGTCTTCAAAATGGTATCGTAAAAAACACCCTTTTAGAAATTGGTAAATTTGGTTAATAATCGTAAATTTGACAATTAGGAAATGGCAAGTTATATATTTAAACTAAAAGTAACGAAAAGTAATTTTTGGTTACATTTTCATGTGTTAGCGATGATTAAGATAACTAGTAATAGCAATAGTAGTAATAGAAGTTGAACTTAGTATCTGTATACCTATAAAATTCTGTATACCTAATCAAATCACGAAATAGACTGTTGTCTGTGAATATCAGACCGCAAGAGGTGGTTTACTACATGCACATTGATGTGGTGTCAGCCTTTGCCATCTTAATATTTTAGGACATAAACTTAAATTCCATTTTATGTGTCAAAATCATTATCATATAACGAACACATAAAATCAAAGCATTTTAACAAAATTCCTCAAAATTAAAGCCCAGTTTAATTGTACTTTTTTGTTTAATTTGAGAAAAAATATATAATATTTCATAGAGTGCCAAAATTTAAGTCCTTTAATTATTCTTAAAACTGATTTCCTGATTTCAGTTAGTAGGACTTGCTTTGATTACAATTTTTTTCTTTTAAAATTCCAGACTCCAGAAAAGTAAACAATGGAAAAAAAATTTTTAAGTTGTTAAAAAATTTATAGAGCCTTATGATTAGTTTAAATAGATGACTAGAAATAATTAGTTAATTAAATAAGTTATTTAATTAGTTAAATAGAAACAAAGAAAGCACCAATAACTAATTGATATGCTATATGAATACCAATCAGAAGTCTTTATACAAATTTTACAGAGGATTTGTTTAGAATGCAGAGCTTTTACATTTTCTTGTAGATTCTACAATTTGTTTTAGCTTCAGTGTTAAATTTCAGAGAAGTTGTTTAACGTAACGTACATATCTAGAATTATCTCCGAAATTAAGTTTCATCTCAGTTTTTGAGCTGAAATAATGTTTTTGAAAGAAGAAAAACCCTGTTTTACCCATTTGTTTCACAAACCTCCTGTTTTTTCTCTTTTCCAGATATGGCTAACATTGTATTTATACGAGTCTCAGGCATTATTTATAACGTAGGTGGCTGCTGGGTATTCATCTAAGAGTGCGTATCTTCCTGAGCTTAGCATGCTGGGATAGAAAGGCATACTAGAGCCTCGCACCTTTAGCCTGGGTATCAGTATGACAGCGGAGTCTCCATGCAACGTGCTTTAAAGATGAACTGTTTAGTGTGATCCGAGCCTGTACGGGGTGGAAGGCCTCGGGCGAGGAATAAGACATGCTCCGCTTCAGGTGCTGTGTGGAAAACAGAAGATGAGCTCCATTGTCTCCTTTGCACAGGTAAAGAGCATAGAGAAGCATAATGGCTTGCGTTAGCCTTTCTCCCAGAGCTAGCTGGCCCTGGCGTAATGCTCGTAGGTTAGATGCTTAAAACCAGAGGGCATTCAGATCAGAGGACATTTGTTCCCGCAGCTGTCTTGCTGTGGCCTAGCGGGGCCCCTACGTCATTTGTTTCCCATTTCTGTGTCAAAAATTTCGTATCTGGGGAGGAGTACTTTACCCTCAGATTTCATTTATTTCCCTAAACATACGTTCAGCCATTGTTTTTCTCCGGCTCTCTCCTTTTTCGCGGTGGACTCCATTGCTTCAGTAAGATGGATGGCGAGTGTGTAAAGGAGCTGACATCACAACACTTACTGGGAGGCAGCGCAAGCAGCCCCCCGGTGACCTGCGATTCAAGCCCCAGATTATGGTTGTTCATTGTTTGTTTCTTTTTCCTTGTTCGGCCTCGCCGACAGTCTGCTGTCCTATCAGAGCGCACAGATTAAGGGTTTCTTACTAAAGACTTAAGTAAACTCAAGTAAAGAGAACATAAAGATTGATTTGTTCTTTACACTTTCGGTCAGTTTTAATGATCATCACTAGAGTTAAACATGTTTAAGTAGGGCTACAGCTAAAGATTTATATTATGTTTTGTTTTGATTGATTGTAATGAAAAACTTGTTGTTATTCAGTGTTGGAGCTTTCCTCCAAACATTTGAAGGTTATAAAAAACAACTATAAACACTTAATATAAACAGTGCAAAACATTACACACTTAAACAAAAAAAGTATATTGTTGTTCCATTTAAAGCAAAACTTAAAATCGCAAAATTTAAAAATAATAATAAAGCAGCTGTGTTTTTACTGCACAGTGTGAAATTTTATTCGGTAATCAAATAAATGATTATTAATTATAGAATCACTTTTGTCATTTTTTTTACAACTAGCAATTATTTAGATTATTTTGAGTCAGTTTTTATTATAATCTGTTGATCAAAAGTGACAATTTGAAGGCTGTGAACATAGTGAATTTATGTATGCGGCTATAGCCTCTATTATATGCAAAACAGTACACTAACAAATTGCAATATACAATATACAAATTGCTCAGTTAAAAATGGCAATAAAGCAGCTACTCTGTGTTCTAAATGATGTGTCATATGCATTTTGTCCATAAATATGCACTATTCGGTACTGCAGAATGACATGAGCTGCAGATGTTTTCTGTGCACAGATGCAATTAACTCATAATCAGATTCACTTATGATTGCTATTGATTTTAATTGAATTTATTGATTACTTCATTCATATTTTCAGTCTTATATTAATTAGCCATCTTTCATATATATTTAATTAAACAGCTCTCTGTTTTGTGCAATTCCCACACACATGCAAGTAATAATTTACAATTAAAGGCAATGCTAATAACACATAAAATCAATCCAGTCACTTTCAGTCATCTCTGTCAGGCTGAATAATCGAAATCCCATGAGACAGTGTACACAATTAGAACAATATGTCTTCATCATTTTCCGCTTTTATAACTTATGCAATTTTAGCATTTACAGTTTTGTGGCTTTTTAAAAATTCCACCCATGCCCATTTTGCTTGAACTGAAGCTTGAAGTCCACTGTGTGTTTTCACCAGACGCGGTTGCAAAAGAGAGCACAGGATTGACTCATATCAATGATTTATATTCCCTGTGTGATTGGATACTCATGATTTTTACATGGCCAACAATCTGTTGTGGTGTGAGTGTTATATATAACTCGGTCATTTCAGTTTCCACTACAGCAGAGAATAATGTAGATTACTAGTTTGGTACTGACTTTTAAAAGTGGGAAGTGGGAACATTGACTAAATAGGCCAAATCAGACAGATTGAAGCCTGTGCACTCGTTCTGAGAAATTACATCTAATCTACAGATATATTCTTAACAAGTGGTTCTCAAGTGCTGTCTCACTCTATAAAAATGGGCTTTACTGTTCTGACAGTAGGGAAAAAACTCTGCTAAATGCAGATAATAAAATGCTGTATATAAAAAGGTGCAAAAACACAACTAATTTGATAACACTATTAATGTAATCACTTTAACACTTTAAAATAATGGTCCATTAGTTCAAGTATTTACTAACATGAACAAGCAATGATCGATACATTTTTTACAGTATCTTTGTTAACGTTAGTTATTGAATATAAAAATGCTCATTGTTAATTTATGTTAACACACAGTGCATTAACTAACGTTAACAAGCACAGCTTTGGATTTTAATAATGCATTAGTAAATGTTGGACTATAAATACATTAACTAACATTAACTAATGGACCATTATCTTTTTAAGTGTTACCATGTACACTAATATTTAGCAAAATAAATCATTTCATTAATATTTTGTATATTTTTCACTGTGATGACTAAAATCTAAAATGTGATGACTAAAATGGAGTGTGAATTTTTTTGTATTTTAGTTTTTATTAATTTTGACTAAATAGTGTTTTAACATTCAAAATAGAGTTTTAGTATGAAGCTATAATTCTTTTGAATATATTGTTTTACTTTCATATGTTGCAACTTCAATGCTATTGGGTGGCATTTAAGTTGAAAACCACAGATTTATGGCATTTCACTGCAAATTCACCTGTCACTGGGCAGAAGCGAGGCAAATTGGGTTGAACGTGGACAGGTTGCTTGACATTTTTGTTTACTCTTGTATGATAAACAATTTTGCTTCTTTGTTGGGGTGCCACTTGATGTCCGATGTAAAATCTATGTCCTGAAGCAAAACCAGAGGAGAAGCACGGCTCTAAACAACACATTTCTTTCTAGTGTTGATGAGAACACCCAGGATTTGACTAGTTCCACCTCACAAATGATAAGGTGAAGCTTTCATCAGAATATATCCCCCTCTCTGGCTGTCCTGCTGCTGTTGATCTGATCTGGGCCAGTCGGTACTTGAGCAAAGAGGCTTTGGACTTCACATGAACAGCAGGTGTGCTGCCCTCTGAGTCAATTTCCCACCTATGGCTATATCCCACGGCGACTTCTCAGCATTGCAATATCTTGCACTGATATTCCTACCTCCTCTGAGGTCACGCTATATATTATTGTAGTGCTGTTTGGGAGATTGCACTTTCTTTCTTGTCTTGTTTTTTTATTTATTTTTATACATGTGAATTCTGATTGTGCGGCCTGACTTTTTGTGCTTGCTTTGTCTTGTTTTGGTGATGGACAGAGCCCCCTCCAAAGCTTTAGCCAGCGGATTTAGCATGTTTCTTTTCTTACGCAAGCTATTATGAAAATAATTCCCTCTGACATACTTTTCTGACTGTGTTGTTTTGATGTTTACTGTGGATCAAATGAGATTGATTATCAGATCTGTTTCCATTGTGGACGTATGCCGATATTAAAAATATCGTGATAACAAACGCGCACAATATTGATATTGTGGGTACTTCAAATTACAGTGTTTTTATTAATTATTTATTATTTAAACTTTTGAAAATAGTGCCCTTTTTAGAATATTCAGATTGTTGTTTGGGGATTGATGGTTCATCAAAGCACCAAATGCTTGAAGATTTTTTTTTTCAAACATTGGCAGATTACAACATGGGAAATTCTGTGACTGTTTATAGACCTTTTGTTTATTAACTCTGCAGTAATGTTCCATTTGTTAACATCAGTGTTAATTTAACTAAAGTCATTGTAATGCCTTAGTTAATGTCTAATAATGCATTAAAATCAAAAGTCGTAATAGTTTTATTAAATGGAATTAATAACTAATACAATTCTGTTTATTTTTTATTTATTAACTTTAACATATAACTGTAATATGGCTGTTTTTCAATGTTACTTTTAATGCATTAACTAATGTTTAATGAGACTTTATTGTAAAATGTTGGCCGTAGTGTATGTGTGAATAAGTGTGTATGGGTGTTTCCCAGTACTGTGTTGCGGCTGGAAGGGCATCTGCTGTGTAAAACAAATGCCAGAATAGTCGGCAGCTCATTTTGCTGTGGCGACCCCTGATAAATAGGGGACTAAGCCGAAGGAAAATGAATGAATGAATGAATGTTACCTTATTCTACTTTATCATCCTTTTGCAATTTATTTTACAACATTTATCTTCTCTGAACATATAAAAATAGTATTTTTTGGTTATTATACCTGTTAATGTAACCTTTTTTTTGCAGATTAGGTTAATATTTTGTGATAATACCAACTGTTTCAGCAATTAATTGTAACAAAACAAATCTGATAATTGCAGAAGCCTATTCCATTGCTAGAAAAACAAAAGACAACAAAGTTGTTTTAGTGTCAGAAAGCCTGAGTCCGTATCCAACGCTGAGCTGCAGTCTTCAGTCACCTTGAGATCTCCATGGTACCACTTCATCTTCCACTCTTAATGACTTAACTCATCTAATTATTTGTTCAGTGAGAAGTCAATTAGAAGATTCCCCAGGTCTTGAGCGACTGTTGATGTGAATGAAAGGTCTAAACTAGGCACAGACGAGGAAGAAAATGTCTCTAAATGACTCTGAGAATCACTATGATATTGCCACAACACTGTTTAGTTTGTAACCGAATGCGTTCATAAATGTAATGGGAAAAATATGAAGCAGATGAAACTATGTCATTTACAATAATTCAGACTGTCTTTGTTGTTCCACTTCAGTTGCTTTTAAACACGCGCTGGAATTAGTTAAAAAATGAGGGCAGAACACATTGTGTTCATTTCCAAACTGAGCATCAATTTGAATCCAGCCTCACATTCAGTATTAATTTCTCATCAGCTTAGAAATAATCTCTATTAGTTTGGATTTGGCGACCCATTAAAGCTGATTTTTGCTTGTACCATATGTAGATTTAGCATTAGCCCATAATCCCGAGCTCGTCTGCTACTGTACTCGCCCCGCGCGCATGTGTCTTGTCAAAACATAATCTAACATGTGTGATAGCATCATTGGGTTTTTCAGCAAACAAAAACAAGCCGAGTCGTGACAAAAACAAAAATATCTTTGCCTCTGCTTCGCTACTTCACATCGGGCACCGATACAAAACCAAGCTAATTATTTACATGTTGAAAATAAGGAACGAGCACGACCTAAGATTTTTCTCATTTTCATCAAAGCAAACCTCGGGGTTTGCGTTTAATTAAAAGTGAAAGCCTGGTGCATGTAGGCATTGCATGGGCGGTGCATGAAATAAGCAGACTCACAAAGGTCACGCTATGAAAGAAAGGCTCATGTGTAATGATTGGCCACTAGCCCTCAGTCGTTCATAGAGAAATAAAGAGAGAGAGAGCGAGAGAGATGGAGAAGTGTGCACGCGTGAAGCAGCCTCACAAATGTCGTAATGTGTGTAGCCACATGGCTCAACTTTCAAAGGGACTAATTAATAAAACAGCATTGGCCTCCTCATGTTGCTTGTCAGTGTGGACAAAAGCAGGCCTGTTAAGCTCCGGACGCCCCTATTCCCCTGCCAGATAACTCAAGCCGGCCAAATGATGGGAGGCCCTATTTTGCCATGGGCAAGGCAATCGCTAATCAGCTGTTAATGAGCTTAATTAGACGTTAAAATATCTCAGCGTATCAAACAGGTCTGTGTTTGACGTCTCTGATGCGCTGCCAAGCTTGCTTTGAAAACGAACTGCATGCAAATCAGTTTAATTGCTGGGAAGTCTGTGGATTTCCTATATTTTCAAAAAGGAAATGTTTACTTATATATTTGATTTTTCTTTATAATCATTAAATTTATGTCAGTATATTTTTATATCTTCCATCTTGTTGGAAAAACATGTCTGAGAGATAATTTGTTGCTGCTTGCAAGTTTTATGACACATTCAAACACCAAAAGCGTGATGTTGCAGATGAAATTTTTTTTATTGCTTGTTTCATCTTGTCTGATGAAAAAAATGATACAGTGCTAATAGGTTGATGCTTTTTTTTGTTCAAATGTACAAATTTGAAACGTGTTATGAAATTACATTTTCAAAACAGCCATACCATTATGGCTTGCATCTAAAGGTCTGTGATGTTTAATCATGACTCTTGTTTTGGACTCATCATGACCAAGCACTTGTTGAAAAAACCGACAGACACAAGGACACAAATTCTAAATTGTTATGTTTTTAGTTGATTTACTTTCATGTAATTCTAAATCTGTGTGACTTTGTATAACAGAAAGAGAGAAAAGCAATATTCTCCGTGTCATTAAGTCTGTAGTACTAACATACTTTTATTGTGAATATACAGCAGCTAAATAGTTAATTTTACAGACAGAACAGTTTTAACAGGAGTAAATGCTTTTTGTGTGAACTGTACATTTAAGAGTATGTTTACATGACAACAAAACTTTTTTTCCTTGCGCTTTTGAAAAAAACAAACAAATAATAATATAGACGACAATCATCAGAATGATCCCTTTTCACATGTATCAACTAAAAATGCTGGCTTTTATTCTGTGCCAGGCCAGTATCTGGCAATGTCACTTTTTTTGTAAAGCAAGACTATAAATTGCGCAAATATGCTCCTGTAGTCTACCTTTTTTGTTTTGGGTGTCAAGTTTTTGCTAATGCCTATAGATTGAACACAAAATTGAATTTTCACTATAAAGTTTTTTTATATGCGTCCAAAATTCTGTAGTCAATTAAATGAGTAGCCTAAAATGATTTATACTTACACTGAGGCTTTCTATAAATGGTTTTTTTTTTGTTAATTCTACAGTTTTATTTCTTCATCAATATGAGAAAATATTTACACCGCGGGTATCTTTTCTTTTCTTTTATTTATTTTTTGTTAATTCTAATTTTACAATAATTCAATTTCTTCAGAATCCAGCTCTGTGTGCTGCATTGACTGTTAAAAGCTTCCACTATGCTATAAACAAAATTTTCCTGCATTAATTGCAAGCTGCAATGCTTGTACCCCTCAGTACATCGCCAATTTGGCCCTGACCTGGTACTGACCTCTCCAAGTGCCTGTGCTGGAGGGGACAGTGTGTTCACCCAAAAACTCAGACATGCACACACACACACACACACACACACACACACACACACACACACACACAAAAATCTAATAAAGCATATTATGGAAATGGAACGTGTGCAAGTGAAAAGAGAGCAGATTTATTCCCCTCTCCGCCTTGCTAATATGTTTATACATGATGCCGTATAATGACATATAATAATAATTATATGATATATAATGATAATTGAACAGATGCTCAATGGCAACAGGGCTAGAAAATACAGCTCTGTGTTTGTAGGCCAGACTCACATTGATTGCTATAACAGCGGCACACAGTCGTTGACAGGGATCTCGCTGAGGAAATGAAAGCGAAAGGCCTGTTCTGTAGTGGCAAACCACTCTGCAGAAACGTCAATATTTTAATCTTCCACGTTAATCATTTTCATCAGGCCGGTTGCATCTTAATGTGCGACCAAGTTTTGAGTTTTTGTCCCTCGGATTTGATTTACGAGCTTCATTTTATCAATTGATAATGCATGAAGACTGCTGCTTGGTAGCTGCTGTCCGTTTCTTTTCAGCGTACTCCGAGAAATCAGGTCTTTGTGAAGTGGCGTGTTCTTCGGTGATAATGCAGCTTTTATTCGGAGTGATGATTCACTTTAGGGTTGATATGCTGTGACTGAAAGCAGCCGCTGTCAGTAAGATGGGCAGATGTATCAGAGATCCCGTGACTTTAATTGTGTTGATTATTGGAGATCTTTCATAGTTGTATTGACTGGCTGTCCCACCACTGTTACTCACCTGATCGTTTCATTGTTTAAATGTAGATGTTTATGGATATCGAACACTGCCAGCGTAATGCAAGATGAGAAACAAACGTACAGCTGGACGTGAGAGTGATGGGGGCAATTTGTGAATACTGGAAGGTATAATTCGGTTATGCATTTGCATGCTCAGAGGAAAAGTTTAATCAAATGTATATTTAATCGAATATATATATATTTATATATGATGAAATGGTCTTTTGAGAAAGTACATGCTGAAGTTAAAGTCTTTATATTACTGAACCTGTAGCTAGATATTTTATAGAAGAGGAGATATGTCAGGGGGAGTTTTAAAATCTTTTAGATTTACTTGTTTATTAGGGCTGAGAGAAAAAATGAAATTTAAACTAAAACAAATGTATATTAAAAAATACATTTGTATGGTTATTAATTTTGATATAATTTAAAAGGTATTTTTTATGGTTGTTTTGAATTTTTTAGTACTCATAATATTAATGTTATTATTATTTGTATTATTATTATAGCATGTTCATGTTTTAGTATGTTCATGTTAAATATCTTATAAATTGCCAATATTCATTAATTTATTCATTCATTGATTTTCCTTCAGCTTAGTCCCTTTATTCATCAGGGGAGAACATGCGAACTCCAGACAGAAATGCCAACTGGCCCAGCTGGGACTCGAACCAGCGACCTTCTTGCTGTGAGGTGACAGTGCTAACCACTGAGCCACCGTATGGCCATTGGCAATATTATTAATATATTTTGTATTATTATAACACTCTAAAACTCCCTAAGAACTCAAACAAATTATTAATGAAGTGAATTTATTACATTAAAATATGCAGTCTGTTTTAAACTCATCATAGAAAAGGTCTGCATTGTGATTCTGGTTAGAGAGACCTTCAAAAACTTTTGTTAAATAAATTGTTATATGTGTTTAATAATTGCTCTTATGCCCAAGGAAGCCTTTTTGTTTTTAAAAGTTCAGTGAAAAACAGCATATCGTGAAATATTATCATTTAAAACAATATTTATATTTCATGTAATATAATAATCATGTAATATATTATATAATAATGTAATATAACAAATTTAAATGTAATATATTTGAATTTTCTGGATTTGTTGAATTTTTTGTTATTATTCCAATATTCAGTGTCACGCAATCTTTTTGATTGAGCATTTATGTGAAAAGATATCTCTGCATCTTTGCTAAAAAAAGTATTACATTTGCTTAAAAAAAATTGATGCTATTTTAGTCTCTGCATCAATTAAATTCCAAGTGTTTTGATATTCAAAGAAAGCATATAAATGCTGCCTTAAAATGTCTGCATAGTTTTTAAAAAAATAACATTTGTTTCATTGTCAAACACAAATTGTCATTTCAGCCTAATAGATATATTTATGTAAAAACAAACTTAAAAAAAAAAAATCTTTTCTGATCTGTATTAACTCATTCATTCATTTTCTTTTCGGCTTAGTCCCTTTATTAATCAGGGGTCGCCACAGCGGAATGAACTGCCAACTTATCCAGCATATGTTTTACGCAGCGGATGCCCTTCCAGCTGCAACCCATCACTGGGAAACACACTCATTCACACACATACACTACGGACAATTTAGCCTACCCAATTCACCTATACCACATGTTTTTGGACTGTGGGGGAAACCGGAGCACCCGGAGGAAACCCACGCGAACACGGGGAGAACATGCAAACTCCACACAGAAATGCCAACTGACCCAGCCGAGGCTCGAACCAGCGACCTTCTTGCTGTGAGGCGAACGTGCTACCCACTGCGCCACCGTGACGCCCCTCTGTATTAACTACTAAGTTTAATTTTAGTTTAAATGATTGCAAACTACTTGCTGACAAATGAGTAAATCCTAGTGATATAGAGATTTATAATGCATAATAATTAATTCAATATGTGTATTTTGTGGCAACATTGTGATCATCAATACAGCATGTCATGATTCTTGTTCTAAATATGCTTGACATGATTTGGTATATTGTTTCCCTGAATGATATTTTATTGTGTCAGAATTCAATTAAACAGGACACAGACACATGTCAGAAAAAAAAGCTTTATTGTGGTCAGTTGGCAAATAAAAATTGAGTTTGAAATGGTCTTGAAATAGATTTGTGAATCATTCTGCAGCCATGTTATCAGTTTGTGGTATTTTATATCCACTGCCTCTTTTTTTTTTTTTCAGCACAAGTGTAAAATGCAATTTCTGAAGCAGCATGGCAGCCGGTGGCGCGCCGGTGTTGATGTATTACGGATTCATGCGGTGTGAATCTCCTCTGCTGATTCCTGTCTGGGCCTCATTTGCTTTGGAGGGGGAGAAAACATGCAATTTTGCTTCAGTCTCCCTGCGAGCAGCGAGACCTAACCGAGTTCAGACCTTGTGTTACAGAGAGAGAGAGAGTGAGAATCTTGGATTTTACTAAAAAAGTTGATTTTAGTAAAAAAAAAATATGATGAGCTAACTTTCAATACCACACAATCTCTTTGTGGTCAAATAATTGATCTAAAGTCCTGTTTGTGGAAATAATTAAATCTAAATCAATGTTTGGCATAGCACGGAGACTGCAAAGGAACCAGACTGCTTATAATGCTGATGCAACATACGTTTACTCAACTCTGCAGTTTTTAATGCATTCCCTACATTTACTCACAGATTCTCTTTGCCAAAGAGAAACTCTCGACCTTTACACCACAACATCAAAAAGTCAAGGTCATTTTTGTGGGGGTACTTAATAGTATTCACCCTGACCTGCAAATAAAGTTTCTGCCCAGCCAGTGCTGAATTCTGATTTGATCAGCAAGCCCCTCAAAGGTCAGTCTGAGCATTATTTCATTTTTTGGGTCTGCGCCGGATTCTTTGTGTGAGATCTGAGATGTTAAATTAAGACGTATTGATCTGTGTTTACTGTTGGGCTGGTTAGTAAGTGAATGCACCTGTATTATGCTTTTGGTAAATCAAAATAGAACAGATAGCATGAACAAATATAAATATGTGGTTGTGCAGATCTGTTTGAAACCAGCTTGAGATAAAACGTTTCGTTTTAGTTATGTATAGTTTATGTAAGTTATTTTGCAAAATAAATCTAGTCAAGTAGGCCTAAAACAATTAGTGGACCATATCAGCATCAAATATTTGCTGCATATACTTTTTTGTGTTGTTTTAATAGTTTTTATTACTTTTGATTGATTAAACTTTATGAAAAATATTTAAAATTTGCATTTTATTTTAAATGAATTGTTCTGAAGTATTTTATTTCATCTTTAGGTTGAGTTATGTATAGAAATGTATATGTAGGGGACAAGATATTTAGCAAAATGTATCTAGTCAAGTAGGCTTGAAACAATTACTTAACATTATTAGCATTAAATATTTGCTGCATGTACTTATTTTTGTGTTGTTTTAATAATATTATTACCTTTGATTAATTGTATAAGTTATTAATAATAACTTTATAAAAAAATAATTGTATATATATATTTAAAATATTTAATTTAATTGAATTATTTAATTTAATTTTATTACATGTTATTTAATTTAATTTAATTTAATTTAACATTTAAATTTAAAATTTTAAAATTTTAAAATTTAAAATTTTTAAATTTCTATTTCACCAGCCTGAATTATATGCCTAGCAATATATGTCATTTAACACATTGTTAAACTTAATTAAAACTATTTTATCTCTTAAAATAAACAATAAAAAAAATTTAAACAAGCTAACTTGATTGAAATGTAAGGGTGTTAATACACAGCTAGTTATTAGTATAAATTTGTTTCAATGAGCAAATTGTTAGTAGTGACCTTAAAGTGAACCAGCATTCAGGATGTGTATTTAAATGTTTTAATTTGATGTTTTCACAAAGAGGAAATTAAAGGAAGAGCGTATGCTAGAAAACCAGAACCATGCACAAGCTATTATGGTAAATAAAATATCACTGTAGCTAAGATGCACATCTGACAATAGATTTATTGCTTGGTTTGTTTGTAGTGGCTTTTTAAAACGGGTATATTGTGCTCCATATCTTGAGACAAAAATGGTCAAAATATAGGAAGAATATGCTTTGTGCACTAATGTGGCTTTTAGACATTGAAGTTGATTTTGTGCAGCAGATGGTGACTTTAAGATACGTGATGTGTGAGACGTTGTCAACACTTTCCCAGTAATTGTCAGTAATTTCAGTATTTTCTGAAGTTTTTCTTCATGACAGATATATGCAGACAAAGTTTCAACACGGAAATAAACGGAAGTGCTTCGTACAACTTATTATGCTTGCAGTGCAGTTCTGTGCAGACTCATTTCCATGAAGTTTTAGCACACGTCACAATCACAAGCTATCAATCCCTATTTCTTCTTTATATATTCGGTTTAGTTTGTCGCTGATATTTTATTTAGCATTAGACTCCTGATATCTATCGCATTAAATTACGGAATATTCCCTGGAAATAGGGATTCTTATTGCTTCGGCCTATCTCTAAATTCAGACGAGCTGGCAGGGATTAGACTGCATGGAGAGGATTATCTGCATGTCCGTTCAGTTTTTCCTGTTAGAAAGTAAAAAAAAAAAAAAAAAACAAGGGTAAAAAACAAAAGTCCAGCTGTTCCTATTTAGCCTGTGCTTCTGTATGTTTCCCCTACTAAAAAAGTCTGTGTGTTTAACATACGCAACAGACTGTGTTAAATGCTTTTGAAGGCTAAGCCAATTAAAAGCGAGTCAAGTATTAATTCTGGGGACTGTTGTGACTACATGCACGAGCTGCTGGGAGGTGATGAGACTTGAGTGTGTCCCATCTGACTCGCCACCATGTAAAGTGAATCAGGACGCAAAAGCGTAACACAGCCCGAAGAGGATTATCCGGGCCTCACAGCCCTGCATCCAGAAATCAAGTCCATTGTCTTCGGCACATTTGAATAACAATGCACGACGTAAGCTGACTTTTTTTTTTGGATTGTACACCAGCGGGCACAGCATGGAAATGTAGTTGTTTGGAACGTGGCTGGAGTCTATGAAACAGACGGCAGCGTCAGGAGATAAGCGCCTGCTGAGCTGGTACAAAACGGCCCGTGACGGGTCTCGCATGTGCAACACGTTTTCACTCCCAACGTGTCACATTTTGACGATTGGTGAGAACCCGTTGGCGTCACTATTTTAATGCGCTGGGTGCCCCTTTGGCATCATCTTTCAAAGTGAAGCGTGCTCCATTATTTTCAGCTGTTTTCTTTATGCGTCAGCTCCAGACATATTTTAATTTTGCATGCATTTGTAAAAGTAGAAATAGTTTTTAAACTCAGAAATGAAAAGTATGTGATTAATTACTCACCCTCATCTCAGTTCCTTTGTTTGACTACGAAACACAAATTAAGATATTTTAGATTCAATCTGAGAGCTCTCTGGGCTTCCATATAAAGAAATGGTCCTGAGACGTTGAAAGTCCAGAAAAGGAACCAAAAACATTCTATCTGACTTCAGCAGTTCAACTGTAATCATATGAAGCTCCAAGAACACTTGGTGTCTATGGCTTAATGAAAAGCAATAGACTAAGTTATATAACTGTACTCTATCCCTAAATGTCTAAAATGCAAGTTTTATGCTTGAATTCACAGGAGATCAGTAAGTGAATAAAATATTATAACTCAAATCAGTATATCACACTTATTTCACTGTTTACTAATAGAAATTTAACAAATAACTTAAAATTACAAGTCTGATTTTAATTTATTGTAAGAAGATAACACTTGTTGGGAATAAAAACTCATACTTGCGCATCGATGGATTTGCTCTTCAGTGTTCAGCAGTGAAAATTAAACCACACTGAGCTGAACTTATTTGAACTTTAACTCTGAAAACTGGACTGACACAGTTTCAATTTCAGTTTACTAGAACTTCTATGTTAAGCTGCTTTGACACAATCTACACTGTAAAAGCGCTATAGAAATAAAGATGAATTGAATTAAATAATGTTACGGTTACAACGTAACCCTCGTTCCCCGAGGGGGGGAACGGAAATGCTATGTGGAAAAACGTCCACTATGGGGATTTTGTCAGAAAGCCAATCATTTGAAGAAAAATAAAACGGGCCAATGAAATGCCAATGAGTTGGCGGTGTCAGTGCACACAGCTGGCAGCAATCACAGTCAGTTAGTGAATAAGAATGCCAGCTGTGCATCGCAAAAACACCTTTTCTAGCTGAAGAAGCCGAACTACAGCTGTCAGCTAAGGCGCAATCACTGTGGTGAAGGCACATAGCATTTCCATTCCCCCCTCAGTGAACGAGGGTTACGTAGTAACCATAACGTTCCGCAACGGGAGGGGAACTTCAATGCTATGTGGAAAAACTTCCACTATAGGGAAATGTATGGAAAACGCCACAGTGATTGAACCTTACCACGTCACTGGTGGGAGGTTTGCCAGGCTCCGGCATGAACGCACCATCATCACCAGAGACGCAGCCCTCCAACGTGTCCCCTGGTCCTTACTTACCTGTGAAGCGCTTAAAGGGGTGGTCCACTACGATATCATATTTTAAACTTCAGTTGATGTGTAATGTTGCTGTGTGGACATAAACAACATCTCTGAATGTAAGATGCTCAAAGTTTAATGCAAAGGGACACAGCTTCCACAATTGGTCGCAGTTAAGTGCTGGATTCAGCCAAAAACTTCTCCTCAAAGCCACAACCTGTAAGTAGTTCTTTTTGTTAAAATTGATATCTTACATGCATAGTTTCTAGCGTTCATTGTAGGCTATGTTGTAGTAAGGACGTAAACAAGGATATAAACAATAAGAAACGCGATTTGTCACTAGCTATTATTATTAGCAATTACCAATGAGCAATGAGAACGGGGTGTGTGGAGAGTTTGGTTTGGTGCAGACGGGAGGGTGCAGGAGATGGGTGTGAAATACGAGAGACTCTCTGGAAAAACGGGAGTTTGGCGGGTATGATTTAGCTACAAACATATGTATCTGTTTTACCCCTGTAAACATCCACAATCGTCAACAGCGATCGCAATGTATCGGTATGCGTCAGCATTCCGTGAGTTTTACATTTGAAATAATGGAGTATATTATGTACAGACATCCCAAGTCTCCCTGAGGTGCCGCCGCCACCCCCTCCCCTACTTGTTTACTAAATGTAAAACAAGAAAAAAGGATGTACAATACTGCGGTCAAGCCTGTAACACTTCAGAAAAACAGTCAAGACGGCTGCAGTGCATTGTTGAGCATGCATACTATTACGGTAATTTCGTGAACCGTTTTACTCAGAATAAAGAAAATATCACATCATATAATTTATTCCTTTTTCTGCAACGTATGTTTCATTATTTATTTACAAAAGTGCGTTGTTTCCAGAATAAGTTTGTCCGTGCTTTCATTATATTTTCATTTATTTATTCAGCATAAACATACTCTTTATTAATACCTGAAGTGCGTTTTGATTTGTTCTAGCTTACTACAGTACAATGTCATCAAGATTGCATTTTTATGACGTGGTTAAACCTCAGAAAGTGAAAAAAAAAACTAAGTAGACCGTTTTACCTGCTATCTATTAGAAACGGAGACTTTACAGCCATCTTATAATGTATCATTTCCTATATACACTAATATGAGATGCTGAAATGAAATGCTGATGGCTTGACCACATTCCTCCTCTTACCAGCGAACAAAAAAAAACCCCATACCATTTAGAAACATCTTGCAAGAGTCACGTTTGCATGGTTCAGCTGTGTCCTCTTCATTTTCTGTTGTTGACTTAGGCTCAAACTGATACGGCTTCACTGACATTATTTACAGTCTGACAGACAGCATGCAGGAGAGGCATGACGTTTCCTGGTGAGGTGAAGCCGATACTCCAATCACAACACATTAGGTTAGCTGACTAATCAGAGCCCTTTGAGGGCGGGCCTTATAGGAGCAACCAGGAAATATTATTGTCGTTTCCATGTTAGCTCAGAAGCTGTATAAAATGAAGGTAAGATATGTGAACAAATAATGTGATTTTTTTTTTACAAATGAATCATGAACACACATTGTTTTGCACCCCATAAACACAATCAAACCTTAAAAAAAACACTGTGGACCACCCCTTTAAGGCTTATTTATATTTTTTGTGGAGTCGTAAAAAATACACCTAGTTAAGTTCTAGGAATAAAAAAAAATAAAAAAAATACGACAGTACGCTTGGAAAGCGTGTCAGTCCCGAATGGGGAGGACGCTGTGAAGGCCACCTGCTACCCAAATGGGGAGACCTGGTGGCAGGAAGACATATGGACTAACCCTGAGAAGGGGGAGTACATTTAGTCATTTAACTGACGCTTTTATCCAAAGCGACTTACAATTGAGGTTCACAAAAGAAGCAATCGGTACAAGAGGAAACAAAGCATACATAAGTGAAATCGGACTAGTCTTGAGTAGGTAAAACACAATATACGAGCTAAGTGCAGTCAAGGTTTTTTTTATTTTTATTATTATTTTTTTTATTAGTGGGTCAGGTGTAGACGGAAGAGATGAGTTTTAAGGCGATTTTTAAAGATGGACACAGAGTCTGCCAAACGCGTTGTAGGAGGCAGATCGTTCCACCATCGTGGAACCATCAACACTGTACCGAATTTCCTCATTCACTGGCCTTATCCAACACACGTGAGAAAAATCGGTTCCACTCAAAGATTATAGAATCTTACAAATGTATTAGGTGTCGCCCAGCCCGCAGCTCTACAGATGTCTGTTAGAGAGACGCCGCGCTCACGCACAAGAGGAGGTGATACTCTTAATCGAGTGCGCTCTCACTCCCAGACGACGTGGCTCACCCTGGCACTGAAAAGCAAGGGAGATGGCATCCACTATCCGGTGGGCCAACCTCAGTATGGATACGGCACTTCCCGTCTACCGACTATAACAGAAAAGGAGCTGCTTAGAGTTGTAAGCTCTAATACGGTCACATAGCGCAGAGCGCGAACGGGACACAGCAGAGAAAGGGGCTGGGACTACCTCCTCCGTGGGCAGCGCTTGCAGGTTCACTACGTAGTCTAAAAAGAAAGCACTGTATGAACCTCGGGCACCTAGGTGGGCCGGGGTCTCAGGAAAACATGAGAGTGGGCCGGCCCAAATTGCTGGCACACTTCGCTGACCGAAAATGCCTCCAGATACCTGACCCTCTTGACCTTCAGAGCTGTCTACCTGGACAGAAATCTTAAGATTCTGAGTTGAGTGGATCGAGCAGACCTCTCCTAAGAGAGATCTCCAAGTGGGTATGAGAGGGGGACAGGATTGATTTAATTATCCAGCGTCTCATGCCTCTGGGAACTGGATGATGAGGCGATCCTTTCCCTGAGCGCCGTCATCCCCGCGTCCTCAGAGCGGGGATGATCGTAACGCCAACCCCTCAGTGCGGATAGGGCAGGCTTAGCTCCAGCCAGCTGAAGGAGGATAGCATCACACTGATCTGGCATGTCCGGGGTCCTTCTCGGAGAGAAGCACACCACACAGCGAATAGACTCTTCTTCAGGGCGTAGGCATGCCTCGTAGAGGGTGCTCTAGCCTGAGTGACGGTGTTAACCACCAAACCGGTAAGTCACCTAAGTCCACCGCACTCCATCTATGGACCACACGTGAGGTTCCAGAGATCTGGGCACGGGTACCAGATGGTGCCTGTCCCAAAGAAGAAGGTGCATGAAGAAAGGTATATGCCAGGGAGGGGCCGTCACGAGGAGAGAGCTGAAATACAGGTCTGGTTGAGCCATAGAGACGCAATAAACAAACCTACTCCTCGTCCTCCCTGATGTTACATAGTATCTGTGCGAGTAGGCTCACTGGAGAAGTGCGTATTTACGAACGCCCTGGGGTCAGCTGTGTCCAGTGCGCCAAAACGCACCCATAACAGCTGGACAGCCGTAGGTGGAGCCTCCCTTCTCCCGGGCGTGAACTGCCGTGAGAGCGCATCGGCTGCACGGTTAAGTTTGCCGGGGATAAGAATGGCATGCAGCGTTTACTGCCGCGTATGACTCCAGAGGAGTAGACGGCGAGCGAGCTGAGACATGCGGCGAGAGCGGATACCCCCCTACCCCCCAACAGGTCGAGGGATGTGCTTCTGCATGAGCATTCTGAGCGGCTGCTTGTAAGGCAGCGGGTCAAAACGCGCAGAACTAGGATTGGTCATAACCCACCGCTCTTTTAGGGTAAAAGGAAGTACAGAATAAAAAGTCCATACCTCATCTCGGCTGGAGGGAACGGCTTGATTGCGTCCTTTGCCAGGAGGACAGCAATCTACTCGCGCAAGACAGGGGCGGACACAGAGCTGACACCCGGTGTAATACACGCCGGTGAACTTGGGGGACCGTTTAGCGAACTGAATCGCATAGCTGAGTCTGATTGTCCGAATGACCCATCGGGGCGGGCTGGGTAGCGGTAACCAGGCTGACAAAGCCCACTTGAGTGACATCATCGGCGCAATCACTGATGCACCAGCGGTGGGGAAGAGCAGAAGATAAGAGATTTAATCTTAACTTCATCCCAAGAGCCCGCAGTCCCATACTGGCAGTGTTCGGGCTATCACACCCGGAGAAAAGAAAATTTGCTCTTTATAAAATTTGGTAGCCATACGGCCATGCCTGGCCCTCCGCCGGGGAAAGAGCAAACCTCCTTTTCTCGGAGTGGCCCATCTCATGGACGCTTGGCGGTCCGTACCAGACTTAGCGGCGCCCTGAGGCGGGGGCCGGTGATCGTCTGTGGGGTGTTCGACGCTGCCGCTTAACCGGTGAAACGGGCAGGGCGACGGAGCAGATTGTAGAGCCACAGACGAGCGCCCTCGGCAAGGAGCAGCCAAAGTGGACAAAGAGAGCGGTTTTTGAATTCCTGGGTGAACTCAGCCCGGTGTCGCCGAACAGGCCAGCCTGGGATATGGTTGTGTTAAGAAAGCTAACTTTGTCAACGTCACGCATATCTGCCAGCTTTAGCCAGAGGTGGCATTCCTGGACCACTAGTGTGGTCATCGTCCTCCCCAGGGCACTCGTAGCCGACCTGGTGTCTTCAGAGCAAAGTTGGTTGCAGTGCGTAGTGCATTAAGCCTGGGTCGGAACCTTCCTCGTGCCACTGGGCCAACGCTTGCGCCAGCCATAGCGAGCAAAACGGAATCAGCCTGGCCCACACCAGTGTAGGCTCTGGCCCAGAGGGACACAGACAACCTACACCCTTTGGACGGGAGCCGAGGCTAACCACGCAAGGAAAAGGCACCACACGGGCAAGATTGACCACGCTAGCACGCTCGACCTGGGGATTCTTCTTATCCTCCATGTAACACCCGTCTAATCGGTCCGGCGGCGATACTGGGGGACAAGCCATCTCCAGCCTCGTCGCCGAAGCAGCCCGGGTTAGCACGGCCATCATATCAGATTCCATATCCGGAGCCTCGCTTACCACCCCTGAGGGAGGAAGCGGGTCTAAATTGTCATCGGAAAATGACAGCCCACCCTCCGATGCAGCGATGGACATCTGGTCCTCGGTGTCATCGAGTGAGAGGGCGACCATCCCGAAGGATTGTGCGCTTCTCTCACTCGAAGATTGGATGGAGCGTGCTGAGGAATGGGAGGTTGACCTCCACTGTGACCCTCAGATCTGCCCGAGTGCCAACCGCTACTTGCGGGGGACAACAGGGGTGGTTCGCCCTTTTGCAAGAGCGAGCCACGATCTTAGCTGCGCAGGGGACGGGAGAAGCCCAGCTCGACCACCGCTGCTCACGTTGTTGCTCACACTGGAATCGGGAGAAGTCAGCCTCTCAGAAGACGGCAGCTTTCTCTCACTCTCTCGAACGAACAAAGTCGGAGGATGACAGCAAAATGTCTCTTTCAAACTGCACATGAGGCTTCTGATAGCAAAAAGGTGTTTTCGCGCTGACACCGCCAACTCATTGGCATTTCATTGGCCTGTTTTATTTCTCTTCAGATGATTGGCTTTCTGACGAAATGCCCATAGTGAAAGTTTTTCCACATAGCATTGAAGTTCCCCTCCCGCTGGGGAACTGGATTTGTAAATTAGCATGTTAATGAACACTTCTCAAAAACATACAAACATGTCAAAAATGGCAAAAAAGGCCAATACTGTGCATCATCTACGGTCCAAATAAAATAAAGGTGAAGTCCTTTTGATTTCTGAAGTATTTAAAATTTTTTATGAACATTTTTGATGATTTTCTGTTTAAATGTTGTATATTGTGAAATATATTGTGAAATTACATTTTGGTCATACCACCCACCCCTATATACAATAGCAATATATTGTAAAAGAATTAATGTATACGGTATTTAGAAATAAATCCGCACAATAACAAGTACTATATGGTATGTTTTCATACCTTAATTTACATGACAATCCCAAGTAATATATTATTTCAAAATAATAAAAGTCAATAAAAGTCACTTTGTTAAAATTTGTCAAACGTTGTCAGAGGATCAAGGTCCAACAATGCAATTAAAAACCAAAAAAATCTCTCCTGAAGCAATTCAATACCTTTATAAGAGCAACAGAGTGAAACCTAAACATTTAATCACCGAAAATGTTTACGACCTCTAAACGTGATCATTTCTTATTCAAAAGATAAATGCAAACATTAGAGTAAAGCGATTTAGTCACAAGATACACACATCTTAATTCACAATCAATGTTATAATCAATACAGAAGCTGGATTAGGTGCTCAAAAATGTCTAAATATTTTATGTAAATAAATTATTGTGACTGTTGAAATTGAAAATCATACTCCATTGGCTTTTTCATCTGCGTATTGACCCAAAAGGTTTCTCCTGCAAATTGAACGAGTACCCAGTGCGCTAAAAAGTGACACCCAGGGGTCCTGATCAAGCATCATAATGTGACTGGTTTGGAGTGAGAATGTGTTGGCATGTGACAGGCAGCAGGGCAGATCTTCAATAAACCAGTATGATGAACACATATCAACAGAGTACATATCATTTGTTAATTGATTTGTTGAGGGTAATGCAGTCCAGGCGCCCTGTAATCCCGATTAGAGGACCAACCCGGACCCCTTAAATGCATATTGATATATTGATCGTGTGTGTTGCTCTGAGCTCTCCAATCCAATAGGGATCTTTACACCTCACCCTTCAGCTACTAATCAGCCAATGGAGAATTATGCTTTTACATAACAGCTGTATTCTTTTGTCCCGGGATGATGTCACCCTGTCGCCTTTCATTTTTATTTGTGTTTTTTTGCTATTGACAGATTGTGATGTGGGCCAATGATGCTCAAAATGTTTATGATCTGCTCCAGCTAAGCAAAGGTGGATCTGGGTCAGTAAAACACATCACTTTCTCACCTACGGAGTGTGTTATATCTAATTTATGCATCTTCATGGCCTCTGGGACAAACTTTGATGTTCTGGGATGCTTCTTGGCTTGCTGACATGTGGGTAAGGTGGTGAAAGTAGAGCAAATCTTTTCTTTTCTTTTTTTTTGTTCAACATGGTAGTGTTGGATATTTAAAGGCCCTGTGAAATTGAATTTTGTCACTGTTTTGTTCATGCTTGTGTGAATGTATCTATGCAAATTCTCATTTTGTCAGAATAGTTTCCCCAAATTGTGCATTAAATTTAATAAAGTTTATATTAGTTTATATATATTATTATATATATTAGTATATATTGGTTTATATTTTTTGATGTATACATTTTTTACCCTTTTCTACTCTTAAAAAAATGCTGGGTTTCACACAATATATTCATGTTGTCCCAACCTAAATCAATTGGCTTAATTGATTTAGTTGGCTTAATTGGCTTAGTTGGCTTGATTTTTTTAACAAATTTAAGTGGATTGAGCATAAAACAATTAAATTGTCCACCAAAAAACTGTTGAATTGTTATCTTTCAGCTCATTTTAAATAAGTAGTTTGAACATGCAGCAAACATATATATTTTTTTGAGTGTTGGTTAAGGTGTTAAAGTTTCATTGGTAAATGATAGTTAATATATTACTAACATGAATGAGGGTGGACAATACCTGTACAGCATTTATTAATCGTAGTTACTGTCAAATTTACTAATGTATTATTAAAAAAGAATGTCTTATTGTTAACATTAGTTAATTCTCTGTGAGTTAACAAGTAATAACAATGAACACTATTAACAGTAAATACATTAACATTAAATAATAGAACCTTATTGTAATGCTTTACTCTTTTCTTTAAAGTTTACATTATTTATTGTATGATTGTGAACAATTAATAATGAGAAATACATGTGTGTAATCTTTGTTCCTTTTAGCTAATAAATAATTAAAAATCATCGTTCATGTAAATCTAGGTTCGTTTAATAACATTTACTGATAAAATATCACACGATCCTTCAGAATTATGTAATACTGTACTGTACTGTACTGTAAAAATTAATAACAATGTATTTAATCCTCTAGAAACCAAGCTGTTGTGCTTCATTTTGTTGTGTACATTGTTTTTTCCTGATTCTTTATATGAGAAGTTAAATAAAACCAAAAGTTCATTCAGCATTTATTTGAAGCATCTTTGTAACGATAGAAAATCTTTAATCTCACTTTCAATCAGTTTATTGCATTTTTGCTGAATATATTCTTTTAAAACACTACATTTTTGAATGATAATATAGCATATCTACGTTGATCTTAATTTTTTTTAATTGATGTTGATGACTCCTTTTGCAATATTTTTTTTGCAGTCACTTGTTCTCAAGAATGACTGTCTTCTAGCTGACTGAAATCAGCTTTAACTGGCTGGCTGTTAAAAGCAGCAATACAACACAGGAAAGAAAGCGGCATCTCATTGAAATCAGATGCTTTAATTAAAACGCATCTGTTCATAAAACAAAACCTTTCAAATCCAGCAAGATCTGTTTTCAAGCAGTAGCACAGATGAGAAAAAAATCAAAGCAAGGAAACAAATTTATCAACCTTTAGGTCATTTGTGCACAAAAGGTCTGTTCCTCTCGCTGCAGAAGGTGTCTGCCATTTTCACTTTGTCGCAACCTTTACGCTGATGGAAGTATGGCAGTACATTTCTCTTGATCGGTCACTTTCAGATGCATTTGTAACAGTTGCCAGCCCGGCCTCGCAATCACGGCCTGAAATCAATGAACTTTAATATGATCAGGAAAGATAAATTATAAGAGTGCATTAGTCATACACTGTAAAAAGCAGTTTGATAAGTCCACGAAGCACTGCATAGATGCCAAGAATTGGTAATGAGACTCTCATTTACATTTTATCAGCCCTCCGGCAGCTGAAAAACAGAGAGAGCAATTAGTTAATTTGTTTAAATAAACTCCTTAGTCTTTGCAATTAGCGGGTAGCAGATAATGGGGAATAATTCATCAGTTAGTGATTAATCGGGTCAGTAATCTCCCTTGTTAGATCTCAAACTACTCTTCACACAATGTCGCGCAGCTTTGTTTTTTGGTGCTAATTACAAAAGACAGCTCGGCTTATAATACAGAGCATATTGCATGAGCAGGGCATTAAGGAATTACATTTGTGTTTTGTTCACTATTAATGGCCAATCAGAGAGGTAATTACAGCTCTGTCTGAACAGCTAAACTGAATAAAAGTGTTGCTGTGTGGGTGATGCGCACGATTGGATGAGTTTCCTCTCACTTTTTGCTGCCATTGATGTTGGGGTCGAGCAACCATAGAAATATACATTGGAGACCCTTTGATGGCACTTTGGGGGGTTTTACAGGGTGCTGTAATTGAAAAGCAAAGTCCAGACCTAAAGAAAGGGCTTTAAATGTCAAGTCAAGGTCAAGTTTACAAACTCTTGTATGGTTTGATAACACTAGTGTATTACCGAGGGCTGAAGCAGAACAATGGCCGCAGTAGAGAAGCAAAAACAATGTTTTCAAAAGCTGGAACAGTAGAGGAGATGGGGAAAGATGTGTCGATCCCTTAAGCCATCGGCACAGTAGACTTTGGGCATGCCGCATTGGTTGTAATATGACATCCCAGTCTGCTGTGTCTTTTTTTTTATAATTCAACATATAATTCAACAATACTTTCAAATGTAACAGTATGCAGTCTACTCTTTTTGTTGTTGTTGTTGTTGATGTTGTTGTTGTTTTTAAGCATACAACTTCACTAATGCACAAAAACCTGCATACATATAAATAGATGTCAACAGAACGAAAAGTGTAGCATGACTGCATCTTACTGTAGCAAGCAGAGTGCAGTTGTCAAGTTTCAATGCTATTATAAAGGGTCGATCATGGAAAGCTGCACTTTAGAGTTTTTTTTTTTATTGCACATTTCTGTTTTTATTCAGAATGAGTTTTCTATTGCAGGCCAAAAATATTGTACGGAATATTGAATATTTTATTCTATATTGTATATAAAATATTGTATTTCTCATTATTCAATATTTTTGACCTGGAATAGAAAACTCATTCTTATACTACTTTATTCAGGACCAGAATATTATTTATGATAATAATAAAAATAAATGACCACTTTAATACAGCAAGAACACATTAAATTGATCAGAAGTGAAATTGAGAACTATTTTCAACATTGATAGTAATGACCTTGAAGATTGGAGTAAGGACCTGAGAAAATTTGACAAGACAAGAATTTATTAGAAAAGTATTTTAATAATTTTAGTTTATTATGCATTTTCTATAATTATAATACATGTATGTTTTTAAATCTACTGTACATTTCTACAAAAGTGTCTGCATCTACTTAATTTTTAATGAAATGCAGGGGATAATTAAAGGGATAGTTCAACCAAAAATGAAAATTACCTCATTATTTACTCTGTTTCATGTGGTTTTAAATTGTTATGAGTTTAACACAAAAAAATATATTTTGACTAGTTGCTGGGACCCATAGGCTTCAATAATACAAACAAAAAAAACCTGTTGAAATTTATCCAATACTGTCAATGGATCCCGGCAACCAGCATTTAAAAAAATAAAATCTTCTTTTGTGTTCAAAAGAAGATCTATATATATATATATATATATATATATATCAATCAATTAGTTTATTTAAATAATTTGTTATTACCCAAACAATGTATTCTGATTTCAGTTGGTAGCAAATGTTCTTAAATATTATTCAATGTAGACTTCTCCATCTCATTTACTCCGCTAGCCACCATTTCCCCCCAACAATGTGCTATGTATAAGATGCCTACATGATTAATAAAAAAAAAAAAAAACTCTGCTGGGATATTGCTAAGCACACGTGGACACCCTATTAATTAAAAACCTCAAAGTAAAGCAACTAATCAGATTTTGTCTGTATGCCTTCACTAGTCTCAAATACTCATCACAGGTGATTTAAAAGCTAATTTCTTCCTTGAAATGATGCTGGAGACGATGTAGCAGGCCGACAGGGGCACTTGCCCTTAGACCAAAAGCAGACATTGACCTGGAGGGAGATGAGCTTGCATGCTAAACCCGCATGAAAGTTACAGGCCTCATGTGGGACAAACAGCAGAGAAGGGCTTCACACCCGGCAACGCATGCAAAGGATGTGGGGAAAAAAAGGGTTGGACGAGGATGAATAAAACAAATCATGGTGCTTGACTGGAGGTGATTTGAAAAATTCTTTGTCTTCATTTACGCTTGAGAATAATATAATGTCCCGACAGGAGGCCAGGCTAGCGAGGGGCTGCAGTCGCACGCAGGGGATAAAAAATTAATTAAAAGATGAGAGGAAGAAGAAAGGACGGATTGAAAACAAATACGGGCTGCAATGCCAAACAGTAGGGTCGTTGTTTCATTGCGAGCCCACTGTAAAAAATGGATCATACCCTGCCTCAGAGAATTAAAGTTTTCGCGAGTGTTTGTGTTTCTAGAGAAACTTTGTCAGGGGAGATGAAAGCCACATCTGCTCTACTTCTTTCCAACTATACATACGTGTGAAATCTGTTGGTCTGGCAGACTAGTGCGGACAAGCAGACCCACCGCCATGATGAAAGACAATAGGCTCGGGCTTAAGCCTATTAACAGTTGGCAATGTGGGGCCTTTACCCAGAGCACCCCGATGCTACACCTCTAGCGCCTGTTAGATGAAGCCGCTGCTGGACCCGGACTGCAAGGTGATGCTTTTGTGAGCAGATTCGTTTCCACCCTTCGCTAAGTGGACGGGGGTTTAACTGGAAACACATTAGCTGTCATGGAAAAGTGTTTTCACGTGCTGTGAGACAGCGCAGACGTGGTCAGACAGGCAGCAGGGTGTTTAGGGTGTGTGTTATGGACGTGTACACTGCGCTGATAGACCCTTGGTTCTGCCTGATAAGGTAGTTTACACTAAACTTGTGTGGGCTGAGCTGGACAACGCTTACTGGCTTATGTCTGTTTGCATGGTGACTGATATTATATGTCTATATTTGAATGCATTTGACGTTTAGGAATGGTGGATTAGAAGCAGCATGTGAATCGCTCACACTTGTAGATAGCAGGGTTGGAAAAATTTCATTTGTAATACAACAATAAAACAGTTTATTTGGAAATAACCTTTTCACTTCTTTTTTTAACTGACCGCTTTTGGTTTCAAAGATTAAACTGAGTTTTGACAACTTATCCACATTTTTTTTACACCACTGTACAAAAACTAATAACCTTTATCATATTGATGTTTAATGTGCAAGCTAAATAACTAAATCGTTTAGCACAAAATTGTAAGTAATATCTTCTTAAGTTTAATAGTCAAAAGTGGCAAACTGGACATATAAAATTCATTCATTCATTCATTTTCCTTCGGCTTAGTCCCTTTATTCATCAGGGGTCACCACAACAGAATGAACCGCCAACTTATCCAGCATATGTTTTACACAGCGGATGCCCTTCCAGCTGCAACCCAGTACTGGGAAACATCCATACACACTCATTCACACACAAACACTACGGCCAATTTAGCTAATTCAATTTACCTATACCGCATGTCTTTAGACTGTGGGGGAAACTGGAGCACCCGGAGGAAACCCACGCCAACACGGGAGAATATGCAAACTCCACACAGAAATGCCAACTGACCCAGCCAGGACTCGAACCAGCGACCTTCTTGCTGTGAGGCGACAGTGCTAACCACTGAGCCACCTTGTCGCCTGACATACAAAATTGTAAAGTATTAAGTCTTTTAAAGCATCATGACCAAAAAGGCCACTTGATGAGCTAGTTATCTCTTATTGCTTTTTCAGTTTTTGGATAACTAGTTGGCCTTCCTGGCCATATTTACCCAACCAAAATTGACACCCTCCCACTACATTTTCAGAGCGAACGATAACAGTTTTCAAGGCTGTAACCATAGCGGTCTGACAAACTACTCGACAGCAGAAATCTGGCTGTTATTTTACCAGCGATCGGTGAGTCACTTCTTGCATGATGTATGAAGGTGTGAGTTTTTTTCTTTTTTAAAGTCACAACACACTAGGGTGTTTTTTATTTTGAAGAGCATGTGGAACTGTTCACTATCAAATTGGCTAATGTATTGCAATCCACATCGGTCACACTAATATAAATTGTTCGGAAACTCAACCTGCCATCTGAAAAAACAGGAGAGCTATGAGGTCATTAACTCCGTCCTCTCGGTAGGGAGCAATTTTAGGCAAAAACCCACTCGCCGGCTCATCTTTAGAAACCAGACCATGATGTACAGTTTTGTCAAAATGTCCGCAAATTTACCCACTCTAACTGGAATTTCTCCATGACTTATTTGACCTAATGATCTAGAACATTGCAATCGCTCCACCCCAAAGGCAATTTCGGAGGCTCACTGGGCCGATTTAAATGGTCTGTGGTTACTCTTCCACCCCCGTCAACACCTCCACCTCCCCAAACAGAAGCCAGTACGATGCACCTTCCTGTGGTGGATGTTGCTCTTTCTCTCTTAGTAAACACATGAATGCTTGCGGGTCTGTGGAGGCCACGTTCAGGGCTGAGGTGGCAAAAGCTTGAAATGATGCTCAGAGCAACACTGTGAAAGATGACTATGCAGAGTTCATAGAAATGACCGTACACCGGGCTCACTGACGGCCACAGTGAACTTGGAAAAACGGCTAGTAGTTGTGAGAAAGCAAAGGTCGGTGGTACAGTCATTTTCCTACAACTGAAGCAATTTTACTCAGTGTTTTGATGAGTTTTTGACAGGCCTTACCCCTGATTCCATGCCCTGAATTTGAGGCAGGGCCCAAAACATGTTTTGTTTAGTTTGCTATTACTTTTGCATGCTTTTTAAGACTTTTATTGAGGTAAATGTGGAATGTAACCAGGGCATTTACCCTTTTTTTCAACCAGTGCCTTACTGAGTGAGATAAATACATGCATTTACTCTCGGAAGAAAAAAAAGAATGCACTACCATTTCAAAAGGAACACCTTTGTACCTTATTTACTCCTAACGAGTACATTAAAGTGCCTTAAAGATACATTTTAGTGGCATTTTAGAGTAGCATCCCAGTGACATGTCTTGAGAGTGTGGGATAACTAACTTGGTTGTTAATGTAAGGTGTTAGTAGTGGTGTAGTTCATGCAACTGGACAATTTTTTTTTTCTTTTTTTCTTTTTTAAATCAAGAGAAATTGCAGCTGGACTTGACAGCTAGTGATCACTCTGCATTTTCACCCTATGGAAAATATCAGCTTTGACATTTGGTAATAACACACTTTGTGCTCCATAGGAAAAGGTGACATTTAGTGACATGCGGGTGGATTGATGGTGACAAGAATATAGAGTTTCAGGAAGATAATCTGTGAAAGGAATTTTACTATCATTATTTATTTATTTTACATTGTCATATTGTGTATGCAGTTGTGACCACTTTATTTATTTTAACTACTATAAACAATTTTTTTAAAATAATTTATTCATATATAAAGTAATATTAATCATTTGATAGAACGCATGCATTGTGTTTACGTCTATAATTAAATTGTTCACTCTTACCCCTTAAACAAACTTTAAACCTACAATCATAACATTGCTAAATAACAGCAATAAAGCTGTTATTTCATTTTTATTTTTTTTTAACCAAACTATGTTTATTTGTTTCTTACAGAAAAATATGTTCCTGTTTTCTACAGAAAAATATATTCAATTTATCACAATTTATTTCATGATTTTCGTTCATTAGAAAGTAGTATAAAATGCTCAGTTACACTTTGTTTAAGGTGTATTTGTTACAGTATGTCTTTATGCATTTAAGTACTGAGTAACATTAGTACTATATACTTACTATAGACCTAGGGTTGGTTAGGACTGGGATTTGTACTGTAATTATGCACATTGTATACTGTTATTATAGTAAGTACATTTAACAACAAGGTTTTCAAATGGTCATAGAAATATTTTCAATAGGCTTAAATCTTTTTCGAAAGACAGGAGTTGATTTAGCATGCAGACATTTTTTCAGAGTCCCTGTCTTTCCCTATTATGCATCAGAAATTGCCAGTGAACTAGTTAAACCTGAGCTTAGCATGGCAGCTTTCAAACGGAGCCATGGCATGTCATTATCTATTACAGGCTCATGTTTCAGATGTGTTTGCACTTCAGTGAAAGCCAATTGTTTACCCTCATCTCTGAAAGAGCGCCTCTAGGTACATACGACCACACAAAGGTTGCATTATTTTTACAAAAGCCAAAGGTGAAAAGCCAGGTTAGTCTCTTTCTAATTTAGTCTCCAAAATAATTAACAAGACGACTGCGGGCAAGTTCTTAAAAGAGCTCCTGCGCCGTTAATTTTATTTTCATTTATTAGCACATTTTCTTTCCTGGAGGTATTTACGCTAATGAGGCCTCCGCAAGCAGATGGGTGATCTTTATACAATCTGTCAGTAAATTATTGATTTTTGGAATATACTTTTCAGGGAAGACAATAGCCTCTTCACAGTGGAACAAGGCGATCTGTCTGCCGCGGCTACGTTTATTTGTAGCTCAGACTGCTATTTTGCTAAAGCCAGACTCCATTGTTTGTGGGAAGGCCATGTGTGACTGTACTAGAACGTCGGTGATAAATTTTCCTCCGTATAAGCCCTCAAATCTGGCTCGGTGCTGCAAGCAACTGTTTTCATTACGCCACTTTGGTTTGTAATGAAAGACGGGGGAAAGCCACAATATACTGCAAAATATAACTAAAGAAAATTTCATCGAAAATATGTTTAATTCATAAATCACACTGGCATCTCTGTGATTCCCCTCCGAGTGAACCAGAGGGCCTCTCTTTTGCTTAAGTTCTCATTATGGTTTGTTGATTGTGCAGAATTGGAGAACTCCATAACAGTTACGGGAAAGAACCCTAATCGGTCAAAACCCAGTTGGCAGTGATGATTGTCCAATAAAATTTGAGGCCAAGAGCCTCTGTTTTTCAGTAACCCGTGATTTACACCTCTGTGTGCAGACTGTAATAGAAGGGGAAAATATGGCTGCTTTCATGACTATGCAGGGAAAAGTTTTATTATTATGTATGCTTTTAAAATACAAAATATATTTTAATTTTTTGTAACAATATGTGTTTGTGTGTGTGTTTATTAGTGCTGGGCAAAGATTAAGCACTATTAATTACATCCAAAATAAATGTTTGTTTTGACATAATATATGTGTGTGTACTGTGTATATTTATTATCTGTTTACAAATACACACATGTATGCATATATTTAAGAATGTTTATTTAGATATAAAATATATATGTACATGATATGAATTATATATAAATGTAAATATCTATATAGCTAAATTGTTTTGTGTAATTTAGTTTTTTTGTATGTGTGTGTATCATTTGTTATTTAGATTTAGATATAAACGTGTATGTACATAATACGAATTATATCTAAATGTAAATATCTATGTGTTGTGTGTGTGTATCACAATATCATATATTATGTCAAAACAAACTTTTATTTTGGATTAATAATTTTTAATAGTTTTTTGTACATTAAGTTAAATAAGAAATTTTGCTTTGGCACTAGCTGAAATACAACAGATTTCATTCATTCATTCATTCATTTATTGTTTTTATTTTAATTTCATGACATGGCCAAAACAATACTCAAATTTATTGTATGCAAAAAAAAAGAAACAGATTAAATGAGTATTTTTAAACACAATCGTTTAAAGGCTCAATTGAATATCCACTGCCATTACAGGGAGAACATCCATTTTCATGGTGATACTGAGCATCTGTCTCTCTCTCTCAATTTGGTGATCAAGAAGTACAGTGTACACAGTGTAAAGTCAGAGCTTCAGCATACAGTATTTGCGTTACATTACATTAGCATTTGCGTTTTGAATGCCCTACAAGTCTCCTTTAATGGCTGCATCAATAAAGCTATTCCTATTTTAATCCTTCCTTTTTTCTCCCATGGATTTGTAATGAACTCTTAGTCAGACAAAGGCAGTGGAAGGCAGAGTCTCAGTGGTTCTGTGCTTTGACCCTGGATCTGTGACAGTGACAAAGGAAGATAGATTGCACTTAGACCGTATAGAGGTGACCTATACAGCATTTAACATCAGCCTCCCAAGGTATTCGTAATGAAATAAGAAGGGACACCTTTTTGTGGAAAATTAAATTACATATCTGCTTTACATTTCAAATGCTGGGCAGACATTTCTGGCGGACGCCATTCAATCGCTCGTGATGTGTTTGCTGTCTGGCCGTGTCAAAGTTGATCAAGTCGGTCACATGACGTCCTTGCCATGAGCATTTAGACTTTCTTTTTACTAAAACAAAACATGTCTTTTGCTTCTATGCTGGAGCTCTGTATCCCGTAATAGCAGAAAAGCACACTTTTAACAAAAAACCTTCAGGTTTTGATTAACTGATTGTTAACCAAGGCCTTTATCTACCCATGCTGAAGTGGCTCTCAAGGCAAGATGTTTACCGCCGGACTGCTGTGTTCACGTTTTCAAAATGAGGGCTGTTTATCCGAAGGGCTTGCTTAACACTGAGAGGCCATGACGGTTGTTTTGTGTGCATGTGTGGCTTTCAGTCTCAAAGGGCGCTGTATATTAATAACTACAGTATCCTTGTAGTGGAGGGTCATCATGGACTAAGGGTTTAGCAAACTCGATTAAGGGTTTTTCAAACTTTGTATAAAAGAAAAAAGAAACTGCTTTGTTACTGCAATATTGGCTTGTAATTGCAAACGGTAAATAGAGTTGCTCTGCAGAGGAACAATGTGTCAGGCATAGCTCATGCTGCTTTGTTGACTATAACTGTTGATTTATCTTATCAAATCGCTTTTGTGTTCAACTCTTACCTACGCCCTGAAAAGCGCTTTTGTCCATGGCTTTCTCAGGAGCATCTGTAGATGGAACTTATTTTTATTCAAGATCTTGTCATAAATACTTGGATACTGTTTGCTGGTCATTTTTAAGGTAAGAGCAGATAACATGAATATGTGAAGTTTCCAGTTATTCATAGTTGTGCAGAATTATTACTTATTATACTGCTTGAAATTCCAAACCAGTCTTTCGTATCATATTACTTGTACTTGATGTATTGTAATAATAACTAGGCATACACTGAAAAAGAAAATCTGGGCTGAAACCTAAACTAAAAATTCGGAATGCACTTGTCCAAAAATGGAAACTGAAACCAAAATTTTTTTTTTTTATTATTTATTATTGTATTAAATAATAATGTATGTATGTATTATTAAATAATATGTAATACTTTTTAAGATTGAACACAGTAGCTTAAATTATACCTATTTTAAAAAACACAAACCCACAAAATAACCTCATTTTATTGACAGTGAACCAATCAAGAGGCGTCATTTTACCAAACGGCAACATCCCGGTCTCCCTCGCGAAGCAAATACGGAAGGAACTGAAATTGCAATTCATCGACTGGCCTTTGGGGGCTGGCTCCAGAAACTCCAGATGTTCACTGACTGCCATGCTAAATTGGCCAATTTTACAGCTGATAAAAACATGTTTACAGCCTGGTACAAAAGATGCTTTTGGTGCATATAGCTAATATTACTCTTCATGACATCTGTGAGGGGGGTGATGTTTTTTTTTATAACTCATTCATTTAATTTATATTAAGTCTGCATAATTAAGGGTGTGGCCACTTGAGTGACAGCTAGGTCTCGCTGCTCGCCGTCACGTCACATCAGCTGATTCTGGCTGATTAGCCGCTAAACTTGTATATATCGTGTTTTGCTTTGTTTTATGTGGCTTTACACAGTAAATTGCCTTTTGGGATTATTTTTACAATTATCAGATAATATGGCATGCTGTGAACTTAACTGTGCTAACAAACCATTCAAGTGGCCTCCATTTCCCAGGTGAGTGAAATTCTTAAATACTTTTATCTATAAATGTATTTGTTTTATTTAAGATAATTTATTTATCATTTATAATTTTATTTAAAACTTGAATGCACTCCAGAATCTGACAGATTGATTAACTGTAGGCTACAGAACAACCATCTGAAACGTTGTCATACAGTGTTATGCCTGCATTTTAAAAATAGCCTTGCATTTACTAACACAGACTATATTTGAATATTTGGAAGTATGGTTACCCTCGGTTGGCGTGATGATGGACGAACAAAATGGCAACGGTTGGCCACGCCCATTTGTAGCTTCGTTTGCGCTCTTCAGAAACCTATGGGTGACATCACGGATACTATGTCCATTTTTTTTTTTACAGTCTATGCATTTTACCAGTGTTGCCATGACAACACATAGAAATGTTCTGTCGGCACATTATTTAAGCCATATAGTATACATGTAAATGTGCAGAATATCCACAGAAGCCAAGAATTTATTTATCGGCAAAGTGGAATTTGCGCTAAATAAGTGATAAAAAATTGTTGAGAGAAGTTCTCTTAGGTGGAACAAACAAAAATCACCATTTAATGTTTTGAAAAATAGTTATTTGGTTAATTTTGATAGGTAATAGTTTATCAAAAACATGATGACGACATAAAAATGAGATTGCACAATGGATATGATACTGTTTTTTTAGGTGTTTTGTCACAGTTCAGTGCTCCTTGGCTTGCATTTGACAAATTTTTTGTTTGACTGAAAGTGTGCGATTGTGGCTTGATGTCTCTGGGCGACACAAACATTGCGTCTGCCCGTGTCCTGTCAGCCAGAATAATGCATTCAACACAGTTTTTTTTTTTAGCTAGGAGCGATGATTAGAGCAGAGATCCTTTCATTATCAATCAGTGCAGATTTGAGTTTGTCTCCCACTGCTTCTCAAAGCCCCGTGTCTGATGGTTTTGTAATGATAATCTTATCTAACACATTTTCCCGAATATTCTGTTACATATCAAATTCAGCCATTCTCTCATCATTCCAGTGGCCCCAAGAAAATAGAATCATTTGTGCTTTCAGCAATTATTGATTGGCCCCGAGCTCAAAAAGTACTGCCCATTATAGTTATGCTATCCTGGTGTTAAATTGAGTTTTAAACATATACATAAATATCACTTTGCAGTCATACACTACTGCATTTGGTTGATCAAGGATCTGGCTCCTGCCACCAGTCCCATCAACATGCGTTTGATTCACAGTCTGTTTTTGGCTCAGTCTTTTTACGTTGTTTTTGGGCACTAGTTTCTTGATTCCCCTCAGGATTACAAACTGTTCTAAACTGCAGTTCACGACTCACCTGACCAGAACTTATTTGTCCATGGTTTTAGAGATGCATTTCATGTAGGATGATAAGAGATGTATGTATGTATATGTATGTACGCTGCCCTACAAAGACAAAACACCTTAACTTGCGATAGTGTGGATCTAAAGAAAAGTCTAGAGAGAATTCTCTTAGATGATAAATGAGGCCTGAATGTCCCAAACATATCATAAAAAACATATAATGAATAAGTAATAAATAATAACTAATCAGATAGTAATTACACTTTTAATGTTAGAAAAGATTTCTGTTTCAAACATATCCTGATAATTTAAACCTTACATTAACAAGAATCTTTGAAAAATGGTTTCAACAAAAATATCAAGTAGCACAAATGTTTTCATAATTAAAAATATATCTAACATAAGCTGAGGTTCATTAAACTCTATTATCTAAACAAAAAAGTGTTTTAATAAACTGTTATTAAATGTTGAAATAAAAATGAACTGCAGTAACAATGGAAAATACTTATAAAGCTGAGTAAATGTTTGATATGTTGTGTTAGATAATGTTTACAAATGTAGTTTTGTTCCATTTGTTGTCAATAATAACAACAACAACATCAGTAATACCAAATCAGTATGTATGAATGATTTCTGAAGTATCATGTGATACTGAGGACTGGATTAACGACTGCTAAAAATGAAAGGAATAAATTCAGTTTTGAATTAAATATTTATACTTTTAAATCACCCAAATGACATTTTAGTGAGCATTACACTTCTTTCAATAAAATCGAGAACTTTCAAACAATATTGTATATATTTTCCATTATCCAACTTGTTCCCAACACTAAGATCTGCACCTGGAAAATACACAAATGTATACATGCTTCACCACGGTGATAGGAAAAACTGCTGTAATTTATAGAAGTCCACTTGTTCTGCCGCAAGAAGTGTATTACTCTCTGATTCACAAACAAGCCAGCTATGACTTTGAAAGTGCTTTGAAAAAAATCAATAAGGCCTGATCACAGCTCGTTCTGTAAGTCCTCTTCATCACTCGTGTATAGCCAACCTTTAGCCCTGGGCCGTTGCATCTTGCAATGGGTTCCTTTTGCTCCTTTGCGTAGGTCTGAGTGTACAGACACAGCTAAATATAAATTAGGTCAGAACCGAACAACTGTGGCTCGCAAGCGCCAATCTGATCTGAAGAAATGTACATGGCTGTCGGGCATCTCTGGTGGACGGCAGGTTGAATGGTGGTGCGGTGCCCAGGGGAACAGGTCCCGTGGTGGACTTCAGCGCAGGTGTCAAATATATGACCACAAACACATGTCCGGTTCAGCCTGAGAGATGATTCCAACAATAATATATAAAAAAATAAAGCAATAAATAATACATTATTTTAAAATTTAAGCTGTGTATTTGCTAAGATATTAGATTTAATATGCAATAGGCAGCTTTGGACGAAAAAGTATCTGCTATTTTTTCCTACACCCCATGATGCTTTGTGTGAATAATGGAATTCCATTGTTAACAATCAGAGAATTGTTTTAAAAACTGTACAATGAGGTGTCGTTATTCTCCCCACATTTCTCTCATCGAAAGTTATTAGATTAAAGAAAATAATAACACTTTCAACAGACCACTTCAGAATAACTTCAAAAACTTGAAAAAAGTTCATTCATTCATTCATTTTCTTTTCGGCTTAGTCCCTTTATTTATCTGGGGTCGCCACAGCGGAATAAACCGCCAACTTATCCAGCATATGTTTTACGCAGCGGATGCCCTTCCAGCTGCAACCCATCACTGGGAAACATTCATACACACTCATTCACACACAAACACTACGGAAAATTTTAGCTTACCCAATTCACCTATAGGGAGAACATGCAAACTCCACACAGAAATGCCAACTGACCCAGCCGAGGCTCGAACCAGCGACCTTCATGCTGTGAGGCGAACGTGCTACCCACTGCGCCACCGCGTCGCCCTTGAAACAAGTTGTTCTGGAATATTATGTACTTGATGAATATCTCTCTGAAGAATCCAGAGGAACAAAACACTGTGAACTCAAAAGAGATTAAGCCACAGATATGATTCTGATTGTCACTTAAATTTGCTTTAGTTCTTTTAAATGGAAGTTCACCAAACCAGAAGTGCAACCCATAAATGAAAATGCAGTAGTGCAAAAAAAGGTATAAAACATATTAAGGATGTGTGTCCCTGTCTGCAAGCATCTACTGCAGTTAGAATGACCCTATAATTCACAATATGAAGACAAAAATGCAGCGAATATGTTGTTTTTTTATACATGAATAAGTTACTGTAGTTTAACATGAGGAAAAGTGCAGATTCTTCTATTTTATCAAATGGCAAATGAACTGGTTTTGTAAAGAATTAATCTGTTTTGAATATCAGTGACTCAGTGGCCTGAGTCATTTGCTTAGTTTCCAAATTAATCAGTGGTTTTGAAAGAATTGCTTGAATTAAAGTCAATGAATCACTCATAAAGACAGATTTGCCACCACCTGCTGGACGTTTTAGTGGTGTATTTATTTGACAGGCATTAACCAGACAAGGTACCAGCACACAGATATAAAATATAATATATAATAAAATACACAGTTCACACACATATGCAGTATATTATGTAAATGCACAGTTTTTGGAAGCGATTCATTGCGATTAATTGTTTGATAGCATCTATATACACACACACCCAAAATGAGGTACTGTAATATAATAATAATAATAATAATAATAATAATAATCATCACAAGAATAATAATAATACTAAGTAATTGTGAGCAAACTAAGGTTTATCAAATTCAGCCCACACAAGGGGACATTTTCTGTGATCAGTCTCTCAACCTAATTTGAGTTTGATGCCTCTGGACTACAGAGAAAGGGGCAGTTCAATGCCTGAGGGCTGCTAATCATCAACAGAGGGACGTCTTTGGACACAGTGCCAAACACACCTGCAGCTCCATCCCTAGGCTAATAAATAATAGCGTTTTTTTAAATAATAAATTAATAATTACGCTCCTGCTTTCATCCTTGTTGACTGAGGTGGGTAAATGAACACAATCTTCACGGCTCTTGTGCCTCCCAGTGGTGTGGCAGCCATAGGCAGTTTTGGCCTCTTCAAGCTTGACTTGCCACCATAAGCTTGGCCTGGCACATGGGTAATGTTGTGAGGGACAAGTTGAAAGCACATGAAGGGTTTATTGGGATTTCAGAAGGTCATTCTGGTGTGCGTGCTGCCTTTGCTTATGGTGGATGGGATGAAACCCCTCAAAGTCGCACAGCTTTCTCTAGCTGTGACTTGCATGTAATGGTTTGTCTACAGTTGACTAGGAAGGGTGGACAATGCTGTGCATTGCTAATCTGCTGTAACATAATTGTAAAAAAATACTACTACTAATGTTTTTCATTTTGCAATTAGTAATAAATGGTTATTGTGTCAGTAATATTTTGCCTCCAGCGCCCTAGCACAGATTTGCATAGTTTTTTTTATTACTATGATATTGTTGTTATTGTGTTAATAATATGTATTATTAACAATGTAAAGTATATGTGTGTGTGTGTCTGTACACTTCTGCTTATAAAAACAGCTGTTGCTATCATTATTATTTTCACTTATTTAATTTATTAACAACAGCAGCAACATTAACAATAATGTTGTTTATAAGAATACAAATATACAGTAAAACAACCATGATAATAAACTTGAGAGAGTGATTCAGTTCCTCATGATTATGATAGTAACAATAATGTGGGTTGTTGACGTCACGTTGCATTTTCACTGTCACACATGACAAAAAAACTTAACCCTATTGAACCCCTTAAACCTTTCCCGTTGTTACCAGTTTGTCCAGTTAGCTCGCCATGTACGTTGGCGGACTTGAGACGCAGAGAGGAGTTGACCATGAGGATGGGGTTCGAGTCCGATTCCAGAAATCGGGTAAGACAAAAACAGAAGCCAAAAAATTTATCTTCATAGCTTAATTAGAAATAAAAAAAAATTCTAACATAATTTAAATGATTGGTTACTGTAAATCATTCTGATTTTTAAACGTACTTTGGTTTGTCATATTTGTACATTTTACAAACAAACAGCTGGTCTCTTTAAACACTCGCGCTATTGGATAGACCAAAGTAGACTTCAGAGCTATTCTCTGCATATTTTCCCCCGCTAATGTCCAAAACATTTATATATTGAGCTGTTTTCACGCAAACAATTTTCAAGCACCGCTTACTAATACTTTCTAATTTTGTGCTCTAATTTAATACTTCCCTCTCAGAGCTGGCCCACAGCTATATAATTCTCTGTAAACATTCCCTGTCCTTTGTCTGTGTAAAGTACTAATATGACAGTGGAATTTAAGCATGTGCAGGCGAGACGGTTTGTGTGGCAGTATAAAGGTTACTGCCATGTTTAGTTGTTGACTAGGAGATCTGGAATGCCACTGTCTTAATGAACTCTCCAGAGAGCCTGACTCAGAGGCAGCACGTTGAGTCCGTGCTGGGAGAAAGACTGAAATTAGTTATTTCTCCAAATAACCTCTGATGAAAGCTTGCCTCTGACTCTCCTTGTCACCAGCTTCTCAAGACAATAAACCAATTAGATAAAGCTGCATTCTGGGCCAGATCTTCCCTTAGAGTGGAAAAAGAAAGAGAGAAAACCAAGAAAGCAGAGGTGGATTTTACTTAAATTGTATTTTAGCACGTTGTATAAACATTGAACGATAATTTGAGATTGTATAAAATTAAGGTATCTGGTCTGTATCCAGGAATTAAAAAAAAAAAACCAAAAAGAGAAATGGATACTTAAAGACTTTTTTTGCCATTTTGTCTAATTAAAAATAAAAATCTGCTCCGTGTAACAAGAATTGGATCAACAAAATAATAAAATCACTACTTATAAAAAAGAATGATAGGTAATTCAATATGTTTTGTGCTATTTCATCTATTCAAAAAGAAATGTTTTTTTGTGTTTGTCCAGAATTGGGACAACGCCGCATTGTGCTTAAACAATTATTTAGTCACTTAGACACTTGTGATAGACATTCATTTTCATTTTATATTAAAATAAAATAACTACAGAAGTAGTAATACTATTCTTTAAAGGGATAGATTACCAAAAATGTTAAATCTCTCATAATTTACTCATCCTCCACTTGTTCCAAACCTGTTTGAGCTTCTTTCTTCTGTTGAACACAAAGGAAGATATATTGAAGAATGTTGGAAAACAGCAGCCAGTTCCATAATAGTATTTTTTGTTCTTAGTCTGGATGTTAATGGTTGCTGGTTTCCAACATTTTTCTGAATATCGTTTGTGTTCAACAGCAGAAAGAAATTCATAAACGTTTAGAACCATTGGGAGTGTGTAATGATTTTATGTCCAGCTGAACTATCCCTTTAAATCACGTGATCACATTGTCTTATCTTTTTTACATTTGAGGAGCAGAAAAAAAGAGGTTTTTCTACATGTGTTCTTGTCACATTATAACACCCTGCGCTCTGATATTCTGCTGACTAGTAAAAATAGAGCATGATGGAAAATTTACAACTCAAGGTCGTCATCGTCAAAGTGACAGATCATTATCTGTATAGCAGCCTCTGATTCCTCTATTTGCTATATTGATCAATTTCACCTTTTATGTAATGAATGCAAAGCAAATATGAATATAATATGAAAGGAATGTAATTTCATCTCTGCATATAGAACACACTTCAATTAGGTCCAGTGATAAAAAGTGCTCTTCTGCTCTTCTTGTGCATCTGCACACTGGAGCATCAGAGAAACGGCAGCCAAATGTCATTTTTTAAATGTTACGTGACATTTCTAACCCAATCTTAGTGCTCATCATGAAGGAGGTAGCATCATGTTTAATTCCATTTAACTTATGGCTGCGCGAGACGCTCAAATAATTGCATATATTTGTCTCTTGATTGGAGTGTACCATAAGTAATCAAGCATATTTATTCGTCTTGCTTACCCTTGGGACACGAGGAGAACAAAGGTGAGGGGCCCAGTTGAAATAGAAGCCCTGAACCCAATCTACACAGGTCCGGCATTAGCCTGGCCTTTCCAACCCCCAATATTAATGACACTGAGGCAGTTTACATATTAATGAATCAATGTAGTTTTTAATATGCTGGGCAGTAAATCAAGCAGTCTGCCAATGCTTTTATCACTTTGCATTGCACTTTGAAATATGGCATGGTTGAAAGAAGCCTCATCTTGGGGGTAGAATCATCTTCAGAGCGAGATCTTCATTAGAAGCAAGGTTGTTTTATGGTTTAGGAAAATCCTTTTAATTCACATACAAACAAAAACCGCGGAGCCGTTCCGATCCCGGTCATATATGGCGTCTTCGGAAGAGCAGCTTTTTTTAATCACCCAGATTCACTCTTGATGGGTATAATAATTAGAAAAATTCCCTTCGGCCTCTGTGTGACTTGCCCTCGGCGGAATTTGCTTTAATTAAAACAAAGAAGAGACGTCCAACAGGGGAAATAAATCAAGGTTTGTGGGAGGATTTGAACCCCTCTCTCTTTGAAGGATAGTGTAATGGCAGAAAAAGTTCTTTTAGGATTTAAAAGGTAAATTGGTCTTGAGGCCAGGCGTCAGCTGCTGGGATCAAACCGTATATATTTCCTCATTACGCTGATTGAGAGATTATCTCCTGCTGTGGCCAAGAGAACGCTAATAGAAGTGAGCGCAGTGCTTTCGCTAACTTGTGTGTGTTCTGGTTTGGTGTACTCGTTAGTACTGCAATTACTCAGCCTCGTATTTAGTGTAGGGGGTTTGTTTGAAAAATTACACTTCGCCATGTGCTGTGTCCCGCTGCAGAGGAGGGTGACGCAAAAAAATAATGTGCTGTTCCTTTTCAAAGCCATACATATGATTTTCAAACTAGTGGAAAACTAAATTATGGAAATTGGCTAAAGAAATATTCAGAATTTGAACAATTGTGGTTGGTCAATGAGTGTCCTTACTAGTAACCACATACAGTAGCAACAACCTGGCTTCATTTAAGCCTTAAATGCATGAATGTTTGGCCGTCATTTTATGGGAGGATTTCAGGGGACAATTTTAAAGCATATTTAGGTTTGTTGGACTTGATCACATGATTTTAACATCACTCTCTATATTGGCTAGCACTAAATAAGTGAACGTTTAAGCATAATGTACAATAATCATGATGTAAGGCAAACACATTGCATGTTTATGAACTATTTTTCAGTGGAATGTTGGATTTATAAATTATTTTAGATGTATTTTACAGGATTAGTTGGCTAGTCAATGATAATATATCTTATAAGAATAAATGGGTAATTACAGCAGTTTTACATGATCCTTAAAAGCCACTGAGCTCTATTTTTCTGCCCATATATTAACAATGATTACAGATTTGAATCTGTGTTTTAGAAGTTTTTCTTTTACAGATGTCACACAAACACTTTAAAACAAATTTCACATCTAGCCCTGCCATTATTTAGTGTAAAATAACTCCAGATGATCTTTTTCTGTGTGAATGCATCCTGTGATTGGACACTTTTCATCATTTCTGCAAGTTCAGACAAGCGGAAGGAGAAATAGTCCCTATCTGACATAACCGTTCGCTAAAATGGATCTTTTTTACCACTTAGATGCTTGTGACAGCTATGATTTTTTTACTGTAAATAATAAAATCATTATATTATATTATAATTTATTGTATTTTTTATATTGTTACATAATATTATTAGAAAAGAAATGGTCATGTCATTATCATTAACATTCTTTCTCTCCTTTCTCTTTTCTCACTCGTCCTCTCTTCTTGTGTAATCTCACAGAGTCTCAGTATCTTGCCGTGTTCTCGGACCATTGTTTATCCAAATGCTTGTTCATTTTATGGGCCGCGTTTTATCAAGCCCTAAATAATAAACGTTATCTGCTCATATAGGTATGTAGACTGCTGCTGAAGGCGACGTTTCATCTGCCATTTCACAGAGCCGTTTCTCCTTCTGACCTACAGCAGCCATTTCCTACGCTGACTGCCTCCTGTAATTGAAGGTACTTGTGGTGATTTCACACAATCAGAGTCTCACATTCAATGGGATGAAAGTGATTCAAAGATGGGAGGCCCATTTGAAAAGCTTCATAGGAAATCGTCAATTATCTATACAATAGGTTGCTAATACCTGCCCTCCTCCTTGCGCGCTGCCTATTTCCACATTATAGATTTATAGCATATTTTCAATCTATAGGAGCTGTATCTGCAATGATCTGACTGAAGCCCTCATCTTTTAAATCTTTTGTAATGAAACTATGGAAAATGTCTTCTGATGGGTTGATTTTCATCTCGGGCTCTCTGCGCTCTGTGTGAATGGTATAGATAACCTCTGCCACCATGATATCGATAATACTCCACAATCTATCCGGAAAGAAGTTCCAAGATAGCTGGAGAGAGGAGAAAGCAGACATTACTGCACAAATATAACTCTAAAGCCATACCAAACAACGGTTGACAATTTAATGTGGATCCTTTTGCTCTTGTTAACATGTATATAATAGCGTTTATCATATTTGGTTGGCATATTTACTGTAATTTAAATGTAATGAAAGCCTAAAAAGAAAATTCTATCAGTATTTACTTATGTCTATGCAAACATGAGTGGCTTACTTTTGTGGAATATAACAGTTATCATTATTGTGCAACTAATGTAATGTAATGTGATGTGTATTTATTTTCTTTTCTAATACTGGGGTAACACCAGACTCAAAACATCATTTGCTCTAGATTACGCGCAGGATATTTTTTTGCCTCACATGGATTTGTTTAATTTTGGCGCAGAAGACGAGATTGAGGCAAATGTTATGCTTTTGTCTTGACTTTGTATGTATGTAAATTCGCATTTGGTTTGAACCCTTGATTACAGTTGTCAACGTTTAAAGTGGATCAAAAGCTTTTTAAAATTGTCCTAAGACAAGAATTGGTGCTGTTGAATATTTTTAGGACAATTTTAAGGAAACATTTTGATCCACTTCAAATGTTGCCTATATATATTCCAAAACAACTTTGTTACTTAATATAAACAACTTAATATAAATTTCAAGCAAATAAAACATCTTTTGAGTGGACTAAAACATCTTTTGAGAGCCATCTTTTGAGTGGTCCCAGTCTGCTTGTTTGGTGTTCAGATGGCAGCATTTACACTTACTCTGATGAACTGAACTAAGAAAGCAATTGCACTAGAGTTTGTTTTAATCAAACCAAACGTGCCAAGAGTGAATCCAGTTCACCAGTGCAGAATGAGAGATGTGCAACATTTATTTTGTTTATAGTGTATGCTACTATGATTTCAGTTTGCAGTATACATGTACTTCATTTTTGTATTACTTTTCTATTCAGAATGCTGTTAAATTTAAAGTGGTTTGCCTGAAATATAAACACAACTTGGACCAAAGACACCTAAAAGAACCAAAAACAAGACATAATGTCAGAAGATTCAACCATATACCATTATGTAAAAAGGGATGAATACTCTGGGATGCCTGTTTTTCTTTTTTAAATCATATTTATGATGTTACCTAGTACAGTTCTCAGTGAACACTCATATAGTTTAGTCAGATGCAACTTATTCTTTTTTATTGTGGTACAGAAACAGTTTTTCTTTTGTGTTCCACAGAAAAAAAGGTTAGTTATACAGAGTGATTTTTTTGTGGAATTACAATATCTCATAATAAATATTTTGCATAGTGTTTGAAAAGTCAGAAAATAGATTAAGCTTTCTCTTCCCTATAGTAACTTCCAGAAAGATCTCAACATCAAACTTATGCTTAGATTTGGCAAATTCAAAAGTTATTCAAACAAAGTCAAAGAGTTTAAAATTAAAGAGTGTATTTTTGCTTTTGTCCAAACTAAGGCTGAACGATTCTGGCTAAAATGAGAATCACGGTTTTTTTTTGTTGCTTAAAATAAAGAGTGTGATTTTCTCACAATTCCGTAGATGTAAAATAAAGGTTAATATGACTATGTTATTATTATTGTTATTCCTTAAACATTTGGTAAAACAACAACAATAATAATATTATGTGTAGGTCTGCTGTTGGTTAAAATGCTGCATTTTGTATAGACTTGCAATGGTGGACTTGAATAGACTTTAAACTTGTCCTGGCCATTAATGCACAGTAAAGTGGTTACATCAGAATAATTATGAAGTTGAACTATTGTGTTTGGGACATATGCTTGCAATCTGTCATTGACAACATTATTAGACCATTTTTTTCCACTGGTAAAATGAGACATTTGTCATTATCAGATTCCCTCTTGCATTATATTCAACATTATATAGGCTATAGCACTTATACTGACACTGTTAAACATTTATTTCAATCCACAACACTCTGTGTTTGCTATAAAAGAAATAAACATATCAAATGCTTGTCATAATCATAACTCTAAAATACGATATAATTATTTAAATTATGTGCACACTTTGAGTTTCACTTTCACTGCCTAGTACGCCCATGCCATGGCTGCTGTCACTTTGAGAAAACAAAAAAATAAATAAAAACATACATGCAAATCATACTTCCCCACGGCTCCGAAAGGATTGTTCTGTGCGACAAACTGAACGTTATTTACAACTTTATTACCTGTTGTTCACAGCCTGTGCCGGTTCCGTTTACTAAAGTACATCATTCGCGATAAACACACAGCTCACTGTCAGCTCACGTGGGATTTTGCGGCTGCGAATACGTCATTACATGAAGACGGAAATTACATTTTTGGGTGAATTATACCTTATAAATACAGTATGTGACTCTTTCAACACCATTTGGAGGTGTCCACGTTGCTGAGCCACCTATATAAAACAATGTGAAGCCTTTATGCTTCTCTCCTGAACTCTCTCCTGAACTATAATTGGCTGAATCGTAGAGATGCTGGATTAAGATTGTCTAGGGGTCAAATCGAGATCGTGATCTTTTTTCGATTAATCGTGCAGCCCTAGTCCAAACTCTAATAAACATATTCTCATGACAATTTAAACATTTACAAGAGATTGTGAAATCTTATGGTACTTTAACTTTTATAATTTTTTTTCTTTATAGTTAGGTGTAAGGGTTGGGCTTTGTTATTAGATTTAGAATTGGGTTCTTATAGTATATAAATTCTTGCAATATAGTACTATGTCAAATGAAGGCTAATATAGCATCTCATGCACCTTGTAGATTCATGCCATCTACCAAATTTTTTTTTTCTCTGCTAATTAAAAAAATACCCCCTTCCCCTTTATATTATATTTCTCATACGGAATTTCAGGAGAAGCACATGTGACAATACTCAAATGAAACAATACTGGAAACTCCATTAATTCTTGTGAGCTGTGAAGGAGCAACCTCTGAGCAATAAAAGTTTCCTCTGGGGAATCCATTAATTGCTACATTTGCACACAACAACATATGAGAAGTGTAAGCGGAGGGGGTTTCAGGAGCTTTAGGATATAATTCACGACAGAGTTATTTTGATGTATCTGCTCTGATGCTGTCGGAGCTCTGGATTCTGCCTTGGGAAGCACTGGGATCATGGGACGGAGTTTTTGAAGTGTAAACCCCTTTTTGAAATCCTGTTATTGGCTGGTATTGGATTCCGACTAGAAAACGGCATCTTATTTGAACATATACATGACATACCTTGCTACAGACAGTTCAGAAAATGGCATTTTTATGTTTTAAAGCATATCGTTGTTAATTTTTTGGCAGAAAGACGACTTCTTCATAGGAATGGTCTAGTGGGAAATTAAGTGTTATAATGAAAAGCTCACTTCTTCTTCTTGGATAATATTAGCACAGCGTAACACACTTTAAATTATTCACATCAAAAACTCATTGTTTGTTACTTGACAGCGGTGAAGAGGGATGACGGCGGAATGATGAATTATACATCAGGCACAAAGTGTCTCTGAATGAATCATTGAAATAGGCTGTTTAAAATGTAACTGTGTACTTTGTTGCTGTATGTCCTGTTTGTTGTGAGGTGACGGAGTCTTTGTATCACCTTGGTGTGATGTGATGTTATTCACAGCTAAGTAGGCGACCTCGTATGCTAAAGAACAGCATCGCACCTCTGAATCCTGAAAGAACAGGTGGAAGATATTGGATGTTGAATCATGCAGAGACACAAACAGCGGTGTGTGTGTGTTAGATACACCATTGATGTAACAGACGCTTGCATCATTACTGCTACATTATCATGAGAGCTGCCGGAACATTAACATCCTGTACCAAGAACAAGTTTAATGGGGATGAAATCATAGAAAACTTGAGTTAGATGATTCCTGTTGTGCGGATATGTAGTTTTGTGCTGTCTAACTGCACAAGCATATTCAAAACAATGATTTTGCCTTTGCATTTTCATACAGGGGATACTCAACCATTAAACAATACTGATTGTAACTTGATTTTTAAATAAATAATCAGCTAAACAGCTAAATATTGAACTGCATGGAAGTAAAGAGTTGGTCCTTTCTGTGTAAGAGAGACCTTTCTTTTAAAGAATATCTAATTATTTCTCACCATCGTTTGAATAATTAAATTAATAATTATTTAAATTAAAAATAAATTTAAAAATAAAATTTTTAATAAAATAAATAGTGTTTATTTTTTAGTTTCCCAGATTTTATCAGCTAGTCACCTTTTTATTTCTATATTGGAATTTTGTAGTACAGCAACAACAAAGTAATTTAATTTTCATTTTTAGAAAAGTATTTTATTAACAAATAAAGTATTTATTTATTTATTTTTTATTAATCATCGGTTATTTTAATACATCAGCACATACAAATACAGTCTCAGCTATATAGTAGGAAATAATGGGAAATATAAAAACAAGTAAACAGGATAATACAGGCTAGGAGTTAAATATGCACCACAGAATAGAAAATCAGGAGAAATTATTAATGTAATGCCAAAAAGGTGTTCATAGCTGCCAAAAATCATCAGACTTTTTATGTATGTCATACCTGAGTTTCTTGAGTGGAAATAGCATACATACTAAATACAGTATTTGATTATGATGTGCTTTTGTTCTTGCTATTGTTCGTATTAGTAGTAATAGTAGTTGTATTTCATTATGATTTTTTAAACATTTTTTTTACAAAATATGTTTTTTTTGCCTCAATTTAGTCAGATGTCATACGTTTACACATTTGTAAAGTATATTGAATGGAGATGGCAAACTAATTTGAGTTAACTTCCACCTTTAAATTGTTCAAATTGATTCAATTGATTCAACCGTTATAAAAATATGTATTCATTCATTCATTCATTTTCTTTTCGGCTTAGTCCCTTTATTAATCTGGGGTCGCCACAGTGGAATGAACCTCTAACTTATCCAGCATATGTTTTACGCAGCGGATGCCTTTCCAGCCGCAACCCATTACTGGGAAACATCCATACACACCCATTCACTACGGACAATTTAGCTTATCCAATTCATGCAAACTCCACACAGAAACGCCAACTGACCCAGCTGAGGCTCGAACCAGCGATCTTCTTGCTGTGAGGCGATTGTGCTACCCACTGCGCCACCATGCAGCCCCTAAAAATATATATAAAAATATATAATGTCATGTGTTTTTAAAGTGGTGGAAATGTATTATTCTTGTTATTATTATTATTATTATTATTATTATTATTATTATTGTTAGTAGTAGTAGTAATAGTAATAGTAGCATAAGTGTAGTAGTAATCTGTGTTTCCCAAATTTAAGAAGTCTTTTAATAATTATTTAATAATTATTTAATTTCCTTTTCCATCTTTCATAATTGTATTTTATGCAGTATTAAGCCATTTAAGACATACCCATGAAAATGTACAGCTTATTATGAATGACCTGACTACTATTTGATAGGGAGCTCCTGTAGTGAAGTGACAGGAAGTGATGAAATGCTTCATGACCTTGCTGATCACATTTCCTGCTCTGCGGGCCTGCGGCACTGATGTGGAAGATATAAGCACTAGCAGTAAACAGAGGTGCAACAAGAATACCTAATGAATGTTCCATTAGATCAGCTTAAAATATGTATCGTGCTTAAAACTTTATAAAGCAGAATGGTAATTACGGCTCATGCTGTGCGGTAGGCCAGTTCCACACAAAGTCTGTTAATTAATTCATTGTGTTAAGTTGTTTTATGTTAATCCTTAATTGTGAAATTACCACCAAGTGTATCACTTTAACTAAATGGAGAAAAGAAAGAAATGAAAAATGCATTAAAAACACATGCGGTTTCTGCAGGGTGATTAAGTTTGTGGGCAATGATTCACTAAATATTTAACAGCTTTGCCTGGTACAAAGTATATCATGAATTATAGATTAGGAGAATTAGAATATCTTGATGTAGAACACTGTTTAAAGCATTAACCTGCAATAGGGAGGAGCAATTACCATTGTAATAAATGATTTTGCGAGTGAAGAAGGAGCCGCCATTCGTTATTTTTAATTAATTTCTCCATATTATCACAAAGGGAGAGATTCTCTTCCCTCATTACTCTCTGCCACTTTTGGGGTCCTTTGTTTCTGATAAATGGGAGTCCGTTTGTGGAGAGTCTTGTCGTCCACAAACCTTTCCTTCTCCCATAATAAATGCACAGTAACTCTTAATAGGTTTTATTTTAAACTTAGATTCATATTAAAAACACAATTTGTACAAATATTAATGGCTGCCAGCCTTGCAGCATGCATGTGATATTTCTCGCCATGGCCTCCCTTTGTGGTCCATAATGGGGTCTGTATTTAAATGAAGGTCATTCCCCTGTGGCGAGGAAGGGATAGGGGGAGCTACTTAAACAAACGCTCTGTCCAGAAGACCCTTGCTCTGAGGATAACAGTCTGGCCCTGTTTGGGATGCGAATGAATCTAGCTAATTGGCTTTCCATAGATGCAGGTTGAGTGTGACCCAGACGGCTCTTTTGTAAAAGACCCCACCCTTCACTTCCTCACCTCTGCACCACCGCCATACACCATCAGCTCTATCTGACTAGAGTCCACCATCTGGGCCTGTTTAAATGGAGATAATGTTTAACTAGAGTGTGTTGTTTCAGACAGCCCACTATAGGAGTGATAAGAAGCAAGTGGCTTATAAAACAAGACGGCCTGTGGAAATTCAAATGTATTTAGATACAAATTTACCATTTTAAATAGGTAGTGAGATGATGATGATGATGATGATGAATTGGTGCCATTGGTAGGATAAAGGGAGCAGCCTGTTTTTAGCAACATTTTGATATTTACATGTTTTGTTTAGCATAACTGAGGTAAACTGCAGTTGAGTTGAGTCATTATATTTTCATTGTATGGAAATGAGTTGCTTTGCTGGTTGGATAATGTATTTTGTGTTGTGAAATATACGAACAAAAAGTTCATGTATTTCAAAGTGAATTATAGTTACATCTTGGGATGTAAGGAAGTGGACTTGAAATGAACAAACCAAAAAAAAAAGTACAAAGATTAACCAAAAAGATTGTCAAGATATGAATACTACTCAAACATTAAAATGGATTGAAATTTGACTTAATAGGCTTGAAAAAGAGATGGATGTATGATGGATAAATATAGATGGATGGAAATATTGGGATACGTTGATACATAGGTGGATGAAGAGATGAATAGATGGAGAGATTAATGCATAGATATGGTTGAATAATATATATATTGATTGATTAATGGATGAATATGGCAATATGTGGATAGACAGACAGACAGACAGACAGACAGATAGATAGATAGATAGATAGATAGATAGATAGATAGATAGATAGA
>CAIGQV010000641.1:12787188-12812966 GCA_903798115.1 Danio jaintianensis
AGATAGATAGATAGATAGATAGATAGATAGATAGATAGATAGATAGATAGATAGATAGATAGATAGATAGATAGATAGATAGATAGATAGATAGATAGATTGATTGATTCATAGATTGATTCATAGATGGCTGGATGAATAAATATAGAAAGATGGATACATGGATGGATGCATTAATGGATAAATACAGATGGAGGATGCATGAATGGATGTATAGACAAATGGATGGAAAGATAAGAACATGGATGAATAAATAGATGGCAAGATAGACGGAAATATAAAAATAGATTGATCTAGATTGATGAATAGATAGATAGATTTAGATTGATGGACTGATTTATTAGATTGATATTAGATTGATTTGTAGATGGATGGATAAATGGATAGATACAGATGGATTCACATGTATTTAATCTTAATTCCATGACTTGATAGATTTCAACACTTTATCTAAAGAGGCACATGTATGACACATTTGCTAAGTAAATCTGACATGAATGCAAGTTTTTCTGTTACAGAAATCAGACTCTTTTGCTTGCTAAATTAGTCATCAAACCTTTATCTCACTATGTTTTGCCTGTTCTGCTTGCTATAAACGCACAGGTTTTATTATCCATTCCATGTCATGAAAAACAGTGAGAACACTGATATCAAACATCATCCCTGCAATTGTTTTGATTTCCCTGGAGAATATTGAGGTGTACAGAAACACAACACCCAATAAATAAAGCATCAATGTCGCATAAAAAGGAAACAAAATAGCATGAAAGCCCTACAAATATGACACAAGACAGAAAGTCAACATTTGGATGAAGCTCATTTAAAATTTGTGTTGTTTGCTGATCCCTTTGTGTCAAGTACTGTGATATGGAGCTGTTTGCAATTTTTTTTTTCATAGTTTAATTATAAAACTGTCAGAAACATGTCTTGGATACATCCCGCTGTGTCTCTGGCATATGTTGTTGGGCCAAGTTCCATTATCTCCCATGGGTCATTATGATAGCACTCGTGTATTAGCGGTTAAGCACCTTAACGCAGTGTAAAGAGAAACAACATGGCCAATCCAGGCATTCACCTAAGGACACATCACTGTACGCCAGAGCAATTCGAGCAGTTCATCCTTTAAAGATTCATGAGTAAGCAAATATGCATTCGGGGGTGTCATTCAGAGGGGTTTAGACTAATGTATTGTGGGTAAGGACATATCTTTCAACCATACAGCAAATGTTGTGAATTCAGTGTCATTAAATGAGCCAAAAAACATAATTGTAATCAAGCTACGTTACAAAGCTGATATTTATTTTTGTTTTTGAAAGATGTCTTTTATTATGCTGTTGTGCTTTAACATTAGTTTGATCATTGTTTTAAAATAGATGTATTTTTTTTTTATTATATCCTTTACTCCAGTGTTCATGATCCATTATGTATCATTCTATTATGCTGATTTTATGCTCAATAAACTTTTTATATTGGTATTATTTCTTTTAGTGGCTACTTATGTTGCTTGGTGGTTTATGGAAACAGTCATGCATTGTTTTCAGGAATCTTTGATGAATGGAAAGTTCTAAACAACAGCATTTATTTGAAAGAGATCTTTTGAAATATTATAAATATTTTTTACTGACACTCTTGATCTATTTGTTTTTTATGTGAAAGATATACCATCTCATTGTTTACACAAAGTATTACATTGATAAAAAGGAATGTTACTGTAGGATTAAATCTGTCTAAATCAGTGGTCCCCAACCTTTTAATTACTGCGGACCGGTCAACGCTTGACAATTTTACTGTGGTTCGGGGTAGGTGTACGTAGACTGCTAGGCGACCATCAACCGTTTTCTCAGATGACAAGCTGACAAAACATTACTGCAACTCTGATACAAGTTTTATTTATGAAGAAAATTAAAAAGCACTGCAGTGTTTGTCTGAGATAATTAGTGTACCGAAATGTGTATATTTCATACAAAATAAGAAGCTGATCGGTCAGTTCTGTTCTTGTCATGTGACTCGCGGTGCGCCTGGAAGACTTGGGCGCTTCGCTCTTAATATGCGTGCGCAAGCCGTGTACCCTGGAAATAGAGAACTTACACACGGAAATAATGCGATATGTGATATGAGCTCATTTGCTGAGAAATTGCGGATCCATTTCTTGCCAGTTCATAGGCATGGGACGCTAACCGTTTTGCGTTTTTCAAGGTTTACCGCGGTTTGGACAAATTTTTCTGCAATACCATTCCTAAGATTGACGATTGACGATTTTTTATTTCCTTTTTTTTTAGGACGACAGTATCTCCAGCAGAAAAGATATCCAAATATGCAGTTTTAAATAGTAAAAAAAATCTGTTTTTGAAATAAATGAAGACAGCAGAAGTTAATTTGAATTATTTAACCTGACATGTTGACTGCTCCAAAATATTTAAAATGTTTCTTAAAATAAATCATATTGTGTTTAAAAGGGAAAAAAAAAGTTTTCGTTTTTTACCCAGACATTTAAAAAGAATGTATTTTAGAGCAGTAATCACAATACCGTGAAACATTGAAACCGTGATATTTTTATCCAAGGTTCCTCAACGGGAGGGGAACTTCAATGCTATGTGGAAAAACTTCCACTATGGGGATTTCGTCAGAAACCAATCATCTGAAAGAGTAATAAAATGGGACAATGAAATGCCAATGAATTGGCGGCGTCAGCGTACACAGCTGGCAGCAATCACACTTATTCGTGTATAAAGATGCCAGCCGTGCATAGCAAGTCACCTTTTCTAGCTGAAGAGCTGAACATGCTACTGAGAGAGGTAGAGAGAGAGAACGAGAAAGCTGCCGGTGTTTGAACAGGCTGTTTCTCCCAGTTCCAGAGTGTGTGACAACGCAGTGGCAGACGGTCGAGCTGGGCTATTCTCCCTTGCCTGGGCATTCTCTGGGTCCCTTCTAGAGCGGTATGTATAAGAAGCTAATTTTCTTAAAAGAGCAACACGCTCGTGCAGCGCGTCTTTTTTTAAAGACGTCGTTCCGACTGTGCGTTTCTGGATGCGGTGGTTCCCTGTCCATGAATGATGGGCACGAGCTGTGTTGCATGTCTGGGGGTTCAGTATGTTTATGCGGTGCTCGCGGGCAGCGCATGCCATCACTGCGATGGCATGTCTGTTGCGCAGCTAAAATCGCGGATCGCTCTTGCAAAAGGGCGAACCACCCCTGTTGTCCCCCGCAATAACGGTTGGCACTCGGGCAGATCTGAGGGTTATAGTGGGGGTCAATCCGCCGCCCTTGGGCTTGCGGACCTCCCATTCCTCAGCGCGCTCCATCCAAGCTTCGATTGAGTGAAGTGCTCCGTCCTCCGGGATGATCGCCCTCTCACTCGATGACACTGAGGACCAGATGTCCATCGCTGCATTGGAGGGTGGGCTGTCATTTTCCAATGACAATTCGGACCCGCTCCTTCCCTCAGGGGTGGTAAGCGAGGTTCCGGATATGGAATCTGAAATGATGGCCGTGCTAACCCGGGCTGCTTCGGCGGCGAGGCTGGAGATGGCTTGTCCCCCAGCTCTGCCACCGAACCGATTAGGGGTGTGATGTGGAGGATAAGAAGGGGAAACCCTCTAAGCCTCCCGTCCCCTCCTTCCCGGAGGTGCACAGTAAGTTTACGCAGCGCTGAGGGCACCTTTTTCTGCCCGGTCTGCGTGCGCTCCTTCCTCACCTTCCTCGATGACGGAGCAGCCAGGGGGTACGAGGCGAATCCCCAGGTCGAGCGTGCTAGCGCTGTCAATCTTGCCTGTGTGGTGCCCCTTCCTGGCGTGATTAGCCTCTGCTCCCGTCCAAAGCGTGTAGGTTGTCTGCGTCCCTCGGGGCCAAAGCCTACACTGCTGCGGACCAGGCTGCTTCCGTTTTGCTTGCTATGGCTGGCGCAGGCGTTGGCCCAGCGGCATGAGGAAGGTTCTGACCCAGGCTTAATTTACGCACTGCAACCGACTTTGCTCTGAAAACACCAGTTCGGCTGCGAGTGCCCTGGGAAGGACGATGACCACACTAGTGGTCCAGGAACGCCACCTCTGGCTAAAACCTGGTAGATATGCGTGACGTTGACAAAGTTCGCTTTCTTAACACACCCATATCCCAGGCTGGCCTGTTCGGCGACACCGAGGGGGAGTTGACCCAGGAATTCACCACAGTGAAAGAGCAGTCAAGTGCGATCGGCGGGCTTAAAAAAAAATATATATATATATATATATAATCCGCTCTCCCCGTCGACTTTGGCTGCTCCTCGCCAAGGGCGCTCGTCTGTGGCTCCAAAATCTGCCTTCCAGCTCACAGGATCGGTGCTTTTCGCCACAGGCTCCGAGAGTGCCAGGCTCCCTTCTCTCGCACTCCTAGCTGCCCTGCGGGCTCTTGGGACGAAGTTAAGATTAACCTCTTATCTTCCGCTCTTCCTCGGGATGCGCGCCTCCCGGGGTAAGATCTTCCATCCCGTGCTGCCCCACCGCTGGTGCGTCAGTGATGTCACTCGCGCGGGCTCTGCCAGCCTGGTTAGCGCGGCCCAGCCTGTCGCGATGGCTCATTCGGACAGTCAGACTCGGCTTTGCGATTCAGTTCGCTGAACGGTCCCCCAAGTTCACGGCCGTGTATTACACCAAGGTCAGCCCTGTGTTCGCCCCTGTCTTGCGTGAGGAGATTGCGGTCCTCCTTGCGAAGGAAGCAATCGAGCCATTCCCTCCAGCCGAGATGAGGTATGGGCTTTTTTGTCTGTACTTCATCGTGACCTAAAAGAGCGGTGGATTATGACCAATCCTAGTTCTGCGCGTTTTGACCCGCTGCCTTACAAGCAGCCGCTCAGAATGCTCATGCAGAAGCACATCCCCCGGTACGTTCGTCCTCAGGATTGGTCTGCAGCGATAGACCTGAAGGACACGTATGTTCATGTCTCCATTTTCCCACGCCACCGGCTGTCTTTGATGTTTGCATGTGAGGATCGAGCTTGGTAATACACACCAAGCTCGCGGAGGATGCCCTAACGCCCCTTCGGCTCGCGGGCATCTGCATACTCAATTATCTCAATAACTGGCTTTTTTTTAGCTCACTCACGGGATCAATTGGTTATGCACAGGGACTGGGTGCTCCGGCACCTCGACCTGTTAGGGTTTCGGGTCAACCGAAAACAGAGCAGGCTCGCCTCCGTGCAGAGCATCTCTTTTCTCGGCTTGGACTCGATCACCATGACTGATGCTGACCTGTCTGAGAGAGTTCGACAGGAAAACTGTGGTCCCACTGATATTATTTCAGAGGTTCCTGGGGCATATGGCATCCGCAGCTGCTTGGGTTGGTCCATATGAGACCGCTTCAGCATCGGCTTCACGATCGGGTCCCCAGATGCGCACGGCACGCGGGCACGCACCAAGTGACTGTCACTCCGCTGTGTTGCCGCACCCTCAGCCTCTGGACGGACCCTACATTTCTACAGGCCTGGGTGCCTCTAGAACAAGTGTCCAGGCATGTCGTCGTTCCGACGAATGCTTCCAGTACGTGCTGGGGGGCCGTGTGTTGCGGGCATGCAGCTGCAGGTCCGTGTAAGGAACCAAGTTGCATTGGCATTTAATTGCCTGGAGCTGTTGGCAGTGTATCTCACGCTGCACTGTTTTTTTACCGGTGCTAGAGGGGAAACACGTGCTGGTCAGGACGGACAGCACGGCGACGATGGCGTATATTAACCGCACAGGGGGTATCCGCTCTCGCCGCATGTCTCAGCTCGCTCGCCGTCTGCTCCTCCGGAGTCATACGTGCCATTTTTTTATCCGTCGAGCTCAACCGTGCAGCCAATGCGCTCTCACAGCTGTTCACGCCCGGGAAAACAGAGACTCCACCCCCGGCTGTCCAGCTGTTATAGGTGCGCTCTGGGTGTGCGTAAATACGCATTTTTCTCCAGTGAGCCTACTCGCAGATACTGTGTAACGTCAGGGAGGATGAGGAGCAGGTCTGTTATTGCGCGTCTCTGGCTCAATCGGACCTGTATTTCAGCTCTCTCCTCGTGACGGCCCCTCCCTGGCATATCCCCTTGAAGAAGCTCCTTCTTCTCTGGGACAGGCACCATTTGGCACCCACGCCCAGATCTCTGGAACCTCAGAGTGGAAGTGGAAGTTTTTCCACATAGCATTGAAGTTCCCCTCCCGCTGGGGAACATTACGGTTACTACGTAACCCTCGTTCCCCGAGGGGGGGAACGGAAATGCTATGATCCTTCGGCACAAGTGGTTGCGCCTTAGCTGACGGCTTAGTTCGGCTCTTCAGCTAGAAAAGGTGTCTTGCTATGCACGGCTGGCATCTTTATACACGATTAATTGTGATTGCTGCCAGCTGTGTACGCTGATGCTGCCAATTCATTGGGATTTCATTGGCCCGTTTTATTACTCTTTCAGATGATTGGTTTCTGACAAAATTGGAATGTGGAAGTTTTTCCACATAGCATTTCCGTTTTCCCCCCCTCGGGGATTGAGGGTTACATAGTAACCATAACGTTATCATACCGTCAGAATCTTATACCGGCCCATGCCTATTCATGGGTCCTTCACTGGGCCTTTTCCCCTTTGCTAAGAAACTTTCCAAAGACGTCTGTTTCTTACTTATTGTGCTAGCTTGTGGGTTAAATTTTGGCGCCAAAGTGACCGAGATGTAGCCGAGAAAATATGGTAATTTTTCAAAATAAAAGATCATTCAGACTCAGATCATTAATAAAACGGAAGTAATTAATGATTTCTTGTGCGGCTCGATACCAATTGATCCACGGACCGGTACTGGTCCGCAGCCCAGGGGTTGGAGCCCACTGGTCTAAATAATACTCAAGACTGTAGGAATGATACTGAATTTTCAGCTTTTACATCCCAGGAATACGTTATATTTAAAGAATGGAAAGCAGTTATTTTAAATTTAAATATTATATCACACGTTTGAAGCTATTACTGTAATATTTTAATACTCTATTTTTTTTTTTTACTTTTTTGCATGCATTGCATAAACACACATATTCCAGTCAGTATATCTCTCTATTATTTTTCTGTGTAATTAATTTTTTTTTTTTTTTTTTTCATTTTGATTAGCGGATATTTCAAAAGACTGTTTGTGCCTTCCAGTGAGGCTGTGCCTTGATGGTCTTGTGCAGTACCCAGGTTCCATTCTTTATTGATGATTTTTCTCTGCTTTATTTGATTTGATTCTTTTTTTTATTTGTAGGCGCGTAGGTGCAAATGGCAGAGACGTTAGATCCTATTTTAGATGTGAGGTGTGAACCTGGCAACCTCTCGCATCTCGTCCAACTGACCACCCTCAATGCTTTGTATCTGTTTGACCTTTGGTCAAATGCCGTGCTAAAGCCCGCCAACCTTTTATGTGAAATGTGTAGCGTATATCATCACGTTCCCGGAAAACTGATTCCCTCTGTTCGGAAGTCCCCTGAAGGCTTATTAAAGCCATGAAGAAAGGAAATGAATAAATTCTCAATGTGTTTCTTAGTTGAATGATAATGTTGTGTGAATGGTATATTCCTCACCAAGAAAAAAGAGACGGATACTTGAATATCATTATAGTTCAATGTGGAATCCTTTGACACCAATGAACATCTCCAGCTAAGGCAATCTCAGAGGCCACACCAGCGGGATGGAAAACACTGCCGTTTGATGTTTTCAATCATTCTCCAGCCTTTGTGTCTCTCAGCCAGTCCCTGCAGGTTGACTCTCTCTGAATAACATGTTTTTCACTTTTTGAAAAAACTTCATTTGAAAGGAAAGCCTACTGTTGATTCTCTGCATGTTTACTTTCATTAGCTTTGGTCCTCTCTCCCTACAGAGAGTCACATGCTCCTAGCACTGTAGCCAAAGGGGTGGAGCCAAACTGCCTTTAACTGCGGTAAAGCCTGGCTGGTGGAGACCCTGTGATGTTCTGCCACCCTGCGCCGCACGATAGTGTTCAGCAGCAGCAGCGACCGGCTGAACGGCAGGGTCATCTGTGTTGCCTAGCAGGCAGATCCTTGCCTACAGCCAAAGAACGGCTAACGGCTAATCCTGCCACCCCCCCTGAAAATACGCCATCGGTTATATTGCGGCATAGGTTCTGAGGTAACGTGAGGCTAATAAAAAGGCAAAACAAAACAAGGGTGGCTGATATTCCTGTAACCTTCGACCTTCAGGGTGTTCCGTGGAGTATGATTGATGCCGTCATATCCCAACAAATGCTGCCTGACAGTTTTGGGACGATTACCCATTTTTTTATTTATTTTTTGATGGCGGAAAAACGTATTACGTGTCTGAAGCTTTCACATCCAGATAGCATTAGAAACATAATGATGATTTGTGTGCAGCGCTGCAAAAAGAAGCCCACTTATTGTACGTAAGTGTTATAATTGGAACTTTATTGCATTACCGGGACTGCAGAGTGTAACTTCCTGCTATTTGTCTAATGCATCCTTAAGAATAGTAATCTAATAAAAATCATTAGTTTTTCCAGGGCTTTTAGATGTGATTTAAAGGAAAGTCATTTGCAAAATGTGTCTAGCGTGAATTAATACCTTACCTTGTTAGAAAAAGAAAAAAAGTGCACCGAAAAAAAATGCTATCGAACAATGCAATTTCATAACAAAGAACGTACATGCTTTCAAGATTGCCACAAGCTCAGATCATCTTTGATAAGTGGCTCTACTCAAACGCAAATGTGGTTTTGTTCAGCAACGCTGTTTTTCCTAATACTCAAAGCTTCTTTATTAGATTTATCATCAAACCTCTATTCTTCATGCGCTTTGACGCGTTCGACATGTGACCTCATCCACTGGTAGCTAAAATTTAAATGCTCGGCTTTCTTTTTCTTTGCACCCAGATAGCCCCAGCGGCCGGCTGATCCTTCAGTTCTGACTCAGAAGTGACAAGGTGGAGGAATGCCTGATTGTGCTGTGATCTGATGGCCAGTGGCTTGTGTGTGTGAAAGGGTTTCAGCCACAGAAACACACCCCCATCAGCCTGTCCTTTCTCTCCCCAGGGAAAGAATAGAGCGTCTTGCGCTTACCATCCATATGAAGAAATGAATAAAATAGAAATGAGACATTCAAGTGACAGCTTCAGCTTTAAATGATGCTGACAAAAGCCATGGATTGTCAGTGGCTGTCTCGGCCCGCTTTGTTGATGAAATGAAAAATGTATTGTCAGGGAGATAGGATGATTTTTTTTTCTCTTTCTCTATATTGTTGAGAATAATATGACGTGATGAGTGGTCATCTTGAATTTTACGAATATGTTCTTGGGGCGCTAGTCAGTATAATGTAATTCTAGAAATGTCTGTTAATTCATATAAATCAGGGTTGACCAATGGCTGCCTCTGTCAAGCTCAGATATTAATTCAATCGATATTAGTATTCCATTATTAATCGTTTTGGTGGGATCGTTTGGTGGGATAACTATTCAAATTTTCCCCAAATTCCACCTTTTCCTTTGCATGACAATGTGAAGTTGACGAAACTGGTTCACGCTACTTATAAACACTGAGGCACACACAAAATACAAACTTAATATTCATTTATATTCAGTAGTCCACAATACATTTTAAATGATTTAGTCATCAAAATGTGCCAATTTTTGTGACATTCCATCTTATAAAATAATGTCAATCTTTATGACTGGTTTCTACTATTCAAATAAATAAAATTCATAAGAATTGAAATACAAATCTTTTGTTACATTATGAATGTCTTTTCTGTCACTTTTGATCAATTTAATGCAGCCTTTCTGAATAAAAGTATTTGTAAAGTGTTATTTACCCCAAATGTTTGAATGGAAATGTATCGATTCACACAAAAATATTAGGCAGCAATTGATATGATAAAAATGTTATTTGTGCATCAAACTGGCATATTTTAAATATATGAAGGCAGTAATAACGATTGTTGATTAAAAATACACCACTACATTTTTCAGCCTCAAACCAATAGCTGATTATTCAAAGTGATATTTGCCAATACAGATAAGTCAAAGGTTCTGCCTTTTGTACCTGCTTTTAAATGAATAATAATTAATTCCACTTTAGCTGTGACAGACTTATCATATTCCTTGCCATATAGCCTTTACGGTGGGTACTAATATTAGCCGTTTCAGAAAATTAACCAAATTCCCAGCTTACAGAATTTTAGCAATGCAGAACTTACCAATTACCACCCAGTTAAGGGAGTAAAATTCTTTACACAATTAAGTGTTCTGCCCTCTTTTGATAGACAAGAGTATACAACTGTCCTGCCCTGATCACCAGCTATTTTTAAGCAAATGATAACACAAATAACAGCTTATTGGGCAAAACTGATGATTGGCCTATACATTGGTGCATCTCTGACTTTAATAATATATCACAATATATATATTTGTCTACTGTATTTTTTCATGAAATAAATGCAGCCTGGGTGAACAACATAAGATACAGTAAGCCTTTCAAAAATGCAAAACTTCCCCCAAATGTGAAGCTGACGAAACTGGTTCACACCACTCATAAACAGAGGCACACACAAAATACAAACTTAATATTCATTTATAATCAGTAGTCCACAATACATTTTAATTGATCTAGTTATCCAAAATGTGCCAATTTCTGTGACATTCCTCTTATAAAATAATGTCAATCTTTATCACTGGTTTACACTACTCTGTCCAATGCATGGAACTCACCATCTTAAATTTTGGGAATATGTTGCAAGGCTGCATTGCACATTCAGGGGTTCTGGTAGCGCTAGTCGGTATAATTTAATTCAAGTAATGTCTTCTAATTCTTATAAATCTTGTGTTACGGGTGTTTGGCCTCACCTGCCAGAGGTGACCAATGGCTGCCCTTTGATCTACCTCTGTCAGGCTCTATAATTGAGTGCTTCCTTAATTTATGAGGCAGCTTCCTCCATTAACAACAAAATCTCGGGAATTAAAGAAGAAACAGACCTTCGCATGCCCGTGCTGCTCTACGGATAAGGAAGAAACTGTGATAAATGGCCGAGTGCATCTGCAGCCTTGACTTTGAAAAATACTGTCTCTGAATTTCAGGTCAGACTCTGACAACAATTAGGAGGAGAAGAATAAATAGACAATGACCCTATTTTGGGCTGCATTTCCCTCTGCTGTAAGATGCAGGAGAACATGATCTGCCATTGACAGCATGTGCATATGCAAAGGAAAAGCAGTCAGGGCCGCTCGTTGAGTGATCATATCATTAAACTGCTAATTTTGCAGTACGAGGCACAAGGGAGCTGTTTCTGGCATTAGCCTTGCTTCTCACTGTCTCTTCTGTACAGTAAATCTTGTGCTAAGCATGGAGCCCATTCACTGCTGATAGTGGCTATGGTGACTTAGTATATTTTAAAGTCAACATCCAATCAAAATGGATAATATTTTCAAATTCTTAATGCATTTGTGGTCTTATTGTGCACTATTCTTCGGTACATATTTTTTTAATGAACAAAAATGATAGAATGTTTAGTAGTAATGCATGTTTATAATAATAAAATATTTAGGGCCCTATCATACACTCTACATGCACAATAAGGTGCAAGACGTGTATGGTGCGACTTAATTTTCAGACCTAATTTTCACGTTTTGCGCCACGTTGTTTAAATAGCAAATCCATTTGTGCCACTTTGTGGACTCATGGGCTTAGATAGAGGTGTGTTAAGGCACATTGTTGGCGCGTTGCTATTTTGAGGAACTGAAATAGACTGCGTCATTGACCAACTAAAAGCAGGTCTGAAGTCCAGCGCAGAACGCATTAGTTATTTTATATTATATTAGTTATATGGGTTCAAACACTTACACATTGCTTATTACACACAGGGTGTACAGCAATACACAAATATCTTTACATATGAAAAAAATTAAAGGATTAAAATGTTACAAAAATTATTATTTTTGACATAATTATAAAAACCAATAGTTCCATGCCGTCTTCATGCTTCCATGCCTTTTTTCAGTGCATTCATGACAATTTGCATTTGTATTATGTTGATATTATTAGCAGTATTATTTATTATATGCATATTTATATTTGTTTTTTAATAAAAACAAGTTTAGATTTGTCCACCTGTCGGGTTTTGGAGACGTATGCGTCACTATATGGGGCATAAGAATAGGACGTGTGTTTGGATATAAGTTTTTTGACCACACTTCGTTATTATTGTTCATTTATTCTTTTGCTGGAAATTAGAACTGAATTTAGAAATAGTTTTGAAACAAATCTTTGCACTTAACAAATGAAATTAAATATGTAGGCTAAGGAATGTCTTCAGTGGAGTGTGTACAACACCGTTTCCTTATCCACGAAAGTAAAGGAGTAAACAGTAAAAGTAAAGAGAAAGAGAAAGTAAAGAGGCTAAATGGAGGAGGCTTGTTCTTTATCCTCGTGCTGCAGATGGTCCGTTTAACTGTTTTCTCGCTAGTGAAGCGTTCAGTTTTTCCATTTACAAAGTCCGCCATGTAAATAGCAAATGCGCCATGGTGCGACGAAACTGACTCTTAAAGGGAATGGGAGATGAGACTCTGATTGGTTTAATGCACGTTATGCTCAAAACACACCCACAACTCCTTAAGAGAATAAGCATAACCCTGTTAGACCATGCGCCAGGGCGCAGAGTGTATTTTTCCATCCTTAAAATAGCAAAAGTGGATTCGAACACTCCTTTAATGCTTTTGCGCCATGCTCTTTAGACTTTGCGCCTAGATCGTTAAAATAGAGCCCTTAAACTGGACTTGCATTTTTTAATACAACAATGTCTAATTGGCCCTTTACTGTTATTTTAAACATTTGGAATTTCAACCCAGACTCATTGGAAATCTGTGGCTCTTCCTGCAAGTTTTGAAATAAGTTGTACTTTATATTAGCTTCACATTTCAGAGGACATGCCCACATAATGGCCTATAAGTTTTTAAACTGCACAATGTCTGAAAAAAGTGCCTGTGGATATGAAATGGATGCAAATTGAGATTGTCTTGTCTGCATCATGTTTCAAGGAAGTTTTAAAGTGAAAAGTCCAGCTACTGGTTTTAAATACATTTAATTTTCTATAAAACATGTTATATGTGCTTTTGGCAATGTTTTAGTATGCTATTTGATGTAGTAGTTTGAAAGGAGGTGATTCTAAATGTTCTCTCGTGTTTGAAACTAATGCACCACATAAACGAAGCCCTACACTACTGTAAATCTAACTGATGGTGATAACAAAAGAACATGTGACAAAAATACATCTGCCGAAGCAGTCATGCTGTTTTGGAACTTATTTGGTGAATTGTGTTTCACAGAACGTTTACACATACTATATGCTCTGCATTACAAGTGCCACCAAAAAAGCTGTCTATATATGAAAATTCATACATATGGAAACTGATATGTTACACAAACTTAATTGTCTTTAGGTTCTTCATATCTTTTGTGCAAAGAACTGTGCAAGCATAAACCTTTAATCATCAATAATGTGCCCATACAATCATGGTTTGTGTCAAAAGGTCAAAACTTTTTTTTCCTCTAGTGTTTGTTTCCTCATAAATCTAACAGCTAGAATCTGCACAAATCCTCTTTTGACATTAGAAAAGCTGTCAGGATTTATTAAAGATGCACAGTGAAACAATAGTGATTAAAAAAATTGTAGATACATGTCATTTTGCACTTTATTTCACCTTATTTATTTGTGACATTTTAGTCTTTTTTTGTCAGTAATCTTGCATGTCATTATTTTAGATTTGTCAACATAGATTTATTTAACAAAATTACCACTAATTATTGTGACAGTGGCTGATTTGTTATTAGAAAGCCAGTATTCAGTCTCATTTACTTGGTAAAAAACACACATCATTCAAGAAATTTAGATCCCACCCCTTATGTCCAGTTTACATCTGTAATGTGGTTGCGAATGACAAGTCTTGTTAACTTCAGACTTTTTCACATTTTATTATGTTCTTTCCGTGTTACAACACACATGCACTTACACATAACAGCCCATAGATAAAGCGGTACGTTTTCATGGTTATAGGTTATGAGGCCTATCTCTTTTTTGATGAGAGCATATTGATTTGAGCATTTCTTGTGGGCTGCAACTTAATTTTCTCTCTCATTTCAGAAAATCCTCAAATTCACTGCTTACAGCAGCCTTTTAGCAGCCACAATCCTCTGCCTGAATAAATGACATGACTATAAGCTTCCCTAGATGCCATGGTGTAAATGTATTAGCTGCACTAAGAGACCTACTCCTAGTATAATTATGTTAGGAACCAATAAGACAGCTTGGAAATCAATATGCTAAGACAGACAGAGAACAGGGCCTGGGCAGTGAACTGGGGATAGATTAGGCTTGCGGGTCTCCAGCTGAGCATCGCTAGCATTTAAGCTAAGTTAGACTTATCATCTCATGCAAGGAAATCATCTGGGCTTTTCCCTTACAATACTCGGGGCGCTGGATTAAGTCCTGTGAGCAATTATCTCCCTCTTTTCTAATTACACGATTTTGACCAGTTAAATCCTGCTCATTTTAATTTCACTGATTTTAACATCCCCCCTCCTTGTAATTTCAATCAATATGCAGTGTCAGTTTCCCTGTAAGTACTAAAATGTTCTGCTCTGGTAATTAATGCATGCTCTTCAATTACTTAAATTTAAGCCGTTATTCAAGTGGTGCCTTTTTTTACCACTCCAAAAGAAAAAAAAGAGAGAGCTAAAACTCAAAGATGTGATAAAAACAGATATTTTAATCAGACGTGTTATGATTTGCCTTTAGCGTCGCATTTGGCTGAAATGCGTTTAAAAGGCTCGCTGTGTAAACACAAGACAGAGCTGTAATTTATATTCAACTAGAACTAAAATAAAAAGCAGTAGCGGAGGAAACAAAAGCTGTCCTTTTCTGGTACAGTACATCTGCTCAAACCCAATCAAGCTTTCAAAGACATGGCAGCGAACAATAGCCCCCATCAGCCAGGAACAAAGTCACAGACATAAGTGGTCCGAATAAGTGTGCAATTTCTGCCCATATGACTGTCCTGACACAATTGCCCTAATTTTCTTCCTTTGAAATGACTGATAAAAGACTTAGGTAATTGCTATGGAGACAGCATTTCTTCTATCAAGGAAGGAGGGAGGGGGTCGCTAGTAATATTGCCTCAGGGCTTAGGGACAGAGTGTCAGTTTCTGCACAGCCTTATATTAATACTTGTGTCCTCTTCAGCCCCACTTCCCAAAGATCGTATTAAGTGATTGTGATTCGTCCTGACGCTGTATTGGAAATCAGTCAATCAAGCGAGCCACGGACATGGCGGAAAATATACAAAAACATGCCGGTCTAATTTTGCTTTGGTCACATGACTGGACAATAGCTACTGCGACGGCCTAATGTGCTGCTTTCACACGGCAGATGAAGCAAATGACTTGTGAATTAAAAGGGGGGGGGGGTCAAGCCATCGGCGCTCATGAGGAGTCGGTTCACCCTGATGCTAGTTTTTTGACCTGTGTTCATTCAGCGCCTGACCTTGTCCCCTGGAATCAAACTTCATTTATCGGCCTGATCTCTGATTATCTGGATATTGCACCACGCGGTTCGGCTTGCAGGCAAGCAAGAGCGCTAATGGGGAGGCTGAAACCCGTGCAGAGCATCATGGGAGCATTGACATACAAACTAATTGCTGCCATGACCTCAGATTACATCTGTTTATTGAAAGCAAAACCTTTCTCTCAATTATGGGCTTTCTGCTAAAACACAAACAGCCTTGTTGTGAATCATTTTATAACTTGTTTTTTTCTTTGCAGGAGTCTAAATCAAGCAAGGAATAATAACTGTAAATATGTGCATATCATATTGTGTATTATATATGAATGTGTATGTACAGTATATTAAAACATCTATCTATCTATCTATCTATCTATCTATCTATCTATCTATCTATCTATCTATCTATCTATCTATCTATCTATCTATCTATCTATCTAACTGTCTGTCTGTCTTAGTCACTGTCTGTCTGTCTGTCTGTCTGTAAATGTTGTCATTTTTTTTGGAAAAAAAAATTTGGAAAAAAAGCTGCCATATTTTAAGACGTTTATATTAATTGTTAGACTTATCAATGTTTTAATGTTTCATTCACAACAAATGAAAAAAATAAAATAAATATAGATATATATAAATATATATATATATATATATATATATATATATATATATAAATTAATTAATTAATTATTTAATTAATTAATTTATTTATTTGTGTGTGTGTTTGCGTGCTTTTGTATGGTATGGTATTATATATAATAATCTAGGGGTGGCACGGTGGCTCAGTGCTCACAGCAAGAAGGTCCCAGCTGGGCCAGTTGGCATTTCTGTGTGGATTTTGCATGTTCTCCCTGTGTTCGTGTGGGTGTCCTTCCAGGTACTCCAAAGTCCAAAGACATGTGCTATAAGTGAATTGGATGAACTAAATTGGCCATAATGTATGAGTGTGTGTGTAAATGTGAGAGTGTATGGGTGTTTCCCAGTACTGAGTTGCGGCTGGAAGGTGACTAAGCCGAAGGCAAATGAATGAATGAATAATAATCTAATCTAATTGATTCTAAATATGTTTAACTTTTGGACACAATTTTTTTAGCAAACCTGTGCAGAAATACACCACCTTTATTTGTAGTCTGTCAGTAAACTCCCATTTCCCATTTGTGAATCAGCAAAAGGACACCCTTTCCCACAAGTCCTGGAAATGGGACCTCCTCTGTCCTGCTCCATTTACCCTCCTCCTCCTTCTCTTACAGGTGACCAAAAACCTCCCTCCACGGCCAACTCAAACTGACAAGTCCTGAGGTGCTGACTTTAAGCACAGTCCAAGCCCAAAGCAAGTGAATAATACTCAGTAATGAGTTAATCAATACGTATTATGGTGTGGTTGGTACTAAAGTGAGAACAGAACCAGGAGAGCACAGGAGCAGTGAGCAGCGAAGGCTTGGGGAAAAATCAACACCGCGTCTGATCCAGATAGCATCAACCCTCCTCCAGGGATTTCCCTATTCAACAATCCAATTTACCATGGCTGATTGACGCCGATTGGATCCCGGGGAATCGCATAACTCTTTTAGGCCCTAATATAAATCTAATGGATTTTTGCACATCTTGGACCGATTTCTAAACTTTTAATAAACTATGCTGGTCGTCTGCAATTAGCGATGGCTGGCTTTGTGGGTAATGTGGTTTGCTTATCGCTCATAGTCGGGTGCACGTGGAAGAGTGCTTTTTCCTGATTAAACCTACATGAAGACACAGTGTCCTTCTTAAGTGCACCTTAATGCTCTGGATGCACTTTGAAAAGCAGCAGCCCTTCCTCTTGAGCCACAACAGGCTGCTGCTAATTGCAGGGAGAAAAAAAATTAATGTATGCTTTACCATACATACACCAGTAAGAATGAAGAGCTTTGGCTGTTGCCTGTTGAAGCATACCGTCTAATGCTTATCACACAAAAACAGGAAAGTACTTATTCAGTGTGGTTATATATGATTGTATATGCAGACAACAGAGTGGAGTGGAGAATAAATATTGTGTCTCAATGTATGTGTGTGTATGAGTTGGCATGTTTATCTGTAGTTGTGTGTATATATATATATATATATATATATATATACAGGACTCGAAATTAACCTTTTTTTCTTGGTAGCACTGGTGCTCCTAACAAAGATTTAGGTACACCCACCGAAATTTATGAGCACCGTTACTACAAGTTTTATATTAACAGATTTATTGCATTTGAAATTAACACTAATCAAAACTAACAAACAAAAAAAAAATCTGCATGTTCCCACCAACCCTACACGCACTGCTTGACGTGAATGAGATGGAATGAGATGAACTGAGATAACGATAATAACTTTGCTGTTCTCACGGATGCAGTCTGATATTGCACAGTTGATATTGACACATAACTTATCATTCGCATACGTCATCCTAATAGCAAAAACGGTCTTTTCATGAGCTGCATTATTAGTTTATTCTCAGTGAATACATGCTCTTTAGCGATGGTGAACGCGGTGCCAGTCGCACGACTGACAGCATCATGGCGATTAAATGAAGGATTAAATAACATTAGAACATCTCGTGCTTAAAATGTGTAGATGTGGCAAACGCTGTTACCTGAAAACTCCTTCCCACTGGCTTTACAGTGAATGGCTTTTTTCATAGCGGACTTTAACCCACTGGAAGTCTTTTATCCACTCTTCGAAAAGTGTAAACGCTGGATTAACATTCACCACATGATTACTAATCAGATGTGCCATTATTTGTAACTTTAAGTGGTTTCTAAAACAAAATCTGTCAGTGTTATTTTCATTTTCTCGTATCCAGACCTTTACATTTTCGCGGTTGTAGCTTTTTGTCATCTGAAGTGAGTGATTGACAGCTGATATTAACCAATCCATTCGCGTTCTGTTCTAGAGAGGTGGGCCAATAAGAAGAGCTTGAAGGCGGGGAAAGCATTGCGGGCTTTATTTACTGCAGCAAGTTGACATGACAACTGTTTTAAACCTTTCCTGAGCACTGTGTTTGGTGGTTTTTGGTGCAAAGATGCATTCTGCGTGAATGTCTCCTAAATCCTCGCATGCGGTGAACATTTTGCAGTGAAAACTGTTTTATGCACTCGCACAAATGCTCCCAAATATATTTTGAGGTTCCATAGATAAAATTTCGGGCGCATATGCGACCAAATCAGTGGCAATTTCGAGCCCTGTATATATATGTCAATGTCATACTTACAGTATTTGCAATACATAATGTAGGGTAGGGAACAGGCAAGATTTCACTAGTAGTACCAAACAAGGGAATGCTTTTAATTACACATTAAAAGGGGTGTGAACCTATACTGATCTCATGGTTCTGTTCGGTTCGGTTACGATTAGCATGTGATCAATTTGTTTCAATTCGATATCTCTGTGCATCAGAGTGCATTGGTTATGCTTTCCATAAACATTTTTTTATTTTACATCACAACACAAGAATACAATTTTGTCTTTTAATACAAGCAGTCAGATATATGAACTGTACCTTTAATTTTACCTGCTCATATGAAACACTCTTTGAATCTGTCAAACAAAACTCAAGTACAGGCACAGAAGACAACATGAGCATTTATAGCAAATAAACAAATGTAAATATTAATCCAGCTTGCTTTTTGAGAGCTACTGAGCAGGGTCTTAAACCAATATGATTGATCATTGTGTTCATGTGCTCAACAGAAAGAGATGCGATTGGCTCTAATGGCACAGACACAGACACTAAAGGTGGAGAAAACTCAGTCTGCAGATACGCATGTTTGTAGATCCACAACTATTTCTTTAACAGCGAACAACGAGAGGAGAGGAAAAGTTACCTTACAAACAAGCCAGCAGGTCAAAGGTCTACAGCGAACGAGAGAGATGGAGTTTTTCAGCTTTTATTTCCTACCTAGCAATGAAATATGGGCTCCTGAGTACTACTATATTTTAGCGTCAGTGAAAGACTGTCCCAGCAAACTCACATGGAGTGAATTGTGCACAGTTGTCTGCTTTTTATGTAGTTGGAGCATTTTAATTACTAGCGATTAGCTCCTTCGCCATAGTATGCTACCGCGACATAGCGCATGTGAGATAAATTACATCAATACATAATAATCGGTTATGATCTATTACTGAACCGATACCAAATCATTTGCATCTGCATCGCGGTGCATCAAAGAAACAATTAATTTGGATACCCCTACACATCAATCAGGATTATGTGTTCATCAGAAAAATCTTGTTTCATGTACTTTATTCTTTTTAACTAAAGAATTGAAATTTTTACAATAGAGATTTATGCTGATTTTAAACACTTTGCAATTGATGCATTTTTAAAATAGTTTTAAATTTGGTACTAATAAACTGATTACCATGATTTTTACCATATTTGTTTTTTTTTGTGCAGAAATCCATTACTGTATTTGTGTCTGACTTATACTGTGTAGCATGAATCACATTAAGTTATGCAACTTATTAATAAAATGACAACATTTAAAATAGGGCTGGGCCGAAAAATGATATTATATTGAATCGCAATAAAATTTATGTCAATAACAATGATAAGCTCTGGACTTTTTTTACTCTATATTAATCTAAGAGCCAATCACACAGCAGAAATGTGCAACAATGGAAATCTAAAAGTGTGTTGATATTAGAGATGTAGCGAATTTGCGGCCACCGAAAATTTATCATGAGAAAATACGTAATGCCATTTAATGGAGCCTCTAATTTTTGTGGCTTCAGTCATTGTTGGGGTACTCTTTTAAATCTGGAAGCATTAACAACTTATATCAAAATATCATTATCGTTCAATATGGAAAATAATTATTGAGATTGCATTTTTGCCATATCGCCCAGCCCTAATTTAAATCACCCAACCACCCAATATAAATGTTATGAATTTTTTTATTTATAGAACACTTTTTAAATACCCCAAATCTTTATTAAATAGACTGTAAAAAATATATATTAGACAACTAATATTTTTATTTTGATTTAACTTATTTAATCAGATATTAGCTGATTTCTTTAAGTTATACAATGTTTAACTTAATATTTTTAGTCAGTCTGATTGATTAAATTGAGATGACTAGTAAAATTAATTTGATAAATTTAATAATTTAAGTCAGCAGTTTTTTTTTTACAGTTTATCTAGCCCATGTGACTCCCTTTGGTCTCCTTTATAAATTGTTGCGCTTTTATATGTTGCCCTGTGTAGTGTATGCATACTGAGCTAAAATTATGACATATGACTTTTGTATTATGTGTTTGGGCAATATATGCTGATCACACCATCGAAATTGAGTTTTTTGTTTATTCACTCCTAGTGTTTACCACATTGTAAAAAGTGTAACGTATGTGAGATTCAAATTATAGTACATTTTACATTGATTCATGAGATACTTGCCTTTACGTGGACGTTAGTGCATTGTTTATTGTTTCTCGGTGTTCTGTGACAAAGAGGCAGGTAAAGATAGCATTGTGGGTCTCTCTCTCTCTCGCTCGCTTTTTTTGGTCTGATTTGAACCTGCTTTGAAAATAGCAGTAATCATTGTATTTATGGTGAAATGGCCTGTCATAGGGACATAAGAGAGGCAAGCTCAGGCTGGGGTAGAGATGTAAAATAGGCTCCAACAAGTAATTTTATGTGCTACGTTTTAGCTTGTCATCATATTACGGGCTGCTGTAGTGGGACGCCGGAGCTGGAAGAGCTGAATGCAGAGCCTATCATTGCGCACGCTGAGCTGGGGAGGCAATTGGGAGGGAACGCAGCGGGACGCTTTGATGTAGATTGACAGATTAATCATTTCCAGCGTCCTGTGTTCCTTCCGACCTTGACAGCACCAGAGCCTCTCAGAAAAAAAATAGAAAAAAAATGAAAGAACCCAAAGGAAGCGAGAGAGGCAAAAGGGTACAATAAATTCAGGCATTTTCATCCTATAATGTCCAGGAATTAAAAGCAATAGAAGTCATGATAAGCCATTCTCAGAAAGACTCTTTCCAATTACTTGCTGGTATAACAGCTTTTCAGTCCGGATCTGTCAGAGAGGCGATTTGTGTTTAATGTGATGTGATATGTTTTTAAGGTGCAGTTCCTATTGTAGATGAACATTTTAATCTTTAAACAGAGAGATTTTTTTTCACCTCGTGCATTAGTATAGATATTTGGTGAATCAAAGAATTTATGTTATTTGTAGTTAGGGTTTAAAATTTAGATGAGGACATTAAAGTGGTAAGGAAATACAGTATTTTGCATTATATAAATAAATATGTATTCCACCACAGATTCTCATATGAAGTTGAACTCATTAACAGCTACGCAAGTTCTATTGTTAAGTCAAAAATGTCACCTTAGAACTATAGTATTTTAATTATTTAATTGCACTATGCAGAGTGTTATAATTTCTCAGTCATGACAAACAGTGGACCTTGCTCACATGCAGATCAAGAATAGAATGCTGAACAGCGTAAAACAATAGCAATAAATCAACAGAACTCTGCAGTCTGGGAATTCACCAACAATAACGCTGCAAATACCAAAACATAGCAAACAGTAGATTAATATATAGTGTTACTATACATACAGCAATACAACAGATGAGAGATGTGTGAGTGTGATTTACCTTAATTTCTTGGTTTAGCAGTAGTTTAAATGTTCACTGAGGAAAGCCGCTGTGTTTGACCACAAATGACACAGGCTTCTCCCAAAAGATAATAAAACAATGTACTAGAGGCATCATTGTGGAAAAAAGCTCAGCTTTTCTCAGCCTTTATTTACATTTTATCAAAAAGTGGCATGTACAAAATTATTCATACCCTTTGCAATCTGTCACAGTCTATGGGAAAATACAAAGTTGTATACCATTCTAAATAGTCCAAGCTGTTCTAAAGCATCTTAATCAACTCAACAGGTGAAAAACAGAAGCTCTCCGCTGTTGGTTTGTGGACAGTCATGGCTAAGACAAAGGAGCTCAATGAGGACACGCGGTTGCGCATTGTGGCTGCTCGCAAGTCAGGAAAGGGCTATAAATGCTAAATCTAAATGCTTTGAAGCTGGCCAAAAGGATAGTGAGAGAGGTACAAAAAGAGTCCAAGGATCACCACCAAGGCTATTCTGATGAGTCTGGGCTCTAATGGTGGCAACATCTTAAGGCAGAGTAAACAGCACCATGAAAAAAGACCAATACATTAAAATTATCAAGAACAACATCAGACAGTCTGCAGAGAAACTTGGGCCTTGGGCACGAGTGGACATTTCAGCATGACAACGACCCAAAACACATAGCAAAAGTGGTAAAGAAATGGTTAGCAGACAAAAACATTAACATTTTGCAGTGACCCATCCAGGGTCCTGACTTAAATCCAGTTGAGAGTGTGTGGAGGAAGCTAAAGATCAGGGTGATGACAAGAAGACCCTCCAACCTGAAAGAGTTGGTGCTCATCACTAAGGATGAATGGTGGCAAAAATACCAGTGGAGACAAGCAAATAGCCGGTCAGCAATTATAGGAAGCATTTGAATGCCATAATAGCCAATAAAGGCTTTTCTATTGATTATTGAGAAGTATATAAATAATTTTGGACATGCCACTTTTTGTTCAAATGTAAATAAAAGCTGAGAAATATTTTCCGCAATGATGCCTCTTGTACATCGTCTTATTATCTTTTGGGAGAAGCCTGTATCATTTTCGGGAAAAAAATTAAAAGTAACTAAGTCAAAATTTGCCAGGGGTATGAATAATTTTGGGCTTCACTATATATATAATGTTGTTGGAAAATAATGTTTGTCTCTGTGTGCAGATTTGGAATTACAGTCAGGGTTTGTTCCAGATGGTGGCAATCGGTGTTTCCCTTGTGCACATTTTGTGTCTCGGACCACAGCCTCAAGAACTGCGATGTATTGGCTTACTCTCTTACTTGTGGGATGTTTTCCACCTTCATGCAAATTTTCTATTCAAGTTGATTTTTTTCACTTGGACAGAAAACATGACTGAAGAGAATGCGTTCGCAGCATTGATGTATGTAATTCAGATTTATTGCGAACCAAGCATTAGACATTTAATCACTACATTGTCAACCAGCTAAACTTTTATTTACAGAAATAGAAATGGGTGCACAAAAAGATTTTTAAAAGAATTAAAATTTTTTTTATTGATAGATATGTTTATTCATACATTTTCTGTTTTTTGGTATAGATGTTACTTTACGTTTTTACAGTAAAATTGTATTGTATTATTTACATAGTTCGTTTGTTTGTGTGTACTAACATTCATGAACTAACATTGCATTACTACATGCTTGTAATGGTTTAATGAAATACGATCAGATGCATTTAGGATGCCTATAAGTACCAGATCGCCAGTCCTTCTTGCATGAGCAGATCAGCTTCAACGAGTCATATTACCTTACATTCTCTCTTTTGCCACTAGTCACAACTAACCGTGAGCCCTGTTTATAAGACCTATTGTGGATACCAAACCCTCTTCCCTTAGCCACACAACACGCTTTATTTCCAGATCCGCTTTCAATGACACCCTTGCACCTCTTTTTTTTAAACCGGGCAATCCCTGGCACCGTAACCTTTGACAGGTATTCAATAACAGTCTTTACGATAACAAGCCAGGGGGCACTACACCGCAGGCTGGCGCGGGGCGAAGAAGATGTCATGTTTAGTTTGTGTTTAAGTAACCTCTGTGCTCTCCTGTTGTGATAGATGGCTCTTCTGGACGCAGACACATGCCAATATTAATGGAAAGCAGATCAAGACCCTTCAATATGTTGGATATGTAAAGCTCCCCGCTCAGGGCGAACTCATCAAGGTTATGGATTTTGGGTGAAGTGCGATGCTCATGCCCTCGATTGAGATTTCGTACGATTTAACACGGCCCGTGTCAGACGCGTTGAGACGGATCTTTATGCAGCCCATTGATTGGAGGAAGTCAAACAGTATTGAGTCGTACACGAGTCCTTGTGAATGTTATAATAGCACAGCGACAGTTGAGGGAAGAAATAAAGCCGGAGAAAGAAGCATAATTGACTATTGCATTTGTCCTGGCCCCGGGTCCTCGCTCTATCATTAAGAATCAGTGCATGTTAGTGTCATTATGCAAAAAGCTGGCAGATGGTGGTGATCACTGCCTGGTGTGTTTGCCCAAACAAAGAGTCTATTAAAGCAGACTAAATCACTCACTTGCGCACACACACGCACGCACACGCACACACACACACACACACACACGCACACACAGAGCTGCCAGCAACAGCCATCACCCACTACTTCCTAGCTGTGATTCATAATCTATATTGATGCCTCAGAGACAGCAGGCTATTGATCTAGCCCTGTCTATAATCCTGTACCATATCCACAGCTTGTTAGACATCTGTGGGAATATAAACCGGGTTTTCCATGCAACTTGGAGAGCCCGGGCAAGGCAGAGGGCTGGTGTGAGAGACGCCAACCAGTATCCAGTTCAGCCACAGCAAGAGAAACGTATCCTCTGTCGAGTGTTTCTGGAAAATAGCAGATCTTCCAAAACTCCTCCATTCCCTCTGAGGGGGAAGTTTGTGGTTCAGAGATATATAGCTCAGATTGGCTGTGCTGAAAGCGTAATGAGTGTGGTAATGTTGAAGAACCGTTACTGTCTTAGCAACTCTGGGAAGATGGACTTTTTCATACCTGTCATGAAAAGTGATTCGACTGAACTGTGAATTTGCAGGTGGAAAGTAATGGAAAATTAGATGGTAACTTTATAAATGAATTATTCATTGTTTCTAGATTTTGTGGCTGAATATGTGAGGAATCGTAACTTTTTATAGCATATGTATCATTCATTCTATAGATAACTTTGTATATCATTTGCGTTGTATGTGCTAATGGGTGCTTATTATTGTAAATATAAATATTGTAAGTGATTATTATAATAAAACGTTTAAATTATAACATTTTATATACATATACACACACAGGATATAACAGTGTGCATATCATACTTATTTTCCTATACAAAATGCATTTTTCATAAGTATTTTCCAGATATGTAGATTTGATCTGGGTTAAATATTATTAGACACACGCATAGACACACACACACGCACACACACACACACACACACACACACACACACACACACACACACACACACAGAAACAAACACATTCATAACACACACGCATGCACAGACACACAAATAACATACACATACAGTAAATACATGCACACACACAAACTACATGAATGCCTACACACAC
>CAIGQV010000641.1:12821162-12845685 GCA_903798115.1 Danio jaintianensis
ATCACACACACACACACACACACACACACACACACACACACACACGCACACACGTACACACACACACACACACACACACACACACACTTATACAGTTATCTTTATAGGGACTTCCCATAGACAAAATTATTTTTATACTGTACAGACTGTAGATTCTACCCCAAACCTACCCCTAAATTCAACTTTGACAGAAAATGTTCAGCATTTAAAATTTTTTAACTTAATTCTTTGTCAATTTCTCTGAGTCGTTTTTCTCATGGGGACCAATAAAATGTCTCCGCAAGGTCAAAATTTACAGGTATTGCTATACTTGTGGGGACATTTGGTACACACACACACACACACACACACGCACGCACACATGCACGCACTCAGGCACACACACACACACACACACACACACACACACACACACACACACACACACACACACACACACACACACAGATGTTCGTTCATTCAATCTGCCTGGACAATTTGTTCGCCCAGGTCTCATTTGTTTAAGATCCATAATTCATTTGTATTAGCTTTAGACATGTCCTTTAATGAAACCTCCATGGCCTTGAGGCCAATGGGACTCCTCCAAGTCCCTTGCGAAGGCAAAGACGCATTGACACTTAGCGTTCGCCGGTACGCTAGCTCCTAATTGGCTGCTGTGCCTGGATCTATTTTGTCATTTAAATAACTTGCTTTCGTAAGCTTTCAATTAGCCTGGAGATTGGCACAGCGCTTTTGTCAGAGATAAATGAGCTGATATATTAAAGAGTATCCTTGGATGACAGAGGCTTCCCGTGCCACACTTCCAGACCTGCTGCCCATTGATTCTTGTCCTGGTAATTCATTGGGATCATATATCTGGCTGAACACTACCTCTTAGGAAAAAAAGCTTACGTTTTTGTAAAGATAACTGATCGTTTAAGATAACTTGTCTTTTTAATTATATATATATATATATCAATAAGATTTAGTTTTATGTTTAGGTATTTAATCTCTGTTAATGTTAGTTAATAAGAAAACTTTAAATTTTATTCAATATGTTAGTAAATTCAGCCCCTATACAGTAAATTGTCTGTAACAGTATAGCAGAAATAGTTTTTTTTCAGTGTGTAAAGTGATCTAAAAAACATGTATATGTATAAAAGTGAATGTTTTTCACTTCCGAACTTGAATAGAAAATTATAAAATATAGAATATAATGTTCATAATTTTATGTTTAGAAAATAGTAGCCTACAATAATAATGGATGTTAAAAAACAACTGCAATTTTCATAGATCATAGAATGCATTAAGATGATGTTAACCATATTTGTTGTATCATTAAAGTGTTACTTTCTAAATTACCTAAATTGATCTATTGATCTTCCATTATTAGCATTGCGAAAAATAGAGATGTAACCCAAATTTAATTGATGTTTTGATAAAATGTAAGATGATTATGCCTCAAGCGTCATTTAGTTCCTATAGCGATTATATTGTTCTCTTATGCTCACCCAGTAAATAAAGTTACAGAGGCCTGTCATGAAGTTTGGAGGGTCAGAGGTCTAGATAAAGGTGATAATGTATTTAGGCACCACCCTATAATGAATGACAGGTGAACGGGTCATGGACTGGTCAAGAGCAAGTAAGCAGCATAACATTTTACAAGGTCTTAACCTGCCTTCGAATCCACTCCTATAAGCCATCCACAAATAAAACAGTAGATTTAGCCAGGCCCTCCAAGTTTGGAACATAATGGGTTCAACAACACAAGGGAACTTTGCAGGGACCTCAAAAGATCACACTTCTTTTTTTTTTTGGAGTGTAGCAAAATTAGATAGCAGTTCAAGTTTTATCGACTTTTCCATTGACTCTACAGCATGAAGGGCAATAGAATCATGTAGTGTCGACTGTAGCAAGAGCAAAACAGCAGCTCAGTGGGATGTCAAGAAGCAAGAGATGCGATATCAGACCCCACAGTTCCTTAAAACATAACTTTCAAATATATAGAAATAGCAAACGTTTGCATGATAACATCTGATTAAATTGTAGCACAGTGTGTACATATTTGAAAGTTGTCGGTATCTTAAACAACAGATTATTTGCAGACAATACAACAAACTAAAACTTTAAAACTTGGTCAGATGAGAATTCGTTGTTCCTGTGCAGCTGAAAGCCAGTACTCCAAAATGTAATTTTCCAACAAAGAAAATAAGCCACAAGTAATCTGCTCTGTAATACCTTCCAGTCCTTAAACAAAATCCCCTGCTTTTATGACATCAGCTAGACTTTTTCACCTTTCTAATGGGATTTTGAGGGAAAATGGCTTTCTGGATCACCTCTTTCAGTCTTACAGTAAGTTTTTTTATTTTTTTTTATTGAGAAGCACTTAATTGGTTTGAATGACTGATGATACATGGGTGGAACCTCGAGCCAGGTAAGTTGGTGGAGAATGCGGGCAACAGCTGTAGGTGGATGGTGATGCATGAGGTCCACTGGTCAATTTCTCCCTCAGTGACACTTTCCTGACTGACTAGATTTTACCCCTGATGAATTACACTTGTCAAACAGCAGAGAGAAGATAGACCTGGAGTCTCATCCCTGATTAAAAATGAATTGAATTATTCAGAGCCCTCGTACCAAACGTCCTTACCGGATTTGTCTTTGTCAATCAGATTTTGGTTGGATTTAATGTACGATAAATGCTGTCTGTTAGCATGCTGTTTTGGCGAAAGCCTTTTATGCTCTTTCCACAGAAGGAAAGCAGAGTAAATCATGCTTGTTTGTTTCTCGGCTTCAAACCTGCAGGCCTAAATTGAAGGCCTTTCTAGAAAAACAAAGGCTCGGCTCTAAACGAGGCTGAACATATAGATTTTAAATTCCATTTCAAACAGGCTACTGAAACTAGCTAACAGCTGACATGAGCTAGCTGTCTTATGTTCCACATGCAATAAGTCCGAAGACTGTGGACCCCTAGGACAGGTGGAAGGTAAACCTTCATAAACAAGCTTGCTGAAAGCATAGCGGGGCCTTTGGGATTGCCGTTTGTCTGTCCAGTAGTGTCTTTCAGCGTGTTGCTCACTCTTCCCATGTTAAGCCATTGTCTTCATGCAGGGCTCTCTGTAATAGAAGCAGGTTGAATATTTGTTCTAGCTCTGCATTTACTGATGTCCACGAGGCCTCTTTTTCATCATCACTGAATATTTGATAGCATCCTTCCGCAGGTGTATTATTTGCAGATGAAACAATGTAAACAGTTATATTTATTCCCATGACGCAAGAGGGTGGAATTATTAAGAGGAAAGGCAAATTAGCATTTTTTGCATTAATTCAGACAAATTTGCCTATGTGGAGTTTATTTTGTGTGTGTTTGTAGAAAAAGAAAACCACTGTAAAGTGCTTTTTTAAAATGCTTTGCATGTTTTATTAAAGCAGTGCCTTTTAAGAATAAAGAAAAAAGAGGTGGATTTGGAGCTCCTCGCAGGTATGTTACTCATGAGATTTGTCGATGTTACTGCTATGCCTTTGAGATGCGCTATTGAGTGTCTGAATCTATCTGTGTGAGTGTTTGGATTCTGTTTATTCTTTTTGGTCCCTTTTCAGGGAAATGAAGTATGAAGCTTAGAATCAGACACACTCATCCAGATATTCTCTCTTCAGAAACTCAGAAGGGCAGCAGGAAAAAAAGATCAAAGAACTCTGCCCGAAAACCTCTCTACAAAGTAAGGAGCTTCAGAAACAAAATGTTCCGCTATAAGAAAGGTATACGAACATTTCTCAGATAAGTCAAAAAAGGGGGATTTACATTTCAGGTGGAATAGATGCTCATTTTCAAAACGACCTAATAGGAAAACATAGCAATGTGAAAATATGATATGAATACAGAGGTCATCTTAGATTTTACCTGTGATTTCCAAGCATAATTTACAGTAGATATGCATTTGTAGAAAACCTATCATTGTTTTTTTTGTAAGACATAAAGAGGGACCCCTGGAAGTATCTTTTAAAACATAAAAAAAAAAATCATAAAAGCATAAAATGTTCTTCCAAAATTGTACAGAAGGAAACATCAGTGAATTTATTTAATTTTCTATAACATGATTACAGAAGACTTAGATTGTAGTGGATTAGTCATTTAGTACTTTTAGTTTTTTTTTGGATGTTACAGATATATGCTACTATTCAAAGGTTTGGGTTAGTAATTTTTTTTTTCCCCTCAAAGAATTATTTTATGCTAAATTGAAGTTATATGATAAAGGTACATTACAGCAGTAATATTATGAAAGACAGTAGTATTTGGGCTCATTTTCTCCTAGTTTGGTGATGAACATAATGTTTCCCATCAGACCCAAATAAATTAAACATGGGTTTATCACTAAAGTTAACTTTGGACCAGTTCTTTGTCCACACAACATGCTCCTCTGGTATGCACTGTATTTTAAAGTGTTCTCTAATCTTATCTAGCATATGTTTTACGCAGCAGATGCCCTTATAGCTGCAACCAATCACTGGGAAACACCCATACACACTCATTCACACACATACACTACAGACATTTTAGCTTACCCAATTCACCTACAGCGCATTTCTTTGGACATGTGGGCGAAACCGGAGCACCCGGAGGAAACCCACACCGACATGGTAGAACATGCAAACTTCACACAGAAATGCCAACTGACCCAACCGAGGCTTGAACCAGCGACCTTCTTGCTGTGAGGCGATAGCGATACTCACTAAATATTTCTAATAATATTTCTAATAATAATAGTAAAATATTTCTTCTTATAATTAATTGAAACCATATTAATCGAAACCATCCTGCCATTTTTTTTTATTTTGAAGATTGGATACATAGAGATAGATATAGATATATTTTATAACATTTTACATCATATGACTTCATTATCAGTTTTGGTAAAAAATAATGCATTCTTGGTGAATAAGTTATAGAATAGTATCTGAAAACGGAGCTGAAGCAAGTAACAGCCCAATATATTTTACAATGACCTTGAAGCAACAAACTACCTATAAAGTGAAAAGCTCATTGAGCGTTATGAGGAGAAAGGTCACCGCAGGTCCTTGTTTTTACTCCGCAGAGTCTTGACCTGACAGGTCAAAACCAAGAAGTTTTTTTTTGCGTATAGATATTTTATAGACCATTGTGCATGTTATTATGATTTGTGCTGCTGGCTCATGCATTGCATTACCTGACCATTCAGACTATACTGCACATGTGAATACCAACCTATATTTATTCACTGCATCCGCTAACAATTGCTGAATACAACGGATGTTTACATATTTCATACAGCGGTTCCTGAACAGCCGTCTCTAGGATTGTGTGTATATTGGTGGCTCCGGGAATGCATTTCTATGTATGAAATGTAATTGTGAGGAACAAATACCTCTAAACTATCAGAGAAAATCAAAAGTAAAGAAATAAGAAGCCCATTTTTCACAGTTAGGATTGTCACAGGCTGGAATTGGCTTTGCTGCGTTTCCAGGATGGAAAGGAGATCTGTGAGCGCTCTGTCAGACATTTATTAATCCAGCAATATCTATTGGTGTGTGTGTGTGCGTGTGTGTGTGGACTCAATCAGTGTGACGTCTGTTACCATGGTGCTTGGTTGCAAAAAAAAAAACTTAATTCCAGATCACCTGGAGTTCTGATTGCAGTGGCAATGTTGTGGCCTTTTACAAAGACGTTTGTGGGGTGGAAACATATTTCATATTTTGAAATCAGTGTCCTGTGTGTTTTGGATAGACCTGTAGTTTTGAAAGCGACCGGCCTTTGTATGCTTATTTGTATTTACATTACATGTTATAACTTATATGTATTTTTAAATGTAACGTTTTTCCAATCTATGTATTCATAAATCTTTTTAATGAATATCTAAATTAGTATGTATTATATTTGTTTTTAATTATTTTTCATTATTTAATATTAGTAGTAAAAATAATATAATTATAATATTATTAAAATTGTTAATATCATTATTTATACAATAATTTAAAAGTCAAAGTAGCCATTTATATTGCTACATTCTTTATGCTTTTTTAATGAATACAATATATATATAGTTGAATATATGAATTGAAGTGTTTTTGTGTAGTCCCTGGATCTGGTACCTGCACTCTGTTGGTCTTTTAAAGTGAAATTTGCTTATATGCTCAAACCTGGCCACGTTTCTGCATTCCAGGCTTTTGAAATCTAAACAATCCTCGAGCAATATGATAAATTCTAAATGTTTCTTTTTGTTTTAATAACCTTAACAAAAGCCAGGCTCCTTCTGAGCAACATAATAGACAGTCTGGAGTGTGGGACGTTTCCCTCCCCCTCTGTTTTCTCGTATTCTTCCCTCTTTGTGCCATTTTTAATTTTCTCTCGTGTAACATTCAGCTGCTTTAAGCTATTTTGTTTTCCAGGAAGATCCGTCGTGCAAGTCTCTCCAGCTCTGGTGGCCGCATCAGCCATTCATTTTCCTTCACAGCTCCACTCTCATTTTGTGGGTGCTTCATTTCAAGTCTCACCCCAGGCACGCTGCTGTGCCCTGAAGCACTGTCATTGCCTTTGCTTTATGTCCAACGCTTTCTATTAGATCCCCGCCATGCTGCCAGAGCCCCCTTTTTTTATTCACTGGCCCCCTCATTTACATTTTATTTAATGAGGAGCCTGATCACCTGAGCACATTCATCATTCCTTCCTGCACATGGGACGTGCTCCTGGAACTGGTGCATCCCCTCCATAACTCACACGCACACACTGCACACATTCAGCCCTGTTTTATTTTGTGGGTCTGTTCAGCACCAAGGCTTTTATTGGAACGAACTGCACTTTCTAATAATGTTCTTTATGTGCATCTTTCAGCCTCTGGGAGCAGGATGATGAGCTACACAAACCACATTTGTAACCAGGCATTTATTAAAATGATATCTAGCTGATTTCACTCCCCTTTTTATCATTTACATCCTCTGTGGTATGGCCATATACATTCATGTTGTCATTTTATTTTTCTTTAGAAAATGACAAAATAACAAATGTTTTCATTTCTTGGAACTGAAAATCAGGGTTATTACAGATTTTTCTTATTTTTGAAGTTGATTTCAGAGTATTTTGATATTTTATTAAGTAAATGAGAGGAAACATTTCAATACATGTAATGTTTAGGTTATTTTGTATGCATAAAATGCTCTAAACGACAACTAGAATATAATTGCTAGTGATAAGTGTTTCTAAAAATGAATAGAAATGCATAAAAACATGAATACTGTTAAATATGATTTAAATTTTATATGTATTTGTGAAGTTTTAAATTAAGTTTATTCTTGTGATTTAATCTGAATTGTCAGTAGCCATTATTCCAGTTGTCTTCATAGGAAGGATCACTGAAGGCTAGTGTAATGATTAAGTAATGAAATTTTTATTTAGCTATTTATTCACAGAAAAGAGTTAATTTAATTTAAATACTTTTTTTATTGAAATAACATTTCACAGTATTACTATTATTATTGCATTATTTTTTTACAGCATTATTAAAGCATCTTATTGATCCTAATCTTCCATATGAGTATTAATATATTCATAATAATCTAGCTAAAATACAAAATAACATTTACTATTAACATTACTGAAATCGTGTATTTTGCATGCAGTTATCATTTGTGTACTTTTCCACTCCTTGTCTGTACTCCATTTTCATCTATTTGCCTTCTTTATTTTCTCTATTGTGTATTTTGATCACATAAATACTGTTATATTGGTGCTTTTCTCCATTTTTCTGGCTCATCCTCGCCGTTTTCAATTCATCTCCCATATGGTACAATGCTGTCTGAGTGCTTTTTGGCTTGGTCGTATAGAAGATATATAATATTTATGAATATAGCTGGCTTATATATTCACTTACAGAGGCGATAGTTACGGGTGTCTGTCTCCATTTACCTCCTGTTGGATTCACATCAGTCCTTGGGAGTCTGTAAAGTCCAACGCCTCATCTCTAGACGCATAGCCAAAGCATTGTATTGTGAATTTATGACTAGGTATTGCACAAAAAAATCTCATGAGAAACTGCAATACTGTAAAACAGTTTTCCTTGGACAGCTTTCCATCATTTTCAGTCCTTTTTTTCCTACTTTTTCTTGGCCCACCTTTACCTGTTTTTCTAAACCACTTATTTATGTTATTTCAGACCGTCTACTTCACTCCGTGGACATTGTATTTCATATCATAATGAAAGACCGCAAAAATGTAAGCCGTATGCTGCAGAGAAAGAAAGACTGATTCACAAATAAACCAACTAGGCATAATTAGGCAAAGGATACTTTTTTTTTTGGTGATTGACATCCAAGGATAAAAGTATTCCATACAAGACTCAATTGCGTTTGTAAATATAATCAAGCTGGGTAGTAATTAGCTTTGGCTTTACAAGTAACCCCTAACAAGTCCAAATTAGTTTAATAGAGGGGTTACTTACTGTCTCTTTTTCTTTCTAAACTCCAGACGTTTTTTTTTTTGTTGCTTGTATATATTGTTTTATCTGTGACCTGTGTCGTGTTTACCTGATGTGAGTATAGTCTCGGTGTTGAAGATCCTTAAAAGTAGAGACAGTGGGAATGTTTGGAGGAACGCATCTAAACGTATTCCACATGTTATCGTCTGGTCCTGGTGAGGGGCGCCATGGGTTACCTTGGAACTTTAACTTTAAACAGCTGGAGTATTTGGATTGTGAAATTGCATTGCACTGCCTAAATTCACTTAAGATGAAAGGCCCTGCTTGAACACGGCAGCTCTGTTTTCTGGCCTCGAGTCAAACAATAATTTGAACTTTTTGTCCGTTTATGAGAAATGGCCTTTGTAGATAGTCTGTCTGAGAGTCCCATTGGATGAGATTGTATAGCTCTTAAGTGATCATGCACAGAGGTGGGAAATCAAGACAAACGATCATTTTTTAAAAACTTTTCTGTGGCATAAGCGTTAAAAATACAATTCACCCAAAAATGTAATTTACTATGTTGTTCCAAACCCAACTTTCATTCTTCTAGCAACCTTGAAAAAATATATACAGTATTTTCTTTTATGGTGCCACGGTGGCTCAGTGGTCAGCAATGTCGCCTCACAGCAAGAAGGTTGCTGCTTTGAGTCCCGGCTGGGCCAGTTGAAATTTATGTGTGAAGTTTACATCTCCCTGTGTTCGTGTGGGTTTCCTCCGGGTGCTCAGGTTTCCCCCACAGTCCAAAGACTGTGCTATAGGTGAATTGAATAAACTAAATTGGCCGTAGTGTATAAGTGCGTGTGTGAATGCGAGTGTGTATGGGTGTTTCCAGTACTGGGTGGAAGGGCATCCGTTGCGTAAAACATATGCTAGAATAGTTGGCGGTTCATTCCGCTGTGGCGACCTCAGAAATAAAGACTAAGCCGAAGGAAAATTAATAATGAATTTTCTTTCACATTTATTATCTAAACATTTTTATTACGACATTTTTATTATCTAAAACATGCCAAAATGGTTTGATTGCAAAATTAAATGTAAGGATGGCAAATTATTAAAAAAATAAACTGAGGTGGTGATGCGGCCACAGTGCACAGTGGATGCTCCTTACTTTCAGATAATCCAGTGAATCAGAGGCAGTTATTCTGATTATACTATTGTTATCACACTCAAGATATTAACTATGCTCCATCCACCTATTTTTATTCACATTTTGCAATATCACATACAAAATGCTTAATTGAAACACCAAAATGCGTATAAATTTGGAAAATGCACAAAATGCGAGTGGGATAAATGTTTACCCTATAAGAAAAAATTTGCATAAACTATGATGGAAACACATTTATCGAATAAATTCTAGCATGTGCATCAAAAAAGTTGTGTGATTTGCACGTTCATTGCGTTTTGTCTTTGTCCTCTGAAGAGCAAGTCATTTAAGAAAAAAGGCTCACAGTGTTTTCTCCTAATGCAGCAAATAACATGATTTGTCTGCAGTTTATGAGGAAGTGATTTTGTTCTCTTTGACTCTTTTGAAACGGTGCTTTAATCTCAAATGTTTTGTGCAATATTCCAGTTTTGCAAATAAGTCTATCTTTGGATGGAAACATAGCTATTGTTAAATATTTGTATTTCAAGTCATTGGGTTTTTGTCCTAAAACATTCCTAGTTTGTTTCTAAGTCTCAGTTGCTCAATTTCAAACATTATTTAAAGTAATGGCAGCATGAGCAATAATAGGGGACCAAACACAGAGATTAATTGTGTGAATTACCTTATTCCTTGCATCTTTCAAAAGTGTTATATAAGTGTCATATATAAGTGTTATATAAGTGTCAATAGCATCTCTACAATTAGTCAATTTGTAAGTTTATCTGCTTCAAGAAAAGCGGCTTTACCATCATAACATGTTTCTATGCGTATGTGAATTTGTCTACAATATGTTTATGTGTTTGTATGGAAGATAGAGCAAGAGAAAGAACATAGAAATGATTTTAATAATTTTATGCTATTGTTTAAAATATTTGTTAACTGGTTGTGGGGTTTGGTTCTTTCTCAGATGTTGATGGTTGAAATAGCTTAAATCATTTGGCGTAGTGATATGGAACTGTAATGCAGTCGAGAGCTGCCTGGAACTATTTTAGTCAAGCAATTTTCTTAATATAATTGCACACCTTAGAAGATTCATCAGCCAATTAGAATCAAGCCTTTAGTTTGTTTACAGATTGTTTACAAGCTAATTTACTGACATCTTTCCATGAACATGTGGCAAACAAGTACTCAGCAATGAAGAACTTTTAGTAAAGATGAAATATGGGACAAAACATGATTTTTTTTTTTTTAAGTCAGGAGAAAGTAGAGTATATTCTACTTCTACGATGTTTACAGAGTGCATCTTATAGTCTGGTGCAGCTTATTTTACAGAAAAAAAAAGAAATTCTATTTTATGGAATAGTACAGCTTCATTTCACTTACGTAATTAGATTTCCATGATAAGAAATAAAAGTGCACTCAGTCGTCAAGTTCATATTTGCGGGCTTCCTTGGTATGTGATAAACAGCTGAGCAGTAAGTCTGATAATTGTTTCAATACGTTTTATTTGATGTGGCAAGTTTTGTATTGCTACCTGTAGACATGGATGCAAATGCTAGTGGATTTTATTTTTTTGTTTTGTTCTTTTTCGCTTGTTTGCTCCTACTACCTATTCAAAAAACTGACTTTAATTGCTCCTTATTTAGCGTGTTGCTGATGCTTTCTGTTCGACTCCCTTTGTTTCATTTGTTTCATTTGTTTTGATTCTGATTCTGTTATGTTTTGTCAGTAGTATAAACATTGTTTGTTGTTTTATTGCTTTTTTGTCTTATAGATGTACTTTTATGTTTTGTGAAACATCTAAACCATAAGTTAAAAGTACTAAAGTAAACTTTTTGTTTTCATTCTGAAAAGTATATAACAGTCGATTACATGACGCAGATGTACGCAACCCTCTCCGGGTCGAATCAAACAGCTTTTTTTTACGAAGAACACTTCATTTCTTTTCTTTCTTTCTTTAATTAGCAAAATGTTCGTTTATTCAAAGTGCACCTAAGCTGTTTTGAACTTCGACTCTTCAAACACATTACGCTCACAGCCATTGTGCTTTACACTATTCGCAGAGGCATTACACACCACTCCTGGCTCTTTTAAGTAGCCTAAAACCCTCGCAGGTAAGCTGTCTCAAAGTATGCCTTTACATCCAGCTGAGATGTCAGCAGCAAATTCCTGTCTTTTGAAATTCAACTCCCAGACAGACCTAATATACTGGATGCCTTCTTATTGATTGAAGGGGGAGGGCTATTTGACTTAAGGTGGGTACAAATCCACATGCAGGGGTGATGGCGGAGCTCCAATCAGCCTGATTGTGATGCTGCGAAGCTCCGAACGACTCTTTATACCATTCCCATCAATACCCAATGGGCTTTAATCAAGCCTCCAAGGAAGCAATCATTACTTTTTCAAATCAAACCTATGAAATCAATAATTCTGCAGAGGTTTAGATGACAGTTGCATATCAAGCAAAGGTTGAGGCAAAGCGTGCACGAATGAAGATCAGAAGAATTTCAAAAGCCATGCTCGTCCATTATTAGTGCTGTCATAATGGACAAAAACAGATGGGGGCATTGCAGCTGCATGTAAACAAGCGCTCTTCCTTTGTGTCTGAAAAACGTAAATCTAAAAATGTCCCGATTGCTCTCAGCAGATGTAATTGGAGCTGTTTTTCAGGCTGACAGCAGCGCGAGGTGTTTGTTGTTGTTGCTGCAGTAATTTGCGTTGTATCAGCCTCGCTCTCCGAGTCTGAAAACATTAAAAACCACACCAGGCATCAGAGCTTATGGAATGGAGATTCATCCCTTTGAAAACACACATGCACACGCACACACTCGCAGTGCATTAAAATGGAGATCATCACGCATAGTCTCCAGGACTGGAGGGACCAAATATTTGTTTTCTCTCCCCTGAAGTGCACTCTTTCACAATGGCCATATTTAGAATAATCTCCACGAGTGTGACCTGTGTGCAAAGAAGCTTTTCCTTTTTTCTCAATCTTTAATTAAAGAGCTTTGTTGGCGATAAAGGTTTGGGGTTACTCTACCATAACCATGTTCATGATAACAATTCGCAGGCTTCATTTGCATTATAATTTCAGTCTGTCTTGTTCAGTGGCAGGACGCTGGTTTAAATTCATGAGGGTTTGTGATTGGCTGTGTCATAACACTGCTGCTCTGCGTGAACTGTGCCCAACTGTTGCGGCCACGCTGGCATATAATCCCTGTTCACTTCAGTTGAAATATTCACTATGGTACAGTGTGGTGATGGCTTGAGTGAACTCTTGGAGATGAGTGACTTATTGTGTGTGTTTTTGCAGGTTTATGTACTAATGAAACTTGTTTGCATTGTTGGTTGTTTGTGTGTGCGGCACATGGAGCTGATAATTATTTGATACTTCAATAATAAACTTGTCAAATGAGATTCCAAGAATTGTCATGGTAAATTTAAAAAAATATATTTTGGATTCATGTGGTTTTGAGAAACCATTTCGAGAAATATGTAACGTTTATAACTCCAAAAATTTAAATAAAATGAACATTCTGTATTATTTACACATTGAATGCATAGTTTACAAATTTCTTATAAATAATTATGTGAAAAATACCACAAGACCTTTATTTGGCTGTGATATTTATTGCGTGTGTGTATGTAATATATAACAATCAATATATAAAAAATCTTTGACAAATGACATCAGTGGCATTAGTAAAAAAAGTATGCGGATTTGTGTTTTATATATATCTCCACGAGACGAGACGAGACACGAGATTGGGTTCACGAGAACGTGACGAGACGAGATTTTTATACTTTTATTTAACTGAAAAAAAGAAATCACAAAATGCAAAACTATTTAAGTGCTTTTTTAAACCAACTTGTAATGATTGTTATTTTACTTCTATTTTAATGAATTACATGCCGTAAAGGACATTCAAACACTGCAAAATATTTTGCTTATATGTGAATGAGAAAGTCTTTTACATATAATTTTAAATATTAGCAAAATTTTTGCTAATATATGGATGGAAAATAGATTTTTAATCAACTGAAGAAAAAAAAATCACAAAATGCAAAACAATTTAGGTGCTTTTTATAAAAAAAATTGCAATGAATAGTATTTTATTTATATTTTAATCAATTATATGCCATAAAGGACATGCAAACACTGCAAAATATTTAGCTATAAACTCTGACTGACCTCATATGAGAAATCAAACTCTTTTCCAGAAATTGAGCTTAAAAAAAATTAATGTAATTTTTGGTACTTCATTTTTCACTTTTTCATTAAAATTTCATTTTTTAAATTTGACTCACTCAACAAGTTACTGAGGTACTGGATGCGACGTTGAAGTAAGGACTGATAGGAGGGAGTTGTTGTTTTAATGTAATTTAATACCGCTCGCCGAATGAAAAGACAGCATCTCCCGGACAGCATAAACGTGTGTTGGGTAATGATGATGTGACTAGTCTCGAGGAGTTAACTGTGTGTGTTTGTGTGTGTGTGTGTGTGCGTGTGTGTGTGTGTGTGCGTGTGTTTGCGTGTGTGTGTGTGTGTATGTGTGCGTGTGTGCGCAGATGTGTGTATCTGTGGTACTTTACTGACTCGGTAGGTGCAAAGAATAGTGTCAAACAGCCGTGTGTGTATGTCCTGTCACAAAATGCGGCTAAAAGTCCTTCACGATATTAATAGTTTGATTCAGGTCTTTACATGTCTGTACTGCACAGCAATAATGCGACTGAAATAGAAATACTCCACATGTCTTAATTCCATTGGTGCTTATGATGATTATGACTTTCAGCATATCTAAAGTGCTATTCCATCGCATAGTTATGAAGCATGGTTAATGTGTGCGGCTGCAGTTGTAGCCTCTGTTGGACACGGCAGCCACTGAACTCCGGTGAAACAAAAAAGCGGTTACGTCACACTCACCCGCCCAACCGAGTGACACGTGCAACTCCGAGGCCACCCTCGGTTGGGTTGCCAGGTGTGTGCAAAGCACCTGATTTGCAGTTCAAATCCAATCCTGCCTCCAATCTTCAGTGCTAATTTCACCCTCACGCTCCATCATAACATTACAACTCACGAGACAACTTTTCACCTCGACGAGAAATCTCGTCGCGATTTAATCTCACGAGATCTCGTCATACGAGATATATATATATATATATATTCATGACTTCTTGATAATAAATACATATTTAAACATACATATAATACATATTTAAAAAATAAAATGCATTTTAATTAAAACAAAATTGTCCATTACATCAATTAGCTATTTGTTGATTAAGTCATTACAGTTTCATAAAATGTAGCTTCTTTTTTGCAAAGTCCAATTAGAGAGTCCAAACAAAGCAGATCTTAGACCTGAGATTGGTTTAAAAGGGCAGATTCATGTCTTAAATGACTCATTTAAGCAGACCTGCACTGGTTAGACAACAAGATTCATCCCAAGGATCCCTGCTATACTCAAAAAACACTTCTCATCTCCCATAGTGCACTGTGCGAACATGCGGAGATTAGCCATAATGAATGTTGCTCTTTCATTTTATGCCATTTCTGAATAGCACTCTCACGATTATTTTCCTTTTAGATTTCAGCAAATCAATCAATTACCCTCATAATGGCTGTTCAAGAGGCTCAAGGTAGGACTAGTTTTCTCTAGGTTATTATGAGGAAGTGTAGCGTTCCTCCTCTGGCCTTTCAAAGCTTCGCAAACACGTTTCTTGTTTCTTTTCCTCCAAAGAGTGGGATTAAAAAAATAACAGTGCGTAATCCTACTCTCGGGTGCACATAATAGCTCCTTAATGTCATGTATTGCGAAACCTCACAAGGTTTGTGCCTTGAAGGCCTGATCAGTTGTTCTCGGAGGAGGCTGATTTATCAGTTTACTGAGGGTTTGGTGTTGACCGTATGAGGTGGTGTGGCGTGTTTGTTTTGCTCTGCGGGACGTCTGTGACTTTGAAGGATGATTTTGTAGTCTGGTGGAGAACGCTGTCATGTGCTCTTATAAGGATATGGTGGAAATAAAATATCCTTCATGGCTGTGTGTTTGCAAAATGCATACTGTATGTTGTTTTCAGTGATGGTAGTGCGGAAATATTATGCAGCATTAATGTATGCATGTATGTTGATGTTTATTTACAGTATAGATGTGTTCTGTATGAAATTTATACATGGGTAAAAACTTAACTTAAAGTTATGAACCTACAGTGTTATGTTTGATTTAAGTTTTAATGCTCAACTCATTTGTTAACGATTCATTTATTTACAGATTACTATGAGCTTTCCCAATTTGATGACCAGTACTATTTTATATAAAGGTTTTGAGCTTTTGAGTTGTCAGGTTAGCTTATGTATTGTGCTTATTTCCTGTATTATATTTTGTTTAAAAAATTTAGAAAGATATTAATAAAATATGAGTATTTGTTTAAATGTTTTATTTCAAATTCTTATTGTATTATTAAAATGATGTAAAATCAGCAAAATGTAATAATATATCATATGTAATTGTTAATATTCATTTATTTTTCTTTGGCTAAGTCCCTTTATTCATCAGGGGTCAACACAGCCGAATGAACCTCCAACTTATACATTATGTTTTACACAGCGGATGCTCTTCCAGCTGCAACCCAGTACTGGGAAACATCCATACACACTCATTCACACACATACACTACAGCCAATCTAGTTTATTCAATTCACCTATGGCGCATGTCTTTGGACTGTGGGGGAAACCGGAGCACCCAGAGGAAATGCCAACTGACCCAGCCAAGTATTGAGCCCATTTGAGTATTAGTAGACTGTCTGCTTAATATCTGTTGATACTGCTCCTTCAACAGACATTTAACTGACTATAAGAAACTTTGCAAGTACATGTCAACTTACACTAACCCCAACCTAACAGTCTACTTATAATCTAATAAGAATTAGTTGGCATGTAGATGCAATGTAACTTAAGTCAACAAACGGACCATCAAAATAAAGTGTGACCCTATATATATATCTATATATAATTAACATTGTGGGTGGCATGGTGGTGCAGTGGGTAGCGCTGTCGCCTCACAGCAAGAAGGTCGCTGGTTCGAGCCTCGACTGGGTCAGTTGGCATTTCTGTGTGGAGTTTCTCCCCATGTTCGCGTGGGTTTCCTCCGGGTGCTCCGGTTTCTCCCACAGTCCAAATACATGCGCTATAGGTGAATTGGGTAAGCTAAATTGGCCGTAGTGTATGTGTGTGAATGGGAGTGTATGGGTGTTTCCCAGTGATGGGTTGCAGGTGGAAGGGCATCCGCTGCATAAAACATATGCTGGATAAGTTGGCGGTTCATTCCGCTGTGGCGGCCCCATATTAATAAAGGGACTAAGCCGAAAAGAAAATGAATGAATGAATAAACATTGTATTTTTTTGCATTCATTGTATTTTATATTTATTGCATTGTATTTTTATATGTTATTTCTTTTATTATTGAGTTTTTATTATGTTATTTCAAATTTTTGGCTTTGTTTGATTTCCAATAAAATACTAATTTAATAATAAATTTATAAAATAATAAAATTGACAAAATGAATTAGCCAAAATGGAAAAATATCAGTTCAGTCTAATTTTTTCAGTCTTCATCTTGTTTTCTAATCATATTTCTGCTTTTTAAAAATAGATTAAATTATTTTTTTTATCTATTTTGTTGTATTTTTGTTATTATTTTATAAAAAATACAATGAAATTGATAAATTGAAAAGGAAATTATATGTAAAAATGAAATAAAATATATAAATATAATTGCAAGACTTTATTTATTATTATTGAAGTTTATTAGATACATTTTTCTTATAAATAAACATTTGTTAAGTTAAAATGTATATATATAAAATTGTATAAAAAATGTATAATTTTTGTCCACTATTAGTTGTTATACTTATCTGTTTTCATTTAATCTTAATAGAAAATGAGCTTAGTCCAATTTGTATAATGTTTCATTATATATTTCTGTTGTCGTTAAGGTTTATATATAAGGTCAAATTGGCATGCTAGAATAAAAATAACAAGCATGAATTCAATGTTCTGTTTGAGAATTAGTTAACATTTTTATACATCTTAGTTGCTAATACCTGTACATGCAAAGGATTTATGCTTTACATGTTGTCAATACATCGACTTTGTACGTTATTGATATTGTCTATGCAAACATATGAAAATGCTGGAACCACACTTTGTGTCTGAATGCTAATGCAGTCACGTGACGCACACACATACAGGTCATCGGGAGGACACTTTACAGCATATGCAAATGAGATGGAAACACTTCCTGCCTGCTGTAAGCATATTGGCTTTGTGTCACCTTTTGGTGGCACCCGTGTTGCAGACACATCATTTTAGAGCGCTAAATCCTTGTATTTACTTTGCAGATTTAGGTGAGGTACAATGTCTGTGGCAAAATCCCTGTTTTAATGAAAAAGTTGATAGCTTAAACACCCTACTTTGATCTTCCAGATATTGACTTTCAGCGTAGACATGTGTAAGCAAACATAACATGCATGAATTAAGATGATTTGACCAGTTTTCAGTGGTTTTCAAGGGTTGAACTCACTTCATAAGACGCTACGATAAAGCCCCAGCTAGAAGAATGGCTTAGTTAGTCAAAAAAGCAGCCAATTAGACTTCAGGCTTTGAAGAACGTTAAATGAAACAATGAAGTCTCCGCTATATGGCTCCACTGTATTATTTTCAGTTCCACCGTTGTGTGTTTTTACCCCCCAGGAAAAAAAGACAAGCTAATAAAGCATGTACACTGTCAGTAAGCGAGGGAATGGATGCCTGGGTACATACTCAAGTACACAGCTCACATAACAGTGCTTTATACCTTTAGTGGATCACATTATTTTTCCTCCTCACCAGCTCTCTTCAGGTTGCACTTTAGCTCAGCACTTCAGTCCCCCCCCCCCCACCCATTCTCATGTTGGCATTTTCCAGTCAAAACAAATAAAAAAAGCTGTTTTGGAGGCGTGGCTGCAGTCGCTGATTAATTAATCTGCTAAAACAAATTTTTACAACCTTTCCGTCCCGCCGAAAGGGTGTTCTTTGGCATTACCGATGCATAAATCAGGCAATTTGATGATTGCCGGCGCCCCGGCTAATGTTATTTCCCTGAAACAGATAACAACAATAATAATATGCACCTCATCTAGAGCTCATAAATATTGTGCTCAATCTCAGCAGAGAGGCTTCATATGCATAAAAGAGCACTTAAAAGATGTGTGTGGATGGGGCTGGTGAGCGGAAAGCCTTTTGTTGAGAGATGAGAGTTCAACATTGTGACCTAGCCGCTGCCTAGCTATGCATGTAAAAACAGGAGCCGGCATTAATATCTTCCCTAATGACCTTGCAAAATGAAAGACCATTACTGTGATGATACCACCAGCAGCATCACCAAGGCCTTGATGTTTTCTTACACGAAACGGAATGTTTTGAAATTAACTTTCTGATTTTAAACCACCACCACCACGGCTGCTGCGTAAACAAACAGACGTCCTTAGCATGACTAATTGAGTCATTTCCTAAGCCTGTTGGTATGTGGATCACCTGCGTGTTTCGTTTGCAGGGTGAAGTTATTTCTTTAATTCAAGGACACATTGCTGCCACGTTTGTTGAATAAAAAGTCACACGACTGTGGTTGCATATGCATTAGCCAGAATTGCCAGAATTCCCCCTCTTGCGTGAGTGACATTGTGCTAAAGAGGACACGGATGTATATATTGGTTGCATGCACTGAATAGGGACATCAGCTGTTGATAAAGCAATATTTGCATGTTTTTAGAATGCAGCATAGCCCTGACTGCTGTCTCATTATCTGTACTTATTATAATGACTCCTCAGTCTGCTCGTTTTTCTCCGGCACCATAAATAAGCAATTTATGTTCACATGGCAACCATTTATCTCTTAGAGTACAACCGTATGGGATACAAAATAATCACACAGATTCTAAATAGTGGAAAAATCATTTATTACATTTTTTGTCCAGCAGTACACTGTACATAATAGCAGCAAAATTAAAGTGCAGTCACCATGCAGAATATAAATGATCACAACTGCTTGTTCCCATAAGACCTACCTTTTTTAACAGCAGAATTCTCATCAGCTGTATTTAAAACCCAAAGAACAGCAGCTTTCCTTCACCTGATAACAGTTTTTAATATCCAGGTTGCGTTAAGGAAGATAAATTGCCATCCCAGCGCAATCTGACTGCTAATGCAGGGACGATCTATTACAATATCAGCTTTTGTCCACGTCTCGTCTAATTAGATTCTCAAACGGATGCCGGATCAATCAATAATTTTAATTTCGCCTGGCCCCTTTTTCGCCACATATTTGATGTTTGTTGTTTTTTTTTTTTTTTAAACGGAAAACAAAACGACAGAACAAAAGGCAGTAATTTATTCCCGAACGAGCACCGGTTCCTGCAGATGAGCTCACAGCCCATCGGTAACAGACTGCGGGCTGCAGACTCACACCGTTCTAATTAACATGCAGATATGCATCACCTCATTGGCAATTCAAATTGCGCTTCCCTGTAATGTACCTCAAAATTGTTCTACTTCAAACATTGCGTTTGATTTGCAAAACCCCCCTGGGCATCCCATAATGTCTCCCTTTATCCAGACCATCAGGCATTTACTGAACAATCTGCTCTGACTCAACTCCTCCAGCAGCTTGCTTCCTTCAAAACCAGTCTGGTTACTCTGGGACGGTCTTTGTCCTCCTTCCACTGCTTTCTCATGGCATCCCACGCTGGCTTGATTTCCATGGCATGTGGGCAGGCGGGTAGACGCGTGTCTGTCTACTCAGCACATTATTAGCATGCGGTGCATATCCACAGTCATGAATGCCAGCCTCCCATTAGGCTCCGCATTGGTCCCTCCCCACGCTCCTGTTTGCGGAAGTTCTGACTGTTGCGTATGGAGCGCACGTGAGCATTCAGCTTGCCCCCGATGGCAGGGGGCCCAGTGGAGCAACAAGTGGCAGAATCTGTAGTTATTCAGCATATTCGCAGCGGCAGGGCTGGCATAGCGCCAGATCTGCCATCTGCTTCCTTCACATGCGCTTTCCCTTTCTGCCAATTTGCTCATAATGTATGTGCCTCCCATCCTCATTTGCGTGTCAGAAGCGGGTGGCACGTGTTCCTGCCCCCAGCCGCGATAAGGGTTTTCCAAAGGGCCAGGTGGCAGTTTGCCCAGTCCACGCTGTGGCACATGCATACAAACCATGAAGTGCCGTAAAAATGAAAAAACAACTTGTCCAAAAAAAGTCCTTTTTTAAAGTCATGTCCTCCGCTGATGAGTTAAGTGTGAGCGGTGAGACGGACCCTGCTCACATGGGAAGTTTTCCTGTCTGTAAAGACCAGCATTGTTTTCCTGTCGGGATGCTGCCAGTGTACACACTCAGCCACTAAGCTCCTTACATGGTTGCTTGCTACAGCTGTCTGCTCCTACCTCCAAGAGCTCTGCCACCTAACCAGCCTGCTCCCTGCTTCCAGCTTGCTGCTTGTCTGCCTTCTGCTTGCCCGGGAGAAGGAGGGAATGCTGTGGGATGTAGCGCGCACGAGCCGTTTGAAGCTGCGGAAAAGTGAATAATCAATTAAGTATTGATTTCTTGTAAGATTTTGTAAATTTCAAGGCAAGACAAAGAGGATAGCTTAAGGGAAGAGCAGCAGGGACTTGGTGTAAATTAGCCAACAAACAGCGCGGCGGAATAAACTAACGGCTCATCAGGATCAGTCTCTCGTTGCTTCTGACGGATTTAATGCTAGTTTGCGTGAAGACAATGGCGCTTTTTAAATAAGGAAGGCTGGTGAACGAGACCTTAACCCAGCCGATCAGAGGCGGGCTAATTACACTTCCCCGCACAATGGAGCTCATTTGAATGTGGCTATGCAAATTGCATGCAGCTCATTTTTATGGATCAGAAAGCCAGCCATGTCGGGAAGAATTAAAGGCTATTATGCGTGCAAAGCAGTTTATTTTGTTCTCCCTCCTTTGCATGAGGGAAAATACACTTGAAAATGAGAGAAATTGAGTGTCTTCATAACTCAACACAAAAGATCACACAAGGGACCTTCAAAGGATTCCTCAGTGTTTCTTCTTTTTCTTTCTTTTTGGATGTGGGGAAAATTGTGATCAAATATGCGTGTGTCAAGCCCATTACAACGATCCGTGGATACTGATGGCGTCCTTTCCGATTGATAATTATCGTCGCTGGCACATGAAGCTGCGCCGGCGTGGATGGGAAAAAAAAACAGAAGGAAAATGTTAGCCGCTAATGATATTCAGCATGCAGAACATGTCATATGCATGATGACAACTGGCAATTTTAATGAAGCCTTCGTTTTTTTCTTCCCAGTAAACCAGGAAGCGGACGAAATGAGCAAAGTTCTGCTTGTCTTTATTCCGCTACCGATTACTCCTGTGCCACCCGTTCGAATATGCGAAAGATAAGAAAAAAACACTCTTGAGGCAGCCAAGGGCAATTAATTGGCCGGTGCAGATGAATCAATGCTGGATGTTGCCATGTTTCCCCTTGTTTCTACTTCCACAGAAGCGGTTCAGGAACCTCCGTACCGTCCTTCACCGGCTGCAGTCTGCGTGTTTGTGGTTTCTCCAGCCTTTCCAGCCCAGCGCGTGCCTCTGTTTTGCATATATGCATACGCTGTGTGGCGCTGGAATGAAGGGGGCATGCTAAACAAGCAAATTTACATGTCTATGCATAATGGCAGGGGGCGCAAAAGAGGGCGCATGCTGGCAGGGCTGCGGGAGGAGGGGAAAAGTACAAGAGGATGTGATGTAGGGGAACACCTGCACTGAAGGATCTTGGAGGATCTTGTACAGGAACATTATGACAAGCTCCTGACAGCTCCCCCCCCTCACCACTTCCTTCTCGTGGGAACATATCAGGAGGTGTGGCATGCTTACATCTCCCCGCCTTGCCCACGTGGAAATGCACCTCGCTGGCACAGATTGGACAGCTTTGCTGAATGTGGCACTCTGACAGTCCTGTGGGAAACCCTCTGCTTCATTCACGCTTGTTCTCTCATGGGTCTTGGATGGATGATAGCTGTGACTGTGTGAATGGACATTTTTGGATACAAATGAAAATTGTTCTTCATTCTGGAAGATTAATCTAACAAAATTTTTTTTTTCCCAACAGTGCTTTGACATAGAATTGGATTTTGAAAATCTGGTTGTTGACTTGCCAGTCCAAAAAATTTGCTTGCAATTAGCTTTTCATTTTTTTCTTGTTTTGTTAAGCCTTTTTATCATTTTAAGTATTTTTATTTTCATAATTGCATCAAACAGTGAAGGAAAAGCCACCAGCTTGTGACCAGCTTGTGACACATGGGAACTCCTTCAATACTTTTGTGAATGCTTCCCAAGATGCACCTCAACTTGAAATTGGTTGGGAGTATTGATATGGCTATTTTGATTAAACTAAATAGTTTTTTGGTTAATACATTGTTCCAACTCTTTCATTTTTGTGTTTTATTTTCATAGTTGATTACTTTACTATTATTATGTAATGTGATTAGTTGGTTGTACAAAAAATAAGTGAGGAATCCAAGCGAATTAATGAAAATTAAGCAATGCTACATTACCAATAATAGGTAATGAGATAATTCTGTATAAACTGACAAATGTTGTTAATAATAATGTTTACATTGTTAATTAATATCTTATTTAAGCAAGGCATCAGGCTTCCTTGTTTTTACTCATCTAATTACATGTTGCACTCAAGTATTACTATTAAAATCAGAGTAAATGTGTCCAAACATTTGACTGGCACTATTTTCTTTAATTTTGCACGCTTTCAAATGTACAACTGAAGCAAAATGTTTAAAGTTCCCATTTGACAGCCGCAGGTTATTTCGCGTATGTGGTGCACAGAAATGTAAGCTTCACAGTTTTTGATTCACATTCATTCGAATTAAACCTTTTGCCTTGGTTGTTGTTAGCATCATGCTACAGCAGAGGCCTGTTCCATAAAGCATAGATATTTATAAATACACATGATTCGAAGCAACACTATCACTGTGCTATTGCGATTCAAGGCCTACTGGATCATCTGCCACTGTTTGTTTTTAATAGCAGTTGTTGTTTGCACACAATTATCTGAAAAGCGATCATATCTGCAGCTAATGAAAAGCAGACTTCAGTCTCTGGCTCTTGAGATCACCTTTGTGATTCAATCAGTCTTATGTGCAAATGAAAGTAATTTAAAAGAATAAAGCAAAGCATTAATGATGAGGTCATTTACAGCAGACTCATTAAAACACTATTATACCCAATTTCCTGTAACAAATTTCATTCCGGAGAAACATTACATTGGAAATAATAAACTAGCTTACTGCCGTTTAATGCAATTAGTGTAACATAATGCCATTATGAGTCTAAAATAGATGCTGTTGCACTGAAGCAGCAGCGCTAACCTCTGTCTAAATGAAAGAATATTAAAGTCAGTGGCGGTATGACGTCTCTTCGTAATAGCCATGTCTAGGGTGCAATATGACAGCAGAAATATAATGTTTCATAACTGACAGTCTCGGGGTTTGTGTTGCCTGGGGTCGCATGGGGCGAACAATAAAGAGTAATTTGATTGATGGAAAATTGGAGTGGCCCATCCAACATGTTTCACCCGAGGCCTCGCAATAGCATGTACGCTGGTGGTTGATGATGTTTCACGTTTTCAGAAACTCCATTTGTTTTGTTTGGATCTGTTGCTGTATCTGGCGTTGGGGCTCGTCTTTGATATGAGACTTTAATTGTGCGGCACGGACGCATATTAGAGGTGTAATTGAATAGAATGAAAGAAACAAAAAAGTAGAAAGCCCAAGATGGATTGAATAAGGGCTCTTTCTTTTATCAAGGCGCCCAGGGATCTTTTCACACTCTCCCACTCTCTCTCTCTCTCTCTCTCTCTCTCTCTCTCTCTC
>CAIGQV010000641.1:12845695-12881237 GCA_903798115.1 Danio jaintianensis
CTCTCTCTCTCTCTCTCTCTCTCTCTCTCTCTCTCTCTCTCTCTCTCTCTCTCTCTCTCTCTCTGGCTTTAGTGTCTGGACTCTTTTTTTTTTTCTGAGTCAGCCATGACATCAGCAGCAGTAAAAACAGTTTTGAGTGATAAATAGATGTAAATTATCTGGACTCTCATCTCTGCTATCCATCAGATGAGCCGAGGATCAAAAGACAACACGTTTGCATGGGAAAACTGCCCCGCCTAAACAAAAGCACTTTATGCCACTTTTTTAGCCAGTAAATATGTTTTTCATTCGGAGACACAAATATCTTGGAGTGATTAGGAAATAGATGTTGAACTGACCACATGTTGTTTGTTTGCAGCACCAAAAGTTTTAGTAGAAAATGTGTTGCGTTTGCTAGTTAACATTTTTGTGCTCATTTTTCTTTTTCTTTTTTTTACTACTACTACTACTACTACTATTACTATTACTATTTATTTTCTCTGTTTTTAGCATGTTGTGAAATGGATACATAATGAAGACCTAGTTAAAATACTTTTTTCACTTTGTTTGTTTAGCTGCTTTCAAACACAAGTGTCTATATATTTTTCTTAACTTGTGTGCAGGTTGCTGATTCTCCATGAAAGGTTATCACCCACATTAAATTGATCACTGTTTGCCGTTCATTTATCTGTACCATCAGGCCTTTTTTTTCAGTAAACATTAGATTAAACTTTTGTGACATTATCACTTTTGGCGATTCATAAAAATTTACGACACGTTTAGACACATACACACACACATACTATTAAAACATATAGAGGCTGCTTTCTGACAATATATAGATGTCTTATGAAATAAACAATTGGAGTTTATAAACAATTATTACTGTTCGTTTAATCCATATTATGTGAAAGGAAACTCATGCTTAGGACTGTTGTGATTGCACTCAGGACTGAGGCTGTTTAAAGGTGATAATGTTGTAAACAATGTTCACTTCCATGAACAAAATGACAAATTTGCTTCATAAGATGTAAAATCATGAGCCACATGTATTAATTTAGTTTTGGCTGTATATGTATTTTGGACAGAGTGCCAAAAAAATCTTTGTTTTACCAAAGACGAAAAAATATACCTACGTCTTGTACTTGTGGGTAAGTAAATTAACTTGAAGTTTTCCCCTTTGAGAGCAAAAACTGCAGTCTGTTATTTAAAGGGGATTTTTGGTCAAAAATGAGAATTGTCATCTACTCAACATCATGCAATATTGTTTTATATTCTGTGAATCAAAAAGGGGAATGAATGGATGTAAAAAAACAAACAAAAAAAACACAAAAGCACTATTAAATTGTCATAAGACTTACACTTCTATATCCCAAATCTTCTAAAGCCATTTGATTGATTTGCATGAAGAGACGGACCAAAGGTTAGACTGTTTTTGGGCAAAATACTGCTTAGGTCAGTTTTGCTCACATGCACAAGAACAGTTTGAATATCCTGGGACTTTAAAAATGTCTTTCTCTCTATTTGTTCTGATTCCATACTGAAATGAAGTTTCTCAGATTAAAAATCACATGCTATAGAAAAAAATGAAAATAAAAAATGTGTAAAAAGACACCATACTGCATCTCGACTGTAACAGGAACCGGATGCTGACAACGGGTGAGAATCCAAATGCAGGTTTATTAAGAGTATTCAGGCAAGCAATGGTCAACACAGGGGCAAACAGATGTATGCGGGCAATCCAGAATCGTAGTCGCATAAACAGGCAGATTGTCGCAAGGCAACTGCATCGTGATGTTCACCATACAGCTTACAAGACTCCGCAACAATGTGTGTGTTTGTGCTGCTTAAATAGTCCATGTAATCACTGATGAGCGGCTTCAGCTGTGTCTGTGCGTGTGTGTGTGTGTGTGTGTGTGTGTGTGTGTCTCATCACAGGAACTAGGAACAGGTGTGTGTATGCGAAGTGCATGTATGGAGTTGTGCGCAGTCTTCGCAGACTGGATCGCTGGTGATCGTGACAGAGAACACTTGTTCTATTACAAAATGGCTTTCAAGGGCAGTAGGAATACAGTTGTATGATTTAAACCAGCAGCATGCAGTATTTATGATGAGGGCTCTCAACTATGTCAGAAAGTAATGAGATTCTAGTCATTTTACTGTGGGATTAAAATGGGGGAGCGGATTTTTACAGGGAAAATCGAATTGAGTATTGCTAAAATACATTTGAAGGAAAAAAAAGTGAAAAAGAAGGACTCCTCTGTTTTTAATTTGTGCAAGCTCTGCTGTTTATAGTGGAAGTGAAAGCGCTCACATGTGTCCCGCTGCTGTCATGCACCAAGCTATCAGTCCAAAGCTTAGCTGAGGTCGGAAACATATGCCGTATCCCGTAACAAGTTACTGACATGCTCCTCTGTGAGGTCTGAGGTGTCAGCAGATCTTCACTTTCAAATCTTTTGCCAGTCTGTAAATCAGCATTTGTTTAACCGAAAGTGATTTGTTGTAAATGCTGTTGTGATTTGAAAACTGTGGATCCCATTTAGAGGTGTAGAAATTAACTTTTGTTTGACAGATAAATAATGTGAATCTACTTCAGATGCTTCAAGTTCATATTTGATGTTACTTTACTCATCCTAAAGCCAATTATGATGCCTTTTTTTTGGTAGAACATTAAAGATTTTTTTTTGCTGAATCCTTGGTGATTCATAAAAGGCAAGAAAAAAGAAAATGAATGCCTATGGCTGCTGATGAGACATAGAGGTCGTATAAAGTAAAGCGATCAGTCAGTGCAGGAAGACTGTTAATTAATTTAGTTTGCCTGTATTTTTTATTTGTATGTTTCTGAAAGTGCAGGTAGCTGTTGACTTCCTTTTATGAACCACCAAGGACCACGGTTTCAGCTAAAAACCTTTATATTGCCTTAAATGAACAGTACATTTTTATTTTTTTGTAAACATTGAGCATCGCGTTAGATCAGGCAGTACACATCTGCATCAGCTGTTTATGATGTGTACCAATCTGGTTCTGACATCACAGTGGTCTATTTAAATCATATATCCGGTCTCTCTTCAGTGCTCAGCTATACATGCCAATTCTACATTCCCTCCTCCACTCCAACTCCTCCTAGCACCTATAGCTCATATCTGATATCTGTTGTGATATTTAGCTCAAATACATGCTAATCTTTAGCCTCAAGTCTCCGGCTTTAATTCCTAATTAATTGTAATTGCAGTTCTAATGGCAATGTCCAGGTTCTGTACTGTTTTGCCCATGACAGAACCATACTGCTAACTCTGAATGCTTAGTATTTAATATACAGTCAAAATTATTAGCTCTACTGTGAATGTTTTTATTTTTCAAATATTTCCCAAATGATGTTTAACAGAGCAAGGGAATTTTTACAGTATTTCCGATAATATTATTTCTTCTGGAGAAAGTCTTATTTGTTTTATTTCGGCTAAAATAAAAGTAGTTTTTAATATTTTTTAAAAACAATTTAAGGTCATTGTTATACAATGACTTGCCTAAATACCCTAACTTGCCTAGTTAACCTATTTAACCTAGTTAAGCCTTTAAATTGCACTTTATGCTGAATGCTAGTATCTGAACAATATCTTGTAAAACATTATGTACTGTCATCATGGCAAAAATAAAAGAAATAAGTTATTAGAAATTAGTTAAACTGAAATTGTGGAGTAATATATATAATATTTATTCATTTATTCATTTTCATTTCGGCTTAGTCCCTTTATTAATCTGGGGTCGCCACAGCGGAATGAACCGCCAACTTATCCAGCATATGTTTTACGCAACGGATGCCCTTCCAGCTGCAACCCATCACTGGGAAACATCCATACACACTCATTCACACACATACACTACGGACAATTTAGCTTACCCAGTTCACCTATACCACATGTCTTTGGACTTGTGGGCAAAACCGGAGCACCCGGAGGAAACCCATGGGGAACATGCAAACTCCACACAGAAATGCCAACTGACCCAGCCGGGGCTCGAACCAGCGACCTTCTTGCTGTGAGGCAATTGTGCTACCCACTGCGCCACTGTGCTGCCCGATATGCATAATAATATATATATATATAATATATCCCTTTTATATTAAATGTATTACGACAAAGGAAATGTTGTCATTTATTCACTTTCACATTGTCAAAAAGATTTCAAGGAAACATGCGGTGATTTTCATGGTTGAGCTCTATAAATGACAGTTGCACTGTAAAACTTTGACAAAAGTTGTATGTGCATCACGTGCACTAAATTTCACCCTTAACCCATCTGATAGCTTTTGTGAAGAACATACTTTAAGTCATTATTCAATTGAACGCATCTTTTCTGTCACTGCTCGTTCATTAATTCTCCTCTTAAAATTGGCCTATGACAGGTTGAACGTCAGTACTGTCAAATCAGACTCTAATTCAATTAAATTGCTTAAATTTAACTCTGTTCCTCACAAACACTATTGTATGGCCTAAGAAGACCTGCAATTTAGTACATTAGTCATATGGGCCAGTTTTATGGTGCTTTATTTGATATATTTTGATTCAATTATTATGAATGTGCCTTTATGGGCACCAGTTAGGGGCTCGAAATGTGTACAGATAATAGTATAATTGTTTGCCAATATTTAGACAGAAACCTCTGACACAGAGAGACGGCAGTGATATTTTATTTGATAAAAGTTGCTACTCTGTTATGTTTAAAGAAAATTGTGTTTTATTAAACTGACTGAGCTGCTTTTTTAAATTTTTACTGTAATTATAAATTCAGAAAGCTGTAGTCACTATAACAAAACACTAATTGCGTTAACATAGACCATTTTTTACCAATTACTTGAATGTAACCTCTGACCCAAAGAGAGACAGGAGTGGTATTTTATTGGATAAAAGTTGCATTGCCATTTCTTTTAAAAAGAATTTTACATTAAAATAAACGGACTAAGCTGCTTCTATATTTAAAAGTGCAATTATGAATAAATTCAGCTAACTGTAGTCAAAATAACAGCAAATGAATTTACAAAAAAACATCTCATTTCAAGTTGTGTTAACAGGATTTTGCCTATGAGCTAGAAAGCTGTTAGGCCCTTATATCACATCACATCACAGTGGAGGTGATTGGGACAGCTAAATTTGTCCGCTCCAGGCGTGATTGGTTGAAAAGTGGAGCGGACATGTCATTCTGTCCTTAACCTGCCTCTGCTCCGCTCAGCAATCTCTGACTTAGTTCTATCAACATGATCCTTTGTGTATATTGTAAATATAGCCTCTCCGAATGAGACTGCGGTATCATTGCATTATTCAACAAGGATCTGCGAGGCATGTTAAATGCATCTTCTTTCAAAGCCGGCTCTCATCACTTTACCTATAGGCATTGACATTGTTCTGTTCGCTGAAACATTAAAACTGAAATTTTGTTTTAATGTGTTACCATTTACTAGTGGTCGAATTTGAGATGGCTGTTCCTTTAGGGCTTCTATAAAGTCTTAGCTGTAAATATTTAAACGTACTTTTCAAGACATTTTAAATATCTGCAATAAATTACTGATATTGAGGCTATTGTGTTATGCTCTTTTGTTTATGCTCTTTTCTTTATTGTGATATATTACAGGCATCTCCACAGCCGTTTTTTTCATTTCAAGTCTATAGGCTCGCTTATAGAAACTAAAGTGATGTGTTTATTATGCAGACAATATAATCCACAATTATGCATTGATTATTGTACTTCATAAATTGAACAAAGCAGGGGTAATTAGTCTCTGTCAGCGTGAAAAGACAAAAGCAGATTGAAGTCACTTAATTGTAATTCGATAGTTCTTCATCAGAAGAAGAAAAAAGCAATATGTATTCATAATGAAGTAAAGATTCGATGCATTAAACAGACGCAGGCAGCTAAACTGGTTTTCAAAGTTAAACTTGATGTATGTAAAATATGTATGCAAATAAAGCGTGTGCTGTAACCCATTCATATGTTCATTCCCCACATATTTTTTCGAATGTTTTGAACTCATTGACCAGTGTTCTGCTTTTTAAAACTATCATTATTATTTTTGCAATTCCGTTTGGTGAGGCTAGTAGTGCAGATTTGACACACTTCAGCTTTAAGTTTACTTTCATCTGGATTTCTTTCTGTATTTATTCATTTTGCATGGCAGAGACTTTAACTCTGTCAGATCAAAGGCAGGGAGAGATCATGTTAAAGGTGTATTTCTAGCCAGTGTACATCTCTCTGGCAGCTTCAGCGCTCTCCTCAGAGATGGCTTTGGCACTGGCTTTATTTCGACATTATATAGTGCGAATCTACCAAGACACGCTATAGTGTTCATATTTCAATTTGACGAGGGCCAAAAAATACAGGCGTAATCTGCCACACAAAAGCAATGTCATTACAGATGTGGCACATTATTCCAAAGTGGCGAGTCTTGCGGCAGGGAGACGCAAGATAAGGAAAAGAAAAAATATCAAAAGTGGTGAGTGAGCACTAGAATTCGTCACGGACAGATAAAATGTTCAGCAGAAAATCTCCAGGATGTGCCAATGTTTCTTTTTTCTTTCCTTCTCTGTCTCCTCCTTTCTGTCTTTTTAGCTTTATCTGAGACACAATGAATGCGGCCATTTTTATCTAAATAGACAAAAGTGTGGCAGCGTCTAGCTGTTTTCTGAAGGTTGACCTTGACGGAGACGTTTCCGCCCTATCTGTGCTAAAACCAACCGCCTCTGACAGACCAATGGGTTATTTCTGTTAAAGCGTAGCGTAGGGATGTAAATCTAAAGGAAATCAGTCAATAAAACAAGGAGAAGTGTACAGTCAATCCCACAATTCAAAGTTTACCCCTCACTGCCACATTAGATGACTTGGCTATATTTAATACAATAACACTTCAGTTTTGTTTAAATGTCACGCTTACGCATCTAATCTGAGGGGATTATTAGTTTCTTTTTAAATTGACCTTACTTTGTTGAATGCCACAAAAGGTTGGGCCACATGACTCCATGTGTTTTGTAAAGCATTTTTAAATACATTAACATACTGTACAATATATTGTAAGTGTCAGTGTTGGGGGTAACGCATTACAAGTAACGCATTACTTAAAAAAATTAAGTAATCATATTTGAGTTACTTTTGTAAACATGTAACACAAGTTACTTTTTAGATTAATTAATTCGCTTTTAAAAAAATTAATTGCTGAATTAAAATGAGTGTAATCACGCTGAATCACAGTCAATGAGAAAATGAGCTCCTCGCGGGAACAGACAGAAACCAAGATAGCAGAACCTTACATTTCTGTAACGGAAGTATTCTGATTATTTTGAACACATGGAAGAAAAGGGGACTGTCTTAATGGACAGTGATTTAATAATACAACAAAAATACTAAAGTAGCTAACATTGCTTTCAACTTTCATTAATCTGTATATACGGCATGTATAGCGTCAGGAAGTTCTCAGAAGGTAACATTGTTCTATTTTTATTTATATTTTTTTAAAGGTAAATGAAGGTGTAGGTTATACAGCTTGTCATTAAATGCAGAGCTCCTCTATTAAAAAAAAGAAAAGAAAAATACCATGCAAGTTCTGAAAGAGATTAAGCCTCAGGCAGATATGAAAAAGTAACTGAAAAGTAACCCAAAAGTAACTTTCCCCAACACTGGTAAGTGCAGATTCTGAAAGTGTAGCAACACAATGACTGGTAGGTCATGTGCTGATTTTAGTATAAACAGTGCAAACAGTATAGAGAGTGCATTTGAAATATATTATTCTTAAATATTTTTAGCCGAAAAGTTACAAATAAATGAAATATCTTAATTCAAAACAAACAAATCATGTTCTAGATGGTTTAAATTATATGTAGTGCATATAGTTTTCAACAGTCATAAAGTAAATACAAATGTTAATGTAGTACTACTCTGCTTTTCCTGATTTTGAATTCACAGAATGTCAACATTTCAAACACGTTTTAGAAAATGTCTCTGCTGTGCCGTTGGCTAGCCAATCAGATAGCCACACCCCCTTACTCACACCAATGGCTGAGCTGTTGCTATACTGACCTGGTTGAAATGCTCAACATGTTTTTAAAGTGCCACTGTGTTTACTGTTTTCAAGAGAATCAATCAACAAATAGCTTAATAATAATTTTCTTCACATATTATGCTGAAGTAAAGTATTTGAACCTAAAAATCACACACTTTAGCTTTAATGCAAATCAAATAAGATAGAATTTTCAAGTGAACCACAACTCAAAAATCAGTTTTGGGACACTCCTGGTGGCTGTTGTCCTTCTAAGAATGTTTTTTTATATGATTCGTTTTCTTAATCCTATCTTCCATGATTCCCCAGGTGGCACATTGGCTGCGTAATGGACACTGGATGTGCAGGCTCAGCATGCAGAAATTCAGATAAGCACTCTATTAAAAATGGAGTCTTTAATTTATTGATCAGCAAGGTGATGAGTTGGACGTGATGAAGGGGGAAGGAGTGTGTGTGTGTGTGTGTGTGTGTATGTGTGTGATATTTTAATCTCTATCCCTCAGTTATTATTAGTCATGATGGAGTTCTGAAGCACATTCTATTAGAAACGACAAGTCAGGACAGGCCAAAATCATCTAGTTTTTATTGGACTCACACATAAACACTTTCTGCTTTGAAGCTCAAAGAAAGAGATGCTGCAATGGTTAAAAACTGCTGTCTATATGTGCTTTTTATAAAGATTTCTGGTGTTTTTATGTATTTTAGCCAGCTGAAGACAAAATATTTTGTGTGCCTTGTTATTAATAACAAAAATGTTATTCAAATAACTCAAAGGTTTAGGGCTGATAGTTGCGTTTAAATGCAAGAGTGAATCTAAATTATTATTCTGTGTGTGAACACAAGATTGAAGTCACTCCTTAAAGGGATATTCACCTAAAACACTAAACTTCTGTCATCATTTACTTACTCTCCACTTGTTCCAAGCCTGTATGATTCTTGTTTCTCTCATGTTTCTGATCGCTTAAATTCTACAGGCGTGTTCACAATATACATGCTATCCCTGGGAGACATTATAAGAAGACACAGGATCAGCTTTCACTGCTATGCAGATGGTACTCAATTATATATTTCAACAAAACCTGATGAGACGTCTGAACTGTCTAAGCTAACTGAATGTATTAAAGATGTTAAAGACTGGATGACCAACAATTTCCTTCTCTTAAATTCAGACAAAACAGAATTATTACTTATTGGGCCTAAATCCTGTACACAGCAGATCTCACAACTCGACCTGCATTTAGAGGGACACAAAGTTAGCATTAGCTCTACTGTAAAAGATCTGGGTGTTATACTAGACAGCAATTTAACTTTTGAAAATCATATCTCCCATGTCACAAAAACCGCCTTCTTTCATCTGAGAAATATCGCTAAGTTACGAAGTATGCTATCCATCTCAGATGCAGAAAAGCTAGTTCATGCTTTCATGACTTCTAGGCTGGATTACTGTAATGCTCTGTTCGCTGGTTGCCCAGCATCCTCTATTAATAAACTTCAGCTAGTACAAAATGCAGCTGCCAGAGTTCTTACCAGGTCTAGAAAATATGATCATATCACCCCAATTTTATCCTCCTTACACTGGCTGCCTGTTAAGTTCCATATTGATTATAAAATATTGCTTCTTTAAATAATCTAGCTCCTGTTTATCTAACCAACCTTCTGTCTCGCTACAATCCAACCTGCTCTTTAAGATCTCAAAACTCAGGGCTTCTTGTAGTACCTAGAATAGCAAAGTCGAGTAAAGGTGCTCGAGCCTTCTCATTTATGGCTCCCAAACTCTGGAATAGTCTTCCTGATAATGTCCGAGGCTCAGACACACTCTCAGTTCAAAACTAGATTAAAGACCTATCTTTTTAGTAAAGCATACACTCAATGCATCGCATAACGGTATGATGCATGAATGTGCTCCACGCAGGTGAGCTGGCTCGACATCACCTGTAGGACACACTCCTCAATACACCAGACATTGTGTTAGAAACTCTCATATGCTTTACATGTTTGTTTCTATGTTTGTTTATTTAGCTGCTATTTTCATCTATAACACTCCATTTTTACATCTCGTTTAAATACACTATGAACAGCAGCTACGCTAATTATTTTCTTTATTCTCTATTTCCAATTGGGGATACTCATTCCGAGGTCCCTAGAGACTATGCAGCGCCATTGATGCGATCCAAGACCTGTGAAGAGATGATCCCAAGGTATCCATAATCCTGGAACAGGTCGTATCCCGAGCTGATGCTGTGGTCGTCATGGAGAAATGGAGTGCATGAGACTGATTCCTGAATGACCACTGTGATAAACGAGTCCCCATATTGATCCTGCGGGCCAACCTGACCGCCTGCCGGTGCCCTACTCACACCTGCAGCTTCTCCACGATGGACGTCCAGCTTCTTCAGCCTCCAGCGCCTAGACTGCAGCTCTGAACAGGAAGTTTGGCCAGATGAAAAATGGTCGTGCCTAACAGAGCCTAGTTTCTCTCGAGGTTTTTCTTCCCTTCACTTCGTCAATTGGTGAAGTTTTTTTTCCTCGCCACTGTCGCCACTGGCTTGCTCGGATCGGGACTTGTGGAGCTGAGCTTCGGTGGATTTGCTCTACAGTGTTTGAACTTTCAGCAGTGAAATTTAAACCACACTGAACTAAACTAAACTGAACTTCAACTCTGAAATCTGGACTTTACTAGAACTATGTTAATCTGCTTTGACACAATCTACATTGTGAAAAGCGCTATATAAATAAACTTGACTTGACTTGACTTCTGTCATGTTTCTCTCATGAACACCGCTTCCATAGTATTTTTTCACCACAATGAGACCATTATGAATTTTTTGGTGGCAAACATTTTTCAAAATATCTTATTTTTGTTCAGCAGAAAAAATAAACTCTTTCAAGTTTGGAACAACTTGAGCATAAGTAAATTGGCTGGCTTAAGCACTGTTTTAGAAACTTTAGACTGCCATTGTTGGTATCTGCTTTAGATTACTATGATTAAAATCCAAAAATGAATTCATACACTAATTGTACTGAATTTTAAGCATGAAATGGACACCTAGTTGTCTAATTTTTGCCGTTTTCACATTGGTCTCATGCTAAGCGGCAGATATTTTTCTTTCATTCTCTGGGTTCATTGAAGTCTTTAGTCCAAGCCTTGGGGTGTTTATACCTGTTTGCATTTTGTTAGATGCTTAACTTGAGATGTCATTTCAGAAGCCGAATAAATGCACTTCCAATTGCAGGACCAGGTGTCTCAGACACATGTCCATCCAGATAACTGACAGGAAGTTTAATGCTGTGGCGGAAAAATAAACAAATGAATAAATCCGAGCGGAAAGCATCACAGCAAGCCTGGACAAGGCCAGTGGGCTTCGCTCTATCTGAGAAGTGAAACTAATGAGGCCTGGCAAGTGGAGCTTCATAACAGAGGCGCAGATCTACATGCAAACTGAGAGAGGTCAGGCAAGGCCTCTGCCTCCTGGACTTTACCTCTCCAATTGTGACAGTTCATGGAAGCAGCTTTTACGTGAAGCAGAGACAGAAGCTACAACTGTTAATGTGTTTTTTTCTTTTTCTTTTTTTTTTCCATAGAGACAGCACATGCACCCAAACACCACTTTCAAATATGTGCATATTTAACATTTAATTTTAAAATGATGAACATTAATAATGAGCCTTCTATGGCAGTTCCTGGAATTCCAGGCTTCTTATCAGATGTTGGAACATGAATACAAAACCTAATTCAAAACCTATTTACTAACATGAACTAATCCTGAACAATATTTGTACAGCATTTATTAATCATAGTTCAACATTTACGAATGCGTTATTAAAATCCAGTGTTGTGCTTGTTAACATGTACCGTGAGTTAACATGAACTATGATAACATAACAAGATAACAATGAACAACTTTATTACCATTACCTAACATTAGCAAAGATGAATACATACTGTAATAAATGTATCGTTCATAGATTGTTCATGTTAGCAGATACATGAACCAACAATAACTAATACAACCTAATTGTAAAGTGTTATTGCAATATATACATATAATTTGCTTCAAATTGCATAAATAGGAACTGGAAGTTTTTAAATGAGATTTTTTTTCCCTCTGAATGTGACTCTTCCATCAGTACTTGGTTTATTTAATAATAACACTCGTCATCACGGACATCAACATGTGCTGAACAGCTTGATGGCCATTAGACTTCAGTTCTTGCTCTTTGTGTAACACACAGCTGCGGTTGTTCGAGATCCTACAGCCCACTGATGGAGTCAGAATTAGATCCTTTAATTTGGTAATGTAGAGTAACCAACATCTGGAAGTTTTATTTCACCGTGATTTCAAACTCTCGGGCCGTGAGAATGGATTTCATTCAGCCGCAAATCGGACAGATGCGATAACATTAGGTTAAACGAAATGTGTGTTAATTTTCGAAGACTGGCTTTTCTAAAGCAATTTAGATTTCCAGTGTTTGTTGATATTCTTTTAAATGTGACAACTCTGACATATGTTTCCACCACAGATGGATGAATGTGTGTTTTTTTTTTCTTGCTCCCCCGAAATGGTTTCATCTAGACAGGTGCTTCCTGTTCTACCCTGACATGAAATTAAACACAAGTCCAGATGTGCTGCCTGTAGACCGTCCATAACCGCCGCACTGGGCATTTAATCAAAGCGCAGAAAGGGAGACGGCAGTAAAGCGCTTGCTCATGAAAGAGAAATATGTGTTGTACTGGTGTGAGCCCACGTTTGGAAAGTCAACTTTCTCTGAACCCTACATGCTTTTGTTTGGAGTTTGACACCAGACAGTAAACAGAACTGTCTGTGTGTTTGTCACTAATATGTGAATGTGTGAGCGGCCGTTCTTTGTGTGAATCTTGCACTTTTTTTTCTTGGCTCAGTCAGTTTATAGTTATTCGTGTGCATATGGAAGCTAAACCTTGAGAAAACACTGCAGCTGTTTCTTTGTTTCTTTAGTGAAACAGAACTCATTGCTGAGCAGACAAGCAGATAAATAAATGAAAACAAATAAATAAATATATATCAAACAAATAAATGTATAGTGATATCTGATAATATATTCAAATATAAAATAACAATATATGGATCAAATTGGATACACAATTATTGTGTATTTTATATTATATACTTAATATTAATATTATATATAAATGATCAGGTGGTGTCTAAAAACGAATTATAATAATATTTATGATAATTAATATCATAATTACAAACAATGAAAAAAGGCATTTATTCATACATTCATATATATATATATATATATATATATATATATACATACAGTTGTGTGGCGTCACGGTGGCGCAGTGGGTAGCACGTTCGCCTCACAGCAAGAAGGTCGCTGGTTCGAGCCTAGGCTGGGTCAGTTGGCGTTTCTGTGTGGAGTTTGCATGTTCTCCCCATGTTCGCGTGGGTTTCCTCTGGGTGCTCCGGTTTCCCCCACAAGTCCAAAAACATGTGGTATAGGTAAATTGGGTAGGCTAAATTGTCCGTAGTGTATGTGTGGGAATGAGTGTGTGTGGATGTTTCCCAGTGATGGGTTGCAGCTGGAAGGGCATCCGCTGCGTAAAACATATGCTGGATAAGTTGGCGGTTCATTCCGCTGTGGCGACCCCAGATTAATAAAGGGACTAAGCCGAAAAGAAAATGAATAAATGATGACATACAGTTGTTGAAGGCTAAGTTATTAGCCCTCTTGTAATGATTTTTCAAATTTTCCTTAAGTGATGTTTAACAGAGCAAGGAGAATTTCACTATATTTCCTTTTATATTTTTTAAATGAGTTATAATTTAAAGCTTTTTTCAGTTGGCTGCAGAGCAAACCATTGTTGCCAACATGCCTAGTTAACATAATAAACCATTAAAGTCTTTAAATTGCACTTTAAGCTGAATATTAGTATCTTCAAAAAATATATGTACAGTCGTGGCCAGAAGTTTTGAGAATGACACAAATATTAGTTTTCACCAAGTTTGCTGCTAAACTGCTTTTAGATCTTTGTTTCAGTTGTTTCTGTGATGTACTGAAATCTAATTACAAGCACTTCATACGTTTCAAAGGTTTTTATCGACAATTACATGACATTTATGCAAAGAGTCAGTATTTGCAGTGTTGGCCCTTCTTTTTCAGGGCCTCTGCAATTCGACTGGGCATGCTCTCAATCAACTTCTGGGCCAAATCCCGACTGATAGCAACCCATTCTTTCATAATCACTTCTTGGAGTTTGTCAGAATTAGTGGGTTTTTGTTTGTCCACCCGCCTCTTAAGGATTGACCACAAGTTCTCAATGGGATTACGATCTGGGGAATTTCCAGGCCATGGACCCAAAATTTCAACATTTTGGTCCCCGAGCCACTTAGATATCACTTTTGCCTTATGGCACGGTGCTCCATCGTGCTGGAAAATGCATTGTTCTTCACCAAACTGTTGTTGGATTGTTGGAAGAAGCTCCTGTTGGAGGGTGTTTTGGTACCATTCTTTGTTCATGGCTGTGTTTTTGGGCAAAATTGTGAGTGAGCCCACTCCCTTGGATGAGAAGCAACCCCACACATGAATGGTCTCAGGATGCTTTACTGTTGGCATGACACAGGACTGATGGTAGCGCTCACCTTTTCTTCTCCGGACAAACCTTTTTCCAGATGCCCCAAACAATGAGAAAGGGGCTTCATCGGAGAATATGACTTTGCCCCAGTCCTCAGCAGTCCATTCGCCATACTTTTTGCAGAAGATAAATCTGTCCCTGATGTTTTTTTTGGAGAGAAGTGGCTTCTTTGCTGTCCTTCTTGACACCAGGCCATCTTCCAAAAGTCTTCGCCTCACTGTGCGTGCAGATGCGCTCACACCTGCCTGCTGCCATTCCTGAGCAAGCTCTGCACTGGTGGCACTCCGATCCCGCAGCTGAATCCTCTTTAGGAGATGATCCTGGCGCTTGCTGGACTTTCTTGGACACCCTGAAGCCTTCTTAACAAGAATTGAACCTCTTTCCTTGAAGTTCTTGATAATCCTATAAATTGTTGATTTAGGTGCAATCTTAGTAGCCATAATATCCTTGCCTGTGAAGCCATTTTTATGCAGCGCAATGATGGCTGCACGCGTTTCTTTGCAGGTCACCATGGTTAACAATGGAAGAACAATGATTTCAAGCATCACCCTCCTTTTAACATGTCAAGTCTGCCATTCTAACCCAATCAGCCTGACATAATGATCTCCAGCCTTGTGCTCGTCAACATTCTCACCTGAGTTAACAAGACCACTTTTTCTTTTTTTCAGGATTAAGTTAATTTTCATGGCAAAGAAGGACTATGCAATTCACCTGATCACTCTTCATAACATTCTGGAGTATGTGCAAATTGCTATTATAAAAACTTAAGCAGCAACTTTTCCAATTTCCATATTTTCCATTTTTTTTTTTTTTATGTAATTCTCAAAACTTTTGGCCACGACTGTACAAACATATTATGTAGTGTCATTATTGCAAAGTAATTAGTTATTAGAAATTGGTTATTTAAACTATTATATTTAAAAGTGTGCTGTTGTTTTTCTCTCCATTAAATAACACTTGGGAAATATTTGAAAAAATAATACAAATTTAGTAAAGGGGCTATTCATTTTGACTTCAACTTTACACACATACATTTACACACACATAAATAACATCACTCTTATGCTGTGTTCACACCAGACGCGTCTTGCGTGAATAAATCATGCTATTCACACGTAAATTGACGTGTGAACATTTTGGGTTTACTCGTGTCATTTGCGCGTCAAATTCGTTTCATTCGTGTGTGAAATTCACTTCACAACAGACGCGGATTCGCGTCATGGGTGAGCATCTGTTTAGCCCGGTGACTTTAGTTTCGTTGCTAAATGGCTAACATGGATTTTATTGAGAGAATAGCTGTGCTTTATGTGCTTGAGGAACGCTGAAAAACGGTGTAGATTTGTTCGGCGCCATGTCTGAGTGCACTGTGTGAGTTCACCAACTTCTTCAGAAACTATATCTGTATGATGGAAGCTTTCAGCGGTGCTTCTGACTGAGCTGAGCCCAGTTAGATGAGCACTTGCCTGGTGCTGGCAGAAGGATTTCCTCTCGGGACACCAACTGCAGGCGCTACGTCATAATCATGCCCCTACAGGAGCAAGCTCCTGATTGGTTAACACGGCACAAATGTCCGCTAAAGTTAAGTTTTTTTCAGTTTGTGCCACCTCATTCGCACGAATCGTGCCGCAGGATGTCTATATGCATTTTGCATTGACTTAACATGTAAATCACATACGCTTGACGCTTCATCCGCATCTGGTGTGAACGCACCATTAAAGGAAAAAATAATGATGATTGTCTAAATTTATCTAATATCAGCCAACCAATACTGTTTAGTACTAATACATACTGTAACTATTATTAATATATAAGTATTCTGCAAATATTGACCATAACAATATTTTTCTGGATTTCAGACTTTTAGGTCCCACAAACATAATACTTAACACAAAATGATCTTTGATTAAAGAACATGAGTGTATTTTGTATTTCATGAACAAATCTTTTTTTCTTTTCATAATCTCTTTGAGTAAATTTAGCCTTTGATGTGACTGTTTCTCTGCTGGTTTGGTGTAACGGAGGCCTTGAGATTTCCTTGAACATCCAGTAGGATAATAAAGCTTCAAAAGGTCAGCCATGATTGATGCTTTGTTTGCTTCTGTCATTTTCGATTACTGGACTCTGATGCTCTCAAATGAAATTGTCATATTCAGTGATATATACAATTTTCTGCCTGAATGACATTTGACCTGTTTGTTTTTAAACTGTGCCAAATTTAACCAGGAGTAAAGATACCTGTGTCTGATTATTCTCTATGCTTGTACATTTCTTCATCCTATTATTAGTGATCATTTGAATTGATCATAAGAATTATTTATGCGCTAAAATACCTCATGCTCCATAATTACCATCTTCTGACAAGTCGTCGTCAGAATTTTTAGTTCACCCAAAAATGAAAATTCTGTTATTAATTACTCACTGCATGTCATTCCAATCCCCTGAGACCTTTGGAACAGAAATTAAGATATTTTGGATCCAATGTTTCCGTTATCCTCAATGGACAGCAATGGTCTCGAGGTGTTCAGAATCCAGAAAAGGAACCAAAACAGTTCAAACATTCAATGCGATTTCAGTGGTTCAACTGTAATCATATGAAGATCCAAGAACACTTCTATATGCCAAAAAGCTTGAAAAACACCTTTTTTTGCCTTTGTCTTCTCTTAAACGACAGGTCATGGTGCACGTTTACTACTGGCAGTACAACATATTGCTTTAGAAAAGTGTCATATTGCCCATAGTAAACACACACCCTTGTCTGACGCAGAAGACATATGGAATGTTTTTGGTTCCATTTCTGAGCTTTCAACATTTCAGGATTGTTGCTGTCTATAGAGGGTCAGAGAACTCTTGGATGTCATCTAAAATATCTTAAATTGTTTGCCAGTGATCATCAAAGATCTCAGGGGATTAAAAATGACATTTAATAATTACAGATTAATAACAGAATTTTAATTTTAGGGTCAACTAATCCTTTAATATTAGACATTTTTACAAAGAAAGTCAGAATAAGGTTTGAAAAAAAGTTGTTTTTCTGAATATATATTAATGGTAAATTAATATAATTAAAAAATCTATATCATGACATCTTTTATCAAGCATTCTTCTGCTTCCCTGACCCAATTTGAGTGCTGTATGTTGTGCTTTGATCAATGTGTAAATTTAAATCATTTTAAATAAAAATTTAAATCACACTGTATATGTTTATCATATAATGTGATTATTTTTTGACCTCTCTACAAATGTTGTGTTTTGAGTGAACAGACTTTCATTGAAGGGACAGGAATCTCATAGATTCTACTACAAAAATCTTTGTGTTTCGAAGATAAATTTCTTGAGTCTGGAACAGCATGAGGTTGATTAAGTGACAAAATTTTCAATTTGGGTTGAACTAAAATATGGTGCAAAGACGAGAAATGTGCCTATCAATGAATCTGGCTAGAAAACGAGCCATTTCGAGTTTTGTTTTGTGCGCTTGAGTATGTGCGGAATCATTCATTTGAGAGTGAAAGGAAAAGAAAAAAAAACAAGCACTCCACAAATGCGAAGGTATTAGTCAGGCGGTTGCTTTGCTTTATGAGAGCAACTAAGGGATATATAGCTCACCATGACTCTATTAAAAAAATAGACCTGTGCCATTTGTGAAAATAGAGGTCATATATGCTAAGGTCATGTGATACCAGTAAAATCAAACTTTTGTAATAACCAGCTATAGATCATTTTCCCCCCTTTTGTGAATCTTAAAGCATGAGGTCAGTTTAGAAATGTATTCGAAAAAGCAGCTTCAAAAAACGTTAGATCAGATTTGAGGTGCACTCGCTGGAGATTTCTAATCTGAATGACTGAGCGATCGGGACGTAGTGTTATATTTCTCCCCAAGTTTCTTGCTAACATATATTCTTTCTTTAAGTCACATATCAGCCTTCTTTCTTTTAAAGATACGTGTGAGTGGCGGTCCTCCCTCCCGGTGCCTTGGGCTAGTATTTTTAGCTCTCATTTGTTTGAGGGGTTTTTAATCTGAGGACATTGAAAAGTTGTGCCCTCTGTGAAGTCGTCAATCATGCCAGGAAGAGAAGTGTGGGTTTGTGTGATTTGTTATCTGTTATTTCCCTCGCTGTGGAGAGAGAGTGTCTCAGTGCCATGCCTGTCCTTAAGGCCATCACTTACAGAGGGCCACTGTCTGTCAAAAAGCACCCGCAACTTTAAGGGCTGCCTTTGTTGGCTCGGACAAATGAGGGTGACCTTTAACAATAAAATAGACACCCACCGAGAGGAATGAAACAGCAGTTTAAATTAAGAGCGCCAAGCAGTCATTTCAAACGCTTCCTGTTGAAGCTTGCGTGCGCAGGGCGAACAGAAAAAGAGTTTGAAGTTTTGAAGTTGAACTTAATTATACAACACAATGTGGCCAGCGGCCGTCAATAATGAAATCTACCTGGTCAGATATATTGACGAACGAGAGGAATAAAACTTAATGTGTCCTGAGGCGCTCCAGAGAGCTATCAATTATGAATGCTATCGACAGGGCACATAGCAAAGAAGAAATGGAATTATTGCACTTAAAGGCCAGGATGAGTGCGTTCTTTTTTTTGTCTCCCTACAATGAATTACAAAAGACTTCAAAAATCATTTATGAATATTCTAGAAGGGCACGCAGAGGAGATGAGAAGTGACTAGGAGCTTTGATTTCTCGCCTCAGATTAATAGCAACTTCAAAAAGGTTGCAGAAAGTGGCATGGCATGATGCTTATCGATTGTGGCCATGTTGACAGTATTTTGGTGGATTTCAAAGGCACGTCCATGGGATTCATCGCCAGTGCTGTTTGGGGGTCAGGTCAAGCTGGGCTCACAAGGTTTTTATTAAATTTTGTCAGTCGATTTAAATTTGTTTGCATACTGCTCTTACTAGTAGGGTGAGAAATTAGATGGTTTCGTAACAATGATGGTGGATCGTAACAATGTATTTTTACTTCACTATTGCACTTAAGCGCATTTTTAAAAGAATCTTATTGTAGTGTTTACTTATTTTCATAAATATAGCTGAGTAATAAGCTGTTTTGTCCCCCGTACAGAGGTGTGATAACGGTGTTTGATATGTGAATGAGGTGAATATTTCTAGTTAGCCTGTTAAAAAGGTTCACAAATCCCACTGAAAAATTAGTTTGTGAATTGTACGGATCTAATTAGGATCTAACTCATTCCAATGATTCGTTCAGAGTGAGTCTACAGTTAATAACTCACTGACTCAAGTGATCTGTTCAGATTGAATCTATAGTTAACAATGTACCGATTCAAATTAATCGGTCAAAGCGAGTCCATAGTTAACGTCTTGCTGATTCAAATGATCAGGTCAGAGTGAGTCTCCAATTAGAGATTCAATGATTCAAATGATTTATTCAAAGTGATTCTACACTTAACAGCTCACTGAATTTAAATGTTCCGTTCAGAGTGAGTATACAGTTAACAACATACTGATTCAAGTGATCATTTTAGATTGAATCTACAGTTAACAACGTACTGATTCAAATGAATGGGTCAAAGCGAGTCCAAATTCTTTCATTTATTCCATCCATTCAGAGTGAATCTACACTTAACAACTCACTGAATTAGATAATCCAGTCTGAGCGAGTTTTTATTTAACAATTTTCTGATTCAAACAGTGACTGAGAAAAGTTGTATCCTGAATTGAGGAGTTTGTTAGCTCTTTTTTAAAATGTTATTGTTTAGAAATGTATCATTTCTAATAATCTCTTCCTATTCAGCTTCAAGGTGCAGTGTGAACCCATGCAGACATTCACTTTCAAAGCTGAATCTTGCAAGAGAAATATTCACTGCAGTAAAAAGTGTAAAAACTAGCCCCATTCTCTCCTGATAAAAAAAAAAAGTATAGTCTTACTGGTTCAATGCAGTTTAAACAATGTGAACTGTTTTCTATTTAAAGATTATATTTCTATGTGTGCCATAATCCATTTATTAAACATCTTTGGATGAGTACACCTCTGTAATTAAAGCCTCAGAGATGTTTACTGGTTGGCCAGTGATTAAGTTGAGCTTGAATGCTAGAACAATCTAGTGGAACAAATAAAGAGCTATTTATTGCTGTCTCTGTTTCTGCTTAACGGAGTGGAGGTAACAGCCTCACAGCTCTCCGGTACGAACCCCAGACCTCTGCCTCTCCATCTCTTCAGTTTCTCCCTTTCCCTTTTACAGATACAAGATGAATTATTGAAAGCTTTAAGGTTTCGGAAATCCTCTGAATTTCAAGCACCTTTTCCATCTTTGTCAACTTCAGAGGCCCTTACTGGAGAAAGCTCCAATCTTTGTGTAACCTAACACTTTATTCTGCTGATGTATGTGTGTGGATGGGTTAGTCAACCAGTGCCAGAGCCTGAGACTGCTAGTAAAAGGTGGTTTGATTAATCCTTTTGTTTGTTTTTTGGGCCAAAACGTGTTTCACAGTTAGCTGTCTTGATGACCAGCCCATAGTGCACAAATCACACTTAATTTAATTATTTTTTATAATAGGTAATTATTTTTTTTCTTTGGTTGGGGAAAGTTGTTACATATTTTTTAAATGTTTCACAATTACTTATTAATTAATAGCATATTATTTATTAATTGATTAATTACATATTATTAATTACAGTATTTGTTGTTACATATTTGTAGTTGTTTTTACAGTACTTATCTCAGTAACCATTATGTTAGGGTACACATTAATTAACATCATTAATTAATACAAACTAACTCGGAAAAAATGATCATAAAACATTCATTTTAAAATTAATCTTAAACTATTTTTTAGTTTTCATTGTAATTTTAAAGTTTTTAAGGAATTTGTTACATGCCTCTATCTCTATCCAAGGATTTTGCTTCCTTGGCAGATAGTAAATATATAACTTAACATTACTTCACATAATTTAAAGTCTTAGCCGTAGTTCTTATTCTTTCTTAAGTAATTATTATTACTATTATAATGAACTTATTGGATGTATCTGTACATCTTACATCCACCCATACAGTTGTATAGATAGTAGATTTTAGTTTGATTTTAGAGATTACAAAATACAAAAAAATACTCATTTTCCACCACAATAAGAGCAGAAGTGTTCTACAATAAAACAAGAACTACATTTGTTTACATTGTTGATGAACATGGAGTCTGCGCCTGCAGAAATCCACAGATCTTTTAGCCCATCATTGAGTCTATTTATTTACATATGAAAATGTGTGTAAATATATATTTATTACATTTTTATATTAATTTCAGTAATATTTTTGATACATATTCAAATATTTGCATGGTTTATGTACAATCCTGTTTGTAAAGTAATATTTTCTGTCTTTTAGTGGATGTATAATATGAGAGACTTACTTTGTTTACAAACAAGTGCGGTTCGAATTTGGATTTGCATCGTATTCAATTCAATTAAATTCATCTTTATTTGTATAGCGCTTTTACAATGTAGATTGTGTCAAAGCAGCTTAACATAGAAGATTACAGTAAATTGAAACAGTGTCAGTCCAGATTTCAGAGTTTAAGTTCAGTTTAGTTCAGTTCAGTGTGGTTTAATTTTCACTGCTGAGAGTCCAAACACTGAAGAGCAAATCCATCGATGCGCAACTCCACAAGTCCCGAACCATGCAAGCTAGTGGCGACAGCGGCGAGGAACAAACTTCACCAATTGGCGAAAGTGAAGGAAAAAACCCTTGAGAGAAACCAGGCTCAGTTGGGCATGACCATTTCTCCTATGGCCAAACATCTTGTGCAGAGCTGCAGTCTAAGCGCCAGAGGCAGTCTAGGCGCCGGAGTCAGTGAAGACTCGTCTGTCACTGGGGTCTTACAGGAAACAGTCTCATGCTCTCCATTCCTCCGTGACCACCACAGCAGCTGCTCAGAATACGGCCTGGTCCAGGATTATGGAAACCTCGGGAATAATAAAAAAGACTAAGATAAGCGCAGATGCCGTTCAAATTATAATGTCTTTTGGGAAGTGTTCCCGGCTCCGGTTGCCCTAAATAATGCAGACTAACAATCCTTTAGAGGATTTGTATTTCAAAAGCATTTGTGTTTTATGTGTATGCTAATGCAAAGAGATGTGTCTTTAATCTAGTTTTAAACTGACAGAGTGTGTCTGCTTCCCGAACTGTGGTAGGAAGGCTGTTCCAGAGTTTAGGTGCCAGATATGAGAAAGATCTACAGCCTACAGTTGATTTTGATATTCTGGGAATAATCAATTGTCCTGAATTAATTGAGCGTAGTGGACGTTAGCGGCTATAATACACCAGGAGCTCCCTCAAATACTGGGGAGCTAAGCCGTTCAGGGCTTTGTAGGTAGTCAATAAAATTTTAAAATTTATACGATATTTAATAGGGAGCCAATGCAATGATGAAAGAACTAGAGTAATATGATCATATTTCTTTGTTCTAGAAAGCACTCTAGCAGCTGCATTTTGAACTAGCTGAAGTTTGTTAATTAGATCAATAGGGCAACCACCTAGTAACGCATTACAATAGTCTAACCGAGAGGTCATGAAAGCATGAATAAGCTTTTCTGCATCAGACATTGATAGAATATGTCGAAGTTTGGCAACATTTTTAAGATGAAAAAATGCAGTTTTACAGATGCTTGAAATCTGGCCTTCAAACGACAGGTTGCTATCAAAAATCACCCCCAAATGTTTGACTGAGGATGATGACTGAACTAAGAATCCATCAAGGGTTAGACAGTGTTCTAGGTTTTTGCTTGTGAGGTTTTTGGGTCCAATAAGCAAGACCTCAGTTTTATCTGAATTTAGTAATAAAAAGTTATTAGTCATCCAATTTTTTATATCAGCTATACAATCTGTTAATTTCGTAAATTCATACATATCAGGTTGAGAGGAGATATAAAGTTGTGTATCATCAGCATACAAGTCGAAGCTAACTCCATGCCTTTTAATGATATCGCCTAGCGGTAGCATATATAGTGTGAAAAGTAAGGGACCAAGAACTGAGCTCTGTGGTACCCCACAGTGTACTTTTGATCTGTATGATGCTTCTTCATTTACTGATACAAATTGATAACGTTCAGATAGATAAGACCTGAAGCAGGCCAATGCAGTTTCTGTAATACCCACATAACATAACTCTTAGGAGTGCTGTTTCTGTGCTATGAAATGCTCTAAATCCAGATTGAAATTTTTCATAAATATTGTTTCTTTGTAGGAAGGAACATTGTTGAGCAGATACGACTTTTTCTAGTATCTTTGATAGAAAAGGCAGGTTTGAAATGGGTCTATAATTTACTAGTTCTTTGGGATCAAGCTGTGGTTTTTTAATAAGAGGCTTAATGACAGCTAGTTTAAAAGTTTTAGGAACATATCCTAAAAGTAGGGATGAATTCAAAACGTTAAGAGCAGGTTCAGAAACTTCTGAAAAAAATAGTTTTAATAATCCAAGATGGCGTCGTGGATGGCCGCCTCGGTGTGGAGCGCTCCAGTTTTTGCACTGTTTTTGTTCGTTTGGCCTGTTTTATGTTTATCATACACGATCAGTTATACCAGTTATTTTTGATTTCTCTGGCATTTTGCTGAACATTATCGTCAGCGGAGTAGCTGCACTGGGGAAACACTACAAGACGCGCAGGCGTGGGAAGCGAGCCTACGATCACGTTAGGCTCACACAGCGCGGCTTCAGAACGGCGTTGCCTAGCATCCATCTGGCGAATCTCCGCTCTCTTCCTAACAAAATGGACGAACTACTTCTTCTCGCATGCAAAAACAAGAACTTTACTAACTCTGCTGCTCTGTGTTTCACAGAAACCTGGCTGAACGAAGCCATTCCAGACAGCGCATTACACCTACCGGACTTTCAGCTGTACCGAGCGGATCACGATAAGGAGTCAACGGGCAAAACGCGCGGTGGTGGGATGTGTTTTTACATCTAGAGAAGGTGGTATACGGATGTAACTGTGTTAAAGAAGATGTGCTGTCCTGACGTGGAAGTGCTTTTCCTTAACTGTAAGTCGTTCTACTCGCCGTGAGAGTTTTCCTCGTTCATTCTCATCGGTGTTTATATTCCACCGCAAGCACTCTTGAGTACTGCACTGCAACAGCTGGCTGATCTGATCACAGAGACAGAACAACAACACCCGGACTCTGTTTTTATCATTCTCTGTGACTTTAATCAGAGCAGGTCTTACAAGCCTGTTTTGAATGCACTGACTGGAGTGTTTTTGAAGCTGCAGCCACCGACCTGGATGAGCTCACAGAGACTGTAACATCATACATCAGTTTCTGTGAGGAGCTATGCATCCCTACCAGGACCTACTTATCATTTAACAATGATAAACCATGGTTTACACCAAAACTTAGACAGCTTCGCCAGGCCAAAGAGGATGCCTATAGGAGTGGGGACAGGATCTTGTACAATCAGGCCAGGAACACACTGACAAAGGAGATTGATGTGGCTAAGAAGAGCTATGCCAAAAAGTTGGAAAACCAGTTTTCTGCCAACGACCCTGCATCAATGTGGAAAGGCCTGAAAGACATCACAAACTACAAGACACCATCCCCCAGCATTGATGGCAATAAACAACTTGCAAACGAGCTGAATATGTTTTACTGTAGATTTGAGACCTCCAACCAGACACCCCACACCCACCCTGACCATCTCTCTACACAGCCATCAACACCTCCAGCCATCCCCCTCTCCCTCCCTGCAGTTCAGATCAGTGAGGATAACATGCGTGAGATCTTTAGGAAACAGAAGAGAAGGAAAGCACCAGGCCCAGACGGTGTTTCACCAGCCTGTCTGAGAACCTGCGCTGACCAGCTGGCTCCCATTTTCTCACAGATCTTCAACAGATCACTGGAACAGCGCAAAAGTTCCATCCTGCTTCAAATGCTCCACCATCATCCCAATCCAGAAGAAGCCAAAGATCACAGGACTCAATGACTACAGACCTGTTGCCTTAACATCTGTGGCCATGAAATCATTTGAAAGACTTGTGCTAGCATATCTGAAGGACATCACTGGACCTTTGCTGGACCCCCTGCAGTTTGCCTATAGAGCAAACTGATCTGTGGATGATGCAGTCAACATGGGACTGCATTATACCCTACAACATCTGGACAAACCAGGGAACTACGCAAAGATTCTATTCGTGGACTTTAGTTCTGCCTTCAACACCATCGTCCCATCATTTCTCGAGTACAAACTGACCCAGCTCTCTGTTCCTAGCTATGTCTGTCAATGGATCACCAGCTTTCTGACAGATAAACAACAGCTAGTCAGAATGGGCAAAATCACGTCCAACAGCCGCACCATCAGCACCGGTGCCCCCCAGGGATGTGTTCTCTCCCCACTGCTCTTCTCCCTGTACACCAACGACTGCACTGCAAAAGACCCGTCCATCAAGCTTCTGAAGTTTGCGGATGACACTACTGTTATCGGCCTCATCCGGAACGGTGACGAGTCTGCAAACAGACAGGAGGTGGAACGGCTGACTCTATGGTGCAGATGCAATGGAGCTGAACACACTCAAAACGGTGGAGATGATAGTGGACTTTAGGAGAAACCCCCCTGCACTTCCCCCACTCACCATCATGAACAGCACTGTGGCTGCAGTAGAGTCATTCAGGTTCCTGGGCACCACCATCTCTCAGGATCTGAAGTGGGACATTCACATAGACTCTATTGTGAAGAATATCAGCTGAGGAAGTTCAACCTGCCACAGGAACTGCATGTACAGTTCTACTCAGCTGTCATCCAACCCATCCTCTGCACTTCAATCACCGTCTGGTTCGGCTCAGCTGCCAAAACCGACCTCCGTAGAGTACAGCGAATAGTCCGGACTGCTGAACGAATCACTGGCACTACCCTTCCTACACTTCAAGAACTGTACTCTTCCAGAGTGAGTAAAAGGGCTTGCAAAATCACTCTGGACCCTTCACACCCAGCACACTTCCTGTTTGAACTGTTACTGTCTGGTCGGCGCTACAGAGCACCGAGCACAAAAACAGCCAGACACAGGAAAAGTTTCTTTCCTCAGGCCATCTACCTCACAAACAGTTAATTATTCCCCTACTGTGCAATAAACATGTGCAATACTTTCTCATATGCACTTGTACACAGCACCTTATAACAATATACAGTGCAATACTTTCTCCATACGCATTTGTACATCACCTTATAACAATATACAGTGCAATACTTTCTCCATACGCATTTGTACACAGCACCTTATAACAATATACAATGCAATACTTTCTCATACGCACTTGTACACAGCAACTTATAACAATATACAATGCAATACTTTCTCCATACGCATTTTTATACAGCACCTTAAAACTTGCATATTTATAAAAAATCTTTACAAACAATTCAACATTCAGAGCTTTTTGACTAACTGCATCTCTGTTTAATGTGTGTCGTATTTTTCCCATATTTATTTTGTGTTGTCACTTGTCACTTTATGTACACTGGAAACTTCTGTAGCCAAAACAAATTCCTTGTGTGTGTAAGCACACTTGGCAATAAAACCGATTCTGATTCTGAATTATATTTGAAGTCAGATCGCTGAGTAACACTAAAAATAATACTGTATATAATGCCAACGCCTCTGCCTTTACCTTTAAGACGCGGCTCGTGTTTATAATGATATCCTTCAGGTGAAGACTCGTTTAGGGTCATGTAATCATCTGGTTTTAGCCAGGTTTCTGTTAGACAAAGTGCATCTAGCTTTAGATCAGTTATCAAATCATTAACAAAAAGTGTTTTAGAGGAGAGTGAACTAATGTTCTATAATCAGAGTTTTATCTTTTGATTACCTTTATTTGTTATTTGATGAACATCAATTAGATTGTTACCTTTGAATGGGTTTGGGAGTTTTTTATATTTAGAGGTTCTGGGAACAGACACAGTCTCTATGTTCTTATATCTAGATGGCTCTATGTGCTGCAGATTATCTGAGTTAGGTAAACTGTGGAGGCTAGCAAACGGTTGGTTAAGCCAATCTGTCTGCTCCCTGACCTGGGCCCAAGTTAGTCAAGTGCCAACACTAAGACTATATGCCAGATTACTAGAGAGAAGAGCTGCCCCAGCCATCTCTCTTCAACAGGTCAGGTCTACCCCAAAAACTTGGCCAATTGTCTACAAAACCTATGTTATTCAGTGGGCACCACTTTGACATCCAGCCATTGAGTGATGAGAGTCAACTGTGGAACTCGTCACCACGATAAGCGGGCAGGGGACCAGAGCATATTACAGTGTCTGACATCGTCTTTGCAAGATCACACACCTCTTTAACATTACTTTTAGTGATCTCTGACTGACGTAGCCGAACATCATTAGCACCGACGTGGATAACGATCTTACTGAACTTACGTTTCGATTTAGCCAGCACTTTTAAATTTGACATGATGTCAGGCGCTCTGGCTCCCGGCAGACATTTGACTATGGTGGCTGGTGTCTCTATTTGCACGTTCCGTACTATGGAGTCGCCAATTACTAGGGCACTTTCATTAGGTTTCTCAGTGGGTAATTAAATAATTACCCACATAATTAAAAAGTGATTATTTGTTTATTTCATATGTTCAAACAAAATTATACACAGAAATAGCAAAAAAGTCAGCAGATTCTGTTTTAACCCTTCTTATTAGTTAGAGATTCTTTTTATAATGTGGGAATGTATTTCCCCCTAAAACTGTCTACTTCCAAGTTGAAATTAGATTTTGAATCCCAGATTTTCATTGCGGTCAGAGATTGTTGGACCTCACTGTACGTGCAGCTGTGGCGCTGAGGTCTGAGAGAAATATCGCTTCAGTTGTGATGTGAAATGACGAATGTTCTGTTGGGATTCAGCATATTGCGCCCAGCCAGAGAGTAAAGGTTTTGGAGGTGTGCTATGACGGCAGATTGGATGATACTACTTGGCACTGTAGAATATTTAAAGCAGAGAGTCTCAGCATGTGTGATAATGCTTTACTCATCTGTAAGAGTCTCTGCTCCCTGTTTCGGCCCAGCACGACTCGAATAATTGAAAAATCATGTATGGGGTGAGAGATATGTGCAGTGTAGGGCTGAAGAAATATCATCAGTCTCTCAATCTCTCTTTTTTCTTTCTATCACTTGCAAGCCCCCTTCCCCCCAACCTTGCCGGAAAAAAAATCCTTTGTCTGCTCCGGCCTCAAGTGCACGAGTCTGGACGGATGGTAATCAGAGACGGAGTGGGTTAAAGGTTGAGTTTAATATAGCAAAATTAATTTACTTGATTCCTGGAGTCAGATTATAAATCTTACTTATGGTGAACTCCGCCCTTCTGTATCAGAGCCCGAGCTCATTTATCTAGCCAATAAAACTGGCCACATGTGTAATAGTTCCCCCTCCGAATTAAATTTTCCCTGCGTGTTAATTGCGAAGAATGGTCCGAGCCGGGTCACTCAAAAAAAACAACAACAAATCAATAGCTCCAAAAGATATATTCAAATGTGATCCAGAAAAGCATTTTCCCATTTTGCCTATTGATTTTTTATGTTGCTTTTTTCCCTCTTGTGTGAGATTATTTTTGTGTAAAAAGGGTAGAGCGGAAACAGATCGCGTAAGGATTAATGCGGGATACTCTTTGGAAAGCATTTGTGTGATTTCATTTTCTTTTCTGCAGTTCAGTGAGGGGTCACTGTTTGTCTTAATCTTAAGCTAAATTTGTTTTAATGCGTTCTTATTGTGTGCGTGATCGCGGGCGCTTGCCAGATAATCTCTTTTAGTGTCGTGCAGATATCATCAGTAAAAATGCTGCATTTGGACTTGAAGAGAAACTTGGGGGAATATTGGTAAAGAATGAGCTGTGCATGCTTATAGTGCTACTTATTATGTGTTGTTTTACCTGAAGGAAGAGAGTGATGTGTCTGGATATTCTGGTGCATCATGGGTAGTTCATACTTTGTTTTACTATGGGGAAGAGTCAAGTTCAAAGCAACAGTGTATTCTACAAAAATACTTTAACCCTGCTTCTACAAAATGATTTAGAAAGTGCATTGGGTGTGTTTTTACTTTTTGAGTTTGGTAAAGTGAATTATTATATATTCTAGCAGAAATATAATATCATATTGTGTTTGTGGCTCAAAGACGAGATGTCCTACCTTGATGTCTGCATCAAATTGAGTTTATGAAAGTGGTTTTATACATAGAAAACGGCTTTAATGTCTCAAAAATAAAATGTCACATTTTAATCAAATAATGTTCCATCAATATTCAACATAACTGAGGCATTTGAGTAAAAATGAAACGTTTATTAAAGTATATAAAAGAATATGTCATATAACCATTGACATTGCATTCATGCCTGTTTATTTGTATGAGACTGAGGCATTATGAGGCACCTGTTGGTAGAGCTAAAATTTCACATAACTGAAATCATAATCAGCAAACAGTTATAACAGTGCATGGGTCATCTGTGTTTTTTGGGCTTTGTTGGGTATTTCAATTAGAATAATGTATATTTACTGCATCATGCAAAGTTAATCAACACAGTATAGAATAATATATAAAATAATTAAAATCTGCCTTGTTTGTGATGAGGCATATCGGTTCACAAAGAAATATATTTCAAACAGACCCTTCACACTTTAACATGAATTTAGAGTAAACATACGTTGGTAAACTCTAAAACTGTTTCTCATAATATCAAAATTTTTACAGACAAAAGTTACAAATGGTTAGTATTTTTTTTTTTCTTACTAAATGTAATTGTTCCTTTTGTACGCACTGGTGTGAACAAACAAACAAATAAACGATGAATTTGACTAATAACACTATTATTTTTTTAATATAATTTATTTAGTTTTTCAAGATTTTTATAGATGTGAATTGATGTGAGAAATGATTGAATTAAGCCATGTTTGCACTTACAGTAAATAACGAAAATTACATTATTTCGTCACAGTGATTGACTGGTTCAGATAGTTAACCCAAAAATGTAAATTATGCCATGGTTGACTTACCCACATCTTGCTTTAAACCTTTAAGTTTTTTTATTATTTTAAACACAAAGCAAGATATATTTGAAGAATGTCAAACCGGTAGCCATTGACGTTTATAGTGTCTTTTTTCCTACTTTGGATTTCAATGGTTTTCAATATTCTTCAGAATGTCTTATATTGTGTTTAACAGAAACTCATAAAAGTGAGGACATTTTCTCTTTGAAAAGTTCTCTCTGATTTCAAAGATATGTTGATTATAATCTCACCCACAAACATGTTTGACGGATTAAAGCAACGGTCAGCAGATGTCTCTTTGTGCATTTTGGTGTTAGTGTCAGTTTAAGAACTGTGTCTAAGCCTGTATATTGGCATTAAAGAGCATGATTATGGGGAATCCCAACATGCACTGCAAGGTGACCCACCTGGGCACACCGGGGTCAACAGCCTAGTGGAATTCAGCAAGAAAAGCTTTTCTCAGCAAAGTGCATTTGGCCACAGCGATAAGAGCGAAATGGTTCAGGATTTTCAAAAATCTGATTCCTCCACATTGTTATCATTAATGTTTATCTTGAGCTAATAAAGCATGTGTTTTCTTTGCTTACTTTACTGCTAATGACATTAACCTCACAAACAGTCGGTCACGCAAAGGAGAGTGAGGGATCTCCGAAAACCTGAGCTGCGGACGAGAATACGACTTCATGTTTCTCATAAAAAGGGAGGAGAAGAATCTTCCAGTCCAAAGCCTCTTGTGTATGTAGGATTACCATGATGGATAAGGTGATTACTGTATGGTTTGCCAATTTCTTCCAGGCAGAGCCTGTGCATAGACCGAAATAGGATTTCCTCATTCAAATAGTTGTCAGAAGTTCTCGCCTCTAACCCTGAACTCTGTTGAAGTTTGGAGCATCTATCAGATTCACCCTCTAAAATGAGATTTCTACCGACTGGCTAATTTCACGTGCGATCATGGCCTTTCCTTCAGACCTGCGGGCCACTTAGGGAGGGCCCTGTTATTCATTCCTTTTGAGTTAATTCATCTCGCCCTCCCTTTATGTACTTTTGCTATCGATAATTTGCCTGTCTTATTAAAGGCGCAAACAGAAAGTCAGCCATCCGTGTCCATGTTTAGCCTCCCCAGATAAAGGGAAGAGTCCATCTGGATGCTTGTGAATATACATGGAGCCCTTCCATCCGGGCTGGCCGAGGATGGCCATGTATATTTGACTCCTTTCAATTGCAAATTGCGAGTGTATTCCTCTAGTGAGGTGCGTCACCTTGAAGAATGACTCCTGCCCCTCTGGGACATCGCCAAACAAGTCCTTTATTCAGCATGATAATCAGCCATAGCTCAAGAAATATCTTGCACCTACCTTTAATGGTCTCCGCTGATTAGGTTTTAAAATGAATGATCATTTTGTCCATTTAGAGCCGGGATTGGATGCTTTATTCAGTATCTAAAGGAGAGGTCAAATAAATGCATGTTCCTGTTTTTCTTTCCTTTTTTTATTCAGTCCTGAAAATGACTTTTGGAATTAGAAGATAAACGGCCATGTTGTCGAGAATTACCGCAGCAGTCTGTTTTCAAGGTTAAATAAGGGGAGGTTAAAAGAAAACATCTTTTTATTTTCATTTTCACACTAGATGTTGAGCATTGGTATCGATTTACATTGAAAGTAAAAACGTTGTTTTGCCGTGAATCTGTATTTGCCGTTGGATTCATTGGTGTGTGTGTGTGTTGCAGATCATTTCTCTAGGTGACAGATTGAAGAAGAGCACTGTGGGTTGAATGATGGGGGGAACATGACGACGGGGAGCGTTTGCAGGATTCTCATTCGCGGACAGCCGCAACTGAGAAAATGAGGGCTGCAGCGGCAGCATTGCAGCAATATGAATGATACATTACATGATTGTCTTGGACTGAACCCCGAGAAGCATGCAGACTGCAGATGCTGACTTCCTCCTGTGGTGTCATTCTCCATTTTCAATCTCTGTCCGCCCTCCGATCTACTCCAGCGCTGTTTGACTTGACTTGAATATTTTAGGATGGCTGCAAACAATATTTAGTAATGCTCGTGCTCAAGTGGGATGGAAATTGGGATGGGGTTCATATCTGTTCTACTGAAAATAAGCAAACAAACAAAAAACATGATTAAATAAAGACATTTTTTAATTGTTGTGCTAATCATTGGGTGTTAAAAATATCTCTGAACGATTTCACTTGTTAAATATGTAGTCATTTTATGAAAAAAGATCAGCTTATTGACAATTCAAAGGATGCACACCAAATCCAAAAAGTCTTACATGTTGTTTTCATAAGTAAATGTACACACATGAAAATGTATATATATATAGCATAAATAAATACAATTGCATAATAAATAATTAGCTTATTAATCACATTATATTAATTATTATTATTCATATATTGTTTTTGTTTATTCATAATTTGAATTATAGACAAGAAAACATATTATATCTAATAAATGCTGTCTTGGTTAGCACTAGAAATTTATTTTTGAACCAGTCACAAACACAAACGTTAGCACAGTATCATCTTTGTCTGCATTCATTTTGTTATGTTGCCTGTCGGATCAAATCACTGATGGCATGGATATCTCACAGTCGACTCAGTTGTGCATTTCCTCTCAACAATATTTTTTGGATTTATTTGCCAGATATTACACTTGGTGAGTGTTAATTTCTAATGCCACACACTCACTCTCGGCTGGAATGGGTATGAACACATAAGTGCAGGAAAATAAAATGGTATTGTCAGGAATGGAAGCAGGCCTGTGTTTGATATGAATTTCAAAGGTCTAAAAAGGCCAAAAGTGAAGACCCTTCCCCCCCCTACACCCTTCGCCCCCACGGTTAATTATTGAGGAGATGTCGAAAGGATACATGAGTGAGGAGCGCTCAAGCTTTCATCACTGTAACCTTTCATTGTCTTCTTCTTCTTCTCTCTGCAGCTAATAAAAAGCCTGGCCAGTGCTTTCTGAAAGCCAGAGCTGTAATGAATAGGCCTGATTAGAGAGCCTAACCACGCTGAACTTTACATACATTTGCAGACAGTGTCAAACAGTGGTGTTGATTGGAAAAAATCAGCAAATGTTGCTTGCCTTAATTTTTATAGGAGCGCTATAAATGTGCTGCTTTTTGCTTGTGCGTGAGTGGAGGCCTTTTATCTCAGACGTGGCCTTTTGATATTTTATCTGGGATTTCTTTTAGGGCGGCAAATATACACAATTAAATGTAATTGTAAGGAACGTGCATTAGCAAAGAATGAACCGGAACACCTTGCCGCTCTTTGAGAGACTGTAATGGCTAATATATATGGTTGAAAATGTGAACACTGGTCTTGCTTTAGCTTTTTAATTGGTAGAGCAATAGCAGTACGGCATACAGAAATCAGCCTGGAAGACTAGACAAAGAGTATCTGTTGCTTTGGGAATTCCTGTTCTTGATATAGATTTTTTTTTTTCAAAGAATATACAGTTGAAGTCAGAATTATTAGCCCTCCTGAATTATTAGTCCCCCCTGTATATTTTTCCCCAATTTCTGATAACGGAAATAATATTTTTTCAACACATTTTTAAACATAATAGTTTTAATAACTAATTTCTAACTGATTTATTTTATCTTTGCCATGATGACAGTACATAATATTTTACTAGATATTTTCAAGATACTAGTATTCAGTTTAAAGTGCAATTTAAAGTCTTAACAGGGTTAATTAGGTTAACTAGGCAAGTTAGGGTAATTAGGCAAGTCATTGTATAACGATGGTTTGTTCTGTAAACAATCGGAAAAAAAAAATTGCATAAGAGGGCAAATAATATTGATCTTAAAAAGTTTTTTAAAAAATTAGCCGAAATAAAACAAATCAGACTTTCTCCAGAAGAATAAATAATATAGGAAATATTGTGAAAAATCCCTTACTCTGTTAAACATTGTTTGGGAAATATTTAAAAAAGACAAAAAATTCACAGCAGGGCTAATAATTGTAATATAAATATTATATTTTATATTATATATATTATATATTTACATCACAGAATATTTTGTCAGATTTATGCATGTTGTCAAGTCAGATGTTAAAAACAAACAAACAAAATCTATTGTGATATGTAAACTCTGACTTTCAAGAAGTAACACTTGTAATTGTTAAAGTACTGAGATATCTGAGGATGAAACAATTCAGGGTTAACAGTGTTAAAAGTTAACTTTGCATATTTTCCCTATATACAATATTTCTGAATTCCAAGAAGAAAAAAATAATCTTTATCAATTCGTAACTGCCGGAAAACTCTATTCTAACTTTTTGTCCTATACAAAGTTGCATAGAAGGTTTTATCTGAAGAAGAAAAAAAATCTGATCAAAGCTTACAGTTCTGAAAACAAAATGTTGAAATTAAATTTGATGTTGAATTCCGAGGGAAAATTTAACTTCGGCATTTTGTTTTCAGAACTGTGAGCTTTCATCAGATTTTCATCAGACATCAAAACAACATTAACTCATATTTGCAACTAAACATCACAATTCTGACAAAACAATCCAATGGAAATACAGAGTCAAATTTTGAGATGTTAAATCACAGTCACAGGTTTACAATAAATTTGTGCAAAATAAACAATTCTGAAAGAAAATAGCCTGAATTGTGAGCCATTACATTTGAAAAAAATATTTTTATTTTATGCATTTATTTAAAAAATATCATTTTACATGGCGATTCATTCTGCTGTGGTGACCCCTGATAATCAGGGACTAAGCCAAAGGAAAATAAATGAATGAATGAATGAATCATTTTACATATATTATATAAGCATACACACATATTGTATTTAAAAAAATAAATAAAAATAAATTCACAGCCCCCAATTTACAAGATTTACAAATAAAATGGTGCTTTACTAGAAGGATTTTGTTTTTGCTGTAC
>CAIGQV010000641.1:12882650-12903925 GCA_903798115.1 Danio jaintianensis
ATATATATATATATATATATATATATATATATATATATATATATATATATATATTCAGGTGAAGTCAGAATTATTAGCCCTCCTAAATTATTAGCCCTCCTGTATATTTTTTTCCCCAGTTTTTGTATAATGGAGAGATTTTTCAACACATTTCTAAACATAATAGTTAAAATAACTCATTTCTAATAACTGATTTATTTTATCTTTGCCATGATGACAGTACATCATATTTTACTAGATATTTTTCAGATACTAGTATTTAGCTTAAAGTGACATTTAAAGACTTAACTAGGCTAATCAGGTTAGCTAAGCAAGTTTGGGTAATTAGGCAAATCATTGTTCTGTAGCCAATCCAAAAAAATATTGCTTAAGGGGGCTAATAATATTGATCTTAAAATGGTTTTTAAAAAAATTTAACTGCTATTCTATTCTAGCCAAAATAAAACAAGACTTTATCCAGAAGGAAAAAATATTATAGGAAATACTGTAAAAAAATTCCTTGCTCTGTTAAACATAATTTTGGAAATATTTGAAAAAAAAAAAAATTCACAGGAGGGCTAATAATTTTGACTTCAACTGTAAATGTACACACTGTATAGTCCCAGATCATCAAAAAAAGTATTAACTCAGAGTATGCTAACTGTGAACACAAAATATTCTCAACAGAACTCCAAAACTACGGGTCACCATGGAAACAGATGCCAAAAGCATGCCACACCTCTTCTTTCTTCTTGTCTCTTTAAGGGAGAGTTACATATAGTGCTCATCTCACTATTTGCAGTTGTGCAATATTTTATAGTGTTGATTTTAATTTTTTAAATTTTTTTGTAAGCAAGAATTATACTGTTTACTAATGCTCATTACACATTACATGAAAGGTTAAATAAACTAAAACAGCCCGTGCTTGCCAGATAATGTATAGGTTTGTATAGGCTATCACATTGGTAATAAGGTATATTTCTGTAATAAAATTACATATCCAAAACATTAATAGAAAGTGTTACAAAAGATAAAATTCCACTACATAAATAACAGTACAAATAAACATTATTTTATAATATCTGAGAGTTACATTGGTTTTTGGAAGCAAAAGCTGAAATTATCTTACATCCTTAAACTGGTATGTCACAATCCTGCTTTCTGGAATACCCCCAGATAATCATTGTAGTTTTGGTTGTCAATACTTTTGCATATTTATAAACTTTACACATAATACGCACGTACATTATGTCACCGTATTCACAAAATCACATTTCAGTACATGGAGAGCAAAACTGTGTCTTAAAAAAAGTATTTTGCTTTAAAACGTTCTGTTTTCAAAAGCTTTTTTCAGGCCCCCAAAAATGTTGTTATCATGTAAATGTGTACAGACATAAATGTGTAAAATATTTGACATCTTTATTTAATATCATTATTGTACAAATAGCCCTTTAATCTGTCTTTGTACTAATATATCTTTAGTACTCTGCAATAAAGTGATGTACTAATATATAGGTTAATGGTTTCTGTCTTTTTCCTGTGTTCATAGGTGTGCACCAAATAAACAGAACATATATAAAGTATATACTGCAGAAGATTGTCTAAGATGGATTACAAGAAGTGAAATGAGTCTTGATAATGAGACCCTGCACATCTGGAGCATACCAGGTATGTGTTTTTAGGTTTTCACTTGATTATAGTTTGTGGGAAAATCCTCAAAAACCTAAGAAAGTAAAAAATAAAATATGTGTCATCATTTGCTCAGCTTTAGGTTTCTCCAAGCTTAAAAAAAATCAAATGTTTTTAGAAAATAAGTATAGAAGTCAGAGGGGAACAGAAACTCTGTGGTTGCCCACATTCCATAAAAATATATATATTGTTTTATAGTCAACAGAAGAAGGGAACTCATACAGGTTTGCAACCACTTAATGGTGAATAAATGATGACAGAATTTTAATTAAGCTTTCAACAAACCTCCGTTTGGGGATATCTGGGTATGTTAGAAATTGGAATGAATAAATGATTTTAAATGTTTTAAAAATATGTATCTTTACTCTAAAAGGACTAAAAACAGAGCAGCAATTAATTTTTTTTTTTTCGTAAAAACAGCAGACGTCTGTGATGCATCTTTTTTTAGACTGAGAATACACCACCTTCCTCACAATGTTCACGAGAGTGTATCATGAGATATAAATATATATTTTTCCTGCTGCGATTAGTGTCCAAACATCTGGCACTAATTGCCACTAAATTATATCCCAGAATGAAATGAAGGGCAGAGATCAGAGAGTCCGTGAGGCAGGTGTCTGAGCGATCAGCAGAAATCACCGTCTCCAGCAGCCAAGAAAGCAGAGGGGGGAGAAATGGCTAAGACCCTCTCGGGGAAGAGAACGGGGGTAATGTCTAACGTGACATAATGAACACTGAAGATATGAGGAATACAGATGGTTGGAAAAATCAATAGCAAATGCATTGGATTTACCACGGCGAAGCGCTCTGTCATTAAACGTAATGATTTGCTTTGCTTTGCTGTAAATTAGAACAGTATTATTGTGTCCAGAAAGGTTCACAATGTCCACAATGGTTCTAATACAAAATTTGGGTTATAGAATTATCATTCATAACCATGTTGGCATCCACACCAATGCACAATATTGTTTTGTTTATTATAGGCCTATATTTTAAATGCTTGCACTCATTAAAGAGATCAAATGAAAAATGAAATTTCCTCACCATTTACTCACAATCAGGTGGTTCTAAACTTGTACGAATTTCTTTCTTCCGTTGAACACAAAACAAGTTATTCTGAAGAATGTTGGAAAAAAGCAGCCATTAGCATCCATAGGAACAAAAAATACTATGGGAGTCAATGGCTGCTTTTCCCCAACATTCTGCAATATATCTTCCTTTGTTTTTAACAGAAGAACAAATTCAAAAAGGTTTGGAAGAAAGTGGAGGATGAGTAAATTGTGGCAGAATTTTCATTTTTGGCTGAACTATCCCTTTAAAATGGGATGGATTCTGTTTGTCAATGTTTTTATCATTCATCAACTGTAAAAACACTTTGTTCACTTGATTTGAATTCTCTATCATCATTACATTAAAATGATTATTAAAACTTTATCATTATCAATTTAGTTATGGTGTGATTTCACAAAATTATTTAAAAAATATAATTCACTGTTATTGCTTGATCTTTACTGTTACAGTTTTGTCTTTGGTGTGATCAGGCCTTTATAGCTCATAATAACTCATAAATAATGTTATAGACTTGTTCACTGCAAGCACAATATTGATAACTGTATTAACATCTGCACAAACAGATGGTCTTTCTTGTCTAAGCTAGTGCTGCAGTTTTATAGTATGCTGTTTAATATGCACAAAATCATCATCAGCCATTATGTTTCTGGACCAGAGCAGACGGTGCATGTATTGTGGCAGTTTTTGTAACATTAATGCAAAGCCAGACTTGATTCATTGCAAAAAAACATATTTTCACTGTTTGGATTTTTGTCCCTTGTATAGTTCATATGCGTAATTCACCATATTGAAAATTGTAATTGTGTTTAACAGCCTTAACATTTAACTGTGTGTGCAGTATATTTTTTCCTTTGCGCTTGCCGTAGAGAGATAAGTGTACATGCGCATAGCATGTTTCAGCGTTTTTGCGTCTTTTGCGTCTTTTTACCTGCATTGCTATGACTAATAAATATGAAGTTCGTGTTCTTGGCTTCCTTTTATTATTTTCTCATTCAGGTGTTTTGGTGAACCTTTAGTATGAACAAGTGTCCCATTTCAACTTGCCCTTGCAGGGGGCGGTGTGCTTGACAGCATTTGGTTGGTCAGAAGATCTGATGAGAATCTGAAGTGCCCAGTGAAGTCATAAAAATGATAGATCCATATCGTTTATATCTTCTAATGTGAATGTTTTGAAGCTTTGTTTTTTTGTATTATTATTTCAGGGGTAGGTCTACTTTAAATTTAGAAAAGGGAAATACTCCTTTCTCCTGTTATCATATCTCTGGTATAGACTTCTTCATTCTCATAGAATGATTATTCAGACTTTATGGCAATTGTTATAGTTTTGGTCTGGACGGTCCTTTAGGCTACATTGTTAATCTACATTTAAATCACTTATTTTCTGCACGCGTGTCATGGGTTTCCTGCCAAATTCTTACAAACACAAGCAAAGCGTATGTGAAATAAGGCAAGAGTCTTCATCCCTCATGTCGGTTTGATTAAATCTGCTGTGTCCTGATGAATTGCGGCAAATTCATTAGTGCTGGGTGTGTACAGCCCTGGGTCAGGGCCAGCCATCGCAACCAGACTGGTGGAAGGGCCTCAGAGAAACAGTTCAGAGGTTGTCAGGAGAAACTTTGCTACTTCTTAACTTAATAAATCCTGACAACCTAATCATGGGCCCGCCTTTGTGGGGTTAGCCTCCACAGATGGCGGAGCACAGGCATTTAAAGAGATCTGGAGGGCCCGAGGATGAGAGGGAAGGTGCGATTGGAGCGTCTGGAGAGATCTCCAGGAAGACAGAGGCCAGCGGGGAGTGTCTTGGCAGGGGGGAGGGAAGGGTGACATGGGCCGAGACCACGGGGGAGTCTAAAGCACTTCCATCTCCTGCCATCTCCTGCAGCTTCTGATGGGAGAATATGATAAGGCCCCTGCCAGGATAATAGGCCCCGGCAAATGTCGGGGCCTGTGAAGAACACGAGGCCGGATCAAGTAGCTGAAGCCAACTTCAGGGAGAGAGCTGAAAGCCAGGAGCCGGGGCTCGCGGCTCGGCCGTGTAGGGGGCTCAGCGAAAGGGCGGGTGTGTGTATGTGACAAAGGCCATGGATGAAGGGGAGAGCCACCTACAAAGCCCAGGCTGTCTGGCAGGATTTGGGTGCCGTGTTGCTGGTAGAGATGATGCTCCCCTCTGATATCCTGGGGGAGATTATAGCAGGAGAGAGAAGATAAAAGAAATCTATAAACATGCAACTCCTGGTCTCTGCGGCGGCACAAGCTTCTGCCGAGGACCGTCTTGGAAGTATCTCGGCTATGACAGCTCGTGTCTCTTTTTCGTTCCACCTTTCTGTCTCTCTTAATAATGGCCGCTCCGTGACACGGGTCCGTGGCCTCTTCCGTTAGAGGCTCATTTGTTTTCCTCCGTCTTTGATGGCTCCGTTAAAATATCTTGTGGGAGTCTCGTTTCGTTTATAAGGTCTATTGATTCAACTCTTGCCACAATCTATTATGCTATTGTCTTGCCTTAAGTGTCTCATCTGTACTATTCATGAACGGTCCACTATATATCAAACCCACGTTTGCTTTAGGACATAATAGATATGCTTCCATGTTTTTATTTATTTTCAATCTGTAATTTATGTTGTCTGAAGTCAGGTCTGAAGAGATTAGCGAGAAGGCTCCACAAAGCCGTGCATAGGCTGACCAGGCTGTTGAACATTTTCTGGGTTTTGAACAAAAGAGGAATTTATGAGCGGTTCTAAACACTTCTTGAATATTAAGTATTGCACAAGGAAAGCACATGGCTAAAATGCAATCCTTAATTGTCAAGCCCCAGATGTAGTGAAGGGAACTTTCATGTTTATCATATTCAGGGTTTCTTTATTTAGTTTACATTCATATTGAGTTGTAAACACCACTATGTTGCAGATATCTGGAATGTTAGCTGAGGTCATTGCCTCAAATTTAAGCAAAATGTATTTAAAAAAGAAAAATTCTTACCCTGTTCATTGTTGATCTGGAGAGCAATTCTAACTTCAGTTTTCAGCTGATTAGCCATTGAGATTTAGCTTTTATCCAACTTAGAGCAGTTGGAGATTCAGTACATTGGTCAGCCATGGTACTGAGGGTGGAAAAGAGTGTTGGTCATTTACTTCCCCACCTACAATCCCTGCCGGTGCCAGAACTCAAACCTGCAACCTTTGGATCACAAGTACAACTCTCTAACCATTAGGCCACAGCTTTTTCTCTTTACATTGCAATCTGTGTCAGATCCCACACATATTTAGTTTGTTACTCATAGTGCATACTTGCTAAAGATGATTGAAATTGTCATTTTGCAGTCCAGATCATTTCTAGTGTTTTATATCCATGCCTGCAACAGTTAGATGCATCTTTAGTCATCCACTTTTTTTCATTTTTCTGACTCTATCAATAGTTGTCTTGGCTTCAGGTTGTTGTTGGCACTGGGCAGGGTTGGCATATGGATATTTGACCTCGCTCAAAGCGCTTCTGAGAACAGGGCTGAAGTTTTGAGTCAGGTATGATCACGGTATTGATTGCCTTGAAGAATCACCTCAGTCAAAATTATTAATGAACTGGGAACCAAAATCATTAATGAGGACAGAATACTGTGGAATAAACTGTATGCTTTTCCCCCAGGCATTATTAATTGATCCTGCAGATGAAACTTGGAGAAAATAAAATGCTTGCAAATGAAGTAAAGAATGGTTGTGTTCAAGTGTACATACACTATTATTATTACAATATCATTTTGCAATATTATTTTTTTTTAACACAGCAAAACACACATTAAATTGATCAAAAGTGACATTAAAGACTTTTATATTATTACAAAATATATCTTTGCTTTCTGAAAAAAAAAGAAAAGTAAAATATGAGCTGTTTTTAACAATATTTAATATTTCACAATATGATTTTTATTGTATGGAGAGGTTAATGTCTCAAGTGAAAAAAGCTTAAAAATAATAATGAATAATAATTCAGACTTCTATAAAAATGAATTATATACTCTATTATTGTTGATTACTTGTGTAACATTTATAATTGTATAATAAATAATTATAAAGTATCACATAAACAAACATACAGTTTAAGACAAAATGATTAGACCTCCTGTGAAATTTCTTTTTTTTATTATTAATATTTTCCAAGTGATTAACAAAGAAGATTTGTTTTTCTCAACAATAATTAGTTAATTTCTAATAACTAATTTCTTTTGTCTTTGCCATGATGACAGTACATAATATTTTATTAGTTATTTTGTAAGATACTAGTATTCAGCAATTTTAAAGCCTTAACTAGATTATTTAGGTTAATTAGGCAAGTTGGGTTAATCAGGTCAAAATATTGAAACATAAAAAAAAAATTTAAACTTCACAAAAGTGCTAATAATTTTGTCTTCAACTGTATATAAGAACAATTTATTTATTAGCGTATAAAATGTAAACTTTTAAACAGTATTAAATATGTTATCCAACAGACAAAAATGACAACGATTAAACAAGACAATAAAAGCAAGAATCATACATTTTTATCTTAAAGCTAAAGAAACTGGAATAAAAGCAGTTTTCATTTTTATTTTTAACACCAATATTATTAGCCCCCTTAAGATTTTTTTGTTTGATTGGCTATAGAACAAACCACTGTTGTTCACTTGTTTAATTAACCTAACTTGCTTATTAAACCTAATTAATGTAGTTAAGTCTTTAAATCACACTTTAAGCTGAATACTAGTATCCTATAAAATAATTCATAGTAAAAAATGTACTGGCAAAGACAAAATAAATTAGTTATTAGAAGGTTTTTGAAAAAAATAAAAATAATAATAAGCTAATAGAATATTAACTTTTAAACAGTATATGTTATTTAACAGACAAAAATGACAATATGATTAAACAAGAAAAAATAAACTATCATCTTAAAACTAAAGAAACAAACTAGAGGCTTGTTACAGTGTGTGTTAAAGGATTCTGCGTGTCTATAGAGATGTAATATATGCGTGTGACCCTGTGCTTCTTCTGGCTGAGATCACGGTCTGTGCTTTGTCAGTCCAGCCTTCATTAGCCCTCTCTCATACTGAACCCGTCTCTCTGATCTCTTCATGCTCACTCACTTCTGCATCTGATGGAGGAATTACAGATAGAGAGATTCTGACCGTTCCGCATGGACCCTGAAACACTACAGCCAAATGATGAGAGAGCGTCTTAATCCTCAGCGCTTCCTGGTATGCCGTGGCCCTGGGCTCAATGGGACACTGTAGAAATGCTTTAGACTCTCTGTAGATGAGGTGAATAGAGAGCAGGTCTTCAGGTCAGACATATAAAACAGTGCTGGTCTTCAGCCTTTTCACCCTCTTTACATTAAGCTGTTTCTTTTACTGGACACTTTTGGCCCTGTGGACATTTAGAACACACCATTAAATGCATTTGTCACACTTTTACATGTTCATTTAATTTGATTAATGATGACAATAGTTTTTTCTGAATAAACAAATGTCATTTTTCCCAAGTTTATTGTATTCTTGGATGGAAATTGTCATGGAAATTGTATACATTTGAATCATTTTTGGAATAAAATGGAACAAACTTTAGAATAATGTATCCTTTTACACAATGAATTCTAATTTCACAATGTCCGCACTGTGAAAAGCATAAAGTACAAATCAAAACTAACCATATAAATTTGGTAACTCACATTGCCAGTTTTGTGGTGAACAATTCATCTGTGTATGTTATTAAGAAAAAAAAAAAAACAGTTTGCTCTTGTAATAAAAAATTTGAAAATGGACTTCCTGTTTTTTTCAGTTAAATTCTCATATTACATGATTTTGAGGTATTGGGCGTGGCTAACATACTTAACCACACCCCTCCAACTGTCAGTTTTGACAACAAACAGAAATGGTGAGGAGGAGGTGTACGTTAGGTTGTAATAACTCTTCTAAAACCCTTTTCCCGATCTTTCTGAATGAAATGCCTACTTTACGACATTCATTCAGCTCGCAGTAGAAAAAAACAAGCCACGCCCACTACTTTCTCATTTAATATTCCTTTTCTCTAGGAACTGCATCACAATACAAAAAAAAATTAAAATAAATGTTGCAGCTTCCGGGTTCATGTCCACTTTAATTGTAAATTACAGAATACAAAAAATTTTGGTGCGAGTAATATTTACCTTTTGTTTTGGTCTCCTTGGTAGCGTTTTTGTGAGGAACAAAATGTATGGGACGAAAATGAAACACAAAAAAGTAACAGTAGTCATTTGTGTAAAATATTTCTTAAATATTTCTTAATATTATTAATTTTTTATATTTACAGAGGCTCAAAACTAGATTTTCTGACAAAAAACGTTTAAACTTTTGTTGCACCAGAACTGTTGAAACAGAATTTTTATTTCATTTGAATGACATTTGAATGTTTTAGTAATTGGTTTGTGTTTATTGTAAATGAACAGATAAAGGCAGAATTATTAGCCCTCCCATAAAATTTCTGTGAAATTCAAATATTTCCAAAGTAACAGAACAAGAAAATGATTATTATTATTATTATTATTATTATTATTATTATTACTTATTATTATTATTATTATTATTATTATTATTATTATCATTATTATTATATTAATTATTATTATTATATTAATTATTATATTATAAATGCTTTTTTTGTCTTCTGGAAAAACCTGTGAAATATTTGAAAAAGAAAAAAAAATTCACAGGAAGGCTAATTATTTCAACTGTATTCTTCAACTGTATGCTATATATTTGTGATACAGTTGTAGAAGCATGCAAGTGAATGCGATTTAGGACCGTTACATCTACGTCCTCTTGTCCTTTTATCTAGTTTCAAAAGAGCAGTTTATTCAGTATTTGTACACAGTGCAGATACACTGCAAAAGAGAGCTGAAAATAAAGCAAGACCATGTGACGTTTCATTTTATGACCTTCCCCAATCTCACTGTGACTGGCGTGACCCTGCCGTTGCCTTCATAATGCTTGCAATTCTATACATAGGAAAGCCATAACATTACCATGGCCACTTTGCTTTTGCGCTCATATGCGGCACGTGGCCGTTTTTCTTGGTTTCTGCTGGGCGCTCACAGTAATCAAAATAATTCAGCAAATAAATATGGCAATCAAAACAGACGGCAGAGAAGCACTCTGCCTTATTTTAATGCATATCAATTTGATGGCTAGAATAGTCTGTGCATTCTGCACCGAGAATAGAGATGTTTATGCGGAATCTGCTATTTTTATCTATGTGATTTTGTTCTTGTGGTGGCAGTAACTGTTTATGTGTGTGTGTGTGTGTGCGTGTGTGTTCCCACAGGGGTACATGCTGCTGCCAACCCATCGTACCAAATCACACCTACATCTGAGGCTTAAACACACTCACAATTCAACATTCCACTGTTCTGCCGATGCTGATTCCAGCTTTGGTCTGTTTGCGGTATGATATGCAGAGTTAATTTCATTCTTCTTTTATCCCGTTAACCTATCCCTCACCTTTGTGGGCATAGATGCAGAAAAAAAATCACTTTGCAAACATAAATGGTGAAACACTTTTGGAATGTAATTTTGGAAATGTTTAATGTGAATAAAAGGTGATGATCTGATTAAAATTGGTCATCTGGATAATTAAAAAAGAAAGCCATATTTCTAATCAAATTGTGTTCCAAATTTGAAATTGACACCACAAAAGTTACACTTTTAGAAAAATCACATGAGCTTCACATGCGCAATTAACCCCCTGGGGTCTGAGGGTGTTTTGGGGGCCTGGAGAAGTTCTGATGTGCTCTGCCATTTATGCTTTGTTCAGTTGCTTATAATACCTCTGTAAACAGCACAAACTGGGCTACAATAATATGTTAGCAAAGTGTTTGTATATGATTGTGTTTTTGAGAAAGAAATGTTTAAGCGTGGTAAGTGAAAAACAAAAATTTTGAAGTCCCTGAAACACAGAATATTTGTTCACATTCAGAGCTTGTTTAACTTTTATAAACTTTGTTAATAAAATAATTTTTAAGCTGGAAGTACTGTCAAACATAGATTCTAATCATCAACAAATGCATAGAAACTCCAATTCTGGTTAAAATGTGAAGTTGGGAAATAAATAGGAAAAATGTAGTACAATAATCGTTTTGTAATCGGATTGTGACTCCCTGAATTGGAATCGGATAAGATCATGAAGTCCCTAAACATTCCCGCCCCTAATGAATACAGCCACTGGACACACACACACACACACACACTAGAAAGATTCATCCTTGTCCAGTGTGCTTTTTCTCTCCAAAAGTTATAAGCAACAAAAATGTGCTTATCAAATGAAAGAAAATGTGTAGATATCTTTTCATCCTTTCTCACAAGCATCCATGAATGCAGGCATCAAAATGCATCGATTTTGCCTGAACTATCACTTTAAGTTCATTCATTAATGATCCAGTAATGCGTGAATCATTGAATCATCAATTCAAACTTTTAAACTTTTTTCTCAAATAATTAATTCCATTTTATTATTTGTTTTTTGGAATGTTTACTTTAGTTGTCAGAATCATGACAGAATCACAATCTCCATTTTACATTCTCAATTTATCCAGTATCACGCAGCTCTGACATACCGCACTACACGACGAATATCAAGACATCACATATCGGAGCAGCTGGGAAGCGAAGCGTCCTGGTATTTTGGTTAATATCCTCAGGAGGCTGGTTTAGATATTCCCCGATAAGGCAAATAACCGTGCATCAGCTTGGCCTGCCTGGCTGGCACAGTTTTGAAACGTAGCGTGCTGCATAAATATTTCACTGATTTGTTTATTTATTTACTCGAGTCGTTTTATTAGAAGGAATTTTTCTTGGAAATGCCACAGCTAATTTCCTGGCGTGGGGCGCAAGATCGAGAGGCCCAGGCAGAGTTATGGCGTACACAGTGCATTTGTGTGATGTGAGCCAACACATTAAACTCACAGAAGAAAACCGCCTCGGACAGAGTGAGAGAGAGAGAGAGCGACAGTAGCTGTGTATTTCTGCAGAGGAAATACCTTTTTTCCTCTTTCATTTGCCTTGCTCGCCTGCAGCTGTTTTAAGCATGACACAGGCAGTGTATCTAAGGAAGAGATATGCAGCGCATTAAACATACAAATCAGCAGCAGACTCGGTGCTGAACCCGTCATCGCCTGAATATCTGATGCAAAATTAAAGCAGATATTTATACTGAAACCAACATTACGCCATTCCTTTTCCCCTCTCCGTATGCACGTCGAATACATATTCATTTACTTTTTCTTATGTCAAGAAAAAGCACCTTCAGCGATGTCAAAAAACAGAGTGATCACAGGCTTTCCGTTTTGTTTTCTTTTCATTCTTTTTTCTTATGCCATGAAAAGATCCTCTGTTGTTTCTTTTTTTCCTGCAAATGTAATGTCATCTTTTTACAAAACGCAGCACGTACGTTTTTTGAATCTGTCATATATCTTAAAAGCGCGCTTGTATTTTAAGGCTTGCTCGCTTTTGTCTTTTAAAACAGAAGTCAATAGGTAACGTTCGAGGGGGAGCGTGTTTGTCAATTTGCCGTCATTCTTATTATTTGGTTTCCTGTTTGATCTTGAAATAGATGTGTCTTCACGAATTTACCTACAGTTTTTCACAGTGAGGCAAAGGCTTGTCTCTGAAAGACTGAAATGAAAGGTGCAAACTCAGCTTATGCAATTCATTCCTTCTGGGGTTTTTTTATAACGAAAACAAAAGTATCATTTGTAATGTTGCTGCTAACCAGTTTGAGAAGAACTAAAAGTGTATATTTTTTCCAAATTCCAGTTTAAATGCATTTTGCAATAGTGTGTTTTTTAAATATTTGTTGCTCTAAAAGTATAAATGATTATTATCAATCTTATAAATACATTTTGGTGACATGGTGGCTCAGTGGTTAGCACTGTCACCTCACAGCAAGAAGGTCGCATGTTCCTCACAGTGCGGTATAGGTGAATTGAATTGAATAAACTAAATTGGCCGTAGTGTATGTGTGTGTGAATGAGTGTGTATGGATTTTTCCCACTACTGGGTTGCAGCTGGAAGGGCATCCGCTGTGTAAAACATATGCTTGATAAGTTGGCGGCTCATTCTGCTGTGGCGACCCCTGATCAATAAAGGGACTAAGCTGAAGGAAAATGAATGAATGAATAAATACAGTTTTAGAGTTGAGTGAGCTAAGCTATAAATTATGATTGCACAACTTAATAACAATTCACCTATTCATTATATGTCTGTTTATAGAGAAAGTGTTACTTAAGTGTTGTTATTTCTTACTACACCGTTTGACTCTTTTTGGGAGCCAGGGTCTCAGAACATACTGGACACATTCGTTTAAAAAAAAAATTGGAAGCTTGTTTCTGCCATAGGACTTGAATTTCTGTTTCATAGATTTGAGTCTTTTATTGTTTTATTCTCACATCATGTTCTCATATTTATGTCTCACAATTGTTTTTCCTCAGAAGTTTTAATTTATCTGCACTCAATTATAACCTTTATTTCTCCTTCAGAATTCTGGGTTTAGTAGATATGTGTTTATTACTAGATATTGTGAGATATAAACTCCCAGTTCTGATGAAAAATGTTAGTGGTGAGAAACAAGAACTGTGGAAAAACAACTTTTTTCTTTGACCACACTGTAAAAAAAAATACTGGGTTCCACACAAACGATTTGTTTTGGGACAACATGAAGGAATTAAGTTAACTTATTAGCTTTTACAAATTTAAGTGGATTGAACATAAAACAATTAAGATGACCCTCCAAAAAAACTCAAGAGTTGTGTTGTTTCAAGGTGACACGGTGGCGCAGTGGGTAGCGCTGTCGCCGCACAGCAAGAAGGTTTCTGGTTCGAGTCTCGGCTGGGTCAGTTGGCGTTTCTGTGTGGAGTTTGTATGTTCTCCCCGTGTTGGCGTGGGTTTCCTCCGGGTGCTCCGGTTTCCCCCACAAGTCCAAAGACCTACGCTATAGGTGAATTGGGTAAGCTAAATTGTCCGTAGTGTATGTGTGTGTGAATAAGAGTGTATGGGTGTTTCCCAGTGATGGGTTGCAGCTGGAAGGGCATCCGCTGCATAAAACATATGCTAGATAAATTGACGGTTCATTCCACTGTGGCGACCCCAGATTAATAAAGGGACTAAGCCGAAAAGAAAATGAATGAATGAATGTGTTGTTTCAGCTCAATTTAAATAAGTAGTTTGAACAAAAAGAAACTGTCATTTTTTGGAGTTTATTATGTGACAAAAACAGAAATTTTATTTGTTTTTCTCTTTAGTAAAAAGAAAGAATAACTTATTAGCCAAAGATGAAAATTTATTTTTGATTTGCCTCCATTTGTTTCAAACCTGTTTGAGTTTCTTTCTTCTGTTGAATACAAAACATTTTAAAATGTTTTTTTTTTCTCTTACTATGAAGTTAAAGGTCTCCATCTACTGCTTGGTTACCAACATTTTTTCAAAATCTCTTCATTTGTGTTAAACTGGAATAACAAAAAAACAAAAAACAAAAACACACGTTTGTAATAAAATTTGTAATAAAATAAAAGTTTTTTTTTTTTTTTGCTGAACTACTCCTTTAAACATAGTTAGCTATTTTTGTAACTAGCTTGTATTGTACCTACTGTACTATATGACCAGTGTAGCTTACTTGAAATAATAAGTGCCAAAGTATTTTCCTCAACAACACATCAGCATTTAATTATAAGCAAACTCAAATTAGTGCAATCTAAAGATGCCCAGTCAGCATGCCGCCATCAATAATTGTCACAAAATATATGCACAACTTCGACATTTGTCACTTTTTTATTGGATTGAGATTGTGAAGAGAAGACAGGAAATGACTGTGGAGAGAGAGAGAGAGAAATGGAAATAGGATCAGAGCCAGAATCTGTGAAAACCTGTGAAGCCTGTGAGCATCACGGCTGAACATGAATAGAGTTAGCTCTAATCGCTAGCACGGTGAAAGAATGACCCGTATGGACTACTTTTTATATATTTTTGTCATTTTTTTAGAGCATGACAGGACAAAGTCTGTGTTTTGTCAACAGGTGGAATGTAAAAGCCTGACGTTTCTTCCCGAAAGTTTATAATCAAAGCCATAGTGAGAAAAGCTGAAAAGTAAACAAAACAGAATAGCAATGAGCTTTGCGTTTGCACTGTTTATTTCATGGAAAATGAAGAACAGGCAAAATTGTGGAATTTTACAATTTTTTTTTCTTTAAATAATGTCATTTGTATTTCGTTTTGCACAATCCATTTTGTTTTCAGTTTTGCCTTAGTCTCTGTTTGTCATTTACATTTACGTCACTAGCTGCATGTTCTCTGCCATATTGTTAGACCACAGTTTGCTCAGATAAGAGATCTAGATCAAGAGCTTGTGTTTTAACAATAATGTTATTATCTTATTGGTCTGAACAGAGGCCAATTAGGCCACAGGGAAGTAGAAATGCAAGAAGGTTTCATAATCAGTACATTTGAAACAAGTTTCAAATGTTTTTATTGAAACCATCTTACATATTTTATTAAATTAGTTATTTTTGTTGATTTTCTATTTAGAATACATAAAAATGTAATTGTTTGACATTGTTTATTTGAAACTATTTTACATTTTTATATTGTGTAATATGTGTTTATTTTTATTAATATATTTATAAAATTAGCCTTTTATTTTCTGATAATTAGATTTATTGTGCAAAAAAGGGATTTTTGTTACTTGAAATAAAATATATACATTTATATGCATAAATTATATACATTTATATACATAAAATTATAAATAAAATATAATATAAAAAACATTTTATAATAATTATTCATATAATTTTCATAATAGTATTTTCTACATTTAGAGGTTTACGATACAACATCCTATGACTACCATATTTGAAACTATATACCAAATTTAATATTTCATAGGTTTAATATTTCATCTTTAGCAAAATGTATTATTTTTATTGAACGTAAATAATTTATTTAAATCATTTAAACAATAATAACTCTTTCAAATGTTTGAGGTCTTGTATCTTCACTTTCTGTTGCTTTTTATTTATTTTTTTATTTATTGTTCATACTTTTATTAATCAAGGATGCATTCAATTGATCAAAAGTGGCTGTAAAGTGTTTTATATTGTTAAAAATATTAGTAATAAAGAGCATCATTTAACATTAATGGTTTGAAATTTGGTAATAAACATTTAATATTTTTGACTACTAAATCAGAATGTTAGAATGATTTCTGAAGGATCATGTGAAACTGAAGGTTGCTGAGCATTCAGATTTGCCATAGAATATTCTTGTTTTAAATATTAAAAATGTAGCAATATTGCCACTTATTGTATTTTTGTCTAAAAATAATTATAATCTATGATTACAAATATTTACACCTGGAAAATGTATTTGTACATGATGGGCTCTTTCAAAATATGTGTCAAATATTAATTTAGGGGATAACCTATAAAAGATAGACGTGCCCATGTTTTGTTTCTTGCTTTGTCTGTGTTTGTATTCTGTAGTTTTGTCCTCGTTTCACCCAGTTCAGATCTGGATTTTCGTTAAACTCTTGTGACCTGATTGAGGGTCAGTCAGATGGTGAAAGGAGGGAAAGACAAGAGTGAAATTGTTTTTTGGAAAGACTATCTTCTCGACCAAAATACCATCCATCAGGGAGAATATGCTCTACTAGGCCAACATGGAGGCTGTAAGCCAGGGCTTCCACATGAAGAATCCTTACCTGAGATTTACTTTACAACAATAATAAAAAAATTATATATTAAATAGAAAATAAAAGAAAATGTAAGAATAAATAAATAAATCCCTCAATAATAATAAAAAATAAGTAAGCATGAATGTAAACTTATGTTTTCCGACTAAATTCCATAGAAGTGTTGCTCACTTTCATTTAGTTTAACTTAATAAATAACAAAATTATTTTAAATACATTTTAATTAAAAACAAAACATGAATTACAGTTAATTATACATTTATTTGCAAATAATAATACAAATTTCCAAAACACAACAAAAATAAAATAGAAAAGGAAAATATAAAAAAGAAAAACTAGTTCAGAGAGTTGTGAAGAGTGAGAGTTTTTTGCAATATTATCTTAAGTTATTTTGTTAGTTCCAGTTAGTTTTAATAGTTCCGGTTTTGACAATTCTGTGTCTGTGTTTATGCAAATACAAAATATAAATAAATGAACTGATGAGTAAAGGTATTTAACAGATAATAAAAAAAAAAATCCATTTTCAGGCTATTATTATTGGAGTACATTTATAAAATAGTAAATTTACTGTTACTTTATTTGTTTTCAGAATTGTAGATATACTCTAGTAGTCAAAAGTTTGGGGTCAGTACGTTTTTTTAAATGTTTTAAAATAAGCTTATCATGCTCATCAAGGCTGCATTTATTTAATCAAAAATACAGTACAAATTGTAAAATTGTGATATGTTATTGCACTATAAAATAACTGTTTAAAAGTAGTTTATTAGTTATTTTAAAGATGAATTTTCAGCTTCATTACTCCAGTCTTCAGAGTCACATGATCCTTCAGAAATCACTCTAATATTAATTATTATCATTATTATTATTATTATTAATGGTAATAGTAATAAAAGTAATAATGACTGAAGCAATAATTTCATTTGAAACTACATACAATAAGAAAGCAGTTTAAAATTTTAATACATATTTAACAATTTCTGAACAGAATAATTTTCTTTAAAAAAAAAACCATGAAAAAAAGAAGAAAAAAAAGAAAGAAAAAAAAAAAAAAAAAGGATTTCATCCTGGTTCACTTAGCATTCACAATGTCAGTTTTAAGAGAGGACCAACATTTAGTCCTGGTTCACTTAGCATTCACACTGAGTACATTTACATGGACACTAATAATCCGATTTTAATGCGATTAAGACAATACTCTGATTAAGCGTCTACCATGTATTTAACAATTTAACAATTTCTGAACAGAATAATTTTCTTTAAAAAAAAAAAAAACATGAAAAAAAGAAAACTAACCCCTAACTTTTGACCGGTAATGTACATTATTTTGGTATACAGCCTAAAATTTTATTAACTGTTTGATAAAAGTTAAAGTTCAACTTTTTATTACAAGTCTTTTACGTGAGAAACATCTTTGTCGACTAGAAAAAAAAAACCCCAAAAACTTCCTTTTGTGTTTCCTTTGCAAGAAAGAAAATGACATTAAAACATCATGAGGCTTTATGAATGATTTGGCAAGCAGCAGCAGCAGCAGAAGCACGTTGTTTTGGATCTGCTTTGCACCTCTGTTGTGATTTGAGCAGTTCTCCCTACCCGGCCATTTCAAAAATCAACCCAGCCTGCTCAGTATAAATTTCCGAGACGAAAAAAAAAGGCCAATCCCCGGCCAAAAGATGATATGGTATTCATGCACGGCGGGGTGCAGCTCCAATCATTAATCTCGGTCCAGCTTGTGAGATGAATCCGCATTTCGTGACCCCTGCGCGAGAACAATGGACCATCATGTGCTTTCCAGCTTAGCAGACGCTCCAGCATTTCTGTTTGGAAGCAATAGCTACTGTCCATATAATATTTAAGGCCTATTCATGGAGTAACTGGCAGAGAATGAAAGGGCTTCCGCTGTTTGCATCTGCTGGATGTGGATGTGGATCTGCGCTGCTCCTCCTCTCCTGCCTCTGTGCAAATAGCACAACATAGGAGACAGTTGTTTCTGGCTGGCCCTGCGCCTGTCATGGCTGTCAGGAGAAATCCCATGAATTATGGCTCTTCCAGATGTAAGAGATTTCTAAGTTGCCTTGAACAGCCTGTGGTTTGTGGTGAGAGACAGACAGACAGACAGAAAGAAAGAAAGAAAAAGATAGAAAGAAAGAAATAGAGGAGAAGAACATACTTTGTCTCATTGGAAATGCTCATGGTCAATGGCTTTTTCCTTTCTTTTAACTCGCTCTTTACTTTTTTCAATCTGTTACACAAATTTGCCATTTTGAGATGAAATGAGGACTATGGTTTGCAAAGAATGGAAAAACACAGTGATTAAAAGAAAAATGATGTTATAATGTTTCCTGAAATTCATTAATGAGAAAAGAATATTTGCTGTGATGTGTAGAAGCTTTAGAAAATGGGTTTGTAAATGCAGGAACTGCTTTGTTTTATGTGCATTGCAAAAGGAAGTGTTCAAAATGATCTTGATTCTTTCTGTAAAATGCAGCATGAAAAGGAGACACAAATATAATGGTACAGTTATTTCACATTGTTTCCTACTATTATTGTATGACAAAAGGGTATTTTACTAAAGATTTTAAAGGATATATTTGTATGAAAAAACAATACATTTTTCATACAATATTTCACATTTAAATTAAACTCGAAACTAAATAAAAGACACCTTCTTTCTTTCTTTCTTTTTTCATTTCTTTCTTTTTCCTTTTTCTTTCTTTTTCTATTTTCTTTCTTTCTTTCTTTCTTTTTATGCCACATTTTGCTGTCATATATGCTGTTTAAAATGTATTTAAAAAGAAGAAAATAAAATTGTAATTGTTTAACATGGTGTACAAAAACAATACATTTGCTAAACTATGGCTTACTGAACTATACCTAAATAAAAAAATATAAATCATAGTAGTGGCTAACCGTTTCCTTCCCTTCTTCATTCATTCATTCATTCATTCACTTACTCATTCATTCATCAGTCAATTTAAGCATCTTTAAAAACACTTGTGTCCACATTACTCATAACTTAGGTGTTTAGTTCGTGGTTCTCATTAAGACTTTGGGGGGGGGGGGGGGAACAGTTTATTTGAAATTATTAAAGCATTAGGTTCACTAATGTATCAGTTCAAAACAAAAATCAATAGGTGAAACCTAATCTCGCTCTCGTTGGGAACTCTTCTGGCTGGATATGTTTTCCTCACTCTGCTCTTAAATGCTAATGCAATTTGCCATCACTAAAACCTTCGCTGTAATTGCTGATTGCCTGAGCTCAACTCACATATTAGATATACTCTGACTTCTTGGCTTCCTCATGTCACACACACACACACACACACACACGCGCACACGCACACGCACACACACACACACACACACACACACACACACACACACACACACACACACACACACACACACACACACACACTTTGATCATTGTAAACTCCTCAAGCACCTGGACACTGTTATTATTTCTCGTGTCATTTCTGTTCCACCTTAGTTTGTCTTAAACACTCTTAATGATGGGCTTAACATGGGTTTCCCCAAATCCTTGGTGTCTGCAAGGAAATCAGCTAAATGAGTTTAATTAGGAACTGGATGTGTCTGTGTGGCTGCTTCAACATCTGTTAGTGTTTGCAGAGGGTTTGGTTGATCAGGGGTCAGTTTGGAATCTGAAAGGTGTCATTTTTTTAAATTCAGAACTTAATTTAGTGTTTATGTGTGTCACCTTTCAAGTCAAATCACCTTTATTTCTATAACACTTTATTTTCTATAACCCTTTATAACAATGTAAATTGTGTTAAAAGCTCCTGTACAAGTTAGATAACAATGACAACAAATCAGATAACATTGTTTCATTTTTGTTGAACATATTCAATATATCAAGCAGGTATAGAAGAATAGTTGTAGAATGCTGTTGTACTTCTACTTCTATTCTATTATCAGTTTTAAGTTGGAACAAACATTTCATCCTGGTTCACTTAGCATTCACAATGTCAGTTTTAAGACAGGACCAACATTTAGTCCTGGTTCACTTAGCATTCACACTGAGTACGTTTACATGGACACTAATAATCCGATTTTAATGCGATTAAGACAATACTCTGATTAAGAGTCTACCATGTAAACAGTGATTTTTGATGAATTTATTCTGATTAAGGTCATAATCGAACTAAACAGAAAATCGGATTAAGACATGTGGAGTATGCCGATTTTAGTCGCATTATTGAAGTGCAGTACAGACATGTAAACACCTTAATCAAACTATTACCGTCGTGTATGATTTTTGCCGCGTTTTGCGACGGGATAGTGCACACACACGGCTGTTTGACACTATTCTCTGCACCTACGAGTCAGTGAAGGACCACAGACACCTGCATCACGAAATGCTGAGGGTTTTTTCTCCCATTCAGCATGCGGTATCAAATTCCATTAAAACAACTCTTCCAGCAGTTCATAGTCACATCCAATATCTCGTTTGTCACTGGGGGCATGCATGAAATGTTCCAGAATGATAGTGAAAGTACCAAACAGCTGTTAAAGTCGACAAATTAAAAAAGAAACACCCGAAACTACATGAAACTCCAGAGGAAATGTGGATAGCGTGGTGACGCAATGACACTAATCGAATTATGTGCTATAACATGTCAAACAGGATCATGAAAGAAACATTCAAAAAGGAACTCATGTAAACACCTTAATCATATTATTGTCTTATTCAGATTAAGGCAAATAATTCAATTACTGATGTCCATGTAAACGTAGTCACTGTCAGTTTTAAGACGGGACCAACATTTAGTCCTGGTTCACTTA
>CAIGQV010000641.1:12903935-12935399 GCA_903798115.1 Danio jaintianensis
TTTAGTCCTGGTTCACTTAGCATTCACACTGTCAGTTTTAAGACGGGGCCAACATTTAGTCCTGGTTCACTTAGCACTCACACTGTCAGTTTTAAGACGGGACAAACAGTTAGTCATGGTTTACTTAGCTTTCACACTGTCAGTTTTTATACTGAACCTAAAGATTGAAAACTTTCGTACAGTTTATAAAGTGTGTAAATGCATCGAAACAGCAGCACCAATTCCTTTATCACAGTTACAAACAAAAATGAGCTGCAAGGAAATGATGTTTTTGACAGCTGTATTGAACTGTAATGGGCAACAGCCAGCCAGGTATGAGCATTCAGTGTTTTTTATAGTCACATCCTGTGACATCTTGTCCAGTTTTTGGTTAATTTAGATGGTCATGTTGTGTTCATATTTCAGCCAAACCGCACTAGAGTTTCCTAGCAGCAGATCTTCATTTTTGTGTGTAACAGAAGAATTCTTGTTTTGACTTTTTTTTGTTGTTGCACATTTTATAATCTTATCAAGAGTTGTCAGCTGATAAAAATACCATCACATGTACAACATGCATGTTCATAGTTGGTTCTGTTGCAAAATATGTCGTATAAAAGCTGTTTTTGCTGTTTGTGTTGTGTATTAAGGTGTGTTATCAAAAATGCATGAATGAAGGAAACTTTGTTTTGTTACTTTTGCAAGAAAACAGGGCCTTATCTTTCAGACTTTGCGTTGGGAAATTCAAACAATGCTGTTTTGATGCATCTAGTTTGGCAAGTAATAGTAATTTTAATTTATTTAAAGACGGCAAAAGGTTTTTCAGAAAACCGCTATTTAATAAAATAAGAAAAAAAGCAGTTTTATGTGATTTTTTTTTAAATGCTTTTAAGAAGGGTACAGAATGTTTCTTTAAAATTATAACATAAATCAATAGACACAGTTCCCTCTGCTTTCATTATGTGGCAAAGAGAAGTCAGGATCTTTTTTTTTTTTTAAGAAATTCTTCAAGAAAGAAAGAAAGAAAGACAGATGTAATCTTTTGTGTTCCACAAGAGAACCATATTCAGTTAGAAAACAATGAGTAAATGGCTGAATTTTTAAGTGAAACATGTCTTTAAAATGGCAGGAAGAAAACTAAATACTTGAAAAATAGAATGAAAAGAAAAACTGTAAAATAGAAACAGTGTTTATGAAATGTAAATAAAAACATGTGGCATGCAGAGTGAACGTCTTTAATGTAATTTGATCTGAGCTTTGTTGACGGTCAGCTTTCTCCACCTTGCAGGTATCACTTCCTTATTGCTGCTTCTGTCATTGTTTCTTGAATTGTTTTTTAATTTTTAATTTTATACAAAAACAACCCTATTCTTCAAACTGTTTAATATCAGAAACATATCCTAAAGCTAGAAGTAAATCTTTGTTTTCGGTGAATTAAAGAAGCTCTGATCCAGCAGAGCTCACAGTCTGGCATCACTCCTTGAATCAACAGCAGTTCAGCTGAGGAAATGATTCTGATGCTCAGAAATTCAGCACCATTAGCATTCCGATGGCGGCATTAACTTTGAGGCACAATCTGCACTGCTTTCAACTTGAAACGGGAAGCCTGAACTGAAAAGCAGACAGTTTTGCGTAGCATTAGTGGCAGACAGCTCACACTCTTCCTCTGGTCCTTTCTTTAGACGCATCTGAGCGTTTCCCACCTCATATGGCGAAAAAAGCTCAGAAAAATGTCAGGATTTACAAAGTGACAAAAAAATGACATAGCGCTGTAGCCAGAGCATGTGCTTTAGTGTTGTTCCAGACTTCCCAAACAGGGTATTTGTGAGGAAATGCGGCAGAATAAACGCTCTACTTTTGTGAATGGATACAGAAGCTGAGATATTTGTTTTCGTAAATGAGTCGAAATTGAATTCTGATGCACACTACTGCTGTTTTATGCCAAACGGTGCTTTCTTTATTCCTCAGTTAATTACAATCTGGTGTATAATGAGAGATCGACTTCATGGCAACACTTAAGGCTTTCTTTGAACTATTTTCTCCTCTTTTGTATCCTGTTACCCTGCTTTTCGGATCTGTTAATGAGTCTGAACACAATTAGCCCACCATTTTGACATCTTAATTGCTGCCATTTGATCCGGGAGATCGGGTTTCCTCACAGATGCAGCACTTAGCTTGATCTTATAGATTATTGCACCCGGAAGGTTTTTTCTTTAAATGTAGCTAACAGGTTCAGAATTAATGAATCTAAAGCCTTGTACAGCTATGGGAAAAAAAATGATGAGACCACTTGTAAATTCCCAGTTTCTCTAGATATGTTGGGTTTATCATCAAATTTCTTTTAAATTAAGAATAAAAATATTGTCATTTAAAGCATATCATCTACTACCCCCTGCCCCCCGAAAACAAAACAGAGAAGAAAAAAAACTCTTATGAAAAAAATAATCTCATTTAGAAGTAGAAATGTTATCCTTTTTGTTAAATGAATTATTCTGTAAAAGTCTGACAACATTTCTTAAATGTTATTAAAATAAAATATAGTTATTGGAGTATTATTTTTTCCAGAAAATGACAGTTATTCAGATTAACAATGCTTTCATTTGTTGTGCTTGAAAATCTGGGTTATTCCACCAAATATTGATTTCTTAACTCTACTGAAGTTAAAACATGAATGTCTGAAAACTTTTTTCTTTCATTTAATTTTTATATTAAAAAATGTTATTTAATAAAAACATTTGGATAAAATGTCGTCTATAGTTGACAGAATAAAACAAACAAAAAAAGAAATACTCAAACACAATAATATAATCATAAATCCAGAGAAACTGAGAATTGTCAAGTGTTCCCTTAATTTTTTCCCCATAGCCGTATATGTGAGTGTGTCTTTAGTTTTGTACATTTTGACTGTTTTCTTGCTCTTCTTTGGCAGCGTCAGAGTTTTGCTTTGTTATCCTGGTGCTGAAGCATCACAGTCATCTTGGCAGCATGTGTCAGTTTTCATGGAGAGCATATAAATGTCATGCAAAAAAGAGACCATTTGCGAATCAAAGTCTCTGCTGCCAGTTTGTGTCGTCGACTGGTATTCACACTGCCATGTTCAGCACGAGTTGCAGACGCCATCCACCAAAAATAACACACACACACGCACGCACGCACACACACACACACACACACAGTCTATCCATAAAGCTGTTGCTTTTTCTACTGATAATTATTATTATTATGATATAAATTAATTTATTGATAATTAATTTCATAGGACCAGGACAGCATTATCATTAATTATAAAATGAGTGAGTAAAATACGACTTTTTATTACCCTTTTTCCTTTAATTTTTTTAACTATTTAAGTTACTGATTATTTTATAATCATTATTAATTACTATTAAATCATTATAATTATAACTATTACTTATTTATTAATTTATATATGTAGATATTTTTATTTTGTATTATCATATTAAATATTTTCTATATCATATGAATTAATAAATTTTTTTATAAAACATTAGTAATAAAAAATTGAGTATTGGGATCCTTTAAAGCATGCTATATATATATATATATATATATATATATATATATATATATATATATTTTTATAATTCTTATTTTATAATTATCATCATCAACATTATTATCAATATTATCAAATAAACATTTTTCTTTCATGTCATGCTAATGTTCACATGTACAAAACCTGCAGGACTCACTTTTTTTTTTAACTTAAAAATCTGCTTTTAAAAAGGCAACTCTGGCTTTGAAATTTTAGACGGGATGTGGCATAGTTTGGCACCCAACCATGATGAAAGTAATTATTTTCAGAGCGAAGCGAAGATTCATCGAGCATGTCCATCCAACATGTAAATACTGGAGAGCTTGTGTACTTCCTTTCTCTTTTAACCATGAATAAAAAAAATATTTTACATAGTTTACTGCTTTTCAGTTTGTCTCCAGTTTACAAAGTGAATCGGAATTTATTATAAACTAAATAGAAGTTTTTCATCTAAAATGCCAAGGGGATCTGTTATGCGTGTATATATATATATATATGTGTGTGTATTTGTATTTATTTATATATATAAATGTATGTGTGTGTGATAGCTTGACTTATTGATTATGGAGCACGGTGTGCCCAATTTCAAAGAGAAGAATAGCAGTCGCTATGTAACTTCAGAGAATTCATTTGACTCACTAAGGCCCTTCATGAGAAACATATGTCTGTATACTTCAGGTAATAAGATCTGCCTCCACTTGTAATGAAAGGGCCCTGAACATCCACACACACAACACATCGCCAAACCCAAAGAAAAGCAAAAGCAATTTCTATTTCTGCTCTGAGATTCTGTATGGCAAGCTGTTTCATCTATAAATCATCTAATTTCATGCTCCTTATTTGATACTGATATCATTAATTCATTGATTTTCCTCCTTTACTGGTATTTAATAAATATGGATGATACCTTTTATTAAAGTTACTAGTATACTTATGTATTACATGCTAGTGTTTATTTAGTTCTTGTTTATTAGATACTGTAACTTACTATATAGACACTTGTGCTAATCCTTTAAATACTAGTACTCATTCACTGGATACTTATTCAGTAGATATTGGAGTCCTAATACATTCATTAGATACTAGTACTTATTTCACTAGTACCAAATTTGTTTGACTAGAATTAGTTTGACTAGTATGTATTCCAATTCTGACTAGTACATACTTTTATATTATTAGTACTTGTTTCTTGGATACTAGTACTTATCTAAGTGTTTATTAGATACCTTTCTGTAATGTGAAGTGGGGGACGCTGACAATGGAGTGAGGATCCAAACACCGGGTTTATTATACAGAGATGGTCAGGCAAGCAACGGTCACAATCAAGGCCAAACAGATGTATGTAGGCAAATCCAGAGCTGTAGTCGAATACACAGGCAGATGGTCAAAAGGCAGGCAGCAGACAGAAATAAACAAATAAAACAAAGGTCAGAAACAAGGCAAGGAAACCATGTCGTAATGTTCACAAGCAGTATAACAAGACTCAGCAAGGTGTGTGTGTGTGTTTGAGAGGTGTATATATAGTCTGTGTAATTAATCCTGAACAGCTTCAGCTGTGAGTGTTTGCAATCAGACAGGATCTAGGCCAGGTGTGTGAGTGGTGCATGACTGGATCTTGTAGTTCTTTTGCTGGCAGATTTGTAGTTCGTTAGTGAACTGCACAGGCTGGATCGCTGGTAATCGTGACACTTACCTATTAAATACATACCTGTTCTTACTTATTACAGTATATACTAGTGTTTATTCATTTGATATTATTTCCAATTTATTACATACCAATTCATATTCATTACTCAACCCTATTAAATAATTGTTACATACTTATTGATTATATACTAATATTATTATATACTATTAAAATGATATACAAGTAAAATTGATGTCTGTTGCTATTCAGACAGGTCATATAATAAGAATAGTTAAAGAAAAAGACAGGATCACTAGCTGTAGTAGTTGGAATACTTACTAGTCAAAACTGAATATCTCATTGACTTATCCCCATAGAAATCAATGATGAAATATTTTATTTGTCTATAAAATAGCTACTAGTTACTATTGAAATAAGTACTAGAACCACTACCTTTTTAATAGGCATTAGTATCAAATTAATAAGCACTAGTATTTAATTGAAAGATATTAGTATTTTATTACTAAGTGTCTGTTTAATAGATACCAGTATCAAATGAATGAGTGCTAGTAGTCTGATAAGAACTATATGTGATGAATAAGCACTAGTTTCTAAAAGATAAGCACTAGTAGTAATGAAGTATGCAAAGTAGTAATACTTGAAATACTAGTATAGTAACTAGTACGTTTTATAGATGAATTGTTAAAATGGCTTGCCATACTCAGTGGATTGAAATCTCAAGTTTTTTTTTTTTTTATGTGTGTGTTTGCGTGTGTGTGTGTTGGGTTTTTAGTGATCTGTCTGTGCTGTACAGATTTCTATCCGCGTGTGAGGATGTGGTTCAGTGTATCAGAGAAACACTTGTGCTAATGTATCAGCTCACAGTGTTGATTGACAATCTGAGGGCTAGGGGGAATCAGAGAGAGAGAGAGAGAGGGATTGAGAGGATCATGGGAAAGAAAGAAAAGATAAGTTTGCATGCGGATGCTTTTTATTCCTGCTCTCACTGTGATTCGAGCACAACTGGCTCATCTTACTTGAACCGATTGAGTTTCGGCTCCTTTTCAAAAGACATGGGCACGTCATTTATTTCGGTGGAGTGTTGTGTTCATAACAAGTGCACATTGTGTTGCATATTTGTGGGTGGTATGTTAACGTCAATATATTAGTTGTATTTTTTATTTTTATATATTTTTTAGTTTCTTTGTCATGCTGGGCTTAAAACACAAACCAGCTAATCCTAGCTTAAACTGCTAATCTAGTAACAACAACAACAACAACAACAACAACAACAGTAACATCAATATAATAATACAAATACTAGTTATAATAATAATTATTATTATTATTATTGATGATGATGATGATGATGATAATAATAATGTTGTTTTTGTTGGGTTATTTCTCAGAAGGGTAAACAGATGAAAAAAGTCATATGAAAACATTCAACCTGGAATTAAAATTGAGCTTATTTTATTTCATCAGGGTTATTATTTTGTTAACTTAAACATAAATATGCATGTGGGTGATTTTAAAATGAGATAAATTAAAATGAGATATTATTATGTTTAAAATGATTATATAGATACATTTCAACAATAATTAGTAAAAGATATCATTTAAATAATATAATTTGTTTATATAAAAATGTATTAAAATCATAAATGTTATGTACAATAGTATCAATAACTTTAAATGTCACTTTAAGCTGTATAGAAGTGTCTTTAAAAATATCTAGTAAAATATTATTTACTGTCATAATGGCAAAGATAAAATAAATCAGTTATTAGAAATTAGTTATTAAAACTATTATGTTTAAAAATGTGTTCTCTCTGTTAAACAGAAATTGGGGAAAAAATAAACAGGGGGGCTAATAATACAGGCGGTTCAATAATTCTGATTGCAACTGTATATATATATAGTATCAACTTATATATAATAATAATAATAATAAATCAGTATTTTTAAAAATAATTTTAATGGATAAATTCTTGTTTAATCCATCTTTTGATTCCTTAACATTATCTTCAATATTTTATGATCTGATAATAATAATGATCATCATCATCTTCATCAAAGTAAATATCTGAAAAACACAGCACAGCAGTAACAGTAATAAATAGTATGAAAATTTTGAAAAGATCATTTCTGCATAAATCTTGAAGAAAATATTAGAGTTTCTGTCTGCATCCGTACAACCTGACTAAACTCATGTCACCCTCACCTCTGCGGAGGAACAGCCCATAACTTTCAGAATCACACAAAACTGACAATAAAATGAGCCTAACAAAACTTTGAATAGGAACAGACCTGAATGTGAAAGTAAAGTTTAATATGTGTGCTGCTCGAGTGGTTATGTAGATGCGCAGGAGTCTCTGTCTGCAAGTGTGTGTGTGTGTGTGTGTGTGTGTCAAAGTGAGCCAGTGGAGCTTGATACACTCCATGTTTAGAGGTCGAGGTGACAGAATGGCAACCTACTCTGTCATGCTTTTTCTCCCCTCTGATTTCTCTCTCTCTTTCTCTCCACTGCACCGGCCTGTAGAAAAGATGCTGCTGGAAGATAGAAAACCTGTTTTTTTTTTGTTGTTTTTTTTGTCTGTGCGTATCTGTCCTTACCCGTCCCTGCATTTCAGATGTAAGAGAGGATCGCACATTTGCTGCTTTGTGGCTGCGACCCATCATGTTTCAAGACACTGCAGGTGAAAAAGGTGAAAAATTAACTTTCCCAGTTGATTAATCACATAACAGGTTTTTATTTTAAAATGTTACGTTTTAATGTGCAAATGAAGCATTATTTTGATAAATACATGCTAATTTGCATACATTTCAAAGCCAAAATTATCAGCCAGAAATCGGAAGTCAGGTTAGAAAAGAAATCAGTGTTTCATTTTTATTTATTTATTTGTTTGTTTGTACACATTAAGAGTCAGACATGTTTACAGAGGGACTTTTGTAAAACAATTTTTATCACTCCATAGTTCAGAAACTACAGCAAACAGTTAGGGGAAAATATATATACAATTCAGACATTTTTTTGTAAAATAAAATGTTATATGATCAGGCAAAATATATTCCTCTGTAAAAACATTCTGACATTTGTAAACATTCATAAGACTGAAGTTTGATGTATGTAAGAGCTACTGAAGTAGAGATTTATGATTCAGTGAAGAAGAAAAAAAAACTCATTTTGAGAATACGGGCTTAAAAAATATGTATTGTGCTGGAAATCTACAGACACAAATTGATAAAGGGCAACAAAAGAAACACTTAAGGGTGGCTTTTGGATATTTTCTTTACATGCACTGAAAAAAACCGTTATGAAAAGCCTAAAAGCTTCAAATCTGAAAACTGACATGTGCATGTTTTTCCCTGCGGTGTCTCGCCTTAAAAATAATACAGTTGACATAAGCGATAGAAAGAGGACGAACAAGCAGATGTTTTTTGTTGAGTAAAATTTTATTTAATCTGCTACTCCGTTACGCATCCAGAAAGCGACTCTCCTTCTTCTGTCACGACACTTTTCTCAGGACGAAACGGCAAGTAAATAAAGGCAGGAAGAGAGTGTGTGTACAGGTAAACTATCTGCAAATGAGAAAAGGTGTTGTGACAGCTGAGCGAATGCTGAATAGATGTGAGATGCAGACTCTGTGTCCTGAAAGGGTGAGGACTCCGCTTCATTTGGGTTTCCCACCCTGTATGATAAGGCGGAGTGGGATTAAAAATGTGCAGGTGAGGCCGTGTGCAATAGCGGTCCCTGTCACTGCGCCCCCTTATTAAGATAAATATTGCGATGGGGGGATTTTCAGCAGCGGCTGGAAAAAAAGGACAGACGCATTTATCTTCCCTCTGTTGGTGTTTTGGGTTTGTTGGGGAAATAGGTTTAAGCCCCTTTAACTCACCCCCCAATGTATGGAAATGTATGTGCATTTTTAAAGCGGGGGGCTAAATTTATTTCCCCCATACACATTCGAGAAGGAACTGATAGACTCGCAGATGGCATGATAGATGGACATGTACATATAGAGACAAACAGACAGCAATACATCCCCTATAGAGCCCCCCATCTCCCTGCAGCATCACTATCCCTGACCACCTTAACATAATCCATAGTTTTACATAATGCTGCGCCTCTGTGCCTCAGAGATAAAGATTGCAAATATATATATATATATATATATATATATATATATATATATATATATACACACACATACAATCTATGAATTTATGAGGTGTGGGTTTAAGTAAAAATATTAGTTCTAATAAAAATAATATAACCAGAGCCTTACTTGAAAATGACAGCTGGTCAGAATAATAAATGTTGTCATTTGTTGTGTTTGGAAATCAGAGTTAATCCATGTAATATTCTTCGAATCAATTCTTCTGAAGTTAATGGTATTGTGTTGCACAAAAATGTATATTAACATTTCTGAAAACATGGCACCGTTGTGGTTATTTTAAAACAAAAATTCTTAATGACAACATTTTAAATTGAAATGTAAAAGAAGCATTGTCTGTAGTTCACGTAAAAATACAAATGACAATACAAATACATAATTGCAAAAACTATTTATCCTAAAGTATTTTGGTGTGTCCAACGTCAATTTTTTTGTCCAGAAAAATATCAAACAAATGTACAAAAAGTGATATTATATGCATGTTAAAAGCATAATGGGAAAGAGTAAAGATTTAATTAATGACAAATATGTAGTATTTAGGGTTTAATGTGTCATCAAGTGATTCCTGTTTCTAAGTATGTCTGTAAATGTTTTTAGCATATTAACTGCACTTAATGACCTTTTATAGGTAATATTCTGTAAATCATGGTAAAATGTTTGATATAATGTATAGGTGTATAAGCTTTAACACTTCTTTCAAAGTTTTTAAAGTCTTTTCTCACTTTTAAAACCTTCTTTCATCTTTATAAATGTGAGGATGAATAGATTTGATTCTCTTTCTATAATTTCTTACAGATTCTATTTTAAGGCTCTGATGCTTCATATTTTTTATAAATATAAAACATTAGTAGGAAGCGTTTGCAGCTGCCACAGAATGCTAATGATTTGTGGAACAGTAATTCTGGTTTGTAATTAAACTCCATTCAACCATTAGGGGAATTCTGAGATCAGACACGTATATTTGATTTTATGCAGATATTGGAATAAATTGCAAATATTGTTTACTGGCTGAAGTCAGAAATATGCTTCTGGTGAATTAATCTGGAACTATTGTTAGAGTAATATTGCATTTACATCCCGAATTAATCATCTGAAATCATCATAACTCATTTACATGTGATAAAAAGCTGTAGGAGTTTATCTTTCCCCGGAATGGCAAAAATCAATCCTGCCTTTATCCATTCAAAATGTTTTCTTTTCTTAATAAAAAATTGTTTTTGAGAAATGGCATGTTTTGAAAAGCAGGATCAAAAAGCTAATATTTTCCTCCTCAGATGTTCTTCCCATCTTCTAGCTTTGTGTTCATTCCAGACACATCTAGAATAAACTAGTTTAATTTAATCTTTTTTGCTTGGGGTGGGAAACATTTTCTGTTCTTATTTTATTTTTTATTTTTTCCCTCCTCCGGTTGTTTTTCATTTCCAAGCAGACTGATTCTGGTTGTGAGTAACAGCTAGCCAATTGTCTGTCCTCCATTTCCACTCAAGTAAGACACATAATGTTGATCCATCAACGGTACGAACGACAGAAAACGTAGCAGCATCTCTCTGATTTCTTATTTATATATATATATATATATATATATATATATATATATATATATATATTTTTTTTTTTTTTTTTTTTTTATCCGCTGTCAGCAAGATGTGTAAAAGAATCACCTTGTATCCATTTAGGAGGAGAAGAAATTTGCAACACGGCAGAACTCCCCTCTATAACCAAATGTAATGCTCAGGATTTATTTTCATAAGGTGCACACGTGACTTAATCCCTTTACCAAATGTTTATAGGCCGGTGGCAGAGTGGAAGCTTGCGGGTGAACCAACATCACAGCACTCAAAGGTCCAAGGAAATGACCTGCAGTCGCCCAATTGAGGATATCCTTGAACTTGACTGAGGCCAAGAGAGAGAGAGGAAGAGATGGAGAGAGAGAGAGAGAGTGAGAGGTGAGGGAGGGAAATGGCAGGGCTGGAGGAAAACAAAGGCGACTGGGCCACATCTACCCACAGCATCAGGCCCTGTCCCGAGGGAAAACTGATATAGGCTCTGGAATTTCAAAGGTTAAACCCAGGATTGGGGAGCAACGGAATATCTGTAAATTAATTATGCATTTAAACTACAAAATATGAGTAACTGCATGTCATTACAGTTACATTTTAAATTAAAAAAAATTCTAGATGCACTTGACTGAAAACCAAAACTGAAAGTGCTTTGTAATAATAAGTTATTATTAAAAAATAATAATAATAAAGTAATTTTGTATGACTTTTCAAAATTAATTTACTTTGTGAGAATATTGCAGAGCAGAATATTGAGCTATTTTGAACTTTGACCACGGGATGCATGGAAGCTAGTGGGCAGTGCTTCACTTCTCTTGTGCTTTAGTCAGCACAGCAACAAACTGCCCTTTTGCATCCATTGAAATGAATGGGTTTCATGGCGCAGCACTCTCCACATCTGATGTGAAAGCTGCTTCACAATGCACACTGACTTTAACTGGAGGGAGAGTAAAACCAGCGCACTGAACTCTGTTAGGCAGTGTGGCATAGTATAACCATTTTTCGACTCATTTTTCTTTTTCGGCCAAAAACTGAAAATGTGAAGCTCTACATTAAACATGATACACATGTAAACAGCAAATGACTGCAGGCACTTAAAATAGTTTTTATATATTGTTTTGGATCATTTTTGTCCATCCAATGCATGCACAAGTTGACATACCCCTCGTAGAATATATTAAACTATAATTATTTCTATATAATAAGAGGGAGGGACAGAATTCAGTTATTTTATTTTTATTCTTTCGCTCAGTTCTCAGCTATTTCACAGATTTTCAAAGGTTTACATACCTTTGAATCTTTATATTTATCACTTTAAAGATATTTTTTCAGCAGTTAATACTTGCATGTGTACCAGAAGACAAAATAAGCAATAAAATAAGTAGTAATCAATTTCAAAAGGCTCATTGTGTTGCCTTTTTTTGAGTATTTCTTTTTCCCCTTAAAGAGATATCATGGAAATCCAAAGGTCTCTGTTGAAATTTGGAAAAAGCATCTGCCCTGATTTTGATAAAATACATAAAATGTGGGCAAAATATGTGTGCAATTGTGACCGAGTTTAGCTGCCGCCCATGTTTCTTAATATGAGAAGGAAAGGTAAACAAATTCAGCAAACATATCAAATTCGGTGTGTTTTATTGTTGCTGAAGCCTCATGTATTTTAATACTGGTAAAATCCCGGCTGGATTCCAATTAAAAACAGGTTTTCCTCTGCCCTGAGGGAGAACGGCTAATTATTCAGTTGTGGCAGAGGGGGGTATATTAGCTGTACACAGCTAATATACAGTACGCTTTCATCTTTTGTGTTCTTTATTCAATTTTAATAGTGTTAGCTCAAAATAATTGCTTAATTAGAGTAAGTGGGTAGAGACAGAATGGGGATGCTCCTGTCTCTGAGGAGAAACCTGACTCTGTGGGTTTAACACAGCACAGGCCTGACACTAACCTTGAGAATCTGCAACACTCTTTCACCTTTTTGCTGGGCATGATGGGATTTCCTTATGTTTTGTGCAGTTTTATTTTGATTTAGCTTTTTTTTTTTTTTTTATACACAGGGATATCAAAAGGTATTTGGATGGCATAATGAATCTGCACAAAGGTCAAAGACAAGACGTCCCATTTTGGTGTTTGAAAAAAGGGATTTAATATGCAAGGAAAGCATATTAAAATCCAGTAAAATGGTTTTAATGTTTCAAATAACTTTTGTGAAGATTAAATTAAGGTGACACTGTGGCTCAATGGTTAGCACTGTCGCCTCACAGCAAGAAGGTCACTGGTTTGAGTCCCGACTGGGTCAGTTGGCAGTTCTGTGTGGAGTGTGCATGTGCTCCCCGTGTTGGCGTGGGTTTCCTCTGGGTGCTCCGGTTTCCCCCACAGTCCAAAGACATGCGGTATAGGTGAATTGAATAAACTAAATTGGCCGTAGTGTATGTGTGTGAATGAGTGTGTATGGATGTTTCCCAGTGCTGGGTTGCAGCTAGAAGGGCATCCGCTGTGTAAAACATATGCTGGATAAGTTGGTGGTTCATTCTGCTGTGACGACCCCTGATGAATAAAGGGACTAAGCCGAAGGAAAATGAATGAATGAATGAATAAATGAATAAAGATTAAAATTGTAAAAAATTAAATGACAATTAATATATATTTTAATTACCGATTACATAAAAGTAATTAGCCTAATGGTTTGAAGCAGAAAAGGTTAATTGAGTTGAATTTTGTTGGATTCAAAAGGATTTAAAAAAAAAGTTTGTTTTATTTTTATTTATTTTGATAGTTGATAATTTTTTTTGTCTTTGATCCATAAACATCACACCATTAGATAACATCCGAGTAATTAATTCTGTCAGTGAAACTGAAAGTTATTGGCCCAATTTTATTTTGAACCACACGGTAAAAAAACGAGATGACAAAAAAAAAAAAAAAGATTTATGTTACTAAAATATTTAAACAAGTTAATCAGGTTTAAGTTAAGTTATCAAAATGTATGAAACAAAGTTTAACTTAATATTTTAATGTAAGTTGAGATGACTATAAAAGTTCATTAGATTCAAAAGAAAAATAAGGCAGCGATAATTTATTTTTACAATGCACAGCGAGTTAGAAAAAAATGCAAGCAGTTATTAAAAATCTTCTTCTGTGTTCTTCAGAAGAAAGTAAGTCATTCAGGTTTGGAGTGAGAGAATACTGTCATTTTTGGGGTGAACTTAGTTTAGAGGGCACAGCATTCCTTAAAACTTAACTTATTAAAACCGAACACTCGCAAATATGAAACTATAAGTTTAAAAACAGACCATTTGAGATGCCACAACAGAATAATTGTCCAGTTGGCCAATTGAGTGTTATACAATATGTAATATATGGGTATTTTGCAGAGCCTCCAGCCAGCAAGATGTTTTCAATTTAGCATGGCTCTCCGATCATGATATCACTTTCTCTGAGCTGTTCCAGATCAGGATGGCCACAGCCGTCCGAGGTGATCACCTCGTCCAACTCAAAGGCTTTCTTGAGGAAGAGTAATTCCACAGTTGCTGAGGTACTGAAAAAGCAATCTGCAAAAATACCCCAGGGTCATGTCTTTGGTCCGATGATTTGTGTGAAATGTCATATATTAAATATAAGTTCGACATTGAGCCACACACTGTAAAAAGTGCTGTTTCCCCCCAGTCGCGTTTTAGGTCGAAGCAAATGGTCACAAAGGAGACAGAACTCTTCCACCTTCTCACACACAGACAAACACACACACACACACACACACACACAAACTCCATCTTTCCAATCTTAGAATGGGCGGAGGCCAAAAATGACACGCAGCTGCATTTCATTTGCAAATACGAGGAAAACTTTTCTTTCGTTTGCTTTTGCCTCTTCTTGCCCCCAGAATTCACAATTCGCTCCAATTGACGTTCTTTTCCTGCACCTCTGTCTTATCTGGTGTGGGTTTCATCTGCCATGCAATAAGAAAAGGACAAAGCTTGTAACTAATTCATAAAGTCCAGGCGTCTCTCGAGAGGTGCCGGAAAGAGAACGCCGTCTCGAGGGATGTCAGAAAGTCAGTCAAGCCAGCAATCCTTCTGTCCATTCGACTCCATGAGATATGACAGAGGAGTTACAAAGCATGTCGTTCTCAAGAAGGAAGAAGGACAATTGATGTTTTCCTTTTTTTTCCCCTCCTCTTTCTTTTTTATGTCGATGTGTTGTTTGTTTTTCTGGAAAGTTTACTCTTGAGGCGATCGCACTGAAGCATTTTAGAGGCTGTAATTCAGAAAATAATGTGGATATCCATTCAGCTCATATATGCTGGACGATAGCGTGCTTTTCATATTTGCATCATGTTTTATTTTTTGTATACATATAAATAAGTTAATGGATTTGCCCTCAGAGCTTCGAGTAGACCTTGCTAATATCAATTAATTGACATGCATTTGTCTAAAACAGTGTTTTGGCTATGCATATTGCTCTGCAGTGCCTTTTTTGTTGGTCTCTTACAGCAGTTTTACTGATTTATCAGTTTAACCTTGAAGGTGTTCTTTTACAGGTGTGTGTATAGTATTGTAAAGAAGCTCTGAACACATGCAAAATGTATAAGAAAGGTCAGGGTGGTTGTAACTTTTTTAACATTTGTAATGTTGAGGATTTGTTTTATTTATTTTTCGGTGTGTATTTCAAACTTATGTTATCAAATTTATCTTAAAAAGTGTATTATTTTGACAACATATCCCTAAACACTAAGTAATGTATTTATTTAACCCCTGGTTGCCAATCTTCAATGTTTTGTACAGATTTAAGCTTGATCTTATTTTAAAGAAGTCAGATGTCAGATTATAGTTGAAGTGAAAAAAGTTCAAAAAGTTAAATAAAATAAAAGTGATGTGCCTTTGTTTTTGAAAATATAAAACAATAAATGTATATGTAATTATGTATGTATATAATATGTAAAATTGACAGAAAATAAAAGAAATATCTGAACAAATTATATTCCAAATTTCTTAAAAATTAGCTTTCAGTAAGATTTTGTTTGGCTGCAGTACCAAACATGACCACCAGATATTCATAGGAATATGAACGTTACGGTTACCACGTAACCCTCGTTCCCCGAGGGGGGGAACGGAAATGCTATGTGGAAAAACTTTCAATGTGGGGATTTTGTCAGGAGCCAATCATCTGAAAGAGTAATAAAACGGGACAATAAAATGTCAATGAATTGGCAGCGTCAGCGTACACAGCTGGCAGCAATCACAATTATTTGTGTATAAAGATGCCAGCCGTGCATAGTAAAGACACCTTTTCTAGCTGAAGAGCCGAGCTAAGCCGTCAGCTAAGGCGCAACCACTTGTGGTGAAGGAACATAGCATTTCCGTTCCCCCCCCCGGGGAACGAGGGTTACGTAGTAACCGTAACGTTCCCCAGCGGGAGGGGAACTTCAATGCTATGTGGAAAAACTTCCACTATGGGGAAATGTATGGAAAACGCCACAGCGATTGAACCTTACCACTTCACTGGTGAGAAGTTTGCCAGGCTATCAGCGTGAGCTCACCATCATCACCAGAGACACAGCCCTCCAACGTGTCCCCTGGCCCTTACTTACCTTACTTACCTGTGAAGCATTAAAAGGCTTATTTATATTTTTTGGGGAGTCGTAAAAAATCCACCTAGTTAAGTTTCTAGGAATTTTAAAATACGACAGTACGTTGAGAAAGCGTGCAGTCCCGATAGGGAGGACGCTGCGGAGGCCACCTGCTGCCCAATGGGGAGACCTGGTGGCAAGAAGACATATGGACTAACCCTAAGAAGGGGGAGTACACATATGAAGGATGGTTAGCGGGGAGGGAAGACACGGGCCCACCTAAGAGGAGGGAACTATACCGTGGCTGAGTGAAGCATATGGGATCGCCAGTGGGGATCGCGCATATCAGGCACCTATATCTAGAACACGGGATGACCATGTGGGCATGCCAACAACGCAATGGGCTAGGCACCTGACTCCTCCGCTGAGTCATATGCTGGGGGCCTCGGAGGAACTCTGTAGGGTTCGCCAAGTGGGGAACTCAACTGAACAGAGTGAAAAAAGCGCACGTATCTCTGTGTTAGAGAGAAAGGCGCAGCAAGCTTGTTACAACACCAAACCGAATTTCCTCATTCACTGGCTTTAACCAGCACATGTGAGAAAATCGGCTCCACTCTACACTATAAAATCTCGCAAATGTATTAGGTGTCGCCCAGCCCACAGCTCTACAGATATCTGTTAGAGAGGTGCCGCTTGCTAACACCCAAGAAGAAGCGACACTCTTAGTGGAGTGCGCTCTCACTCTCGGGGGACACGGCTCGCCCTGGCTCCGATAAGCGAGGGAGATGGCATCCACTATCCAGTAGGCCAACCTCTGTTTGGATATGGCACTTCCCTTCTGCCGACCGCCATAACAGACAAAGAGCTGCTCAGAGGATCTAAAGCTCTGAGTGCGGTCCACATAAATACGCAGAGCGCGAACAGGATACAGCAAAGAAAGGACTGGGTCTGCCTCCTCCGAAGGCAGCGCTTGCAGGCTCACTACCTGGTCTTTAAACGGAGTGGTAGGAACCTTGGGCACATATCCAGGTCGGGGTCTCAGGATCACGTGAGAGAAACCCGGCCCGAATTCTAGGCACGAATCACTGACCGAAAATGCCTCCAGGTCCCCGACCCTCTTGATCGATGCCAACGCAACCAGCAGAGCTGTCTTCAAGGACAGTAATCTCAAGGATACTGAGTCGAGTGGTTCGAACGGATCTCCACGTAAGCTCGTAAGCTCGTCCTCTGACACACTCACACCGCTGGCGAGGTGCACTGATCTTGCAAGCTGGAAGGCATAGCGTCCCAGACTGGCAGTGTTCGGACTGACACATCCGGGGAAGGGGAAAAATGCTCTTTTATTTAAAATTTATTGAGCAGCCTGGTGTTGAAAAACGCAGTTTGATGCCTGGCCCTCCACCGGGGAAAGAGCAAGTTCCCTCTTCTCCGGATGGCCCATCTCAGGGACGCTTCGCGGTCCGTTTACTGAACTTAACGGCGCCCTGGGGTGGGGGCGCTAGATGCCTGCGGGGTGCTTGACGCTGCCGCTTCGCTGGCGGGCGCCCTCGGTAAGGAGCAGCCAAGGTGGATGGTTCGGTGGGAGGAGCGGTCTTACGAGCCCGCCGATAGATGAGTTCACCCATCGCACTTGACTTATCCTTCACCGCCGTGAACTCCTGGGTGAATTCACCGACGGTGTCACCGAACAGGCCAGCCTGGGATATGGGTGCGTTAAGAAAGCGAGCTTTGTCAACGTCACGCATATCAGCCAGGTTTAGCCAGAGGTGGCGTTCCTAGACCACTAATGTGGCCATCGTCCTTCCCAGGGTACGCGCAGCCGACTTGGTGGTACGCAGAGCATAGTAGGTTGCGGTGCGGAGCTCATGCATTAAGCCTGGGTTGGAACCACCCTCGTGCAGCTGGACCAACGCCTGCACCTGGTAGCGCTGATACGTGGCAATAGCGTGCAGGGCAGAAGCAGCCTGGCCCGCTGCTGTGTAAGCTCTGGCCCCAAGGGACGCAGATAACCTGCACGCCTTGGATGGGAGACGAGGCTGACCGCGTCATGAAGAGGCACCATGCGGGCATAAATTGACCGCAATGGCACGCTCAACCTGGGCGATCGTCTCGTACCCCCTGGCTGCTCCACCGTCAAGGATGGTGAGAGTGGAAGCGCACGCAGATCAGGCAGAGAAAGGTGCCCTCCAAGACTGCGTGAGCTCACTGTGCACTTCCGGGAAGAAAGGGATGGGAGGCTTAGAAGGCTTTGCCTTCTTCTTAGCCTCCACATAACACCCATCTAGTTGGTCCGACCGTGGGGCTGGGGGATAAACCATCTCCAGACCCACAGCCGAAGCAGCCCGGGAAAGCACGGCCATCATATCTGCCTCTAGATCGGACGCCTCGCTCACCACCCCGGAGGGAGGGGGTTCGGATCTTCGTCAGATAATGACAGCCCACCCTCCGATGCAGCGATGGACATCTGGTCCTCGGTGTCATCGAGTGAGAGGGTGACCATCCGAGAGGATGGATCGCTTCTCACACTCAAAGCTTGGATGGAGCACGCTGAGGAGTGGGAGGTCCGCGAGCCCGAAGGCGCCGGATTGACTCCCACTGTAACCCTCAGATCTGCCCGAGTGTCAACCGACTTGCGGGGGACAACAGGGGTGGTTCGTCCTTTTGCAAGAACGAGCCACGACCTTAGCTGCGCAACAGACATGTCATCGCAGTGATGGCATGCACTGCCCGCGAGCACCGCATTAACATGCTGAACCCCCAAACATGTCACGCAGTGCTCGTGCCCATCATCCGGGGACAGGAAACCACAGCATCCAGAAACGCACGGTCGGAACGACATCTTTAAAAAGACCCGCTGCATGACCGTGTTGCTCTTTTAGGAAACTTGCTCCTATACTCACCGCTCTAGAAGGACCGGACCAGAGAACGCCCAGGCAAGGGAGAATAGCCCAGCTCGACCGTTTGCCACTGCGTTGTCACACACTCTGGAACCGGGAGAAACAGCCTGTTCAAACACCGGCAACTTTCTCGTTCTCTCTCTCTACCTCTCTCTCGAAGGAGGTTTGGAGGAACCCAAGGACTCTCTCAGTAGCGTGTTCGGCTCTGAAAGCGAAAAGGTGTCTTGCTATGACCGGCTGGCATCTTTATACACAAATAATTGTGATTGCTGCCAGCTGTGTACGCTGACGCCACCAATTCATTGGCATTTCATTGTCCCGTTTTATTACTCTTTCAGATGATTGGCTTCTGACGAAATCCCCATAGTGGAAGTTTTTCCACATAGCATTGAAGTTCCCCTCCCGCTGGGGAACTGTATTTTTTTCATACTTTTGACAATATTTGTAAATTAGACATAAAATTCTAAAGTAGTATGGGCAGTTTGGTGGTATTTGATTTAAATTTAGCCTCTAAAAAAATCTAACACATCAACAACACGTGGATTGCTGTAGCAAAGTAAAGCTTTACGACTCTGATGAGTATCCTTGTTGCAAATTATTAAATAATGGTTGCTCTATAATATCTATCATAAATCAGACACTGACTTGTGAAACTAGACATTTTAAGTTTCAAATGATATATAGTTTGTCATGATTGCTTTATGTTTAGACTACAATATTATGGTTAAAAAGGTAAACATAAATGGGCAAAAGTAAATGTGCTTTAATCTTTAATAATTACTCTTCCAAAAAAAATTTAACTGGTACAAACAAAAAAACAGGGAAAATATGTATTATGTATTCTGAGTTCTCAGACCTTTCTAAATATAGTTTGTCATTATTAGATTAGGATTCAATTGCAAACAAAGTGATGCAAACTTGTTGCAATGCATCCCAGTGGCAGGTGGAACTACCTTACCACCTGTTTAATTTGTAACACCAGATTTGATTATGTGTTTATTTATTTACATACATTGGCACTTAGGGACAGGAGTTTGTGAGTTGTATAGTGGAAATATTGTTGCAGTCTTTCTGTCTTTAGATATATTTTTAATTGAATTGGGAAAATAGGTTAAAAAACTTTTTTAAGTTAGTATTGTGAAATATTATTACAGTTTAAATAACGGTTTAAAAAAAAAAAACATTTTAAAATGTAATTTATTCTGTTCATGTGTTCATTCTGTTCAGCATCATTAAATAATTTTTTAAATCATGATTTTGGACTTTTTTATTATCAATTTTTGAACCAACTTAATATTTTTGTAGAAACCTTGAAACATTTTTCACAATTCTCTGATGAAAATAAAATTCAAAAGGATAGCATTTATTTGCAATCGGATCTTGTGTAACTCCTTTTGTAATCAAATCTATTCTCTAAACTATTCCATTGAATGTGTTTATATAAATGTCTTACAATGTGTGTAATTAGTGTTAGAACCTGCTCAACCATGATATTTTATTAACATTTAGGCAAATCTGTCACATGTTGTTCATTAATATGATTGGCAATAAAAAATTAAAAAAAAGCAAAAGATATAAAATAGATTTTGATCTGGAAATCTTTTATATTTTGTAACTCACCCCTTGTGCCTAAGTGGTTAAAGCGACGGCCTTAGCCTTCACCCATGTGACATCCATCTCCAGTCTCCCCTGTATATGTGCACCCACACATGCCGTAAAACTTCAAAGCAGAAACTCCAACTATATTACCAGAGCAGTTGATGTAGGCGAGGAACAGCGCATTATTCATTCGTGTATGGGAGGAGATGAAACCCATCTCGACTTATTTGTTCTAAATTGTAATGCTCCCAACTAGTCTTTAATCTTTCATTAGGGCCGCGCTATGTCTAAATTCGTACGAGCTAAATCAATCGCTACCTTGAGGACTTTGATGAGTGTGTTTTGCTGGATTTTGATCCTTCTTTATACATTTATGAGCATTTTTTGGAGGATGGGGAAAACAGAAATATGCACCAGAGGCATGTGTGATGTAGGCACATCCAAGAATCCATAATGGATCAGACAAGAAGCTCATTATGAAGATTTGCCTTGGGTCAGCCTTTCGGTAGCACAGGATGGCGAATCTTGAACAATGGAGGTCTTAAAAGGGAGAAGGATCAAAGGGTCCAAACAGGCCATCACAATCCAATTGAAATGTTTTCTGGGCATCATAAGGAGGTAATGGATGGACGCGCAGTAAGAAGAAGAAGAAAAAATAAAAAAGTGGTAGCCATTTTGAATGCGGCCCAAATTACAGTGTGTTGAAGAGTGGATGGAAAATTCACATGACAGACTTCTGCACTTTTCATCTGGGCATTGTGTTGGGAGTAAAGGATTTGTATGTAACTGGTGTCATTTAAATATGTTGATTCAATGTGTCCGATAAACTCTTAGATACATTTTTTTATGTTATCTCCGGTTCAAGTAATGTGCCATCCAGCTTCTACTCGCAGTGGCTGTTCTCCTGGTTCTTGTCCAGTTTGGGTTTGTGTGAGTGCTCTAGGTCAGGTTGCCGGATGGTGTGGAGGTTATTCTGGAGCCCCAGGTACATCCACCTTTCACGCCAATGATGAATTTGTGCTCATGCATATAGACAGCATGTCATCCACGTGCAGCATCAACCTGTACGATGGCAGGTAGCAGAAGTGTGCTTATGACATGCGTCAAGGAAAAGCATATGTCTGACCTTGTTTCAGCTGCTGTCAAAGATGCCTAAAAATGTAGCAAAACTAAAAATATTACTTCTGTTGTGCCCTTTTGCTTAAAGAAGAAATTATGTAATGATGTTATTGATTTTTTATCCTTACAATGATGGCAAATCCTCAGAAATTAATAAAAGTACCATAATAGTATACATGAAATGGTTGTCCATATATCTTAAGTTATGCAATAGTTTTGTGTGGAAAATTATGCTAATATTTAGATCGTTTTGACAAGGTTGTCATCTATATTCAAAACTTTTCAAATCACAAAGAAAATTGTTTTCGTTTTTCGCACATTGCTAGGTAAAAATGTTGTACATAATGTTAAGTTTCTTGAACAGAAATTCGCTTTATAAGACCTCACTTTATTATCAGGAGCCACAGGCATTAATTTTGTCTGTACATGCTTTTTTTTTTTTTAACTCAGTGCCATTAGCCATTCACTTGCATCAGTTCCATATATGTTCGAATAGGTCACTACAATAACAGACCAGTGTGCGTGCTTCAATGTACACTAAGTGGCTCAAACAAAACTTTTGTATGTATTTGAAATATTCTCTTCTGTGCATGTCACATAATTCACAAAAATGCTTAGTTGATCCAGAAAAGTGTTTATTGTCAGAGACGGTTCTGTGAGGGGCTTTGGTGTCACTGCAGCTTTCTTTCAGGCTGGAAAATTAAAAAACTTCACAGAAGGCTCCTGAAAATCTTGTAGAATTCAAATAGTGACTTCAGAACTCCTAAAGTGTTTTGCATTTTGTGAATTTTTGGAATTACACATTTAGCCAGTGGTTCTAGGGCATGAAATCTGAGACAAGGCATAAGAAGACTTGAAATATAGTGTGCAAGTTACATTTCTGATGATTTATGATGCTTTTGCCTCATTTTGAAAATTCACAGGAAAAGAGCTGCCAGGACATTATTTTGCACTTTTTGTGTTTTATGCTCAAAGAAATTCAAACGATTTAGAAGTTTTATTTTGAGAGAACTAATTCTTGAGGCTCAATTGTTCGAGATCCATCCAGTGCGAATGGGTGAGAGGACAAGGCCACAATGTGGTGAGAGAGCCTCTAAATAGCAGCATCTCAGATGCTGTTCTCTGTTCTTACATGCCATTTTGTACAAGTACATTCAGTGCGTCTGAGACAATTTCATCCTTCTATTATTTCCAGAATCCCATCTTTCATGAAAAGCCGTGAATGCAGAATTTTTGCCATTTTCTCTATCTGCATTTCTTTTTGGAACCGTTACGATTAGATGTAATAAAAAACACAGAAGTATTCGATATGAAAGTCATTGCTCCATTTTTAACGTAGTTAGACATTATCTTTTGTCTGGGGTTCAGTGGAAATGGGGTTGATGGCTTATGAAAGATAAACAATAGCATTTAATGGGCCTATAAAAAGAAAATAAAAATATGCTGTCGTTAGTTTCTCATGTAAATGCAAAATTAGAGTAATGTTTTTGTGAACAATAGAAAGTGAACACAAAAAACATTCTTCAGGTAGTTGATGCGCACTCAAGAAATATTAAATAGTCTTTAAAGAAACAATTTCATCTGTTTGTGCAAACTGCACACCTTCGATATACATAATTTATTTCATTTTTTAAGGGCATCGGTTAGAGCACTACACATTCAACAGCTCTGTGACCCTGCCATTGAGCGAGAGAAAGAGGAAAAGAGAAAGAGACACACTCATTCATGCCTCCTGTGAAGTGTTGTCCCTCTTTATAGCGCTTCTGAGCACATTGATTTTACTATAGTTTGGCATTACCTGCGGTAACTAATGCGCGGGGGTCTACCCTTCGGGAGCAGCTGGACTCTGCGCATTAATTCGGAGCCCCTGTTTGAGTACGCAACGGCATATGCTGTCTTTTGTCTATTATCCTTCTCGTCTGTTATTCCCAAATATTGACATCGGCCGTTTTTATTAGCGCTAACCGCTCGCTAGCCTCCCAGCCTCATGCACGGCTCTATTTCCTGCTATTGATTGGCTTCTTCAAGCCAGCAGGTAGCTGTCCTCTTAGGCTGTCCTGAGGAATCACTTCCAATGACTTTATACGCACAATTTACACGGTGCGCTTTAAAGAGAATATTATCCTCAATCCAAATCGTTGCCCCCTCCTTCCCCCCCAACCAGGTCAATATCCCACAATGCAGTGTTTTGTGCCCTGTCATGTGCCTGTTATTAAAAGCAACAGAAATCGACATTTCAGCAATATGTCTCTCATAAAATGATGGTGGCGCAGACAGGCGTGTACCCTTTTCATGTCATTACAACAGAGCACTGTTGTGGTCTGTTTACATAAGACGTTCCTGCATGTATGTGTGCAAATGGATCGTTTGTGATGTGCTAAATATAATCCGAACAAGGTTCCCCAATCCACAAACAAAAAAAGTTTTGTGGCGTGCAATGTTTTTGATTATGCTCAATCAGGCGACAGACAACAAAGAAAGTTTCATTTTAAGAATATGAAGTGAAAATAGAAGGCAGAAATCATTTCGGCTTGCACAGTATAATGCAAAGTATGCCATTTTGTGTGTGTGTTTCTTTTTTTTTAGGTTTTGAAAAATGGTTTGCATTAAAACGTTCAAAGAATTTTTTTTCCTCACAAAGGTCAAAAGTGTAACAATTATACTGCAGAACGGAGCTATAGGAAACATTTGCTTCAGAACACACTGCCTTCAACAGAAGGAGTCAATGCAGTTTTTATGGAACAAAAAATAAATGTATATCTTCTCAAATGGACGTCAAACAAGCAGCACAAAGTTTGTTTAATTCATTCAGCTTTCATTATCCCTGTAATTTAGATTTGTTTGAGCTGCCTCCCGAGGAGAGTTTTGCTTACGAGTGAGTCAGCCGGTGCAAAACACACAAGCCCACCTGTGAAGACCAGCCTACGCCTTACAGCACCACTAAATGCTGTCCTTCAACCAGTTTAAATTCCTCTCACTCAATGGCGAATTTCAAATCAACCCGTGTGACACGAGCGAAATGAGCGGAAACCACAAACAAATCGCAAAGGATGACTTGTAATTCACGAATGCCAGTGATAACTGTCTTACGCTTGGCTGATCTACCTTAAGAGATTTTTTTGCTTAAAAATATTTGCTCTAGTGCTCATAAACAACTTTCTCATTTCTTGCTTTCCCCCGAGCCGAAATGTAGACTGTCACAAAAGGTGCATTCATGGAAAAAAAAGAAGAAAAAAAAAAGAAGAATCCCCTCACCCAGATCCTCGGTGGCAGGAGATGAGCTCCTTGCTTCCAGAATTAAATTATTTTTAAATGCAGCTTATACATTTTACATGACCTGTGCTTCCTACTCCTCTCTCTCCTTCTCTCTCTCTCTCCCTTTCCTTTTTTTTCTCTTTTGAAGAGCACAAATGGGGGAGTCAGGATGTGAACCCCAGGAATCACAGACTTGCTGAAAGTTACCCGCTCCGGCCTTCTCAAACAGCGAGCCCACCTGAAAGCCCCTGACCTGCTGATTTACCCCCAGTAAAAACCTGTCCATGGCGGGCTGATCTGCCTCCCCCCTTCTTGAAAGAACTCTGCGTTGCCCTGCAGAAAAGACAGGACTGCCAGTCGACGCTGCAGACACACAAAGGCAGGTGTGGTAGGAGAACGGCTTGTGTGTTTGTGTTCCAATACTGCGGTTTGTTTCTGTTTGTCTGGGTTTCTCAGTCCCTGTACCGTCAGGGTGTGTGTGTGTGTGTGTCTGTCTCTCTCTCTCTCTCCATGCAGACTCCCACCGAGCGTATGTGTGTGTGTGTGTATGTGTGCGTGTGTGTGTCTGGGGTTTAATGCCAGCAGGATAAAAAGGAGGCTTTGCAGACTAAGGTTTGATGTGCTGTTTGTCTTGGTTTGCCTCTCGCTGAGTGTTGTGGGGTGGTTCTTTTGGATTTATCTGCCTTTTCTCTGTTCCCTCCTGTCGAGGAAAGGCAGAGCAGACGGAATACGGTCCCGGGACATTTAATCTTTAGGGAATTTCATGGTAGTTAGTGCTTGTCATCGATGGAGTCAGATGTGAAATACTGGTTGTAGTCCCGTATCGGCCAAATTTCTGTCTTTGCAGTTAACATCTTCCCATTTAGGAGATGAAACGGCTTTGACTCTTGTGGGAGACTCCAAGCTGAAGATTCGAAGGCTTTTGTGCCTTGTATCTGTTGTTTATTCCGACCATATGTGTTAGCGTGTGTGTGGGTGAGTGTTGTTTACATGTGCGTTCACTGAGCGTGGGTGTTTACGTGCGGACGTACCGATGTGCGCAGTGGAATTTCTGCAGGTCGTCCGCCTTGTTTTTTATTGCCATTGAATGTCAGGGAAGTAATCAAACCCATCAGGTCAGTCGGGTCTCAGTCCACTGACAGACGTACAGTCAGAGGCATTCATTTCCAGAGCGCAGCTGCTTCCACACGCTGACACCACTGCGTTCGCAGAAACCCAGCGACTTTAAAGCCTTGTCCAAACATATTTTAATGCGGTTCATATATTTTTAGGCTAGGTCGGACTGTGTGACGTTATGAAGTTTATGATCTGACAGATGCCTTGGTTTATTATTTAAAATCATTTATTTGGGTAAATGCAATGCGCAATACTTTTATTAAATAAATTGATGTAAAAATGAAACACGCATACACACACAAAAAAAAACTTTTAAAAAAATTGCCCATGGTTTTTTAAATCCTTACCAAATGCAGGTTAATACAGAAAATCATTTGTTAAATAGAATAATCCCCCCACCCTCTCCGATTCTTAGGTCATCATAAGTGAGCTTTAATATTTTGACAAGCTGTTCAATCAGATGTTTTAAGAACATTAAATGTGGCAGGCTGTCTGTTCCCCAGGTTTCTGTGAAATGGTGTGTTTTCTGTCTTTCGTGACCCATTTTCCTTTGTTCTGTGTACCAACGTAACCAAGACACACGTAACCCCTCCTGAATGATGTCGAGAAGGATTAGACCAGGACCAGGCCCTGACAGACATGCTCATGGAACAGTAAAAGTCGCCTATTCGGCAAAAACCACTTCCCTTTCTGTTGCTACATTCTCAACTTGTTTGACATTCTGGAGGTGATTATTTTGATTAACAATATATGTAGGTCAAAGATAAAAAGGTGTTTTCAAGAATCAAAAACATTTTTTAGAATGTGTCCTGTTTCATTTTGTTCTGAGCAAAACTGATAATATATTGATGATGCTTTTAAAACTAAAGCCATCCACTGAAATGTAGTTCAGTTGCTAACCAATTAAAACAAAAATATTGTCAGACATTTAGAACAACAATAAATTGATGACATACAGGACACATAAGGATCAAAATTGTATAATTATTATTTTTTAAATCTTTAAACTTTGCCACTGTTCTAGGTCCAACCTCTAGGTTTTGTCAAATATTGTAATACTTACTGTACAGGTCAGAACATTATTATTACATTATTATTACATATTTTGACATTTTAATTTGAGAAAGTTATTTGAAACCTATCCCAAATATGGCACATTACATGCATTTAATACATTTTAATTGAATTTGACAAACATGTAAATTTAATTTGATACAGAAAACAAAATGAGGTCTGGTCTTTGACTTATCACAACTATACTCTTTTTTCATGTATACAGCTGTCATCTCTTTTTAAAATTATTCACACAAATTAAACACGTTTAAGTAATTTTATGGTACTGTATGTGTGAAGGAGTTTCGATAAGCATTTATGTTAAACGTTTGATATAAAACATTTTAATAGATTTTTTTGTAGCATTATGAAAAATAAACAAAAATACATCAAGTATCCTTATTAAATATTATGTTTTTGAGCTCTTAGATAACAGTACACTGATTGTTCAGGCTACAATTCTCATATTTACAATTTTCTTATTTTTTACACTCCTGCCAGTCATTTTCTCTTTGTACTTTTCTACAGTGACATTAGTATACTTCATAACTGTAATATTGGATAATCTGATTACTGGAGTTTTATTTGGTCTAGGGAGCATAATATAATATAATATAATATTCTGAATGGAATTCAAAAGATTACTATTGTTTTTACACACACATCGAGATATAGTCATATAAGTCAAACTCAGCTGAACACGAGGAATATGCATACATATATTTCACGATATTCACAGATGTGCGCACGCATACAAAAATACATGCATGTGAGTGCATGCAAGCATTTAAGTGTATATGTGCAATGTATATGATGCACCCCAATTCCCACAGACAATAGACTTTCTCTCTCTCTCTCTCTCTGAGACACAATCTGCACCACAAGCTCTGTTCTGAGCCCGAGCAGGTTGCTGTCAGTTTAAAAATGACTGTAATAAAAGTGACCATGAAGATGGATTTTGTGATTTTGCGTTTCTAATCAGTCATCTGTGAAGAGGACTTTTGCTTTGATTCAGCAGTGCCCTGACAGGTCAGATTGATAGTGCACAGGGGATAAAAAAAAGAAGAAAGAGGAGGAGAAGGAGAAGAAGAAGGTTATTAACTGTCTTCCCATTAAAGTTGGGGATCTGGGTCTGCGGCCAGTGAGACAGGCGTGATTTAAGCGGAAACCTCTCTCAGGTGAGAGAAGAGGGAGTCTCATTGTCCAGTCACACTCCTCACACTTCTGCACCAGCAGATTAGACTCAAATTATCTCCTCTGCAACCCTGGTGGTGAGAGAGAGAGAGAAGCCCCTCGTGGTGCTCGGATGACCGCTTGCATGCATATGGAGGATGAATGTAATCTTATGGCCGATGAGCAGGATGATACAGATGGTGCCTAAATGTACTGTATTTTATATATCTTTTTTTTAATATACATATATATATATAACAATTATTTATTCAATTTATTTTACCTCCGACTGATTCACTCTACATTCTAGATGCAACTTGGCTAATAAATGCAATGCATCCGAAAAACATGCACATGAAAGACAGCACCGGCAGGAGGGACACATTGCAAATGAATTCAAATCGCACAATGTGTTTTGTGCATCTGACATATCATAGGAAGAAATCAAAGCACAGAAATTGCTCGCTTTAGAAACCCCAGCGAAGGGCTGTCAGCAGCTCCTCAACATCAGCGCTTTCAAACAAAGCTCACGGACGGGCGCTTACCTTATGCATGACAATCCATCGACTCCCTTTAACCAATCCACAATCACCTTCATACACCTCCAGCGTGAAGAGGAGACACACAGATTTTATTAACCCCCCCCCCCCCCCCAACACTCCTTTTTGCTTTTTTCCAAGTGTCCTTAGTGCTGCCACTAGTGAAATATCAGTGCAAACAGACTCCAGCCTTTTTCTGAGACACCAAGGAGTCGTTCTCAGCTGTCTGGCCCACGGCTGCATTTTAAATGTGAAAAAGCCTGAGATTCTTGTCCGTGGGGTTCAGAGCCGCCAGCTGACTTTCTGCAAACCTGCACCGCTACACACAATCCTACCAAAACCACATAACATGGCACACACTTAGTTGAAAACACATAAACATATGAATAATTTGGATAATTCTTTTTAATGGGATGGATGTCAGGCCTGTTGAATATTGTATGACCTATAAATCAATCAGCAAGCTTTACTGATTATTGTAATCAATAAGCAATCTGTCTGGCTAATCGGCCAATCTGACACTGACAGATATGACTTAATTGTATTATGAATATTCTCACTGATCAGATTTTTTCTATTTGTATTTTTTAATTTATTCATTCATTTTTGTGGGGATTTAATCGATTTCCTCTTGTTTGCTGGTAAACCTAGGTGTATTATATAGACACCTACAAACAATGTGAAAAGAGTGTCTTGCTGATATTTTAGCGGCTCATGTGTGTTGCGTCCTGACATTTTATTTTTGACTGTGTGCATTTAATTTGAGGGTGTGATATGGATGTTACGAAACAGGCATAACATTGCATTCTGATGTGTGGGATTAAATGAGTCATTGTTTTGACAGATTAGTTCATTTGTTTGGTTAATTAAATAACTCGCTGTATCATGTAGATCTATACAAAGCATTTGAAAAGCACTTTCTCTGATCTCTTAATAGGATGCGTGAATTATTTTAATGTGTCAATTGTGACATCACAATTTGCATTTATTCACTATGTATGTACAGTGACATAACATTTAATACATGAGTCATGTCATAATTAATAGCTAATTAATATAACAATACCATGTCTTTCTTTTTTTTTGTAGACAAAATTCAAGCCCCTTGACCAAGTTGACTGTGTTATCATCAGGTTTAGCTGATGGGTTTCGAATCTGTCATGTTGCCATGGTTTTGCTCTCTTGCCTCTCCTGTACTGACCAATGGTAACCAGGTAATCCGCTAAATAGAAAGCACCGCTACATATGGGGGAGAGGGCAGCTTCTAACCCGGGGAGAGGCAGAAGAAAACATCCAGCCATGTTAAAGACTCATTTGAACAGGGAAAGCTGGAAATGCAATTATCTAGCACACAAAAAGACAAATAATTTAATAAAGTTCATAAGAAGAAAAGCACAGTTTCTTTCTCTGCTTTAAAGCATTAGCCATAACCCAGTGAAATATACACTCTCCTGAACAGGGGCGATGGCTTGAACTGATATGTGTTCTGAATGATTCTGGTTTTAGTGTGTGTTTAAGTGCAGTTCGCTCAGTAGGTGCTCTGGTCCTGGGGGCTTAAACTCGTGTCTTAGGAAGGGTTTTAACTGGCTTGTTTGTATTTGTAATTAATTTTCTGATTATTGATTGTTTCATTGATTAAGTAAATTATTGTAATTATTTGCATGCACAGTTGTCTTTATGAACAATCCAGTGTTTAAAAAAGTGGGAACCGTTATTTAGTTAATTATTTTATTTAAATAATAATAATAATCACATGAGATCTGCATTTACCAGTATACTTCCAGTAAATTACATTAATGATAGATTTAAATAATAATGATAACAATAATAATAATATTCATTTGTCATTAATTAGCTGATTATTGATTGTTTCACAGATCATTAGATTGCTGTAATGAATCTGCATGTACAGTTATCCTAATTAACAATCCAGTTTCAAATAATAATTGCAATGTTTATTTAGAGAACAATGTTATTTTAAGGTTGATGATAATAATAACATTTTAATAACAATAATAATAATAATGATGATAATAATAATAATAAATAAAAGTATAATAATATATATTTTTTTACATATAATTAAAATACATAGCCTAATTTAATTAAATTGTATGTGGCTAATAATAATTGTTATTATTGATCCGTTTTTAAATTGTCATTGGCTTTGTGGTTGTCCATTATTTCTTTCTTTTACACACAAACAAACACACACACACACACACACACACACACACACACACACACACACACA
>CAIGQV010000641.1:12935409-13005409 GCA_903798115.1 Danio jaintianensis
ACACACACACACACACACACACACACACACACACACACACACACACAATGATCAAATTAAAAATATAATTCAAATGATAATACAGCGTTACTTAATAACCAAAACAGGCGGCTGTGTGTTTAGGGGCTCAGAGGATGGAGAATCTCTGGCTTTAGGATAGATGGCCGGAGATGCAACTCCTGGCCGTTTGTCTATTAAAGAGGGATCAACAATGAAAACCTCCGCACCACGAGGAGCAAAGGGCCAAGTGGGAGGGGGCAGTGGGGGTGAATGGACTCAAAGAGAGGACCAAGTGTGTCTCTGAGAGTGTAGTTTAGTGTACATTTCCCGATGAGATCGACCAGCCAACTGAAGTCACTTTTCAACCAACCATTTTCCCCTCTCAAACGTCTCGCTAAATAGTCCAGAGTCACTCTCATTGATTTTCTTTATCAAATAAACAGAATGGCACCGCGTGCCTGGCCGCCTCCCTCATCCGTGATCCCGGGACCCAGCAGCCGCCCAGGAGCTCCTGTGAATTCACTACATTTAAACAGCAACATTATAGAATGACGACATTGATGGATGCCATTAAAACTGTTAGGATTCAGCCCAGTGTGTCATCAAGCATAGGCTATTAGGTAGCTACTTATTTTAAACCTTTATTAAAAAAACTGAATTATAACGGGGGGGGAAATCGGAAATATGACAGCCTAAGCCTCGTTTTATTTTTTAATGCACACTGCACTTAGCAAAAGTTATTGTTTTGCATCTGGACTTTATATAAAATAATTTTTAAAAAAAATTTAATCTCTATATCCTCACTACCTCTGCCACTTCGTTTTGTTTCTCCTGAAAGGTGAAAGTCGTCCTGATACCAGTCTAGTGTCGTATATGGATTTTCGTTTATATAATCGATCGAAATGTCCCAATACATTGATCGAAAGTCCAGTGTTTTACAAACAAGCATTTGTGAATCTCGATTTTACGTTGGAAGTGATTTTGTCGTTGTCCACACAATCTTGCATTTGTTTGTGTTAAGCAAAAGGCACCTTAATAAAATATTAACAATGCAAACGCACAAAGACATCGTGCAGTGCACTTGCTATTCTTTTTTGAAAACACAGAAAACCTTCACGTTCTAATTGTTCAAATCATGCTGAATGACATGTCGTTGCGGTAGCTATATGAAATTAAAGTTAGATAAGTCCGCATTGAGGGAGGCTGCACCCAATCCCCAACTTATTTCCCATTTTGTGTTCCAGCATCACCGCGCTCCGCTCTTTTCAATGACAATGTGCCAAATCTAGGCATTTTCAAAAGAGTTTCCATATGCTATAAGCGGAGCATCAGAGAGACAGAGGACACCGGGATGCCCTTTTATACCAAAGGTACACGCGATTTCTTTTCTTTTTGGCTGGCGATTATAAACAAGACATGGAAACATATAATGCAGGATTAATAGAATATTTTGAACAGATTGCGCGTGAAATATGCAGCTTTAGAGTAAATGTCATTTTAAAAGACAAAAGAGAGCTGATCGGATACAGATGACGGAGATGTTTTTATTTGCAGTGGATGTTAAGCATTTTCTTTTTCTTTTTAAGTAAAATGCGATATTTCGCTGTGGGACGGGTTTGAAACGATTTGATATTTAGGGGAAATCTTTAAGTAATGTTCTCGTGGTGTATTTTATACTTCTGTGGCTTTTTGTAGTAGTTGTTGTTGTTTACACGGTGTGTGATCAGGTTTTTGAATACTTTGCCATGTTTACCACCTAATGTCACGAAAAGTGATTTCATTACTAATCATTTGTTTTAAATCCATGTCTATTTTTTCTTTCCGATGGCTGTTTGTTGTATTGCACGGAGATTTTCCCGTCTTTCACAAATTGTGAAAACTTTATTTAAGTGTGTGTGTGAGAGAGAGAAAGAGAGAGTTCCGAATTTTGATGGGATTTAATCCTCCTTTAGCAATGCATTTTATGCGGGGTTTTATGCGGCTAAAAAGGGTCAGTTACTGTCAAAACGTGACCTCTCAGACCCCAGAGGGCGCCAGGCGGTTTGGGCAAATCTTTCATTTGTGGGGCAGGACAGTCATTCTCTCATTCAGCACGACCAAAGAACCGAAAAAGAAACCCCGAAGTCATTGTTAGACATCGTATGCTTTAGAAAAACAATTATAAGAAATCACAAGTCGCGAATTGTATGATGATTGCTTTATTGACATTTGACTTAAATCAATATTCATGCAGTTTTTAATAAGTCTCATAGACAACGCTTCAAAATGTGCTATATAGCCTATATATATATATATATATATATATATATATATATATATATAGCTGACAATCAGGGAAATACATAATGAAATAAGAACAATCAGGCTGCACCTTTAAATGTTAGTCTGTACATTTCAAGCTAGCGTTACTAAACAACAAAAAAATAATAATAAAAAATTCAATACATGTGTATCTAAAAAAACATACAGCAATAAAATGACAATCTTTAATCAATCTTACGATTTAATATGTAAATGAAGTGGGTTTTGTCAGATAGCTTGAGAGAAAGAAGAGCAGAAAGTAGCTACGAGGGAGGACACAAGCACATTTGAAAGTGTTACAGTCTAAGATAAGCATATACCACTTTCTCTATTTCACAGCCGAAACCATTTCAGAAGACAGCAAAACTCTTATAACTACGCTAAATGTATCCGTCAAAGTATACTTGCATAAGAGGTGAGACCTTTAAATCAATAGTTTTAAAGTCCTCCGCGGTGAGCAGCAGAAATACAGTCGTCAGTGGCAAATAAATAACCTTTACTCCGCCGCATTTGCTTTGCGTTTATATGAAGGTAAAATCTGAAGCTCTCCGTGTCCTATTGCAAGCTCGTCTCGGTCTTGTTTCTGTTCTCTCGTTCATCCTGCCTAAACACCACATGGGTCTGGCAGGCATGAGTCCCCCGAGGACTAGAAACAGTGGATGAGGGGTGAAGAAGTAACGCCTCTGTTGACCACCTCTCGCCCATCCAGAGACCCACAGAAGACATGCCAATCTAAGGGCTCGTGTTTTACTGCAAACACAGCTCTATAGCATCCTTGTCGTGCAATCCGGAAACAGAGCCTCGCTCAATTCAACCCCTTCGATTTTTTCATAAAGGAGAGCCGATCTTTTGATTTTCTTCACGATTAACATCTTGTCGGGTCTGCTTTCAATGGCGACATTTTTAGGAAAGCCAAATTAGCTAACCAATCGGAGCATTTACATGCGAGTTTAAATATAAACCAAACACCCGATAAGTCAAATATGTACAGTTCATAAGCCATAAGGCTGTTTACAATATGGGTTACTGTGGGTTTTAATTCCGGGGCCCCACTACTGTTACGTAGCCTGCTTTAAAGCTTTATTTTGATGTGTGTATTCTCGATAAATATTGTGCGAATTATTATTTTAATCGAATTTTTTTACTGTAGTAAAATCGAAAATATACTGTTGCATGTCATTTTTGTTTACTAACCAAATAAGTATAGTTATAGCCTACAATATGTTGCCAGTGCCTTAATATGTTTTATAAAAGCAAAGTAGCCTATGCTCTCAAGCTGCATGTTCTATTAAAATACAATACCTGGAAATAATTTTACATAGCCTTTAAATTGAGACGATTTGTTCAATTAATCTGCTCAGCTATTGCAAACTGTCAGGTGGATAACATTTTTAATCAGCAAAACATCCATGTTTTTCTAATGTTTTTTAAATTTATTTTTGTACATTGCATTACATTCATTATATTAAGACTCATACTGTAGAAATAACAAAAAGCCATTTCAGTCGTGTTGCTCGTCTTCAATTTTTTTATATTACTATTATTATTATTATTAATAATAATTATTATATTTGGATATACGCTTAAAGTCATATCATACAATGCAATACAGATGTTATAGCAAAACTAGGATCAAATAGGCAATTTCTGCCGTTTAAAATCTACATTTTATCGAAGCTTATTATTTCAGAATTTTCTCGAGGAATTAGCTGAAAGTGCATCATATTTAGTAGGCTATAGGCCGATTGCTTGAAAAACAAATACGATATTGCCTTCTATTTTTTAAATAACAGCAGGCTACTGTGCTATTTAATGTTTGCCATCGTTTAACGCGGTGTCCTAAACATTTCAGAATTTATTTATTTGTTAAAAAAATGAAACACCTTTGATTACAGGTACGACAAAAAAGTCAAAAACATCTCTTATTGTCCCACCAAACGTTCCAGGCCGTTACAGGACGTCTTGCCCACCGAAAAAGATTTTCCCCCTATTAGATCATTTTAGGAATCTGGCTCGTACAGCCCTTCGGCTCTCCAAGTTGAAACAGCGCGTCATTTGCAATGTGGAGACTGTTGATCACCTCACTAATTACGTCTCTCTCTTTCTGCCTCGCGCTCTCTCTCTCCCTCTCTCCCTCCCTCGCGCACTCACTCCCCCCCTCTCTCTCTCTCTCTCTCTCATTCCCAGAGTGCATATCGAGAATAGACACACAAAGACATGCGCACTCAACTTAATCAGCCATTTTTTTAAACAGGGCTAAAACGATAATAATTAGCAGAATAAAGACATATCGGATTTTCATTTCCTTACCTCCTTTCCCTTACCCCTCCACAACCGAAACTGCTAGGCAGTCGTCGACACATCTTTTACACAACCGGACCCAAAGGATCGACTCTTACTGTAGTATTTACGTTTTTTCCAATAAAGTTGGAGGATTATTGTTACATTTTTTTCTTTTTCTCCTTTTTTGTTACCTACTTGCGCTACCATTGGATGTGATTTTCTTCAGAAAAAGCAAATATCAAGCGAAGAAGCGGAGGGAACTGCGGGGGAAGAAAGTAAGTTTTTTTCCCTTCAACTTTTATTGAGTAGTTGGTGTTAAATTTAGGTCGAGTATTGATTTTCTTTCCCGACTAGTCCTGCCGAATCTGCGCTATTCCGCTGTCGGATTACGGCTTTGTGTGATATAATTTCGACAAATGTCAACCTAAATATTTTCCTCTCAATTTGTAAAACAGTCGTTCTAGCGAACTGTCAGGCGATGTAGTCTTACCGTATCTATCCTATGCAGGCTTCATTCCGTTTCTTTTGCAAGGAAACCGTCCCAAATTTCAAGTTTCGCTCTGTTTTATAGCCGTTATTTGTTGATACGGAGTAAAAGTGAGCAGATTTGTACGCTCGCGGCTGTTGTGTTCGCCTCAGGAGTTGGACTCGCCTCATCACAGCAAACGCTAAATAGCAGGGCTTCCTTGCATTTAACCAAATTATCCATCTTACGCCTCAAACAACACAGCTCATACGTTTTAAATAGCATCTGTTCGAATAGTTAACGTGTCGTGAACCGCGAACGTATCCTGTGATAGTAAGAAACGAGAAGATTACGTTTTGACTCGACGTCGCAAGTCGCTCCGGACCGGTGTTTTCATTGATAGACTCAAAAGCCGCACAGTTCACCTCATACAACTAAAACATCATCCTTCATCTATTTATGTTACCTGCGATGTATAAAAGGGTCTCTCCGCGATGCGGCTCGGATGATGGTAACGATAGGAGGGATTGAACTAGCAGCCGAGGGTCTCTTCTGCCATATCCCGGACTCCTCCGTGTCTGTGGCAAACGTAAAAAAACGGGAATAAAAAGGATCGAAATCATTCCTATTTTCGCCAGAAAGCCCATTCCGTCTTTAAACTACTTGTGTCTTCTGTCTTGCCCGTAAGTTTTCTTCTCCTTTCCTTTCATCCCCTTTACGTTTTTCCTGAGAGAATTGTCCCTGAGTTTATAGTAAGGTCGATGGAGTCTTAAAGTTGGAAGTTTTCGTTTTTTGTGGTAAAACGTTAACATTGGCATCGAAGACCGTGGCATGTGTGTGAGCGCTTGGCTTTTGGGTTGATGGTGAGTGTGAGACAGAGTCTTGGCTCCGATTGGAACGCGACAGTGACAAGGGCATCGATCGCTTCCATTGAGAGCACAGAAAAAACACAGGCAGTGGGGAGGCAGAGCACAGAGCCGCGGTGTGTATCGCTGTGTGTCTGCGCTTTCTGCTCTCCAAACCACCAGATTTTCACCGCCTGGAATCACAGTTTTCGTTGGATTTTCAAGTTGTTTTGGGGGTTACTCTGTACTGTTTGCGTGCTTGTGTATTAATTGAGCTGCGTTTCGTTTTTCTACATTAGACATTGTGGATTTGTACGTTTTTTGAATTAATACGGTCTTTTGTGGATACCTGGATTTGTTTGCAAATTGGAATTGCACCGGACATCTGTGCATCTTTTTTAATGGAATCTCATTTTTTCCTGTATTTTTCCTATTTATTTATTTTTGTTACAATAATAACAAAAACGATTAGAATTGTTATTATAACAATATTATCCTATTATTAATGTTCTTATTATTACTGTATAAATATTAGTTTTGCATGTAAATGTATTTTTCTATTTACATATTAAATTTACATTTAAAGCTTGTATCATCTGTATTTCTATTAATGAATAAAATGCTATGTTGATTCAACATTTTTGTTGCTGTGTGACAACAAATGATACATGTAAAATTTTTATTTTAAAAAGGATTATTCTGGGATTTGCTGTCTGAAAGATATAAAAGGATGTGGTTCAGTGCATTCAGTTGCATTGATGTAATTAGAAATGTTCATTTTAAAGCCGTCATTTTATGACAATGCAAGGCATCTGGATCTATTAAGCGTGCTTTTATTCAATATCAGATGCTTTGTGTTTTTGTGTCCACATTATATTGTACAGCGCACATATTCGAGGCATTTCGGAATATCGTGAAACCAATGCCTTTAATAACTCTTGAGACATGTTCTGCAGTAAGATTGGCTGAGGCTTCTCCTAGGGTCGACAATGTGTTATTTCCATGAAGCCAAATTGCCCACTGCCTATATGATATTAATGTGCAAATCAATATTTCAGGGATTAAATTTCCCTTCTTCATTTTTTATGGTTTCTACCTCAATAAGTCTCAAGTCTAATAGAAGAGGCTGAATGATTTAAAATCCGCCTCTGCGGAGTGGCTTGCTACAAGCCTATCACAGCGTTCTGCTGTTCAGTACCGAAACTCCTATGGCAACGCACAGGGCTTGACTGCCACTGCTTTGTGACAATAAGACACCCAATTTGGCTAAAAGGCTGAGAGATGACTATGTGTTCGGTTGAATGCTAATACGTGGTTATCCCGGTATTGATAGTTGTAAAAGAGAAACCCCATTTGAACACACACACGCTAATGTTTGCATACACACACACATACAAAATATATGCATAAATTTGACAGCATCCACCTTCAAAAATCAGAAGACCAACCATCACTTCTAGTATCAGATTCTTCCCAAAATGCAACATGATATTTTTTTTCTGTCAAGGCCTTGTACGGGGGAAATACTGTTTCTATTTTCAAATGTGGTGATATGAACCATTTAGAGCACCAAGAGCTTCAATCCACAGGAGCACGGCTTGTTATTTCATTGCAGTCTTGGAAAATCATTGTTGGTCAGCAATACTGAGAAGAAGCCGGAAATATTTTTTGTGTGTGTTTTGTTTAACCCTGACATTATCATAGTCCTTTGAGCTTTTGGTTGTCTATCATTAGGTGTTTGTTTTTTATTCATCTCGCACCATCTGGGCTACGCTTCACAGAGCGGCATGAATTTCATATGTGATTTATTTTTTTTTTTTCATTTGGTCTCAGCTTAAACCTTTGAACAGACCAATTTAATTTCGCCACCACAGAAGGGACAAAAAAATGTACATGGTGGAGGACAAAGGCCTTTTTAATCTGACTGCGACTGTATGATTTCCTTTAAGATTCCCTGTCTGTTACAATTTCAAAAGCTGAATGTCGATGCACGACAATTTCATTTTTTTTCCCTGAAGACGTGTTTAAGGTGTGCTCTTTTGAATTTTACAACAAGAATGATTTATTTAAGCTCTACATTTTGTACTCATTTGCTAGTGCTTGTCGTGGTTTTCTGAGCACATTAACTGTTTAATCACCTCCTGGGCGTGTGTTTGTGTGTGTGCGCTCCTCATAGATAGCATTGAGAAAAGTGTCACATTGTTTTTAGAGGAACTGTAGGGCTTTTGTTGTGGGCCCAATTGAATTTGGTTCGAAGTATGCAGTACTTGCCCCGGTCCGCAGAGCAGTGGGTGGAAAGCTGAGAAGTCAGGAGCTGGCTTAATGTATTAAGGGGGGCCTTTTTGTGTCAGCCCTGAGGCATTTCTGAGGCAGAAAGAGCCTCCCCTGCTTAGAGGCTTTCTGAAGGGTTAAACACTTGGATGGGGTTCAAGCTCCATAACGCCTAGGGAAAGTGCATTTGAATATGTACAAGTTTCATGTAATTAGGACTTAATTTTATTAACATATGCAAATTGTTAACTCAGAGGTTTGTTCAGCTGGTGGAGATCAGCTGAGCACAAACGGCTTATTGTTCCTGGGGCAAATAATGGATTTGGAGTCGGACGGTGGCAACGCATAACCAGCTATCTAATTTAAGTCGTACCATGGCAAAATTTCATTAGTAGCCATGGAGATGGGGTTAATTGTGCTGACTAATGACCCAGACTGCAGCGGTGGCCCCCCAAAAACAGCAAAAGCACGATGGCTTACTTAATCTGGCTTGCAATAACACTTGTTTAGACGCGTTTCCCTCATGTGGGAATTTGCATATGCAAATCTGGGGTCTTCCTGATCTCATTCGTCATGTTGGGCTGTCAAACATGCGAAAAGACAATGAAAGCAAGAGCGAAGGCTGTTGCTGATCTCACTACAGAATAGGCAGCATTATTCAGGCTGACAACATTCTTTCATAATTTGTTTCTGATTAATAGACCAGACTGAGGCTTGTTCTGTTCGGGGCTTTTTGCAAAGAGAAGGTCAGGTCAGAAAGAGTTTCCACAGCAACTAAAGATCTATTCTTTTGCCTTTGGCTAATTAAATCACATTCTTAAGGCCTCTCCACTTTTTTTTTTTTTTTTGAGAAGAGTGGAAGAGGAGGAAAAAAATACTGTCGCAGATAATCTCTAGTTTCCGTCATCTATAGATGGGGGAAGCCTAGTGCAGTGCTAGTTCTCCTGAAGTAATCCTGTTTTTTGACAGAAATGTAAACTGATATAATTGCCTTTCAGGAAAGGGAATGCAGGGTTTGTACAAGTGTAAAAAGCATCGGAAAAGGATTAGCATTTTTTTGCATAATGCACAGAGGCTTTGAAAGGGCCACTGAATGGTTGACTGAGTGACTTAGATGAAAGCGAGATGGAAACGGTGCCTTCTTGTCTTTTCTTTCCAGGCCCCGTTTGTCCCCAAAGATGTTTGTCGAGGACTTGAGACAACAGGCACAGGCATCATATTCCTGAAGCCTCCCAAGATGCCTGCAGATTTTGTCATCAAGTGAAGTAATATGTATGATAATGGTCTCTCTCAACTGGTAAATAGCAGCCCGTATGCTTTATTCAGTAGCGTTCAGGCACAATAGCAGAGCAAGGGAGTGGATTCTGCAGAGATGGGATTTCTTTCTTCCTCCAGTGTCCTCAATTTAAACAGGAAAAGGTTTGATTTGAACACTAGAAATGCGTGCACTTTTTGCTATTTCTTTTCATTCTCTCACAGTCCTCACTATAGACGGTTTAAAGCACTAGGAATAAGTTTGTAATCCTTGTGTTATTCTGAGGAAAACATTCCAAGCTTGATTTTTGTGTGTGTGTGTGTGTGTGTGTATGCACATGCAAATGTGTGAAAAATAAAATGCTTAATACAGCATTCATTTATTATAGATGAGATGTTTTGGAGGACGGTCGGATTCTAGTGCTAGTCTTTGTTTTTGGGGGAAGGTGCTGATATGATGTGAGCACCGCTTCCGTGATTTCAGCGTCACTGACACCGCAATCTGAACACAAGCTGCCGCTAGAGACGTTTTTACCGTGTTTTGTTGTGTTCTGTGAGGCCTTGATCATCTTTCACTGACCTTTTATAGACTAGAAGTATCCTTTCATATGCAAATGATTAAGGGAAAGGAATTGTAGCCGGGATAAGTGCTCACAGGTTATCATGAACAAAACGATTATTCTTCTTTTCTCCTCTGTCTCTTTTTCCAACCATTCCTGGGGTGAAAAGCAAGTAGCTTTGAGTCAATTGTGAAAGGTGGCAATGCCAGTCTTTTTAACTCCGGCACTAAAGAAAAGGATACACTGTGGATGACGCTTCACGTCTGTGCATTTCAAACAAAGCTCACAGTTAGACAAGTCATGCTTTAGTGTCTGGTTGAATCAGGCGTGTACTGACAAGCTCAACCAGATGTTGATGTGGGCTCGGTTGCCAAGTGAAACTTGTAGACTATGGGTTGTCCCCCTTCTCGCCCCCACTGGCCCTCAAGATGTGCTCTCCTTACTCCGCAGCTTGGATGTAGTTAAAAACTCTTCCTCTTTCGCCACTTACACGCAGTTCCCCCGATGTGTGAGAATACATGACTGATGAGGACATGGACATTTCAAACAATCGTAAGGGTTGTTATGAGAAGGAATTGTTATCGTGAGGAAATGTAATTTTTGTCCTCATTGAGAACTTTCATTTTTGAGCGCAGTTATCTAAATGTTTTTGTTGCTCTTGGTCCACTGCCAGTCAGGATTACATTACTTTTACTGTCAGCTTGCGTCTCATCGGAGAAGGGGATTTTTCCCCTTCCAATTCTCAGGCCTTTTTTGGGTTTTTGTAACGCCGTGTCTACAGGATATTAAAAAAGGGGGGGGGAAATTCCAACTAAAGCAACATTTAGGCATCTCGTCGGAAAAAAACTGTAATTTATGGAAATTAACAGAATGGACCAAAATATTGTGTAAAACTCTGAGAATAATGTTTTAAGCAATAATTTAGGCTCAAGAGTTTATGTAAATACACTTGTGTGTCGTTTTAGCATAATTCCTGAGCATGTTGGTTTTGCTTTGATGAGTTTTTGGATGTATGATCATTGTCACTGTGGCTATACCCCGCTATATGAAATTAATTTTATTAATTTTTTTTCATTCGATTATGCGGCATGTAAAATGATCTAATCTTTTTTAGGATTGAAATTTTTTTAAATATTTCAAATTTATTGTAATCCTGTATCTTAGCATCCGACAATTGACTTGGAGTTATGTTGGAAATCTTTTTGTGCCTCTGTAGATCACAGTATTGCTGATTTAAGCTAACAGCAACTGAATGTACATTAAAGACAACCTCCTCACTGACAAACTATTATTACAAGGGCTTGTTATGCAGTCACAGCTGTTGTGAAGCACGTTATTTCATGTTCAAGCACAGTCACACAGGCAGAGTTTGAGCTTCACAGTTGCATCCTTTACCTCTATATGCAGAAAAAAGTTTCTAGAAGCTGTGCACTCAAAAATCATATGCACCCTCGTTGCTGATCTCAGCTGGATAACAAGCCCATTATTAGTCGTCAAGAGAGGGATGAGACCATAATTGAATATGTATGACCGGTAGTGCCTTATGTAAACAGATAAATGAGAGCCTGTCCTCATGAATATTCATGCCGCTTAGTTCATCTGGCCCTGTGATGAGGATATTAACATGGCTGTTTCACCTGTGTGTATGAGGAAAAAGAGCAGATTTCCAGACATGACACTGGCCCACTGTTTGTGTTACTCCAGAGGCTGAGCAAAAGAAGTCCCTGGAGAGGTATTTGGTTAATGCTAGACTTCTCATATCCTGTCTCGCTCTGGTCTGGCATGTGCGTTGGAATCATCTTTAATTATTTGCTTTAAAGGGGGTTAGACTTTCCATCAGTGCAGATGAGTGGCACAGACTGATGGCTGGTTTTGTGTGGGTGCTCAAGGTCCCGGCGTGGGTCTTCGTCTTTTTACTTTTAATGACGCGTAGAGACAGAGTGAGATTATATGTGCGGCTTGTGGAGCTCACGTTGTGGAATGAAAAGAACAAAGTATTGCATTGAGCCTAAAAGAAAATAGATAATGGCGTTGTCTGTATTTTGAGCCATGTTTTGAAGAAACAATGATTTTTCGGCCTTAAATCATTGTCGTCTTTTTGGGGCTATTTCTGTTATACGGAGACAATTGGGTGCCCGGCTTGCCGTGCTCATAACCATTTAGGTTATGGACAATCAAAGAAAGCGTAATAAAAAAGACCTATGGAAAGCGTATGAAAAAAGCATTAAGGAAAATTGAGGTCCTTTGGGGTGTTTCATATAAAATCAAATCAGAGGCCTTTGGGAAGATCAAGCGATGCATATGAACGGCAGACCAGAGGGCTGTAAAATCTGATGATGGATGTAAGGCTAGAGGAATATTTAAGAAAGCGCGGATTCTTTTCCATCTAATGCCAGTGAGTCTGCGAGATTTGTTGAAACAAATGTATATGTGCCATTTCATGCGCTCGCATCTGGGCTTTGCATTTCAAAACACTCCCTCACCGCAGCTTTATGCTTATTACTGCATGGCATTTGATAGCAAAACAAATCATTCTTCCCCCTGACTATTACCATTCAGAGCTGTAGGTATAATGTGTTTTCTTTGCTTTAATTAGTTGGTGGTTATGCTGATCCAGAGCTTGTTTTCTCTGCTAGGTTGTCATTGACCTTAAAATACCCCCAGTGTCTTGTTGAGGCCTTAGCGATCTGAAAAGCATAACACAATGTGGCCTTCCCCGCTGCAGCGTGCTGATAATGTTACAGCCGGGCCAAAGCAGCCCATATAGGCTTTCAAATGGCATAAGTGGCAATAACCACAGACTCTTTTAATGTTTCTCTTCATTAGCACTGTTCACAGATATTTCTTTCGGTCTCTTGCCCTTTTCATCTGAGAAAGAAACAATTTTTGGCTCTCTTATACCACGGCATTAAATTAATGATTTTTTTTAATGAGTCAAAAAAAAAAAAAAAAAAGCATTAATCATTTTACTACGTGCATCATTTTGTCTGGTGATTGCAGGAAGCAGACGGAGCGACGTGACTGCCAGATTCGTCGGAATTAACATTGAAAATTGAATCGGTAGTTTGCGTGACATTCCGTTTATTTGATAATGGAATATTGTGGCCCTAATTTCAACTCATTCTAATTACATCTGACAGTTGTTTGTTTGGAGTGAAATCCAATTAAAGTGTACACTTTTCAAGCAGAGCACTCTGGTTCCTCCTTAAAGAAATAATGACCCCATGATGGCTCTGAAAATAAATGTTTTTTTGTGGGCATACAAGGGTAAACTCACAACAGCTGTCAGAACAGAGTTTGTTTAAAAAGCAAATGCCTTTGGTCTAAAGTTCATTTGGAGAGCTCTCTAATTAAATATAGGCCCCAACCTTAAGTTAATTAGTAATTCTCTGGCTCCAGAAATTAGGGAGATCTGGAGCTCGATTTCTTGTGCTGCCATATAAAGGCATTAAGGCCTGCACGGGAGAAGTTAGTTAGCAGTAATTCATGCTTTAATAGATTGTTTGACATGTTTTGTGAAATTCTTTGGGTTAGCACATAGCTAGCGGCGCTGGAATGCATGCAGGGATACCTGGCCTGTGATTATGTTTATAATACTAGATAATTACAGGACCAGCAGGCTGGATGCTCCTTCTTTACGGAGCAGCTTGAACTTTAAACTTTTATTGTTTCTTGGGGAAAATGACAGCACGGAAAGGTCAAAATCTGCAAACGAAAAGCGGCTTCTCATTCCGAATGGCGTCTGTTTTCTGCTCCTGGCCCATGCGGTAGTGTGTCAAAACATTCATCAGGTTAAAGTTAGTTAAGAGAGGACAACCACAGAAATATAACACCTGTCCGACAGGCTTAACGGGGTATATTTTTAGATGGCTTGTTAAATGGCGATTTCACCCCCTCCTGTGTGTTTTTTGGAGTTGAAATATGTGGCCTGTGTGTGAGTGTTTGGTCCTCACCTCAATATAAGCCACATTTGTAGGCTGTATTCAAAAGCAACAAACACAAATCATGTGTTTGGTTCATTTGAAGCATGATTACATGAGCATCACGCGTTCCAACAACTTCGATTGCAGGATTGACATTTTTAATTCTGCTTTATTTATTTTTATGTATTGAAAGGGGGAAGTGCTTTCAAACAGATGTGCATAAAAACAGCGATTTATGTAACTGGTAAGCGCTTTCATATTGTATGTATTGTACTCCACAAGAACATGTTTGACCAGTAGATTAATATTTATTTAGCACAGGGAAATCAAGGGATTAGTCAGTCATCATTTTAACTCTAATCCTGCTCTGCAAAAACTAGACAAAGAGGGTGATTACTGAACACGGACTGGCAAAGCTACAATTAGATTCTCTGCTTTTCTTGTCGAAAACAGGAAAAAAAAAAAAAACACACGCACACAAGGGGAAAAAGCTCTGAACTTTTTTTCCCCCTCCTGCGAAGAGAAAGAGAGAGAAAGAGAGAGAGAAAAAGCATAAAGCAAACATATTCATCACTCGTGCTTGTGCGGACAACAGAAAGATCACGAGATGAATTCACGTCAAGCCAGTGAATCAGAGAAAACAACTCTAATTTTAGTCAGTGCCTCCTCGGTGAAATGTGCATTTCTAGTCACATTCTCTGTTTCTATTTGTTTGTGTGCCATTACTGTGAGAGTAAACACCATATCTGCTTTACTAATTAAGTCATAAGAATCACTAGGGGCGACGCACTGATTTGCATCCGGCTTATTTCTCTTAGCAAAGCACACACTGAAAATATGCCTGATGGGTCTCAGGTGGGCAAATATGCCTGCTTGTCTGTGCGACGCTCTCTACGTTAACTGTTGATGTTAACTTCCCAAAGCTGAAGTGTGAGAGAGAGAGGTGGGATTAAAGGGATGATCTGCTATCACATGGATACGGGCACCAGAGAAGATGTGAAACCAGATGTGGGGTGAAAAAAAGGCTAAAGAGGAACACTAGTGGGGAACCTGCCAGCATACGTTCCCCTTTCCCCTCCTTCTCTTTTTCTCAGTTGAAAAAGAATGTTAATGATTTTTTTCGCCCCCTGCGCTCCTCCAGAGACACAGCCTCATTGTTTGTCGCAAGGACCTTTTCTTTCAAACTTAATTACCTTCTCCCCTTTTTTTGGTGACTTGGACTGAAAGTTTGCACTGTGTCGGGAGAGGTCGTCACACATTCTTTTTACGCTCCTTTTCATTAATCCGGGGTGTGCAGGCATTTTTTTCTCTGTGTCGGGACGGTAGGGGAGGGTAATGGAAGAGCCTCGGAATGATCCGCAGGAAGCTTAAAGCCGGTTAATGCAGTATAATAGTCTGGACATAGACTGGCCTTTGTTTGTGTGGTTCATTTCGAATCAGGCGTAATTAACTCCAGAGTGTTTCCAGATTGCCAGCGAGGAGAAATTGCAGCCTTCTCTGCTTTGAATTGAGAAAAGACATTAGCTATGTAGATTATGTTTCCCTTTGATACGGGCCTCTCCTGTTAAAAGTTTGCAAATGGTAGAGGGAGTGGTATGAACCTAGGCAGTGTTTTTCCCCTCATTTAAAATGTCTTTTTGAAGTCGTGGGATACGTTTGAAACACTTTTTCATACCTGTTTTTGATTCCGATTCTTTGACCCTTTTGTTAAACGTCAGCCACAGAAAGGTAATTTGTACAACAGCTAAATAAATGTCTTTTTGCTGATGTGGATTTGCCACACCCGACAGTAATGATATGTTGTGTATTGAAAATGAGGCCCTTAAATGTGGTTATGGCACAGGGGAGATATCCTGCTTCTACTGTTACACCTCTGGGCATCAACAGGGTCGGGAAAAGCCTTTGTGAAAAAAGGGTCATGCAAAACTGCCCCCCCCCACACACACACACACACACACACACACACACACACACACACACTCTCCCTTTCTCTCTCCCCTTTGCAATTTTCTCTCTCTCTCTCTTTTTGGACTTAAACAAGAAAGAATTAAGCCTCCTGGTGTCCTTGGAGGCCAGAGAAGCTCTTGATGTTTGGATAATACCACTTTGATGGATTTTTCATCAGTTCTTTCTGCATGGCAACAAATAAACAAGTATAATTAGACTTGTGAAGGTCCATTCATGGCTTTGTTAGGATTAGATATATGTGCAGTTTGCATGCTGTGACTCTCCTTTGTCTTTCCCTAACTCACTATGACATTTTGATAGAGGATTTGGTGTTGAGAAAAGCCCCAGCAGAGGCTGGGGTGACCTTTCCTAAATTGGATATAATTCTGAGGCATTTTACCTATTTTCCTGTTATTTCTTTCACACTCATATTGCAGTTCCGCTTCAGTAACGCGTGACACATGTGCACGCTAACGTTTAACGTTTGTCTGTGTCTCCAAAAAAATGAGACGTCCTGAAAAACTATTTAGGGAAGAAAGGGTGAGTGAAATCCTTTTCCTTAGAGGGGCGGGAGGGTTAGATCAGGGGGGAGTCTTAGTACTCGGGTAAACCTAGCATTCCTATTCCATTATTCCCATCTCTTGATCAGATCACATTCTTTTTAATCACTTCACAGGCAGCGTCTCCACAGAGCACTGAGAGGGAAGCTGAGACAGTCTTAATTAAAAAACAGAGGTAGAAACACTGTTTGCCATCTTTTTCTTCTAATGGGAACGGGAGCCATTTCCATGCAATGAGATCTGTCCTCATTGTTTTGAGAGAGCGCTCTTTCGGTTCCAAGAAAAAGAGCTTAGTATTTGTTTTTTTTCCCCTTTTTCTTCTTTTTGTAGCCTTCGCTTTTTAGACCAAATAGAAAGATGGTAAGACAAGAGAAAGAAAAGCTTTTTCACAGTTAAGTTACAACACGTTGGAGGAATTGTAGAACAGTGTATAGAAAAAGGTGTTAACGGGGGAAAAGCAGTCAAAAAAGAACATAGAGCACCTTTTAATAGAAAGTACGTACTTAGGATTAGTTTTTTAGTCTTTTTGGGTGGAAAACATGTTAACTATTGAGATTTTCTTTTCTGTTTAGCTGGTTTAAAGAATGTATGTGATTCTTTAAATGTCATTTTTGTCAGATCATCAGGCATCTTGAGCACTTGAGGATGTCTGGATAATATGCTCTGACTTGTGTAGCAAACAGTAACAGTTTTTTTTTGTGGGGGGGGTTGGGGCGCACACTTAAGTTACAAGGATGATTGCCAATGAAACATTGTATGATGCAAAATATCAATATGAAAACTAGAGGGGCTCTCATCATCCCCGGATAGTTGCCTTGTATCAAAACAAGCGTAGCTCTGAGCTGTTTAGCTCTTTTGTGCCTTACTTTATAATTCATAGCCATGTAATGATTCACATGCATAGCCAAAAATGTAGAGACACAGGCAAATCCAGAGGAGGCATCTCTCTCAACACTTCAAGTGTCAAGGAATGCATAATTCATCTCAAACTGCCTGTTTTATGTCCGGATCTGCATTAAGCGATACAGATCCAAAGGAAAGCAACAAACACACATGGTTACACACAACATCTCTACATAAATTCGCCTTTTTCTGCCCCTGAAAGAAAGGAAAAAGAAAAGCTGGTTGTATAATTACAGCCTCCATATTGCACTTGATACCTTTTAAAGGCTGAATTCAAACAGAAACAAATCACAGGCAGCCGCTGACAAGGTAGACACATGAGGGAGAGTGTGTGTTTTGTGAAGGTTGCTTGTTTTATGATGTGCAGTGGGTTTTGTGTTAACGTCGCTGGAATGTTGTGTGCGGCTCACACACTCACCCAGCGCCCACAGGCCCTGGAGGCACAGCTGCTGGCTCTGTGATCTTACACCGAGAGATGCAGAAATTATCACAGGAGAACACTGTAATCTAGCCCCCGCTTCCCTGCCAAACGTGTGTTTTTGGAGATGTACATTCCTCTCGGTTTGCATAAGTGACCCCCCCTCCCAACTTTGCCACTGCACACATACACAGACACACTTTTTCTTTTCTTGTGTGAGGCTAATTCTAATAGGTGCTAATTTTGCACTAATTGCTGCACAGTTTTGCTCTCAGGGCATTTGGGAGCAATCTCAGGTCTTTATTTTCACAGCAGTGCATTGTGCAGATCACCCCCACCATCTTGTTTATTATATTTATATATTTTTACTTGTTTAGCTTATATACATTTTCTTGGTAAAATTATATAATTGCTATATTATTCATATTGATAATATATATAAAAATATATTTAGCCAAAGCTTATATTAAATCAATCCCAAAATTGCTTTGTACCAGAATAGGTATCACAAAAATGATTTGAACATAGCTAGGTGGAGAAAGCATGGCTGTAATTGTTGTTGAATTTTATATCATCTTTCACCTTTATTTACATTTGGGGGAAAAAGTACTTTTCCAAATTGCATTGTGTTCATTAAGCTATTATCAGATTTTCTATATTCTTGAGAATAATTAGAAAATAAAGCCTGGCACGGCAGACAGGGCTGCTGTTTTAAAATTCAGAATCTGTCTTGAATGTATTTCATTTTAATTGAAAGCACAGCAGATGCAAGCCTGTCATTGTTGGCCTTCTCCACAAATCTCTACCTCTTATGCAGACATAGATATCACCCTGAAATTTGGAGCAGCTGGGTTTCCCTTCACACTCTGGACCTTATTCTCTGTGGTCGGGCATAGTAGACACATATATTTTAGATCCAACTCTATTCTGCATCCAAACTTATGTGCCGAGTCTCAGTCTTTTGCATTGCCAGCCTTGAGAATAAATTGTCTGTGGTCCTAGAAAAAAATATGATTGAAGGGTTTTCATCAGCAAGGTGCGCGTATGATTTGTGAAAGCCAGGAGAGGCCCTGATTGAGGCAGTGACGGTTTGGGAGATGGGCAGCCATCCAGGATAGATAACATCGCAATGGTATTTCAAATTGTGTGCTTGGGTTTTTGTGAGCTGCCAAGGATGAAAAATGAAAAACAAAAAAAGTGAAAAGAAATTGCGAGATAGCTCTCCTGGGGTGACTGGACTGGGTGTGCTAAATATTAATTTCAGTTTGGGGTGATTGTCAGAGAGGCCAAAGTGTGGGTTGGAATTTGGATGGCTGCTTAATCAGGGCCTGTTAGATACCTGCTGGGGGATCTCTCATAGGGAAGATTTGAAGTAAGCTGATTTTCTGAGTGACATAGGAACCAAAGAGATACCGCCCCTCTCTGCCAAAATGGTCTTGAATTGAATGTGGTGGTCCTTCTCCCTTTATTTTGCTTACTGTAATTATGTTGCAGCGATAAAGGGGCTCACAGAAACGTTTAAGTGGCAGTAGATTGATTAAAAGGGGAGTGCTGCTCTGGTTATTGAGAAAGTCTGATACACAAACTTCTTTTAACCATCGAAACCTCTTGTTAACCTCAGCTAAAATCAGTGTGTGTCTGTGCATTAAAAAATCAAGCAGCTTCTTTTTTCCATATCTGCTGCTCATTTCAGAGCTAATTCATGAGTAATTGCAGCACAGGAATTTTCTCTGAAACATCAAGGACAGCACTTGCTGAATATCAGGTTCGCCATCATTATACATGTTCTAATGTCTTTTCTCTCTTGTTTTTTATTTATTTATGCAGGTCCCTGACAGGCTGGATGAAATGAGATCCCCATGTAGCGATTACCATGGAAACTTGTGACTCCCCTTCTCTCTTAAGGCAGGAAAATGGGCAGCAGATATCAAAGCTACGTGAGACGACACATCTTGATAATGAGGTGCCAGAGAAAGTCCCTGGGATGGAGCCTGACAAGGAAAACAGCCCTGCGGATGACAACCTGAGGACGGAGGAGAGCCTTCGAGAGATCGCATCGGGATTGAGTGCAGAGAATGCGATAGGCACGGTCACTAAAGAGATCCCCTGCAACGAATGTGCCACTTCCTTCTCGAGTTTACAAAAATACATGGAGCACCACTGCCCGAATGCTCGCCTTCCTCTTCTGAAGGATGAGAATGAAAGCGAGGTCAGTGACCTTGAGGACAGCGATGTAGAGAACCTGACAGGAGAGATAGTTTACCAGCCAGATGGCTCAGCTTTTATTCTTGAGGACTCCAAAGAAGGTGGTCAGAATGCCCAGTCAGGGGTCAAAAGCCTCTTCTCCCCAGCACTGTTTTCAAACTCTCAAACTGCTGCAGGGGACAAGACTGAGCAGTCGGCCACAGCCCCCATGTCCTTTTATCCACAAGTGATCAATACCTTTCACATCGCTTCATCCCTCGGGAAACCATTTACGGCCGATCAGGCTTTCCCAAATACCTCAGCATTAGCAGGAGAAGGTCCTGTGTTGCACAGTTTCCGTGTCTACGATCTCCGACACAAGAGTGATAAAGACTATCTTACCATTGATGGTGCAGCCAAAAACTCCTGTGTGTCCAAAGATGTTCCAAACAATGTGGACTTGTCTAAATTTGATGGTTGCATTAGTGATGGGAAAAGGAAACCTATTCTGATGTGTTTCTTGTGCAAGTTGTCTTTTGGTTTTAGTAGGTCATTTGTAACCCATGCTGTGCATGATCATCGGATGACCCTCAATGAGCAGGAGCAAAAGCTCCTTAGTAATAAATATGTCTCTGCCATCATACAGGGCATTGGTAAAGACAAAGAACCTCTTATAAGCTTTCTGGAACCAAAAAAAAACAATTCTATGTTACCACACTTTTCTACTGCAAACTTCATGGGCCCTGATCCAGGCATTCGCAGCCTGTGGAACACCTTTCACATGGAAAACGGTGATTCCTTACAGGCTGGTTTTGCCTTTCTGAAAGGTAGTGCCAGTTTGGCATCTTCTACAGACCAGTCGCCCAGAAGTGCCCAGATGCCAAAGGCTGAACTGAACCTCGGGGTTATGGCCACCTCGGCTCTCAAGTCCCCCGTTAGCTCTGTGTCTCTCCAGCGCTTGTCACCAGGGGCTGGGTACAGGGATCAGGAGAGCAACTGTGAACGGCAAAAGGACCTTAGCACTTTGCATGCAAATGGTGAGCTCCCCATCAAAAGCGAGCCTAGAGATGTTGCCGACGCTGAGGAGGAAGACATGTATTCAAATGAGCTTGATGACGATGGTGTTTGTGAACTTGGGGATAGTACCAGTAGCAAAGATTTCCCTCTCTTAAACCAAAGCATTTCTCCTTTATCGTCCAGTGTGCTAAAATTTACTGAAAGGGGTACTACTTCCTCTGTGACTGTTGCCAATGACTTTGAGAAGACAAAGCATGCTGCTGCCAGCTTGGACTACAGCAATGACTCTACTAGTGGCGGCAGCAAAGACAGCTGCGACTCCATCAGTGGCAGGGGTGGCAGTCCCCCATCTCTTCCTCTTGACCTAATGCGACGAGATGATGAAAGCCCAGGCCCCTTGCACCAGCATGCTGCCACTCCCAGCACCCCTGGCACCCCTGGCCCAGGAGAAGGCTCTCCTGGAAGTGGAATTGAATGCCCAAAGTGTGACACTGTCTTAGGTTCTTCACGTTCACTTGGTGGTCACATGACCATGATGCACTCACGGAACTCCTGCAAGACGCTGAAATGTCCCAAATGCAATTGGCATTACAAGTACCAACAGACCCTGGATGCTCACATGAAGGAGAAGCACCCAGAGTCTGGAGGCTCTTGTGTCTATTGCCGCACAGGCCAGCCTCACCCTCGACTAGCCAGGGGCGAAAGCTACACCTGCGGCTACAAACCTTTCCGCTGCGAGGTGTGCAACTACTCAACAACCACCAAAGGCAACCTTAGCATACACATGCAGTCGGACAAGCACCTCAACAATGTGCAGACATTGCAGAACGGAGGAACTGAAGCCATCTATAACCACACCACTCCTGTGACGAACACAAGTCTGACCGGATGTGGCACACCCTCACCCTCCAAGCCCAAACAGAAACCCACGTGGCGATGTGAGGTCTGTGACTATGAGACCAATGTGGCACGCAACTTGCGCATTCACATGACAAGTGAGAAACACATGCACAATATGATGCTGCTTCAGCAGAACATGAAGCAGATCCAGCACAACCTGCATTTGGGTTTGGCGCCTGCTGAGGCAGAACTCTACCAGTACTACCTGGCCCAGAACATTGGCCTCACCGGGATGAAACTGGAGAACCCTTCAGACCCACAGATGATGATCAACCCCTTCCAGCTTGACCCTAGCACTGCTGCTGCGCTGACTCCTGGTCATGGTGAGTAGTTTTCCCTTGGACATGCTTGTCACTCACTTTCTTTTGTTCTCTCTCTCCTTCACTGACTCTGGTCTTTTTACTCCTGTCATTATTAAATCCTGCTCCGGACCTGTTCTGTGATTTGTGATGCTGTGTGAGAACCTGTTTCCCTATTTTCTTTAGATTTGTTCTTTGCTCCACCCAGAAAAACCTTTTCTTAACACTTGCTGCAGGGAGCACATTGCCAGCACACAACACTAGCTGCAGCAGTTTTATTCTTTCACTTTGTCAATCAAGACCAAACACAGCCTGTCTGTTTTCTGTCTTTCTGTTTCTGAAAACCAATAGCCTTGTGCATTAATTTCATGAATTTTACCTCCATAATTAGTATAGACTGACACACATGCATTAGTCTGTCGATAAATATTGTTTCAACAGAAAACAAAATCCTCTTTCATCCAGCAACTCAGAAACTCTGTTTGACAAAATGCAATATTACTACCTTGTCTTGCTCTTGTGTAATTATTAACTTTCAAAGCTTTTTTCCAGGGGGTTGAGAGTATGGAAAATGATCTAGTTTTCTTCTAAAAGTGTAGAGATCAAAGGACTAAATTACAATTAGATGTAAGATGATCTTTTTCTTATTATTTGAATTTTTAGAACTACTATTGAGCCAGGCTTATTTTATATCGATCAGTTTCATGTCTTAAAAGAGGGGGAAAAACATGCCTGAGTACAAACTCTGGAATGCCTAGTAGGAGTAATTAAAGCTGTCTGATGAGGGAGTTTAGAACTTGAAAGGGATGATTGTAATTGATCCTGATTCAATCCTATTATAGCTTTTTATAGTTAAGGCTTTATAAAAGCCATACTCCTTACTGGGGCTTTATTTTATCAAATCCTTTTGTTAGGGTGCCCTACACCACTCTCTCAGCTCTTTTTAAATTTCATTTAATAAAAAAAACCTTTTCTCTATTTCTCCTCCCTGTGACTGTGCCCCACCTTCTCTCCCTCTCATTCCCTCTCTCTGTCTCTCTCTGTCTCTCTCTCTCTCTCTCCCCGCAGTAAATAATGAGTTGCCTGCGGAGCTGCGTCTTGCGAGTGGTCAGCTAATGGGTGATGACCTGTCCGTCCTCTCTGCTGGGGAGCTGTCACCTTGCATCAACGACCCGCTGCTGAAACTCTTCCAGTGCGCAGTGTGCAACAAATTCAGCTCTGACAGCCTGGAGGCCCTCAGCGGGCACGTGGCCACGGAGCGATCGCTTCCGGAAGAGGAGTGGAGGGCCATGATGGGAGACGTCTACCAGTGCAAGCTGTGCAACTACAACACGCAGCTCAAGGCCAATTTCCAGCTTCACTGCAAGACCGACAAACACATGCAGAAGTATCAGCTGGTGGCTCACATCAAGGAAGGTGGCAAAGCCAACCAGTGGCGTCTCAAGTGCATTGCCATCGGCAACCCTGTGCACCTGAAGTGCAATGCCTGCGACTACTACAGCAACAGTGTGGAGAAGCTGAGACTGCATGCGACCAACCAGAGGCACGAAGCAGCGCTGAAGGTCTACAAGGTCAGTTATGCTTTACTCTGTGTTGAACTGTGTCATGACCCACTGTCCTAGTTCTGTATGTTCTCAGTGTCACTTAAGTTAATATTTACCTGTATTGCATTATATGTATGTTGTCGCTGTATTTGACAGTGTTGAGTTGTACAGATAATTCAGTGGTCATGGTCAAGAGAACACAAACAGTGGACATTTAATTTCTAGCACCTTGAGAATTTGTGTGTGTGTGTGTGTGTGTGCGCACGTGTGTGTGTGTGTGTGTGTGTGTGTGTGTGTGCGTGCGTGCGCGTGCGTGTGTGTGTTTTAATGTCTGATGATTAGTGGCCTTTTCACAGTTTTTTCTCTGTTCATTTTCCTGTAAAGACAGGTATATGCCAGTCAGCCTGTGTACATGATGCCTTTCAAAAATCAAACCTAATTGAATTTATGCCAGAAATATCAATATTTTTATCAGTTGGTTGCTATTATAGTGCTTTACTGAATTTTTACCTTTTAGGAAAGCTGCCCTACCAGCCAGTGAATACAAACAAACAGGAACAGCTGACAAATTCTGAACGTGACCCTTTGTTTTTGTCCACATGCATGCATATGAAAGGAAATATGTCTTGATTCATTTTAGATTACACTGTGTTTTACTAGTTAAAAAAACAAACAAACATACAAGTCATGTTTTGATGTTGCCGACCTTCTCTTTTTGATTTGCGGGTCATATTTTACGGCATTGCTCCAGGCCTAAGGCAGATAACTGATCCACAGCAGTGGGGGTTGAACAGAGGCCACTGCAGCTTCATCCTGTTCTTAAGTGCATTTGGGTGTTGACTTACTGGACTTGTGTGATTGCCTGAAACAATAATACTAACATCCTGAAATCATAGACCAGCATCACATCCCAGACACATTAGTGGACTCCTCTGGATAAACTGTATTAACTTAATGAGGATCTATTGACCAGCATTAGTCACTTTTGACTTGTGTGTGCTCGTAAGCCGGACTCCGCTGTATATTTAGAAAAGTGATTTTAGCAGCTGACAGTGGCTAGGCTGCATATGAAATTGGCAACTTTGGAATGATAACAATAATGTGAACAATTCATTACTTTGACCCCATTGTGCATATATTCATTCACAAATGTCCTTTTAAGAGGAAAGTACAACTTCTGTCATTTTTTCACTTTTGAAAATGATTTAGGTCAGAACTGAATGCTCAAAAAAGCCTTCTGAGAATAATAAATGGTACGTTTCTACTTGTATTTTTTTAGAAATAGGACTTTAAGCTGCTTCGTGTTATTAATGTATTCAGACAGTGTTAGAAATACAGAGCAAGTAACTAAACAACAAAGAGCAAATCCTAGAATGGGTGAAGTCAGCATGAGGCAAATATATGGCTAAAAGAATCGCATGTGGTATTTGGAGGCCTGGCATTAAAGACACAGTCCATGGGAATGTTTTGAAATCCTTAGCAGTTTAGAAAGGGGTGGGGGGTCAGGGGGCTTGGCTAATTCTCTAAGCAAATAAAAAGGCTCCATGGCAACAGAGAGCATTTCAGATCACGTCGAAAGACAAATAGATTGGAGATTAGAGAAAGAGAAAGGCCTGGCTTAGCTATGATCTTAGTAAGTCTCACAGTAGATTTGTTTCTTCACGTGCACGTGTGGTTGGGTCACTGCCTGATTATTGACATGATTGTTTGTGTTAATTCTGAAAGGTTTAATTAGAGTTTACCTGAATTTTCAGGGACAAAGGAGCATCTTTGACTCATACTTTCTTTTGTAGAACAGCAGAGATCTATGGAGAGTATGTAGGTTTAAAATGGTCCTGACAGTTGTAGTTCTCCTTTCAAAATGTGAAAGATCTAGTCAAACAGAGAGAAATGTCCATACATTTAATGTTTTTCTTATTAAAAGTTTAAGTACTTGTTGAGTAAAAAAAAAAAAAAAGCATTAGCACTTAAATGTACTCCCACCCATTTGAGTTTTATTGGCTCACAGTGTCAGAGCAGGTGATGGGGCTGAATTTTGATGGAGAGAAAAGGGTGTCCATTTGACACAGAGGGGGTGAGGGGGTTCGCTCTGGCTCTCTCATCTTCTTGCGCCCCCACCTTTACCCGGGGAGAGGGAAATCTGTTCTACAGATGGGGCTTCTAATGCTTTTGGCAGGAACCAGGCCGTTTCTATCATGTATATTTGGTAGTAAATGTTGGGAAAAAGAAAAAGAGGTTTCTTTATTTGACCAGAAAAACACCTCGTCTTTCATGCTCAAAGGTGAAAGGGTAGCACACTAAAGAACAAAGTATTGATGACCTTTCCATATGGGCCCCTAAACACAAGGTATCTTTATGGCCCAAAATGATTGAGGACACAAACAAAAAGCATATTCAGTATTTTTATTGAAGCTTTGTACCTCTGACGTTTTTGTAGAGGGGAATTCAGTTTTTCCAGACATTAAAAAAAAACAACTTAAATTACATTAGCAGTGCAATTTTTCTTTTTTTCTTTTTTGTGCAAGGCTACAGCTTCTCAAGGGTGGTTTTAAAGCTCCCAAGCCCACACCTAAAACAGCCTTGGATTTTCTTCAATATTATGAAGTCATTTTGCTATTAAAATAAATACAATACACATTCTTGACCTCTTAGAGTTTGGCTTTAGCTTACAATAATGATATATTGTCGTTATACAATTATCGTTAATAAGCACTCAAATAAACCCAGATGTAGTCAAGTGTAAATCTGTCAAGGCCATTCAAAAGCGGCGTAACGCTTGATTAAGAAACGGTGAGAAATATGCGTTTCTCCAAAGACTCGATTTGAGCTGGGCATTTGGGTCATTTAAAGCCAAGAATGTTCATGGTCAATGTGTTGGAAGCAAGGGGAAAGGCAGATACAACCCGCACCTGTTCACCAGGTGGTCCTCACTGTGCTCTTCTCTTCTATCTCCCACTCCATCTCCCCTTTTCCCTCCCCCACTGTTTGTCTATTCCTTTTTCTCTCTGTACTTCCTCTCTCTTGAGGCTTGTGTGCAGCACACACAAGGATGTCCAGTGTGTATCCCCCAGTTGAGCGTCAGGAGCTATGAACTGCTTAATTACAGCAGGCACCCCCCTCCCAGAGCATCCGTCATCAGTCAAGCAGAAGTTTCTGTTTGTATGGAATCCAAGGCTCCATTTCCATATTTGAATTTTCCTCCTCCTGTCTTTTTTCCCCTTCCCTGTCTCGTTTTGAGCCACAGGGGCCGTGGCACACATAATGCACCTCTTTCTGGAGGAGGCAGGCGAGGAGATGGAGCTGCAGCGACTGGCTTTCCGTGGCCTTGTCCCCAGGGAGAGGCAGATAGCCCATCTCATTATCCATGATACGGGTGGCAACACCATTGGTCAGGGCAGGGAAATGAGAGGGTAAATTAAAAGAGGGGAGCATAGAAAAGAGGGAGGAGGATAGAATGCGAGAGTCAGGAGACTAGAAATTCTGATTTATCAAAATCTTTTTTTATAAATATTTTTTCATTCTCATTCCCCCCTTTTTATTCCTTTCTCTCTTCTTTCTAAACCAAGATGGCTGCCAGTTGATGGGCACATTATATTACAGCACATTCATTACTGAAGGTCAGCCTCACTCCTCCTCATTTGAAAATCAAATGCCCCATATATATGCAGCTCAAATTATTGTCTGTCATTTCCCCGATCTGATGTTAAAATGGACAGGAGATTGAGTTGAGGATATTTGCATAAAAAGCCATTGTGCTATTGAGGAATGAGGAGGGTCTGTTTCGCATGCGCCCTCATACAGCATCAACATCATCATTGGTGTTGTTGCACAGCACACATTGTACTGTTTTGGGGGCTTTTTTCACATAAAAAAACAAACAAGTGGCTAGTGTCTCTAATTTTAGCACCATTCTCATATTATTTCAAACCTGTATGTTGTTCTGTCTCATTCTGCAGAACACAGATGAAGATATTTGTGAGAATATGTCAACTGTTTTGTAAAATTTTTATTAAAGTCAGTGGGTTCAAATTAACATTGGACCTTGCTTTTATTTAAATAAAACCTGGCTTTTATTTTATGTACGGTAGAATATTCTTTTTTTCACCAAAGGAGGGTAAAAAGCTTCTACAGGTTTGAAATGAAAGTGTGAAGTGAAAGTAAATAAAAAATGGTACAGCGATTTTTGCCATCTTAAAGGCATAGTTCAATCAAAAATGTAGGTTTACTCACCCTCAGGGCAACCAATAATGTAGATTGTTATTTTCTCTAAAAAATCAAGAGGATTTTAAGGTGAAAGCATGGTGATTCAGCTACTAGCACTCTCAGAGTCAAACAACATACAGTATACAACCAAAGTAAAAATAATACATGTGGTTTATGATGATGCACTGAAGTGTTGTGAAGCAAAATGCTTGCAAGATTATTTACAACAAATCTGATAGAATGTTTTTCCAACAGTGTTCATTTTTAAGCTATCTGCAAAAATATAGCATCTACCCTTTATAAATCATCCAAACCTAGGAGGAGATAAGAGAGAATGGCCAAAAGAGAGAAGCATGCCACTGCTCAGCCTCAGCTGTTTGTCAATAAAAGCCAGTCTGCCACTGTACCAGAGGGCTTTGCACAGGTCCAAACGACCTTATGTGAGCCCTCGCTTTACTTTCCGAATGCAAACAAAACCACAGGCGTACAAACGCGTCCGTTTATCCACTTACTCTCTGCAGGCATAAAAGTATGTCAGCACTCTCTCAGCCTCTCGCTATGACCCGACAGCGGGGCCAGATTATTCAGACGCTCTCGTCTTTCACCTGCACGCGGATTACAATGGGAATCTTTCAGGGGAGGGCGCAAGGGGGAGGGGGTATAATTAAAGCATACAGACAGACGAGTGTGGGTGCAAACACAAAGCCCAGGCTTCAGCTAGGCCCTGCTGTCATTAATCCTCATAGATATTAATAGGTATTTCTCCCATCATGCCCTCCCCGCTTGCAAGCAGATGGTCAACTCCACACCGGCCCCACAGGACTAACGTTTGCTGATGGACAACTTAAAGCATTGTGTTAAAGTGTGGCACCCCTTCTCGGTTTGCTTCTTTCCTGCTTTGCTGTTTTCTTTCCTTTCCATTTTGAGAGATGAGTGGGGAGTATTAAATGAGGATACTCTGATATTAATAACCAGATGTGATCTTCCTGTTGGCCCTGGGTCAGAGAGGCCGAGCAGGTCAGCCCATTTGTCTCTGTGCAGGCACTGTGAAGGCTATTGAGGCTGACAGGTATGGGAACCATAGCAAGACTTACCGAGCCCTGAAGGGAGCGTGGCACTCCCAGGAACAAAGAGTGGCAGGAGTTTGTCATTTTTACCCCTTTTCTTTCTTTTACTAATTTTTTCCCCTTTTTTCCTTCTTTTTTTGCATCCCCCTCCACCCGTCCATTTCTCATGGGATTTGGGCCCAGCTTAACAAAGGATGACTCACAGTTCTCTGATAAGGCCAGCCGTGGAAGGACTTGAATTGCAATAATATGATATTCTTGGTGAAATAGCTGGCTGAAGGTAATTAGCTTTGTTTTAACTCTCCAGACACAGACAGAGAGCAAACATATGACTTTGTCTGGAAAGCATTATTGGACAATAAATGTATGCCTGAACATCACACATTCCCCCGAGGTCTCCCCTGTAACTCAGCAGAGCTTTTTTTCTTGCAGCGCTAACCTTTATTTTTCCAGTTATTTTATTTAAGTAGCTACATGCAGGCTGCATGTTAAAAAAAGGAAAAAAGAATCGCCCTGAAGATTATTAGGTCGGTCAACAATTAATGGCAAAGAGAGAGAGAGAAGAGAGAGAGAGTTTGCAGAAAAGATTGGAATTAAGATCAATATTGACGTGTGTCGTTTAATAAGAGCCACGGCCCAGAACGGATGCCCGAGTGAAGACAGAGCAGCAGTCATGGGTGGCAGTTTTTGCTCACATTAACAGACCTGAATGCAAGAAAGCATTCCTCAAGTAATTGATTTTAAACATTAGGTGCTCACTGAATAGATAAGTAGAGTGTGATATTCGATTACAGAGCAAAGAACTCATTTAACCTCCTGTTCTTTCCTGGCCAGGATTTCCAACACAATACGATTTACCTCCCCTTAGGTTCAGCAGGATTAGACTGCTACTAGTAATCCTTAATGCTTTGAAATAGATCTGATAGAAGTCCCACTCACTTGTTTGGGATTACACTCATGATTTTTTTCCACATTTAGTTAAATTAACCCATCGAATTAGAATTTTTCTACCTGTTAGAAGCAGTTATAGTTGGCCTTTTTCTAACGCTGTGTACTCATTTTTCCAACAGTTCCCTCTTAATATCATGCTTTAATGGTTCACCTAAAGGTGCAGTGTGTTTGAAAAGAAGCTGGTCTCGTTTTTGTAATTTTCCGGAGAACAAAGGCAAACATTTCAGTAATCTTCAAAGTGGCCAGTGGTATGTCGAGTGGACCATGGAATGCAAGCAATGGCTAGGGCTTTTCAGCGCAAAAACAATGGCTTTCCTTTTATGGGTAGTAACAGCATAAACTGTGGTTGAAGCATTAGCTGTATCAGTTGTATCGACTTACAATACCGCAGTTTGAATTGATGTGTTTATGTGCATTAGAAGTGGTAGAGCATTTCTATTTGCCTGTATGTATTTAAAGTTCTTAATATATCCCTGCCGGCTCTTGATGTGTGGGTTAGTGGGTGGGTAAGGTGTTATTTACTCAGACTCTTTTGATACAGCACAGGTTAAAAGCGTTCACCCCTACAGGCTCGACTCCTGAAGATCTTCGTAGGCAGTATGCAAAGCGTTCGACTAAGAAGGGCTCCCATTGAGGAGTGAGAGCAGCAAAGCAAGAGGCAGGGCTCTTTAAACAAGCTTCTCTCCGTGATCCCTGCGCTCTCTTCCTCCCTCCCTCTTTCCCTCCTCCTATAATAGGATGCAAATCAGGGACCCTCCTCTATGTTGTTGTGGAAGGGGAGAAGGCAGATGGAACATGAAAGGGTTTAATGTTTAAAAGTATGAATAGGGAAAACACGCAGTGGTGAGCCGGGGCTCATTCCGCTCTTATCAGATACACGAGGTGGGAGATTGTCTCATCTTTGCATGGGCTGGTTTTAAAGGAAAGATTTCAGCCCATAGAGCATGCATCATAATTAGTCGGAATGCTACAGGCTATCGCACTGTACCGGCTGAGGGTCACACGCATGGATCATCCTTTCCGGTGCATCCCACCTGAGACTATGAGCTCATAACTCTTTGTTTGCATTAAAAACATATGCTAAGATATGAGGGGAGGGGTTGATTTTCTAGAAAACTGCAGATTATAGATAGATTTTTCAAACTTCAAACCATGTAATTATTTAGTATTCATAATCAGTTCATGTAGTTTTAGTAGTATTTGAAATTAAGCAAAGCAGCACACACAGTGTAACCAAAAATTTAAATAATTTAGTTTTCAATCTTGCATCTTATTAAATTCATGTGTAATTAATATGTAATGATTAAAAAAGATTTTTTTTAATCTAACAATTATTGTTTTATTGTTTTTGTTAATAATGTTAGTACTAATTTTATGATATGCTTTTTCTGCATAGATTATTACAAGGCATTTTTATCCTGTATTATAGAGATTACTCCTCTGTTCGTTCTCTACATTGGTATTATGAAGCTTGGAAAGTTTTATAAGTTATTTGTCATCTTTTATTTTTTAGTTATTATTATTTTCCCAAAATTATGTCTTTCTTTATTTGACAAAAAAGGTTTGCACACCCTGTTTTCATTGAAAAGCCAGATTTTAGACTTGCAACTATGCTCAGTTTCAGAAGTTTTTTTTTGTGATAGTGTGGTTTGAAAATGATGGTTGAGCCTCTGGTCTTTTTCACCTTCTGATGGAGACAGGGGAAGCTTTTAAGGGTAATGGTAAGGTCAGTGCATTTAATGGGAGAGAAGTGTCCAGGCGACAGATTTTAAATCACCATAATATAAATACACCTCCATTTTCATAGGGAGTTTGCTTTCTTTTAAAGCAATTTGAGGAGCAGACGAACACTCATGCTTGTCTTAGCGGTGGGAAGGATTAGAGGAGTGAAGATTAAAGACTAGTTCTTAATCTTCCATATCAACTACAGAGGTGAAAGGTGATATGGAAATGGAAATTTCTGATGCTCCTGCTTCATGTTTAAGTCCAGTGATTCTATTATATAGACAAGAGGTTCATTCATCTGGTTAGCAATCAGCAACAGCAGGATGTCATCACCTGGCTTTGCATTTTTGCCCATTATAAATGTTTAATCCTGACAACTGTACATAGACCTGGCACTGTGTTGAAAATGTTTGAATATGAATATTATCATGCATTAAAACAGTTCAACAGTGCACAGGTTACATAACATTTAATGTTTGAGCTTCCCTAAGATTCTAAAAATGTTGTCTAGACAGGCAGCTTATTTGATTTTGAAACACAACCTTTGTGTTTTTAGTTATAATGTGATATTTAGATAAGGAAACATGTTGACTTTAAAATATGACCACTATGACTTAAGAATTATTTGAACTCATTCACCCACACTGTTCATCCACAAATTTGGTTGTGTAGACTCAGACAGTCCAGTGGGCCAGATGCAGGAACCCTGTAGTGTTTTAAAGTTTTCATTAATTCATTTCTGTCACAGAAACATTGTTGCAGGCCTAATGATATATGCCAGATCAACAACATTAGCACAGCAGGAAAATATTTCTTTCCACGCGTCCTTCTTCTTCTGTTTACAATTCATCGAGAAACGCATGAAGCCATGGCATGATTGGTTCCCAAAGCCCACTGTGCTGTTTGCTTTAATATTGAGTTGACAGGAATTGGCACTTACAACAATCAATGAAATATTACGTTGCGGATCAATCCACATATTAAAATGCTGGTAAAACACACATACAGTCTTTGACAAGATTAATATGAATGTAAATGTACAAGAGAGGAAAAACAATATTTTCAAAGAAACTTAACAGAAGTTCTTTTAAAACTTTCTGCCAACCGGCTGTCAATTAGTAGATTTATGTGTTTTTGGTGGATTTCTGTTTGGAACAGTTTATGTAAATATTAGCCAGCCAAGCATGTTCCAAACTTGCATCGACATATTGAAGGCCTGATTGTTGGCTGTGGTACTCACAATACAGTATATCTCCACAGAACCAGTGTCCTTGAGAAAATGGGGAGTATGTCACCCTAGACTGGTCTGCCAGTCCGATTGCTATTATGGTAAATGAAAGACTGCGGATGGACGCTGCGGCCGAAGTTGTGGGTTTTAGTCATTTTGGAGGGACCCTGGGGTGTGTCCCGCTCTCTTTACTGCATTTCCACAAGCCACCTCAGACGAGAGTGTGCTGCTGAAAGACACATTGTGCTAATTCACTTATTTAACTTGGCACACATTTGCAAGGATAATTATTATTATTATATGACCTAAGCAGCTAACCATACAGCCATGCGCTGGCGGAATGTCCTAAGCCATAATTACATATGATGAACCAGACGGATTCGGAGGAAAAAAATAAATAGGAGAGGTAATTTGGGGCTCTTTGATGCATTCCTTGGGATTTGTTGAGGTAGGGGAGAAGGAAAGTAGAAACGAGATGGTTTTTCGCTCTTGTTTTGTGCCGGTAGCAGAAAAGACAGTGGCCTTGTGCGCAATCTCTGAATGGAATGTAGGGGGCATACCTCTCGCACAAGAATTTCACTCAGGTTGCCAACTCCTGCGGTACCCATGATATAACATTACATCTATGTCTCCAGGCTCAATAGTGGTTACTGGTAACATGTGTTTGGACGGTGTCAGCATTGATGGAATCGTATACCTGGCTGGCCTCCAAGTAAGGTTGGAATGTGTTTAAAATGCTCTGAGGAACAAAACAAGCTTTTGTTTATTTTCTTTTTTTTTTTTTTTTTCATTCTTGGGGTCCCCAGAGTTAGACCGGAAACCGGTGCCTCTTCGAAAGCGTACAAACAAGAATAATAATAAAAAAAAGGTGGGGATAAAACAGAAAAAAAGTGCATGCTCAAGAATATGATTACTTTATGCATGTTTTCTTTTTGTCGCCCCCCCCCCCCCCCCTCTCTTTCATTGTCTGTTGTCTGAAGGAGTCTTGTCATCCTAGCAGAACGAAGTGAAAAAACATCCAGTGTCAAACAGCCCTTATCCTTATTTTTAATGCCACTAATGAGTCTGTTTTGTCACTGCAGGCAGTACAAATGAAACCAGTCTCCTACTGCCAACAGCAGACGGGCAGAGTGGAAGGCAATGAGAGTTGTTTTGTAATCATTGAAGTCAGTATAAATAAATAAGTCTCATCAGGTTAGGGAAAAAACAGACTCCTTGGGAATTGGGGCCTAGTTTGACAGGTGATGGGGAGTCCCTGGTGCTTTGATTTGCATTGTTTTGGCATCACGGTACGATGGCGTCTTTGCTTTAGAGTCACCCAGCTCATGCCTGATTAGGTCCTGAGAGCCCAGAGAGAGCGAGAGGTGGGTGTTCCTCCTCAGACCTCCGTGCCCAGGGTCCTGTACGACTGGATGTGCTCTTTGCCATGTTAAGGGGCACCCAGGGATGACAAGTTAGCTAAAATGATTGGACCCCATGGGGGTTTTGAGTCTTGGTTGTTTGCCAAATGCTAATCTAGAACAATTACCCATCAAAGGCAAGAGCGCTCCACTATATTGTCATAGATAGCCTCTTCGCCACCCACAACAACAGCACTTGGATCAGTTTCAAAAAAAATTCTAAGCGCTTGACAGAACCACTGTGCGATTTATCCTCCAGCTTTCTGCTAAACCAAGTCGAGGTGAGAGAAAGCGTAGTCTTCTTCTTCTTTTTTTAAATTTATTTTAGTAATAAATAGGGCTTCTTTTCTTTGCTAGCAGCATCCTGACTTTTCGGTGGGCAGAATCTGCGATGGGATGCCACAAACATTTTGAACTTTGCAGGTAGTATATAACTGCTTTGTGAGTCTGGCAGTACTAAAAATGGTAAGCTTAAACCTCATAAATCAGAAACCCCAGGCTCAAGTCTCTGAACAGCTTGCACCGGTGCCACAGGGGTCTATAAAAGAAGGAAGAAAAATACTCGATTTCAATATAGGTCTTGAGCAAACAAAGCAGGAATGCTGATAGTGAATAAATTAATATTTTCTAGAGTTATGCACATCTCTACTTGCATTGTGTGTTTTATAATATGACCATAAAAATGGATACTATTCAGAATAATTTAAGATATGCAGTCAGCCTCATTCACATGGAACACAAATCTATTTCTATTAGTATGAAAATATTGGTAATGGAGGCTGCTAAAAGGGGCTACAACTCAGGATAAGATGCATATAAGTGCAATATGAGAATATGAATGCGACAATAGCTAGCCAATAGCCCTTGAGCAAATGCTTGTTTATTAGTGATAGTTATTCATCCTAATGAGGTTTAGTCATCATGCAGGGAAAACAAATTACATTGCTGTTTTTCCCAGAAACCATTTTGAGAGTAGATGGAACGTCATGTATTTTGTTTCAGTGCCCTAAACTGTTATGCGTATTAGTTGTCCAAGAGTGGCAGGACCCTTCCAGTGCTTTATATGTCAATTCAGCCGGGTTCGAGTCTGTTTACAGGAAGGCAGTTCATACAAGTAGCCTTGCATGTCTTTGAAGGGTTTCCCTTTGCAAAGAAACAAAGATAGCTGTAATTAATGACCCTGAATCTGTGCCAAAAAGGTTTTCCTCTGACAACTTCAACTTAATTAAAGCTTAAGACGTTTCAATGGCCACAGTGAGCCCCTTATGGAGCAGACTCGTGAGAAAATTCTGCAGAGTTTATGAAAGAAAAGATGTGTGTTACCACTGGTGCCATGACTCTAATCCCTGACAGTCCAAGAATCTGTTTTGTCAAAAGGGTTTTCTATTTAGCCGGCTCACACCTGCAGGCACGCCGGTACTTCCTTGAGGCTCGGAGAGTGCTGGTTTTGTATTTTAGCGGAAGATCAGATAATGGTGGCCTCACTCGGACTTTTGTTTTTACGCATTGTTCATTAGTCTGCGAGTACTGTAGGCACACTTGATATGCTTGGCTTGCCTGGGGAATGGGGAGGGAGGAGGGAATGTTTGTTGGATTGGGAGGCTTTGTATGTGTCTTAGGTGGAGGGGAGGCCAACTATGGCCTTGCATGGTGCACTGCTGCACAATTTTAATGCAAAACTTTAGCCCAAATTAAAGTGCATAATTGTCAGGCAGGGCTGAATGCAGGAGCCCTGCTGTTTGAAACACATTAAAGATGAATAGAACAATACGCAAAGCTGGACAGTTCGGATTTCGCCTACAAAGCACTGTTTTAAATACTTTTGCTCTCCTTCTGTGTCTAGCCTCCGCTTGGAGTCTCTTGTCAGAATTAACAAGCTTAGGAAGCCCCACCATCTCTCTCTCTCTCTCTCTGTATGTGTATGTGTGTGCTTGTCCCTAAAAAGACCAATCCAGTTTGGGTTTTGTTAGCGGCAGAGGAGGAAAGAGCCTGTTCACCTTATTCATACCAGTTGACCAGAACGCCAAGAGAAATAAAGCGGTTAGGTGCATTTTAATAGCTGTAAATAGTGGGGGTATTAGCATGAGAAAGTAGCCAGGATTTCCTCTTAAGCTTACAGAAAAGTGTAACACACTTGTGTGTCTGCACACATTAGAGCTGGATTAGTGTGTGTGTGTATGTATAAGTAAATATATTTATCTATTCTTGATATATATTGTCACTTGTTTAGTTTTCTGTAGCTATCGATATTATTTATTTTTGTTTTACTTATTTTTGCTTTTTTGTATTTTAAAGCATGTAAATGTAACATCTGTAAGTGTTTTTGATGAGGCAGACAAATAGTTTTGAATTGAATTAAGACAGAATTCATGAATAAATTGAACTTACAATTTTATTTTTCTATTTTTGTGTAAAAAAAAATGAATCAGCTTTTATAGAATCAGCAACATGGTAGCAATAAAACTGTAAGATTCACACATACAGTGGGGCCTGAGTAACCGGGGTCTTTGTGTCAGTGGAGAAGAGAGAGAGGCCACATAGGGGTTTAGCTTCCACTTTCGTTCACTAATGCACCACAGGCCTTCATATGCCCCTTTATATACACAAACACACACACACGCACGCACACACACACACACACACACACACACACACACACACACACAAAGCAGCATGTGAATATTTAGACTACATAAACCTGAACACGTGTGCGTCAGTATATGTTTCAACTGTTTCACAGCCCTCCGTAGGCCTTTATGAGCAGGATGGAACCTGAGGTGCCCCTCTCCTACCGAACAAAGCCACAGACCTGTGGTAGTTTTATAGCCAGGGCCTGGTAGATTTGTTTTCTTATCTTTATCGCTGCAAAGATAGTAAATTACCCCCCCCCCCGCCCCCCCCCCCCCCCCCCAGATCCCATCTTCTTTCATCCCCTTATCCCTTTCTAAAGTTGCAGAGTCCAGACTTAAAGTTAAGCTGGACTTTTTGTCGCGGTAAATTACTCGTATGTCCTGGATTACGCGATGCCAGGCGGAGACACGTTGGCTCGTTCTCCCTCGTCTGTCTTTCCTCATCGGGCAGCCCCTCTAAAGCACTCGGCTTTGACAATCTCTCTTTGTTATCAGTATTTATGTTTGGGACAAAGCTGGAAGGAATGCATTTCATGTCGGGAGATTATTACGGGGGAAAGGAAGTATCTGTTTCATGTAGGTGCTGTCTCAGCCCGTGAAACAAATGATGGCTGTAATTTCATGTGAAGCGTATAGCCCCTAATGACTTTTTCCCCTTCTCTTTCTCTCTCCCTCTCTCTGCTCACACCTCCTCCCCTCCTGCAGCACTTGCAAAAACAAGAGAGTGCGTGTAACTCGGAATCCTGCTACTACTACTGCGCGCTGTGCGACTACTCCAGCCGAGCCAAACTGAACCTGCTGCAGCACCTCCGGTCAGTCAAGCACCAGCAGAGCGAAGGTCTCCGCAAGCTGCAGCTGCACCAGCAGGGCCTTCCTCCAGACGAAGACAACCTTGCTGATATTTTCATCGTCAAGGACTGCCCTCCGAACGAATTAGGTGAGTGCACCATTCAGCTTACTCTCATAAGGCATACCTCCTCCCTCAAAACCAACCCCGGAGCACATCTTCTCCTGATGTTAAACATAAATCCCTAAAACAAATATGTTGCTCCCATTACTGACTGTCTTTTTATATCAGTACCACACTCGGCCCTGTATGCAGTGACATCTTTAGTAGGCATGTAGAAGGTTATGAAACTCTACCTTGGGAGGATCTCACAGTGAAATTTTTCCCCATGGAGTGAGCTTTAATTTCCTTTCTCATGACCAAATCAATTTGGCTTTCATTTAAAAGTTTTGAAGCTGCCAGAAGCTAATAAGTGTAACAGGACTGTAAAACATTCAGAGACGCACAAACACACACACACACACACACACACAAAAGATTAATAGTTTTATTTGAGAGGGACCTGTAATTTAAAACTTAAGAGCAATTCAGGGTCCATTATATATTAATGCCCATGTTAATGCAGCATGTTCAAATGAACGCTTAACTTGTTTTTGCTTTGCCTGACCTGGCCGAGGGAAACGACTAACACGTTTTCAATGGCATTCCAAAACTGAATTAATCTTTGTTCCCCAAAGTGTCCTGTTTATATATGAACTCCAGAACCAGATGGGATTAAACAGAGAAACATATGTGAAACTCCAACTCCAAAACTACCCATATTGGAAATAAACTAATCTGTTTTACATTTGGCATTAATTACATTTGGATCAAAGGTGCTTCAGAGTCTGGGTGCACCAAAAGACCTGTTAGATAAATCATTATTTTGCTTTTAGAAAGACAGCCTACCTTTGTCTAAACATGCATGTGCGCGCACACACACACAGTCTAACTTTTTTAACCTTCTGTCTTTGCATAAGAATATAATGTATTACCATGCTTTAAGTACCAGAGAAAATGATCCCAAAGACTGCATTTTTTTGCACAGCTGCTGGTAAACACCACATCATGTGTATTTCTTTACAGCATATTCAAATTTAAAAGATATTCCCAAGCCTATCCCTTCTAGTGTTTCTAGCTATAGCTCATGGCTTCTATATTGACCCTAGTCCTTCAGAATGGCGCTAATGTGTATAAACTAGCAGACTCATTCAGAATTTATGCTTGCTGTTTAATGACCATACTTTTCTTTACTTGTACGAATGTCAGAACGAGCAGATGAGGTGGGCGGACTCCAGACAGAGTACATTACGGAAAAAAAATAAAACTGTTGTCATTGCTTTTTGGTGCTCTAGGTGGACTGTAGAACCACCGATGTTTTTATTATACACTGCTATGTTTGGATCAGTTGAAGAGTAACTAGCTTTAATAGGTCTGAGCCTCGAGCACAACACATAGTCAAGAGTTGGAGAGTGGCGTTGAACATTTTTTACAGCAGTAGGAGAGAGATTTTTCAGTTTAACCCCATAATCCCAACGTTTGAAGTGCTTTCAGACAGGTTCAACTCTAGCAAGTGTTAAGGAAATGGATTACTGGCAAAAGATAAATCACAGCATTTTTCTTAATTGTTCCACCTGGTAAGTGAAAGCTGTAAACAAATGAATGAATTAATTAATTAATTTTAACAAAATTATCCAAATGCCAGCGGAGGAGAGAAGGGAGGATGAATTGGTGAGAATGAGGGGGAGTCTGCCCTCTGTGTGACACAGTGCCCACTCCATTCTCAGGACCGGGCCGGGTGCCTGTGTGTATGTGATGGTAATAATTTGTGTCTCGGCTCCAGAGAAAAAGGTCCTGGAGTAAGCAACATTTCAGCTCTCACTGAATTACAGCTCTATGTTAAAGGGGGCCGGTTGGTTTTCGTGGGTATAACTCCTTAGTTTAGCATTTTCTGGTCATTAGTCAGTTTCATGAAGAGAGGGAGAGATGAAGAGAGGGAGAGAGAGAAAGAAAAGATTTATTTAACTGCTGACCTGTATCTTTCTTTTAAAAGCAGCTCTGTGGAAACTCGCCAAATAATTATAAAACCATTTGGGAATAAAGGTTAGAATGCCATTGACTTCATGCTCGTGAATGGATTTCGTTAAACAATTTTGATGCCATTTTTAAGACATAATTAAGGGGAGATTTTGTGGCGCTTACAGTGGTTAAATAAAGGAGAAATGCATTAGTGCCAAAAGCCACACTCAGCAAACTGCAGCCATGCTGTAGCACAAGGGCCATATATCCGACTGCTTATTGTTTAATTAGACTACAATAGCACACCAAAAAGGGTTTGCACTGCAAAAATTCGCCAGCAATGTTTTTGTTGATAAACGCAAAGCATTAAAACATAGCCCTGCCCACAGTTTAGACATGCATTGCATATGTCAGGTAGACAAGAAGTAATCTATTCCATTCTTAACAGCACGAATCACTGTGGTGCGTGATAATGAATCCGACCTCCATGGGCCCAATGTGCTAAATTAGCCAAAAGAGACCTAGTATGGCAGAGCTCTCACAGTGCACTAACAGTAATATACCCTCCTAAAGAGACCATATGAGCCCATCCTCCCTGAGAATCAGACTGCCGAGTCTCCCAGAGCGACTGTAATTCCCTGTGCTCGGGACCCAGAAGGCTCATCATTTACACAAGGTAAACATTGTGAAGCTGAGAATTTGGAAAGGCAGTGGGCTTGTGTGGTTAAGCATGTTTTTGAAGTGGCGCCCCTCATTTGTAAATCACGGCGATCTCCATATATGTGGCCCCTGCGAACTCATATTTTACACAGATGTGCCAAATGTGTAAAACGCAACCGGCTTTTGTTTATTAACTTAACTAAATTAAATTCATGTAGATTATTTCCCGACTGGAATAATTACAGCTGACACTTTTCTCATAAAGCCAAATCTATGGCTTAAAAAGGCTATTTGTATTAATATTTGATCCATTGTATGACTCTCTGTTGCATTATATTGCACAATATTCTTTTATAAATATTTAACAAATATTGATATTTGAGATAAAAAGGTTAAATAACAGCAGCACTGCATTTATATGTATGTGTGTGTTTGCTTGTACTTTAGTTCTCTTTAAACAAAGACAAAACAAGAAAGCACTATAATTGCATGCATGTGGAGTGGGACCTATTTCCCTGGCTTGTAGCTTGGCCTGTAAAATGCCTGATGGGCTTGTTGATGCATAAAGGGCTTTTTTTGCATCCTTGGGCTGCTTCTCCATTTTGTTGTGGCTTTCGGAGAGGAGATGGGATATTATGGAGGTAATTATTTCTGAGAGTCTCCCCTGCCACACTTACCCCCCTCCCTCCATGTGTATTAAAACTAGGCAAGAAGAGGAGATCTTTGTGTGACATGGCCTTAAACAAAAGGCCTAGCTGACTTTGGAGATGAGCATGTCTTTAAATGATACAGCCGGATGGGAGCTGAGAGAGCCCGCATGTCCCGCTCTTTTGTTTCTTCTGAGTGATAATGCTTCAGGAGGTTTGCAACCAGGGCCAAATTACCACCAATGCAGTGAGAACCATTTTCATGGCAGCTGTAGGCCAACAACATGCACTAATGGACATGCTGCCTTTTTTTCTTTGTGTTAGACTGTCGTAAAAAAAGAAAGAAAGAAAGAAAGAAAGACGTGTTTTGTTTTAGCCTGACGCAAGCGTGTATATGAAGAGGACTGCGTGCTTTGTTCGGTTACACTCCGAATGCGATCCTCAAAGCGGCTCTTTGTTTTTCCCTGTGGTCGCATTCTCATCCGCCTGCATTTCTGCGCCATGACAAGATATTTTAACGGTTTAGGTTATTTTATTTATTTTTTTCTACTTTGAGGGCACACAAGCAATTATAACAGTTACTTTTCGAGATCGCCTCCCTAGACAGTGTTTCCAGGGTTTGTGGCCATAATTTGTAGCCATTACATAAACTGAAATGGGAAAGCAGTGAAGTGAAAGATATGACATACAGCCAAATCAGTCTCATCATTCTGTTAGCCATGGGTGATGTACTAATGCAAGGCCATCCATTTTCCCTTTGATTCCTTACACAAAGCAGGAGGCGCAGAGGCGGCCACATTCCACTGTGATTAGACGGAGACGGGCCAGGCTGCAGGAACACAAGCCTGCTGTGTTTTTAATTTTATTTTTTAACTCTCCTGCTATTGTACCTGAGATAGATAGATTTATTTATTTTATTTATTTTTTATTTATTTATAAATAATCTCCAAACATTACAGAACGACAGCAAGATTATCAGTTGAGTTTTTGGTGTAAAAATATATACAGAAAGCAATGGCACCACAAAAGAGACACAGCTATTTTTTTTTTTTTTCTCGGAAAATAGGCCATCCCTCGTGAAACACGATCTTCACCAAGAGAGGCCTTTTGTTGATGGACATAAATTGTCTCAGGAGCTCCATAGCCCGATCCCGAGTTTATATTGCTGTATCATTAAATGGAGACAATGCTTGATGCTTGAATTATAATTTTTTTCATGTCATAATAAGTCAGTTTTACATATGTGTATTATTATTTTTACATACAGCAGTGATTTTACCAGAAAAGCTCAAAACCATTTTTTCATATGGCAGGCACTCAAGATTGAGTCATTTCGGAATAATTCTGTCCAGTGCTATCGTAATTATTCTGTGGTTTCTGTGTGCAGAAATCCAAAATTATTTTCTAAAATAGCCATTTAGTGCTTTCGAAAAGACTTGTTTTAGGACAGATGTCCCTAGTGGTTTTTCTTTCAATGAATCCTAATTCGCAAAGGGGTGATACAAACGCAAACTCGTTACCTCATGTTTTCAAAGGCAGTTGTGGCCACTGACAAAAAATTAGCAGAAATTGCAATGATTATTCGCATTAACATACCTGACTTTTAATCATAATGCTTATTAAAAAGTCCAAGGGATTAATGTTTTCTTTGCATGCTAATGTGTATTATTTCACTTCGCTTTTTTATTTTTATTTATTTCGTTAGTGGCTGTGTCAGTTTGAGAACATCCAGGAATGCAATACCTTTAGAAAAGCGTGACAGGTTCGATTTACATACGCTTGAAAAAGTAGGTCCTCTTTTGTTCATGCCGAACAATGCTAATAAGCCCAGCATAGTGAGCAGGCGACTAAAGGGGCCGTGTTTTAGTAAATGTACAGTACACGTGACTGCTAAAGGTGTACGCTGACAGCCTACAGAGACTTGATCTGATCTTAATTCAAACAGGGAGAGGAAAATTGCTTGGCGGCTTCCTCATTGTGTGGTGACTCCACTGACACTAACCATAGGAGATGGTACAATGCTCTCTGTCATAGGGCATTAAGGGAAACAAGGCATTGTCAAAGCTTGGAGGACGTCACAAAGACAGGCAGCATAGAGCTCTGATAAAGCAGCAATTAACTAATTGCCTCAAGCAGTACAACAGCAGACTAGTGTTATTATTAATGTGTGATAATACGGATGGATCTCTCACACGAAGATACTTCCACTGGGTTACACTTGTGATGAGACTGCAGTAGTGTGACGTGTGTGGCTTGGCGTCCAACACCCTTGTCATTAGCTATCATCTCTGAGAGCGGCAAGCCCTGAATCCCTTCACTTCTGATTAGACGGCCGTCCATTGATGACTGGGGCGTCCAGGTGTCAGGGTAAAGTTAGTGACCCCGTCCTCCCCAGTGCATCTTGCCTGCAAGTAATTAGTCCTGACTCCAACCATCACCCCTCTAACCATCAGTGCTCGCACTCTCTCTCTCTCTCTCTCTCTCTCCTTCCCCCCTCCCTCTCTCGCTGTCTCTCTGACCTTGTATCCTTTCTCTCTTTCATTCATTTTCGATAAGATCATGTTTGAGGGTTGTGTGTAAAAAATAGTTTTATATCTATACAGCTATTGAGCAAATTACTTAACTACTGACGACATTTTTTTCAAATTCAAAATAAATATGTTGTCATTTATAACAATTTGTTTTGCATACATTATTCATTCATTCATTCATTTTCTTTTCGGCTTAGTCCCTTTATTAATCTGGGGTCGCCACAGCGGGATGAACCGGAGCACCCGGAGGAAACCCACGCGAACACGGGGAGAACATGCAAACTCCACACAGAAATGCCAACTGACCCAGCCGAGGCTCGAACCAGCGACCTTCTTGCTGTGAGGCGAACGTGCTACCCACTGCGCCACCGTGACGCCCATTTGCATACATTAATTACAAAAAAATGCTACCATGTTTTCAGATGTTTCTATTCATTTTAAACACATTATCAATTTCAGAAGAGTTAAGAAATCAATATTTAGTGCAATAACCCTGATTTTCAGTTAAATCAAATATAAACATTTGTTATTGTGACCAGAAAAAAATGCTGTTAGACTTATAGAATACAACAAATATTAACAATAACATTTACAATTTAACATTTACATCAAGCATCAGCATTATCAACTATATAATTAATGTTATAAAAAACGTTGAATTATATCTGAACATTTGTATTTATAAATTACCATTAACCTAGATTAATAAATGCTGTAAGTAATGTTGTTTATTTTTAGCTCATGGTACCTAATGCATTATCTAATGTGCATGCATCTCTTGGGTTCAGTGTATGTGGTACATGGGTTTGTTTATCGTCTCCTCTCTCTCTTCTACTCCCTGTTCTTTTCTCTGACTATTCTTGTTTCCCCCTTTCCTTTTCCCCATCCACCTCATCCATCACAACAAAGTATGGAATTGATAGCCAGTATTGATTATCCATAGCCGTGCCTAATCGTGGCTAACCGTAGGAAGCTTTGCAGATTTAGCCAGTGTCGGGCCAGAGCCAGTGATAATGCAGCTGGGAATTTAGACCTAATGCTGTCATCATGTTCTCTTGCAGCGACTGACCACCGCGTGTTAGACAACATCCTATGGGACCGAGGAAATGACTTAAGGATAACTTGAAATGCCAATTGCAATGCATTTAACTCCCAGAATGTGACATATTTGCAGAGCATTTTGTGAGTTAGGGTCTGATGTAGGTAATAGCAGTTAGACCAAAATGTTAGTGGTGATATTGTTGGTTGTTATTATTTGGCAGGAAAAATTTTTTTTTGTTTTTTTTCCTTAAAACAAGACAATGGATTGTGTTCGATCTGATCAAGGTGGTAAAAAGGCTATTTTTTCTTCACACTGTCTTGTATGATATTTCTTAATATGTCTACGGGAACACAACAGGAATATTTAAAAACGTCTGTTTCAATCCAATGGCAGTAATGCAAACGCTCACATTAGCCTGCTTTTTTCCATCTCTTTTTTTTTTCCCCATGTCTGCTTCCTGCACTGATGAGTAACTCTATTTAATAGGCTGCCATTATGCAGGCAGATTGGGAAGTTGACTGGGAAGTGCTCCTAGCTATTGCTGCATTTGAACCCTGTTAATATATGCAAATTAAAAGGAGTCGGGCCTCGGGATTGGTCCTGTTTTAAATAAAACGCGAATCTGATCAAGGCAATCTGCAGATGGGGTGTTATCAGAGGGAGCCGGAGCAGCGGTTGATGATTCCTCGGCTGTATCTCTCTTCCATCATACTGCACTGCATTAAAGAGACATGATTCATCAAGCACAGGCACTAGTATTTTATAAAATTTTGCTCTCTAGGGCAAAGGCTTTTTTCCTTAATCAGAAGACAGTAGGCTTGCTTAAGTAGAGTGCTCCACTCCGCGGTTATGCTGGATTTTCATTTCATTTGTTTGTGTGAAGGGGCATCCAGGGCAGGTGTGTATGAGCGCGTGTGTTCCCCATTATGTTTTACGGTGCATAAAGTTTATGCACGCACCTGTCAGCTGACATATCAGCGGTGGAGTTTACTTTTAAATAGGGGGAGCGGCTATTATTCCTGATGGGAATTTAATGCCACACATACTCTTAGGAGACTCACGCAGGCTACAATAGGTAGCATTAAGTGCTGTCATTGGGGCGAAGGCCTGTTGATTGTTCATTGACTGTGTCTAGGTGTGCTGGAGTGCTTCTGTGGCATTTGCATAATACATGGGCCAAAAAAAGCCTGATGATTTCGAGCTCATTTATAGCTCTTCAGCCCTTACAATTACAACCAAGGATACCTGAAACAAGCATCCCCTCCAGGGCTCGACCACTTCCTTTGTGTGTAAGCGCAGGGGTTAATACGGCAGAAAAATGTGAGTATTTTTCTTTCATTAGCCGCTGCTAAGGAATATCTCTTTCTGTGGACACCCTCTCACAAACCAATTAACTCAGTCTGAATAATTCATCATTCTGGGGCGACTGTGGTCCAGAAAGGAACAAACTGATAATAAGATCCCGTTTCCAATGTATATACAGTGAAATAGGACAGTGCAGACACTTCCAAACCTTCAGTATGCATGAAGGATCTGTGTCACAGAAGGTCATTTTCATCTCTCTCTCTCCCTCTCATTGTCACATGCTTGTGTTTCTGATAATGCCACATACCATTCAGACTGATTCTCTCCGCTATAATACACCTCATGCCTCTGTCAGCTCACTTTCCCATGACCTGCTCTCGAGATCGGCACAATACAGTCACTTCATCAGGGCTCACAGCTACAGCTTGGCTCGCAGAATCTCACCATTCTTCTTAGAAACTATCTGCTTATGCCTTAATTAGTCATAATTTTGAATGAACAAGGAGTCATGTGATTGGGGGGCGAGAAAGAAGATGGAGGGATGAGAAAATGAATGGATTGATGTGGCGTGAGACTGTCTGACATTCCTGTGTGAAAGGATCATCTAACAGCTGAAGCTCATAATCCAGCCCTGTTGATAGAAAGACATCTCTCAGACCCCCTGGCCATGTTCGAGAGGCAAACTGCCCACAAAGCCTTATGAAATTGCTCGAGGAGTGCAGTTTTTTTCCTGTAAGGTAGTTCCTATTGAAACAGGAAGTTTCGGTGTCGCATATTGAATGACTAAAAACGCAGGCAATGATATATTGTTTTTGAAATATATACAATTTCCTTAGTGGATTCAGGTAGTATTTGGGTCAGTCTAATGATTGTTATATTGAACAAAACAATTGGTTTAAATTTCTTTCCCTTAGTCTAAGAGAAGCCTCGCAGTGGCTGCGACTTCTTATCTATGGGTACTCTGTTTGGTGCCTGATTAAAAACGATAGTAAATCAAACTAATTTATTTAACATTTCTTTTTTGTGAGTGTCAAGTTTCTTGCTGTTTTCGTTTTGCAGGATAACAGCTTAGTCTGCTAATTTTTTTGCTTTTAATAACAGTTCTATGTCATCAATGTGAAAACCTCTTTTTGATTGTGTAACATTGATAATAATAAGTTAAAATATAAGAAAGGTTAGAAATGACCTGTAGGTGAGTAAAAAAAATCACCAAATTTCCATTGTTAGGTCAACTATATATGTATAGTGTCCCATGAAATCATTCAATTGAAGATTTAAAAAGATGAAAGGAGAGAACATTTTGTAAACTTGTATATATTAAAAAAAATTCTCTTAAAAGAATCGTGACCATCTTCCTCATTTCCTCCATGTTTCTTTCTTCTTCTCGCCCTCTGGCCCCACCCTTCTGGAAAAGCCATTAAGGCGTTGTCTCAAGCTTGTCAGATCATGGCCAGGCAGTGGGGAAATATTCCATCTGAGCAGCACACTGTCTTCAAGTGCTGCAATTAAGAGTGTCAGCATGCGGCCATGGTCCTGTCTGACTGCGAGCGGACGGGGGGGGTCATCAGGCCCGTGTGACCCTACACACACATGGCTAGAAGCGAGCAACCATGCACTCCACGATATGACACCGCCACTCTGTTTGATAAAGGAAAACAGACGATTTGTGCAGAAACTCTGCCGAGTGCAGAGCCAATGAGACACTCTTGTGGGTCAAGTGCTGCATTTGCATTTTGATGGGATGTTATCGAGTAATTAATGCACTAGTCAGAATGTATTACCCCAGGAGTGAATTGAAAGGTTCATTACCAAATCGCCCTCACTCCAGGAATAGGTATTTCTCCAGGCGTTTGCCTCTGACATGTTGTTCTTCCCTCCCTCCCTCTCTCTCAGTGTCTCATCGTGGCAGGCTGTAGAGGTGAACAGTGGCTCTTAATAAGGGCATTCACTTTGGAGAGCACTCGTCATAGTAAATGTACACATCAGGGCCTTGCCTTCTTGTCACTTTAATTGCTTCTGGAGGTTCTTAACAGGCCAATCTTCATCAGGCCAGGCCATGTTATGAATAACTCTGGCATCGGAGGAATTCATGCTTAATAAAAGGGACCCAATTTATAAAAATGCATTGAGTGCATTGTTTACAAAGCTCACACAGAGAATGCTCCACTTAACAGTTATCCATTAGAGAAGGACAAAAATGGGCTGGGTATTGCCAGGAGTATCAAAATACAACCGATAACTGATATACTGTCAGTATTCAAATTCGTTGCTATTTGGTCTAAATATATTAGCAATTAAATGCAATAAAAATCTCTACAGAATTGCATCACATGCATAATGTGTACTTTGAACAGATCCTATTGATTTTAGTTACATTTTTAGTTACAGTAATTACATTATTAATATATTATAATATCTTAAAATGCTTAAAATTAGAATGCAGAATGTGTATTTACTGTAGCAGAGCTCGAGTACAGCTGAAAGTACATTGTAACTGAATGTATTTTACAGCCGGGTGTATACTACCACCTAGTGAGAATTACAGCTGAATGTATACCATTACTATAGCATATAGTACCTCTAATTTCTCTCCAGCCTGCCTTATTTGCACCCCTCTCCCCCCTCCCTCTGTGCTGCCAAAACCAGCAACGTACAGAGGGAAATTTGAGTGTGCTATGAGATTAAAGGCTGAAATCAGGGCCTTGTGAGCAATCATCAATTCCCAAGAACATTCTTTCATCTTCCATTCTTCCACCCTAATGCTAACGGTTTCATGTCACAACATTGTTGTTGCTTTTATCATCCTATAATAACTCTCCTGCAAAAAATGGGAGAGAGATTGGAAGAAAAAGAGGGTAAGAGAGGCCTGTTCTTTCTCTGCCATCACTGTAAATTTACACAAGGCTCTTTTGCTGTCACTGGAGCAGTTCCTCTTATATTAGCGGTCTTGTCTTTGGCCTGAGCTTAAACTCCGATATATTCCACCAAGACATTTATAGTCATTGTTCTGTTTTCCATAATGAAATAAAGCATTGTTTCCATATTTTGAGCCTAATAGCCACAGCGGGTACGAATTTGGTGTCTCTGATTTTTGTGCTGGGGACAAAATGGCGACCCGGTAGGCTTGCAAATCCCTGTCTTCCATCAGCCAGCCTGTCCGTCAGCAGGGCATCAACGGCACCAAACTGCAACCCATCTCTCGGCCCATCAGCAGGTCTCACACACCAGTGAATCCGAGCCTTTTGTTCCCACTTGGGCTGATAGGAATGAGGAGGTAGACCACGGAAAAGCAGAGCAATTTTCTGCTATTTAAGCTTGGAGAGATGGCGCTCCTTGGGAAGTGTGTGTGTGTGTAGAGGCGTTTGGAGAGGAAGAGAGTTTGTATGGAGTCACTGGATGAGATTTTTTAGATTTAGGCATGCATGGAATTGGGGGTGAGATAATCGTGGATGTGAAATTGAAACCTGTCGGCCAGCAATGGTGTTCTTTACCCAACACCACACACACCTCACAAACCAGTCTGCCTTTTTGGTTCTACGTGACTGTCAATGAAAAGCACTTTGTAACTTGCACAAAAAAAAGTAATTTCCCAAAACAGTGTTTATCATCAAGTTTCAGACTTGCAAGTTGTACCTAAAAGATAAACTATGTTTCACAAGAAAATATTCAAATTTCATGTAAAGTCGCTTGCCAATTCTTAGTAATTTTTTGTGAAAGAGTTTCTGAATACAAAATATTTCAGCAGCATAGCAGTATAGTCCTTTTGAAAGCGAAAAGTCTAAACGCTGACGCTCAGTTAATTGCCTCAAAAAACAATGGCAGAGTTAATTACCTTTAAAAATAAGAGGAGAAGAACATATGCCGTGCCGTCTTCCCTGTAGCTATGTCAACAAAGCCGCTAAGAGAGTCCTCTTATGAAGTATGTCATGTTGCATTATTTTAATTACTGCATGTCAGTGTAATTTTGCTTAAACTTGTTATTTTTTTCTCTCTTTTACCCCAGGTTATAATATGTTGTATGGGTGCTCATTATTAATCTAATTTATTTGCTCGTCAAGCAAGCCATGTGACGACCGACTTCCTGCCTCAAATGACAATTGCAAACAGTAGCCTCTTTTTAAAGGTATAATCACCCATCTCTTCTAATTAGGAGAAGAATGTGCACTAGATACAAAGGGCTCTGTGAGGATGCAGCCCCGAGCAAGCGATAACTCCCGTGCCTTGCTGCAGCCTGATCTGGGATCTGCTTTAGGGAGGCGTATCTGACATTAGATTAAGGGAGGTTATTTGTGGAGGGGGAGTTACTCAGGTTACATTCCTTTAAGGGAAGTGGCTGGCCGGCTGGCACCCTGTCTTCATTTCACAGGCTGGTAAAGTGAGCAAGGCCCTCTCATATTATTCACCGGAGCAGGCTGATCGAAGTGTGGCTCGATAGTACTAAACCAGCTCATGCTCCGAAGATTTGTCTTACAAAACCTTGAAAACTGCTCTGAACATCCATACATTGATTTTTGTTGGCGGGGATCTCCGGGGCTTTCATGTAAAGGCAGGATCCATGCAGGGATGAGGAGAGGGCTTCCCCCTTCACCAGACTGTGCCGGCAGAACAAGGGGATTCCTTTTCAATAACCTGGCCGAAGGAATTAGAAACACACCGGTCTACTAGAGCCATGGCACCCTGTCATGCTAACGCCTGTTAAACACACACACTTCAAAAGCCCTATGTGCACTTTTATATTTTATATCTAAAGATAGTATATGCGGTGCAACTATTTATGTAGCTTTTGGGATTGAGAGAAGAAAAAGGGCAAATAAAACTGCATGCCATCATTTGAACAAATGCAAGGCCACTTTTCCACTTCCTTTTAAAATCTAAGCAGATTTGTTTCCTAAGGAAGTCTGTTTCCACCTCGGAGCTAAAACACTGTACCCTTGTATCTTTTTTTTCCTTGTAGTTGTAACTCTGTTAATCACAGTTGTGACTTTATATCTAATTAGTTGACTGAAATAACAATTGAAATATACATTTCTCAATTGGGTAAAAAAAAGTTGGGTATACAATTGTATACAATATATATATAATAAATATATACAATTGTTCTCCATAATCTGACATTATTAAACAGTTGCAAAAACCTTTTTATTCTTACATAATTATGACTTATTTACATGATTGCAACTTGATTATTTTTAATTTCACATTTTATCTTACAATTACACGTACCTGTCTATTGTTCCTCTGAGGCGGAAACAGGCTTCCATAATGTCTTTCATTCTACCTTGTTCTCTAGCTCACTTTTTGTCTTATTCTCCCCCTCCTTCACTACTAATTCCTGTGCCTTTGATGTGATAAGGAAGTGTTAAATCAAAGTAAGGCCTAATTACATATCTTGGGACTGGCTGGTTGTAAAGCATTGTTCGTACTGTTAGAAAGACAGGCGGCAGTGAGAGCGTGTGTAAAGGGAGGGCTCCATGTGTGTGTGCACACGTCTCTGGCTGGCAGCTGCCAGCATGCGTGCCACCTGCTATACATCTCTCCATTAGCATAATCACTCTCCGGCAAATGGCAATAATAGTGTCATGCACCTCTGTGTAATTGCCTCTGTCATAATATGTGCCTGACGATTGTGTTTCCTGACTCAACATGGAAAAAGCATAGATCTCTGGTGCCACATTTACACTGAAGTGCCTTTGATCTGAGGCTCAGGAAGGACATCCCTCTTTCTGTCACTTGAAAGCACCCTGTCAGATGCAAATCAGAGGTAACCAAGATGCACTGCTGCTTTTCGCTAATAATCCAGGAGGTTATGGGTTTTGATCAAAGGATTGTGTCAGATTGTAGGCGAAAAATTTAAATGCATTTGTGTACATCTGTATACACATTTAATGCATGCATATTTGCTTGTACTCTTAACAAAACCATCAGAATGAAGACAAGAAGACTTTCTCTTTTCCAGCACCAATGTTTTACATAATTAGCCCATTCCTATTTTCCTTTAAGGGACAGAGCTAAGCAAAGTAAATGAATACCTAATGATTGTCTAGGCCAGGGGCAGTGTGGTCCGAGCATGAGTGACAGCTGCTGTAGCCACTGTGACGAGCTCAGCCTCTAATTGGGCCTGAGAAGGGAAATGGAAGAACGATGTTGGGAGGACTGGGGGGTGAACTGCGCAAACAGCAGACAAGCCAAACAGGAATTCTAATGGATTGCATGCTCGGCTTGCTGACACCTCATTGCACCTAACATCACTGTTTTTTGCAAGGGTGGCAAAAAATATACATTTGCTAAGATGACGCATGCATGTATTTTTCTCTGAGACAGGGTGCGGGTTGTGGGTAGCCACCCCATTGTTTGATGTATGGCGACAAAATCGGGCGGCTGGTGCAAGCATGCGTTTGCCTAATAGAAATGGATGGATGTAGCGTTTTCAACATTTTGTTTCTTTTTCATTATTCATATATCCTTTAACTTTTTGACATTCCGACATTCAAGGACGCAGGCTTTCGTCTTGGAAGCTGGATGATAAATGCTGAGCAATCCCTCCCCTAATCGTTCAGAGCAGGAGGAAAACACACAGCCTTTTTAAAGCATCTGTGTCTTAAACTGTCATTGATTAAATGTTAACTGATATACTCCAGTTGGCAATCTTGTTAGAGCTTCCAGTAGCCAAGATAGACAGTTTAGAGTCCCGGCTGATCAATATTACAGATAAAGATTTCATCCATCAATGAGCTCCCAAAACAAAAGGTGTCTGTTACCTGATTAGGCCGGCCAGAAAGTCTCTCCCCCTCCGGACTGCCGACGCAGCATGAGGAGTTCCATTCGATCGGCTACAAACATGGAGCCCATGTAATTACAGCACCAAACAGTTCCGCAGATAACATGCCTTTGACTTAGCTCCGGATAAAGGTTAATCTCCCTCTGTCTGTCCAGCGAGATGGGTCTGGGCTTTATATATTTATTTAAGTCCTCTGCTAAGGCCAGGGCCAGGGGCTGTTAGCATGGAGCCTTGGAGGGAAAGAGTTAGAACCTCCTGCATACCAATGCCAGTGCAAATGACCGAATCGATGGCGGAATGGCCACTGCTGTTTAAGTGTATCAATAAATGTTCCCTTATTTCCTCCTCAATGGCTAAGTGTTGTAGTTAAAAGTCCAACAGATGTCTTAATTGAAAGTTAATTTTAAATCAATGCAGAGAGTCATTTAAATATTGACCATGCTCTTTTGACTCAAATTGTCCCGGCAGAGCATAATTTGCCCATCATTCCTCTTTTTCTAAAACAACTTTGTTCAAATTCAATCAATAAGCTACAATTAGTATGTTGTGAAACTGCCATTGACACTTCCTAAAGGCCTACACGCAATTTCATTGTCTTTTCTGACACAGATACAGCGTGTCCTTAATTACAAAGTGCATTTATGGTGTTTTAATTGCATTAGGTCATCGTAAAAATCAAACAAAAGCTCTTTAACGAAAGAACAGATGAAAAACTTCATTTTTGAACACCTTCCTGGTCTTTTATTGCAGTTCCAGGCCATTAAAGAGATGTATGGGCCACCGAAAGCAGGACATCTGCTGTACTTCCGATGTTCTCTGTGTCAGAAAAATGGATGCAAGAATGACAGGCAATGGAAGGGGGACAAAATAGGGAGAGAGGGAGAAGGAGAACAGGGAATGTTGTCAGAGGCCTCTGTCTATCTGGGTAATCTTATTTATTTAAAGCATATGTCTGCTGGTACTCCTTTGTCAGGGTCTATTAGGGGGCAGTGCAGCCCATATGACATTGTTTAGCAAGTAATGAAATGGACATTTTTTGCATGTTTTTATAGAGTTGGAAGGGAGCTCACATAGCCATTCATTTCCCTCTGTGGATGCCATCTCCTAGCCATCGCCTCAGATCGAGCTGCACGGTTATTGTCAGCCCCGTTTCCATTCAGAAATTCAACTGAGGTATTGTCTAATTAGATGTGGCCACTGAGATCTTGGTTTCTGTCCTGTAAGAATTTGCAGAATGTTAAGCAGAGCCACTGTAACCCGTAAATGACCCCCGTTTTGATCGATCATAACAACGTGCTTGTGGAATTTGCTATTGTAGTTAGGTTTGGTACTTTCCAGTGCTCGTTTTTTTCCCCTCTTGTCTTTCCTTTCGAAGGATGATGCTGTGTATATTTGAAAAATCTGCATGCGTGCCAGACCGCCTTTTCAGCCGTCTGTGTCTCCTCTCAGTGCGGTCAGGGGTTTGGCTGAGGCTTTCTGGGTTTTCAGAGCAGACCTGCACAGGGGTGACAGATAGGTCTTATTTGTCTGATAGAGTTGAGCAAGAAAATAGATCTAGAGCTGGTTACTTCATTAGGTTCTCTCATTGATTGAACCTCCTGCTGAAGTGATGCTGCAGCCTCCTCTGATAACTGCTGGTAATAGAACAAAATGAATTCTTATCACAGAGATTGGAAAGGCCATTAACCCTGGCCCCTAGTGCTTTTCAGACGTCACAGACAGGAAGCCGTGTGGTGCATGGAGGAAAAAAAAAGCGCCATGCTCTGTCTGAGCCGAGGTCATGTTGGCGGCCGTGTGTGAAATTTCCAGCCCTTTTGGCTCCTGTGTAGATGAAACGGCTACCCAGGCAGATGTTTATAATCATGTCTTGAATAAATATTGGATGGAGAATAATAAAAAAGGAGAGTGGAGAGGGAGGTAGGAGAATGAAACCAAGAGGAATCTATTTTATATTATTTTCGAATACTGAAGTAAGCCCGGCCGCAGCGCCTCCTTTTTCCAGATGCCTCAGGTGATCCGAATGGTACAGACACAAAAAGCCTTTTTGTGTACAATGCAGGTGTTTGGGGTTTGTCTGTGGAAACCTTTGAAGATGCATTCTTTAAAAGATTTAATGCTAGTTATTTGGAACCATTAATATCCCTTATGCGGGCAAGCACAGAAACAGTAGTCTGCAGAAATGAAGGGGGGAATTTGTGTTGGTGCAGCAAAAAGCAGAAGCTTTAATCTTCATCATGTTTATTCATTTGATGGAGGTGATTAATGGTTTGGAGTGCATCCTGCATCACAGAGGAGATGGTAGCATATGAAAACTTCCTTGGATGAAAGTAACTGACAGCAACAAAAGATGTTTTCTGATGGCGGATGCAAAGTGTACTCCTTGCCTTACAGATCGATGACCATGTGAGGTAATGTGGGGGTTAGTTTTAGCAAGACAAAGAATAAAGATTTAAAAATAGTGTTTTATCAAAAGTACAGTGAGAATCATCTGTATTAGTAGCAAAGGTATCAGTGTTTAAAAGCTAAACAAAATGCTGGAAAATAGCACCTTTCACCAGTTATCATGAAATCTTTAGGTTAATACGCAATTTATTTGGCCATCTCCAGAGAACCCTGCAGCAGCTGAGTTTGAGCTTTCTTGTGTCTCTGAGCCGCAGCAGCGCCGTGAAGGGAAACGGGCTCGCTTTTCGCGTAGATGTTTAGTATTTTAGACATGGTACATTAACGGCATCTGGTTAAGATCTAAATGCTTGTTAAATACACTGAAATTTGGAAAAAGAAGGGAGCAAGAAAAAAAGATTTGGGTAGGGGGGGGGCGGTGGATCAACAAGTCAGTAAAGCTTATTATCCTGAAAGTATTACAAGTGGCCCTTAACAAAGTAGTACAGGGTTTCGAGTTTCAAAGATTCCTTTAAAATGGAGCGGCTCAAATGAAAACCATGGGGGGAAAGAATGTGACATCATGAAAACCATGGGCAGCTCAGAGCCAACCTACGGTGTGCTGGGAAATTAGTGTTCCTTACACCTCAACACGACCAGACAGTCCAGAAATCATAATTACAACCAGACTGCATTTTCACAAATCAGTGAAATTATAAGAAATGACAATTAAATTCTATAATCATAGTAAATAATTATTTACAGAACTATTGTTATTATTCATATTATGGAGATCATTAGTTTAAATTACTATTAGTTTATTTTATCATTTAACATAAAAACATCAAAGCAAATATTATATTATGACAATACAATATATTACACCAATTGTATATTATTATTGTTTTAATATGCAGTAATAAGCCTAATCAACTACTACTTAATTACTAAGAGTTCTGCAAGAATGCAATCTGCTTCTAATTCACTTTCTGTATTGCATTTAAAATAAGGTGCTCATTTATGATAGCCTAGCTTCAATACGTTCTCTGTTATTTTTTGTTGAGAACCATAAATAACCTGTGAGCCTAAGGAGGAGGCGGGGAACACATTTTAATGAGCAAAATCATTTTTGGGGGTATCCACGGTTGTGTACAGTGGGTGTCTGTTTTACTGGCTGGATAATGACTGGACTGAGGTGTTATAGTCCCCAAGAGGAGAAAGAGAGAGCAGCCTGCCCTCCACGTCTGTCATTATGCTCTCTCTATACCGGACAGGCCCGGTGCTTTAATGAAAAAAAAGTGTTGGCCGTCATATTTCTAAATATCCATGAATGCCTTTTTTTTTTTTTTGGTAGGTATGGTAGCTTGTGCAAGGGGAAACCGGTGCATTTTGATGAGGCACAAACACAGCACTGCTTTTTTTGTGACGCCTTCTTGACCCCAGTCTTCCTCCAGCGTGCCGATCAACCCACATCAGAGCAGGTCTCACGGGAGACTAGCGAACAGAAAGCCATCGGAGATGTGTGGTTGATGTGTTTGCGGCTTTTGCTTGAAAGGGATGGCGGGGGCAGTAAAAGTTGTCTATGGCTCTGCTGTTTGCGATTAAGTTTGATGGGCAGAGAGTCTGCCGAACCCCCTCACACCCCTCCAATGCTGCTGACATGCTGCCTCTGTAAAGCATTCAGATTACTCAAACTGTTGCCAGGGTCAGGCGCAGGGCAGACACCACTATGATGTATAGGAAAGCATGTCTGGGAGTTTCTCTCGCTCTTGAAATGCATACCAGAAAAACTGCAGAACACCCTGCTAAAAGACTAGAGAGAGAGAGAGAGAGAGAGAGAGAAGGATGGTGGAAGGAAAGAGAGAAAAAAAATGCTGTCTGATGAGACCCAGATGATAGCGACCCATCCTTTTCTTCCCTTATTCCTTCTGTTACTACCTTCATAATTCGCCCTTTTCTTTTTCGTGACACTCTATGTTTTATTAATGCATTCCACGATCGCCTTAAAAATTTGATGCCCCCTCGAGGTAGAGACGCTCACTAGCACTTTGACACTTCATTTCCCAGCTAGGGGGACTGGGTCAGTAAATCTAGCTGGCTGAAGAGAGCGTGTGGAGGAGGAGAGGGGGAGGTGCCACAGCCTGGCCCCTGTACCCTTAGGGTGTGACATTGTGCTGTGGTGTTTGCGTATGAGCGTGTGTGTGTGTGCGTGTGTCTCTTTTATTAACCGACCTGAAATCTGGTCATGATCACAGACTTCCAGCTGGTCTTAACCCCCATCTGCCTACTGAGGCAGAGCACTCTCTCTCTCTCTCTCTGATTAGCCCTCTGTCCTGACACTGGCTTTAGTTCAACCCTGCCTCCGTCCAGAGCCTCTTTGCCCCCCAATACCACCTCCCCCCACAAAATTCACCCCCAATTCTGGAAGTGAGGAACAGAGAGCTAGAAACACATTGTATGTTATGCTCATACTGTAGCGCATGCAATGTATTAGATATATCTGACGCATAAATTAGTGGTAGGACAATTTTAAATGATCTAATATTTCATTTAACCCTAAAAAAAAACAACCCACAAAGTATTTAGGCTCTTATACAAATTGGAAACAAATTTATTGTATGAGAAGCTGATTTACTGCTAATATTTATTTAGTGATTTAAAAAAAGAAGATGATTTAGCCCATGAACGTAAATACATTGCTTCATGTCAGTCAACCCTATAACTGGCATTTGGTAATATGGAAGGAAATCCAATTATGCAGAAATATGTATACATTTATTTCAAGTTAAAATAATTATTTCTAATTGTATTTATAATTTTTCACATTCAAAAATTAGAATTATTGTTATTACATTAGCTTTTAATTTGTTTGTATTATAAAAAACTGAATATTCATATTCACAGCTTGCTTCCTTAAGCACAAGTGCTGCAAATTATTCCATTTATTTTTGTAGAAATGCAGTCTGTACATCTGAAGACACCCCCCAACTGTCTTAGACACACATACACGCATGCACACGCACACACACACACACACACACACACACACACACACACACACACACACACACACACACACACACACACACACACACACACACACACACACACACACACACACACACACACACACAGACAGTGCCTTTGTTGCAGGATGTATTAGAGCACACCGTCACCGCATGTGCGCCAAAATAGCAATTTTTGCAGCCGGCTGCCAGCAGTGACAGGAGATATTTCATCCTGTTGTCAGAATATTATTAATAAAACATCAGGACTAGAGTGCAGCACAATTTTTCCTTTCAATCACTCCCAGCATCTGCCATGAAAATTTCATGCTGTATATAATTTCCACTTAATGTATTGCACTTAAAACGTCGGTGCCAGCACCGTGTGGGGAGTTTTAAAGGGTTAATTATATCATGTATCTGCAGAATAGGGGAGCCTCTGCTTACCAAACAATGACTTGAGTGATTGTATGCAAATATACCGGTGACCTTTTTGCCTCCCCGTGGTCAATTTATATGGTTATTAAGGTTTTATAAAATGGATGAGCACAGCACTTTGAGCGCCATTTTCCTGCCTCATGTTGTCCTAATTTATTTCATTTCTCGTGGGGTCTTCCAAAATATGTTTATTTCTCCGTCTCTCTCTCTCTTTCTTTCTTCCCCCGTCGTGTGCCGTGTGATGGAAGCTGCATGGGGTGGAGGGGGAAAGACAGGAGTGGTTATCTGGCATTACTCAGCCTGCTAAAAATTCATTAAAATGTGACATCAGCGCAGTGAGAGACAAATGCTCTCTGGATGAAAGGGAACAGTAGGCCTTTCAGGGATTAGAGGCGCACGGCCTCGACCTATCACCTAACAGCATAAACAGATTAATCCACTGGCAGTGCTGCAAAGATACACAGAATTATTAAACACGAGGGGGGGCGACGGGAATGGTTGAGCCTACAGAAACATTTCCATGTAATCTGCCCAGTGCTAACAATCTGAAGAGGTGTGAAGAACATTGTCCCAGGTTTAATGAAACTAGATGCACTGGTGGTATATTTTGTTTATGCACACACACACACACACACACACACACACACACACACACACACACACACACACACACACACGCACACGCACACACACACACTCGGCATAACCTCTAGTGGGTAACCAAGTGCCCTTCCTGTGTTCAGTTGTAGAAGAACCAGGTGAAGACAGCGAGGAATTCCCACAAGCCTCCTCATTGGCCGCGGCCGAGGACAAAGACTCGAGCAAGAGGGACGCCATAGAAGGCAAGACCACAGAGAAGGACTCCAGTAAGACCTTTAGTTTTGGTCTTTTATTTCCTGGTACCCTATCTCCAGTGTCACTAACACACAACCTGTTTTGCTCCTCTGTTCTCTTCCAATGGGGCTTTTCCTGCTAATAACAGCTGCATGTGTGGGTTGCATGTGAATGCTATCAGTAGCCTCCCGCTGACCCATTTTAATCATAGCCATCTGACGGCAGAGATGTGGATAAAGGCAAAGAATATTCCGCAGTGACCACCGAGATTATTTTTTTTAATCAAATCAGTTTTTGCGCTTGTAATTTTTAAGCTCCTTTCATTAATCTTTGCTGTTCTTGCGATTCTTCTGATGACATATTAATTTTGTATAAGCGTGGGATTAGATAGTGCTGCAAGTGTGTCATTTTCGAACCCTTTTTTATATATATAAAAAAAAAAAAATTATAATAATAATAATTCAGCTGACGCACCACCTATCAGAGCTCATTGTCCTCGAACTGCTGATCTGCATACACGTCTGACTGGTAGCACATTAGCAAGGGCAACAATCCTTACAAAACAGTGTTGTGTTGAGATCAGGAAACAGCCCCTGGAGCTAGCATCTGGCATCACTACCTAGGGCTCTGTTATATTTGATTTGCCAAATAAGAATTCATATGTGCTTTTTTATGTATGAGATGGAAATATATGGTCAAAATGAATATTACATTAGGCGTCTTTTCATGCACACCATACCTAGCTACATAATGTTGGGTTCAATGGAGCAGAGGAAATGCTGAAACAGGACAGAGCCTATTAGTTTAGCCAGTCGTTTATCTTTTATCCATATAGCCGTGACAGGCTTGTCTGAGGCAGCTCGTACTCAATGCATTTACATGACCTATTACATGCGGCGTCATTTAACGCTGCGGTCGAGATGCAGATCTCACTTCTTAAACCTTAATGTGAATATATGCATGCTAACTTTTGCAGTGCTTTCTTTTCAGGCTGCTGTGTTCAAATTGAAATTAGGAAGTGTACATCTCCACATGGCTGTTGTTTTGGTTTGTTTGTTTGTTTCTAATCCATTACTTTGAGGAGCAGTCAAAATGGGTTTTAGGGGTTGCTCTGTTGAACCCATATGTTTAATGTGTTTTCAGTCCAAAGGAATAAGTCCCTAATGTGGGTCGGAATATAAAACACCAGGCTCCTGCATATTAAAGAGAGATATACACAATATTCATCTTCTCAGGCAACATTTCTCAAAACAGCACTTTTACTTTGTCATTTTAATCTAGTGTCACTGTGGATTTATTATAATCCAAATTGCATTTTCCATGCAAATGTCTTAATCTGGATCAACTCCAGATTACTTTGTGCTCTGTTTAGATGTAGCATGGTGGCATGTCAGTGTGTTGGCTTTAGGGGAAAAGAGATAATTCCGCAAACATAAGCAAAGATGAAAATTAGCTGTCATTACCGCTAAGAGCATTGTCTGCATACCTGCCATAAATTAGCAAGGAGATTAAATATTGTTTTCAAATCAGCTTCTTATGAAATTTTAAATAATGCAGCTGAATTAAATAAAACGCAAGACAGATCAAATTCTGCATATTTACCATCAGCATTTGCATGTTCCTTGCTCTGAAATGAGCATTTATTCAATTTCTGTCTATCTAGATATTAGATTAAAATAAATTAAAAGTATTTGCATATTTCATTGAAGCCCTGCAGCTACGATTTCCATTGCTGACTTAATCAATTCAGAAATTCCTGTAGGATGTGCCAAGTATGACATCCGTCGGTTTACGCCTTGTCTGAAGTGCGATGGCAAAGCTGATGGAGTAGGAAGCCTATTTTTTTCCATGAGAGGAAAAAGAAAGCAGGGCTGCACTGTGCGAGCTGAGAATTTAGAGTGTGGTATTCAAATGTTATCTGCTGAACTGTAGGTCACACTAATGCGCAACCTTAACCTCTTGTCCTTGTAAATCACTAAAGTTCTCCGAGCGTCCCAGGGTCCTGCTTTATTTATTGCCCTGTCACCTCAGCCAGACTGGCTGGACTGAAGACCAGTAAATTGAATAGTAAATTTATGACTCCTTTATCAAGCAAGTCCAGTGTAATTGGCATTTGCAGGGGAAGACGTTTTGAAGAACAAAAAAAAAAAAAAGCCAGTCATACATAAGCACCCAGTATTATTTTTGCAAAGAAAATGAGACATTCTATGGCTTTTTTTGCTCACGTAAAATTGTAGTCATCGTAGATGGTGCTTTGAGATATGAAATTGAACATTAACAGGACTCAAAATGGCCTCTGTCTTTGAGATCAAATAGAACACATTAGCGAGATATCTGTTGTTTGGTTGAATTATCCGTTGTGTTTAAAGAAGCCTTGCGTAGGTTGCATGATTTAAAAAAAAAACAAAAAAAAACATTGACAGTTGTAAATAAAGATGGGTGGCCAGTCTGTGGCTCTGGTCCCTGTAATGCAAACAGCTTGACTGTCATAAATCACCGTTTGATTTATCTAATCAAGCAAGGTCCTGCTTCTCAAAGACATTTGTCATTCGGATGGGAAGGGGGGCTGTGGTGTCACAATTATTTTCTCTATTGCTTCATTGCACTGCGTGTGTGTCTGTAAACAAAGAAAAAGGGCATTCTCATTTAGTGTGAGGTACACACACTACACAAAGAGCCAAGCCATTCAGACACAATTCTACATGAAGACAAAAAATCATTTTATATCAATTGGTATATTACAATATTTTAATAGTTCACTTAGCTGACAATTCATCAAAGCAGAAACAGAGCATGTGTTTGGTAGTGTCCCATTCTGCAAAGGCTTTACCTGATATTTCTTTCCTCGTTTTCTTTTCTGTTTCTACTCTGACTGGTGTGTCTATCTGCAATCCCCTTTGAATGTTTATAAAAGCAGAGTGTTGATTATGAAAATAAATCATATAGATGGATCCTCATGTAGAACAGATTAGCCCCCAGACCATACATTTACATTCAGTATGATGGCAATCAATGGAAGGGGCCTCATTGCATTGTGAAGTGATTTTGCACCCGGTTGTCCAGGAGTCGCCTCCTCACCCGGGAAATAATTTAGTAGCAGATTGACTGGAAGATGGCGAAAATTGAAAGTTAAAATTAGAAATCCTTGTAATAAACAGAGGGGGGAGAAAAAAGGTCAGATGATGCGGTACAGCAATGAGATTGGGGAGCCTCGCAAATGAGGTTTTCTGTTTGTCATGAAATGCATGTGACACCCCCCCGCCCCCCTTAACGCAGCAGGGATATCAAGGCTAGGAGAGAGAAAGAAAAAAAAACTGATTACCTAGCTATTTGAGACTGCAGACCATACTCTTGATACTCTTGGAAATTTGTATTGTGCCCTTGTGGTTTTTCCCCCTTTTGTGTCACTTTCTTTGGCAGGTTAATATGTCAGGCCCCTGATATGTAAGACAAAAATAAAATAAGCCCAATGTCTTGTAATGCCAAGAATTAAAATGCATGAACATGCAGCAGATATTGAAATACTTAAAATAAATAGAGAGCAGAAACAAATTTCCAAACATCTTTTTCACCATCCATTTTCGATGACTGCTTTGCTAAGCTTTGATTCATAAGAGTAATACATACATTTAGCCTAGAGTGACCAGATTAAAGCGAAGAACAGCAAGCAGGGCTTTCTTTGTGCATTGCATATGCAGCGAGAGGATAAATTGCATTGACTGAGGAGGCTGGGACACTGTGTGTATCTGAGGATACAGGGGTAATGAAAGATTTATCACTCTGTGCAGCATACTCTAAATACAACTGGGGGCTGATTTGCTGAATTGAGCTCAGCTGAAATGGAAATAACATGGCAACCCCCTCTAATACAGAGCGTGAGGCATGGATATTCAGGGGTGATGCAGGGAATGGTGATTTGGCTGTCTGTATCCCCCAAATGAACTGCATAATGGTACTTTGACCTGCGATGCAATAACAATGAATTCGAACCTCTATTTATTTGTGAATATCTTCATTAGGTAGCTTTTGTCCATTAGATATAGTAATATAGATTTTTGCTGGATCCTCTAGTATTCATGCTAAAAATCAATACACACAATTTGTCTGTGGTGTAATTCAATTTAAATTCGTCTTTATTTTGTGCTTTTTGACGATTTTTTCTTATTAAATTTCACATCCATTTTATTTGCTAAATAATCTCTTATAATGCGAGAAGCCCCAATAACCTTTTATCAGATCTACATTCCTTGCAATAAGCTTATTTTACCCAAATGTTGTGTTTTATTAAAGTCAGGGTCATTGAGATTTTCAGCATCGGGAGTCCAAAATAAGCTTGTGACAGAAGATATCCTATCTGTTTGTTCACAGGAATTAATACACTGGCTAAGGAAACCCTAGGGATTGCTACAGCAGGGAAGCAGTCACTTCAGCAGGAGAAAGAAAATGACACTCCACCCAAGAGGCCTAAATCAGCTGAAGAGAAGATGCTGTCCAATGAGCAGGTTAGTTACTCTGATCTCTTTAAGAAAAAAGGGTCTTTATAACAAGTCTGAGACATTTTTTGTATATAAATTAGATTCCAGCATCACATTATTTAAATTTTCTTTCTTTTCTTTTTTGAAAAAATATTATAAAGCATAACCTGTCTGAGTGGTACAGGACATACTGAACCAGATCTGAAAGGGCTACATTAAAACATGTAGTGAGGCGTTTAAACATACTGCACTTAATAAGTAGCTAAAATAAGTAGCGTAAGCTAAAATAGCTTTTGTCAATATCCTTTTTAATCTTCTGATTAGAAATTCCAGACATTCATTTGCTTGCTTACTTGATTCGATTTTTAATTAAGTTACGTGAAATGAAAAGTGAAAAACTTCAGCATCATGTTGCAGCATGACTCATGGTCTTTCTGAGCAGTGTTATGATATGATAAACTCTTGTCTTTTCAGGTGCAGCAATGCCCATATTGTAATTACAGTAATAAGGATGCAAACCGTTTACAGCTGCACATCATGTCCCAGCATTCCATGCAGCCGGTCATCAGCTGCCCCTTGTGTCAGGATGTTCTCAGCAACAAGATTCACTTGCAGCTGCATCTCACCCACCTTCATAGTGTGGCTCCTGACTGTGTGGAGAAGCTGCTTATGACAGTATGTGAAGCATTTTTAAAATTTCTTTTACATGCAAAAATATATCTAAAATATATAAGCTGTCAGCATTACTTACTAGATCATATTCTGGCAAGGTTCGCACAAATATGCATTTCACAGGCCTAGCGTATTCTCCAAAGAATACGTTTTGAACTTAAAAATTCTCCTCTGACAATCATAAAACAGCAGTTTTGAATTTTTTTTTAAAGTCTGTATCTCATTTTAAAGCTTAACTTTCTGAATGAATAGATTTTTTTGTAAAGGTTTTTTTTATTGTTTGGCACAGATGCAATATGATGTATATCTGTTTTTCTTCAGGTTGCAGGTCCAGAACTTCCAGTGCCCAGTTCCTTGCTGTCTGCATCATTACAAGACAAAGTCCCATCTCTGATGGATTCTTCAGCTGTTAACCCAGAGGTATCTGGAAAAACCATGGGTAAGCACAGTTATGCAGCTACAGTGTCATCTGAAATGTATGAACCACATTACAGATTTTTCTTTAGAAATAACAATAATTGTTTATAATGAAAATGCTTTGGAATGATTCTGAAATCTTTTTATTCTCAATTTCAACAGGAAATAGCTCTAAGGATTTGAAAAATGGTAAAGGTCAAGACAAAAGTGAGGTTGACCTTACCCATGAGGAACTGAAACCACCAAAGGAGGCTGCTGAGGCCCCTGATTGGAAGAAAGCAAGTGGGCAAGATAGGAAGAGCCCAGACGCCTTGCAGGAGCACCTTAGCGATCTGCAAAAGCGGCAGCAGCTCTCAGTCTCTGATCGCCACGTCTACAAATACCGCTGCAACCATTGCAGCCTGGCTTTCAAGACTATGCAGAAGCTTGAAATACATTCCCAGTACCACGCCATCCGTGCAGCCACCATGTGCACTCTGTGCCAGCGCAGCTTCAGGACATTCCTTGCCCTTCGAAAGCATCTGGAGACTGGTCACCCGGAGCTGACTGAAGCCGAAGTGCAGCAACTTTGTGGGAACCTGCCCCTAAATGGTGACATTTCTGAAAGTGAGATGCGGGCCCTGGAGGAGGCACAAGCCTTTGAGAATGAGCTAGACAAAGATGAGGAGCTTGACCAAGAAGGAAAGGCCAGTCCAACTGGAAGTGACAGCAGCTCTTTGCTTGATGACATGGGCTCAGAGCCAAAGCGGACCTTACCTTTTAGGAAAGGCCCAAATTTCACCATGGAAAAGTTTTTAGACCCTTCACGTCCATACAAATGCACAGTATGCAAAGAATCCTTCACCCAAAAGAACATCCTCCTTGTTCACTATAATTCTGTCTCACATTTGCATAAGCTAAAGAAAGTTATCCAAGAGGCCTCAAGCCCAGTTCCCCAGGAGACCAGCAACAATGTTGACAACAAACCATACAAATGCAATATCTGTAATGTTGCTTACAGCCAAAGCTCAACCCTGGAGATTCACATGAGGTCTGTACTTCATCAAACTAAAGCACGCACCGCCAAATTGGAGACTAGTACCAGTACTGGGAGTGGAAGCAGCGGAAGTACTTCATCTAAAAGCCCTGTTCCACTCAATCAGGGAAACGCTGATTCTGCAAGTGCTGCACCAGTATCCACTAACAAAGAAAACACTGTAGATGCCAAAGAAGTTACCATGAAGCAAACTACTGAACACATACCTTCGCAGCCCAACCACCCACCAACCCAGTCAGCAGCACAGCTTCAGATGCAACTACAGCATGAACTACAGCAGCAAGCTGCTTTCTTTCAGCCACAGTTTCTGAACCCAGCTTTCTTCCCGCACTTCCCCATGACACCAGAAGCACTACTGCAATTCCAGCAGCCCCAGTTCCTCTTCCCATTCTACATTCCTGGTGCTGAATTTAACATCAGCCCTGAGCTTGCATTGCATTCAGCTGCGTTTGGGATGCCTGGTATGACAGGATCATTCCTTGAAGACCTAAAGCAGCAGATGCAGCAACAACATCAACTGGGCCAACAGCAACAGCTTCAGCTTTCCCAGCAGCAAGCTCAGCAGCAGGCCTCCCAGTCTCAAATGCAGCAGCAGAAAGTACAACAGCAGAGTCATAAGCCTAAAACTGAGTCCAACCACAATGTGCTCTCTGAGATTCAAATGTCCAGAGATGCCGAAGAGCACCTTGAAAAGCAGGAGGGCAAAGCAAAGCAGGACACAGCTAATGAAAATGATAATGGGAAAGATGCTAAAGATTCCAGAAAGCCAAAATTTTCAGAACCTCTGATTCCTCCACCACGCATCATCTCAGGAGCTAGAGGAAATGCTGCAAAAGCATTACTAGAGAACTTTGGCTTTGAATTGGTTATTCAATACAATGAGAATAGACAGAAAAGCCAGAAAAAGAACAGAGAGGATGAGTTAACTGACAAACTGGAGTGTGGGCTATGTGGGAAATTCTTCTCCAACATGCTTATTCTCAAAAGCCATCAAGAACATGTCCATGGGCAGTTCTTTCCATATGTGGAGTTGGAGAAGTTTGCACAGCAGTACAGGGAAGCATATGACAAGCTGTACCCCATAAACCCAGCATCTCCAGAAACTCCCCCTCCACCACCACCACCTCCACCTCCTCTTCCTGCCCCTTTGACTACTCTCCCTGCCAATGCATCTGTAGGAAAATCACAGACACCATCTCCAGCACCTATACAAACTCCTCAGCAAGCACCACCTCCCCCTCCACCACCACCTCCACCGCCAACTGCACCTCCTCAAGTGCAACTCCCTGTTTCTCTTGACATGCCAATTTTCCCACCATTGATGATGCAATCAGTGCAGCACCCTGGGCTACCCCCACAGCTTGCACTGCAGCTTCCAACAATGGACTCTTTATCTTCTGACCTCACGCAGTTATGTCAACAGCAACTGGGACTGGATCCAAACTTCCTGCGGCAGTCTCAGTTCAAGCGTCCTCGCACCAGAATCACAGATGATCAGCTAAAAATCCTCCGTGCTCATTTTGATATCAATAATTCTCCCAACGAAGAGCAGATTCAAGAAATGGCAGACAAGTCTGGCCTTCCACAGAAAGTCATAAAGCACTGGTTCCGCAATACACTCTTTAAAGAACGTCAAAGAAGCAAAGATTCCCCTTACAATTTCAACATTCCACCCATGACCACACTTGAAGATATCAGACTTGAATCCCAAGTGAACTTGCTGGAGTACACCAGAATTGATTCTGCATCGAACAAAAGGTCATCAAGAACACGTTTCACAGATTATCAATTGCGAGTACTCCAAGATTTCTTTGATACCAATGCTTATCCTAAGGATGATGAAATTGAGCAGCTCTCCACGGTACTCAACCTGCCAACACGAGTGATTGTGGTGTGGTTCCAAAATGCCCGTCAGAAGGCCCGCAAGACCTACGAGAACCAAGCAGATACGAAAGAAAGCGAAAAGAAAGAACTAACAAATGAACGATACATTAGAACCAACAACATGCAGTACCAATGTAAGAAATGCAGTGTCATTTTCCCCCGAATTTTTGACCTGATTACTCACCAGAAAAAGCAGTGCTATAAAGATGAGGATGATGAGGCTGGAGATGAAAACAACTTTGAATACTTTTCAGAGAACAACGAACAAAGTTTAACAAAGCCAATAGAGTTAACAAAACAGTCTTTTGTGACAGCAAGCAGCTCTGGCTCCAGCTCTCCCTTAATGCCTTCACCCCGACCTGATATAGGGAAAACTTCACCTAAACCTGAGCTCCTTAATGAAAAAAGTAAATTAGGAGAGACTGCCCCTTTACAAACAGCCAAGAGCCCAAATGAGTTAAAATCTTCCAAAGCTTCAACCCCACAGCCTCTATCACAAAAAGTACCTCAGCCACAATTGTCAAGACCCCATTCCCAGCCCCAGTCTACTCCAGTCCCATCAAGTCCTCTTTCACTTGCACTGTCTTCTCTTAACAATAGCCTACCACCACAAATGTTACAGTACCACTGCGATCAGTGCAAAATAGCTTTCCCAACAGTAGAGCTATGGCAGGAGCACCAGCACATGCATTTTCTGGCTGCCCAAAACCAATTCCTGCACTCACAATTTTTAGAAAGGCCACTGGATATGCCCTATATGATCTTTGATCCAAACAACCCTCTTATAACTGGTCAACTTTTGTCTGGAGCCCTCTCCCAGATACCAACTCCAAGCAACTCTGGTCTTACTATGAACTCTAATTCTTTGAAACGTAAATTAGATGAAAAAGAGGATGGGTCTCATGAAAAAGATGGCCTTAACAGTGCAGAAGATCAGCACAGAGATAAACGTCTTAGGACAACCATTACTCCAGAGCAACTTGAGATCCTCTATGATAAATATTTACTCGATTCAAACCCAACTAGAAAGATGTTAGATCACATTGCTCATGAAGTTGGCCTCAAAAAAAGGGTTGTCCAAGTCTGGTTTCAAAACACCCGAGCCAGAGAGAGGAAAGGACAATTTAGAGCAGTTGGGCCCGCCCAGACTCACAAAAAGTGTCCCTTTTGCAGGGCATTGTTCAAGGCCAAGTCAGCTCTTGATAGCCACATTCGCTCGAGACACTGGCATGAGGCAAAGCAGGCAGGCTTTAGTTTGCCCCCAAGTCCAATGATGCCTCAAGATGATGAAGGTCAAAGTCCCCATAAGTACAGTTTTTGTGACTACTTACAGATGCCCACAAAGACTGAAATGAATGAAAGCGAGTCTCCAACTGCATCTTCGACTCCAGTTAAACCTTCTGAGATGCTATTTAAAAACTTATTAAGCTTACCATCTGTGAAAGCAGAACATAGTGATGAACTTGAGGCACTTAACATGAGCTCTGCTGAGGCATCTTTTGATACTAACAAAATGGACTTTGATGAGACATCCTCAATTAACACAGCAGTGAGTGATGCTACAACTGGAGATGAGACCAACAATGAGGTTGAGAATCTCACAGTAAATGGAAGTGAGAAAATGATTGAGAACAAATTTAACCAAGCACAATCCTCTGATATGAATGAGGATAGATTCCCTTTCAACATGGTTAGCCCAGCATTAAGTTTCTCTGGTAAAGACAGTGACTATTTCACTTACAGAGACGATGACTTTGATGATAATGCAGACAAGAGCGAGACTTCAAGTTTGGCTGATCCAAGTTCACCCAGTCCATTTGGAAGTACTAATCCATTCAAGTCTTCAAAAGTTGGTGGAGAGAGACCAGGCCACAAACGTTTTAGAACCCAAATGAGCAACCTACAGCTTAAAGTCCTAAAAGCTTGCTTCAGTGACTACCGCACACCTACTATGCAAGAGTGTGAAATGCTGGGCAATGAAATAGGACTCCCAAAACGTGTTGTGCAAGTTTGGTTTCAGAATGCCCGTGCTAAAGAAAAAAAGTTTAAAATAAACATTGGAAAGCCATTCATGATAAGCCAAGGCTCCCCAGATGGGCCAAGGCCTGAGTGTACATTATGTGGAGTGAAGTATACAGCCAGACTTTCAATCCGTGACCATATCTTTTCAAAA
>CAIGQV010000641.1:13010409-13020898 GCA_903798115.1 Danio jaintianensis
AGCCTGGCATCCCTCTTCTTCTTTCTTTACACCTTCACTACTCTACATTTTAGCTAGCAGTAGTACAGCACGACATCGCTCGTAAAAGACGAAAATTCCAGGAGCTCATCCGCTCCATCCTTAGCCTGAGCTCATGCTGCCAATGAGCTAGAGAAGAGGTCACATTATCCCTAAATCCACACTGAGAAAATTTTTAATTTCACATGGTATGCCTTTACATGTTATTTGCTTGTAATCTGGCTTTATCCAGATGCGATGGATTATCTGTAGAAGTGTCAATCTCAAGAGCCTTTCTGCAGGTATTTGTCTAAGCTTCTCCCCTGGAAGAGATAATGGATTATTCTGCAATCTACCGAGCAGATCACCCAGTTTTATCTGCTACTGAGTACAAAAATGGACAAAAAAAGTCATCTGTAGATAATTGCGGTGAACTGCATGTAAAAAGTTCGAAAACTCCAAAGTGAAAATTCTGTTATAATGTTGTTCCAAACTCAAACTCCAAACACATTCAAATGAATTAAATAAATAATAACATTTAATTTGTTTTTTTTCTCCCTAAAATAACTGTCTACTCTATAGGGAGGTACACGTAAGTCAGTTTGGTTACTACGAATGAACTACAAACCTTATAAAGGGAAAATGAGGTGAATTACAGGATATTTTTATAATGGTATACTGTAAACTTATGAAGGAAGGTTTTGGTAGCGTATCATCTGGCCACTTACAGGATTATATAAATATTAATTATGCACTGTGCACATAAAACTAGTTATTGGAATAGTTATATCAGCTGCTTGGAATGAAGAGCCACAAAACTTCAGTGTATATCGTGTTACACTGCAACATAAATGTAAATGTAGGTGTATTTGGGCTTTGTTCTTTTCAAATCCAATTGTATTTATATAATGTCTTATAAGCTTGGGTTAGGTCAGTCTCACCACCGCCTGCTTGACGTACAAATGTCATTGGTTCTGTATGAACATTTTGTAGCATCAGCTGAACATTTTTTAAGGAAGGACAGAAATCTCACAGATTAAAAAAAAATCTTTTTATTCGTAAAATCAAAAGCTTTATGGGTTTGGAACAACATGGGGATGCATAAATGATGAGAGAAATTTGATTCTGTAGCGATCTAATAATAAATAAACTACTCTTTATTTTAATTCTGCAGTTCTTCATGATCCAACAGAAGCTAACTTTTTCATTCCCATTAGTGAATAGAAAATGTTTCTCTGGAGTATTGAACCCAGATATTTTTGATCAGTCTCGGGGGTCCAAATAGCTTTATTTAGCGTTATTTGCATATTTGGCCATATATATTTTTTTATTCTAACAGATGTTTCCCACAGATCTGTTTTGCAGTCTACTGTTGAGGGCGCTTGGATGTCATTGCTGTTATTTTTCCTGTATCTTCCAGCTGTGTAGACTGAGGGTCACGCTATTCAGTGATTGGATAGGGTTTGACCTTTGGAAGAACAATAGCAGAAGGCATTTCAGTTCTGCCCTTCCCCACACCTTCTCTCTATCTTTCCACAGTTGTTTGCTGACATTTAAGACTCACGGCTCGACCCGGTAACGCTGAACGTAGCCTGCGCCATGTGATCTCTGTGAATCGTTCTATTGTATTGCTCTAGACTGAGAGAGGACTTCTGTTAATCCATAGATTTACACTTAAGAGTCCACCTGTTCTTGGTATTCAAATGCTTTTCAAAGCACAAAAAAGCACTATTTTTAGATATCTATATTCAAAGGATGATCTGTATATTCCTTTAAATAAATGGATTTTCAAAAAAACCAAACTGACAAAACAAAACTGCAGGGAAAATCAGTTTTTGACAATGTACCTGTCAATTTTAAGATTTTGGCCTTTTTCACATTTTAATTATGAAGGGTTTTTTTATTATTATTATTATGATTATTATTATTATTTTTTTTACTTTTATTAAGTAATTATTGAGTGATAGAGATTCCCAAGAGATTTCCAAAATGTTCTCAGCAAAAGTTCTAATATGTGGGGGAAAAATATTAAACAAAATATTTGAACATGACTTCGTCCAATCTTCAGATTTTTATTTTTTGATTTATTTTTGGCAAGAAACATATGCCTCGTTTGCATTTTTAACCATAACATTTTACAAAATGTGTAATAGGAAAGACATATATATATATATTAGTCAACTATTATTTCATTAGTTCAATATTTATTTTTTTGGGGTTGAACTATGCCTTTATATCTGGAATGCTTGTCATATAATGGCGGTGCTTATGCAGTCAAAGAGCTGATGCTTTGTACGTATGCTAATGTTTATTGACACATTTATGGTTGATATTTTCTCAAGCCATTTGTTGGGTCTGGGGAAAGTAAACTGAATAAAAAGTGATTGGATCTTTGTCTCTCTTGCCACTCAAATCCCAAGTGTAGAATACTAATTTCTGCATTTGGTCCCAGAACGCAAGTCTTTTGTATTAAACTGATTCAATTACAATTAAATTCAGCACATGGGAATGTATCATTCCTGCAGGATCCCTACATTAATGTTGCAAAAATGTCATTATCCCAAAGCACAAGATTATGATTTATATTGAAAAAAAGCTTTAAAACTTAAAAACAAACAAAAACAAAAAACATATGTACTGAAATGTATTTAGTCCATTATTTTATGTCTGAATGTTTTTCCCCCCAAATATTCTCTGTCCTTCTTTAATCTTTCCTCTCACCAGTGATCACAAGAGCTATTTTGGTTTGTTCTTTGATTCATAAACTTGTTCTGTTCCCACACCTGTGCTTCATTTAGCATGTGCACCTGAGCAGTCCCGCCAGATGTGTGTGCTCACATTTGAGACAAAATTGCTAATAATTTATGCTGGCCTGACTGAAGAGGCCTTGTATTAATAGAACATTTCTGGATTTGCACACAGAGTTAAGTTCTCTAATTCCAATTGATTCAAGGAACTTTTAAGGTGTTAAATTCGAATTGATTTATTTATTTATAAAAAAAAAACTTCTAGTTGTATGGTTACATGTAGTAATTATTGTGTTTAAATTTTTTTGCAAATGTGTGAACAGCTTGTAACAAATACTATCGAAGAAAAAACAATTATTTAAATTGAACAATATACTAAATGTATACATATATATATGTAAACACAAAACAAAACAAATTAACATCAATTCACGATACAACCTAATCCACCTAAACCAACAATAATTTGACACTAAAAACTGCTGCAGTGCTAGTCAGGTTTTGGGTTACACTTTACAATAACATCCATTATGTAATGCTAGTTAATGTATTTACTAACATAAACTAAGAATTAACAATATTTGTATCATTTATTAATCCTAGTTCAGCATTTAGTAATGCATTATTAAAATCCAAATTGTGCTTCTTGACATTAGTTAATGCACTGCAAGTTTGACTTTTTATAATTCCTATAGTTATTTTCCCCATAGACAAATGAATCGGAAGTCATAAAATAATCTCCGAAAAGAGCTAACTTCTGCATTCCAGAATATGGTCAATAAAGAAGCATGTTTTCAATCCTCTACTTCCCACGCCTCTGATTTCAATCGACATCTCAGGCATTTCAGTTGCATCGAAACAAACCATTCCATTCCCAACCTTACAGATGACAAAACTCCAGTGTGTGCTTATACTAAACAGAACAATACTGTGTTGATGTGGATGCTAATATCCAATCATTGTATTCATAGTTAGAGTTAGTTATCTTTAGTTATTCTTGATGTAAAGTAGCTTTTTTATTTCTCTCACAAGTTGTGAAACCTGTTTCACTTCCACTCTCCCAAAATACATTTTCATCGCTCAGTACCGTCCTGTCGCATTAATGCAAAAAGGCCAGATAAAAACAGGATTACAGGTGATAAGAGAGACCTCATCGAGCCTTCAAACATCAATACGATATCTAATATTCCCCCCAACAGCACACGGCAGACAAATATGGAGGAAAGCTGGAGGGATAAAAGAATTATTCCATTCTGAGAGTGAAATAAGCTCCTAACATTGCCAATATCCATGTAGGCGATGCGTTCGACAAACACAAATATCTAAGGAACGGGAGAGTAAGGAGACCTGGGAGAAATCTAAATAAGCCAGAGAGCTACACCTCTGAAACAAATGCTCGCAAAAAAGATGCTGTTTCGAACCCGCTGGGATTTTCCCAGGCGGATTGTTCTGTTATGTTTTTTTTATATGCTCAGAAAACCACACCTCCCAGATGGCTTGAGATGAAGGTTGGGAGATACTATTGCTTAAGACAGATAAAACTAGTTGTATGAGACCATCATCCCTCACCGAGAAATGCCTTATTTCCTTCTTCCCAAACAAAACAATTCTTCTCCGCTGATCTTCAATGCGCTTTAGTTGAGGCCATACATCTGAAGAAACAGCGTGATTTGTTGAACACCTGAGGCATTGACAACGTTTAAAGAACAGTGCGGCATTTTGTAGATTTGATATTACAAAAGAAACACATCATTCTTTTTTGTTAGCTTTCTGAATGCGTAAAGTTCCGATAAAAATGCCTGTGTTGCAGGTATTTTATTTCTCCAAGTTGAACTCTTCAGTTTGCTGAATGGGAAAGCGGCTTTTATAACTTCCAGCTTTTAGGTTCCTTAAATCAACAATCGGTGGTGGATGTTTCAGCTGTGTAAGGGAGGGCAGATGCTTTGTCAAAGCCGTCAAACCTAAAGTCTGTTTGAATTACAGCACAAATCTGTTCAGGATACATAGACGGCGAGACGCAAAAACAAATGTCCATTTTTATATAATCATAACATAAAACTTTGTAAACACTGACTAGAGATGAGCATTTGCTTTTTTTGTTTTGTTTACAAATCCTGATGTTTGTGATGTCATAAAGGTCTGGATGATGACTAAAGTGAAATATTGCATTCAGATTTTTTGATGAATTGCACTTTGATCTTTTCCTCGTGATTTAGATGGACAGAACAAAGTCCCTGTGAAATCATAATGATGTTTTTTTAGATGCTAGAATCAGTAGGATATCTATAAGTTAGTGTGCTCAAAAATAGTCACACAATTCACATTAAGAAGATGTAAACATCCAAAGCTAAATCTCATACTTCAGTTTCTCATCAAATCTTCTGACCAATCAAATGCTCTCTAAGATGTGACATGTCTTTTGATATATGAGCTTGATCTCAACCACTCTCACTGGCTGAACAGTGATAATAACAAAACGTTATTAGGAGGAGCTACTCAGTGTCCAGCCCTGTCTTTCACAAAATTGCACATTTCAAAGCACTTCACGAGACCTTTAAATGCGCTAAAACATACATCAGTATATTTATATTTAACCATTGCTTTACACAAATGAATTCTCTTTTATTTTTATGATGTAATAATATGTGTCGATGTGAACTGCCCATCACTATCAAATTTTCTTATTTTGTTTTCTTACAATATAATGATGACAGTCGATCGGTGCATGGTGGACAAACTGTCAAACTTTGTATGCAACACAACTACCGAATTTAGGCCCACATGCATATTAATGTACTGTTTTGTTCTATAGATATTTTTTTAATTAAGCTGTAATAATCTGTAATATTAAAACAGGAAGATCAGATGCATCACACGCTTTCCTTCCAAAGGACGTACAGTAAACTTTAAATTCTCCCTTCTGCCATTGATTTACTGATTTTGAAATCTGTCTTTACTTCTCGGGGATGGTAGGAACTTCTTGAAAATCTCTTTGGTCAGAAAGTGTCTGCTAAGAGCATTACTGTAAATATTAATGTAAAGCAGTTTGGATTTGCTTTTCTTCACAATGTCTACTCCAAGGAAGCAAGGCCAAAACTTAAATCCTTCTCTTAATTTACTTCCAGCACACTTTCCCACTGGAGCCGCCTTGAATTGAGGTTGAGACTCTGCATAATACAATATTCATATTTAATTGTTTCTTACACTGGAAACAAAACTATGGCAACCGCAGTAAACATGTCATGTTTCATAACTCTTTAAATACATTTTAAAAAGAATTTAAGCAGAGGTCTGAATTTTTATGAGCACTTGGACGAATTCAGAAATAGAGCTGACATTATGAGTGAATGATGTAAAGGTGATCGTGGTCCTGCTTTAACCAAAGCCCTGGGAAATCTCAAAGACCTCAGGCTTTTTGTTCTATAAAACAGAAACTATGAATAAAATGAAAGGAAAATTAAATAAATAAAATCAAAGACAAAAATATATGACTTCTAAATGCAATTTTATGTATATGTGTGGTGTTAAAAACTGCTTTTCTAGCCGAAATAAAACATAAAAGACTTTCTCCAGAAGAAAAAATATTATATGAAATACTGTGAAAAATTCCTTGTTCTGTTAAACATGATTTGGGAAATATTTGAAAAAATTATTATAATAATAATTTTGACCTCAACTGTTCCAAGTGCTGTTTAAGGGAAGTTAAGTGAAAAATGCCTTGCTCTTTTAATCATCACTTGGGAAATATTAGAAAATTAATCAATTAATTTCACAGGAGGGCTAATAATTTTGCCTTTAACTGTATGTTTTATAATTGACAGTACTTAGTTGTCATCTTTTGTATGCTTATCAAAAATATAACTGCATATAAATATTATTATATTCTATATTACACATGTGATTTATATATAAATGTTTAATATATAAATATGAGCTTTAACACATTTAAAACACTATTTTAACAGACTAATATAATAAACTATTAGCTTAACTTAAATAATGAACTTTATTATATTTTATTTATTAATAAAAAAATAATGAACTTTATAACAAAATCTATTATTAAATAATAATAAATGTTATTAATAATAAATAATAAACTTTTTTTATGCTTTTCAGTTTATTTTTATATTTTTGTTAACTTTTAAATGATCATATTTATTTGAAATGAAATCTACTATGCAATCAAATATATTGAAAATAGATATCTATCGAAAAAATTATTGGCCACTGGAACCTTAGAATTTACTGGATTTAAGGGTTTGAGTATGTTCATTTTTATTTTATTGTATAAAAGTCTTATAACATTAATTCAAAATGTCAAACAATAAATCAAACATATATTTTACGTTTATCAGTTTGTTTCAGTTTACTAAAAGATGTTTGCAATAGTAATCTTAAGCAAACATCTCCATTGTGCATAAAAAATTTTTTTTTTTTTAAATACAGGAAACAAAGAAAAAACCTATCTTCATTATGCATATTCAGACTCTGATGTTATGTTACCGACTTCTTCTGGTGCAACATTATTCATTTATTCATTGTGAAGATGTTGAACAAGAGGCCAGTCATTGTATTCTCGGAGAGCTCTTGTGTGTTTTGGCAGTGCCTGTCTTGAGTCCTGCTGCATATTTACAAAGAGCACAGCCATATGTAAATGACAAAGCAGTGCATCACACAAAAGACCCTCTCATTTCCAAACATGGGGCTTGGATTACAAGCGTTTTGCTCTCTAACCTGTTTACCACTTGAGGGCTTCTGAAATGATCTTGTGTGATGGGCAAATCACAGTCACAGCTCAACCGATGACGTCACAGGCCTAAATTACAAACAAACACAAAAACTTTATACTTGTTTGTTGGGTTAGAAGTTTAGGGCAATATCTGTTCGGTGTACATGAAGTCAAGTTTGTTGTTTGTTCGTTTGTTTGTTTGTTACAATTATAAAGGCATTTTTTATTTGCCTTATTAATAGTACAGTTGTTGTGATATATGACAAAAAACGGTCAGTTTCATTGTTATTAACGTTCTAAAAACTCTTTACATGGTAACTTAGAGCTGCAATACTGCGACAGAAATCATTATTGTCCATAATTTCTATTGATATTGTAATAATTACTATTAACAGAACACATTGTGAAACGTTTCTGCGTTGGGAAAACGGCATGACGTAGCTATAATATTTTGGTTAACATTACACAGACAAAACACATTCGTCCACGATGTTCGTCTAACGCAAGTTGAGAAACTCATAATCACTGAAGTTGTCTACAAAGCTAAATTAATCACTTACATTGTTCCAGTAATATTGTTTATGACGAGAAGCGTCGTGAGAAAGCAGTCACTGAGTTTCAACCTATGGTTTCAACTCAATGTGCTCCAGCGATTTTAGCGGTGACGCCTCTGATTGGCCATTGTGTTCATAAGGTCAACAGAAACGTGTGTGATTGGTTATTTTTATCATCAATGCTGCAAAAAAGAAAACCTATACGTTTTAATTAGTTTATTTAGTCGTTTTATTGTGCAGAGGATTTTTCTGCCCTTGAATTTGTAGGACATTTTGTTTATTTAGGTGGCATTTCTATATATTTATTTTATATATAGGCCTATTTAAAAGAACCTTTCCAACAATACAGGTTTAAAACACACTTGCTCTCTTTCCTTCAGCTTGCTTTAAAAAAAAACAAAAAAAAACAGGGGTCATATATATTTATAACTAAAACTAAAATACAGTACTAAAATAAAATGTAAAACAACACAATTTTTAAATTAATCAGTAAAATAAAGCCAGATTTAAAAGAATAACTAATTCCAAGTGTGTGCGTGCGTGTGTGTGTGTGTGTGCGTGTGTGTGTGTGAGAGAGAGAGAGAGAGAGAGAGAGAGAGAGAGAGAGAGTTTATTCATACATTATTTTTGATTGTTACACTAAAACATAAATAAATTAAAAACAAAATCACTAAGCTTTAAAAAAGACCAAGAACAAATAACAAATCATTCAAATAGTCTACCTTTGGGGTATATTAGTGTTGTTGCAATAACATCAAATATATGATATTTTTAAAAAAATACTTTCTATTCTGTTTGTATACAATAAAAAAAAAAAAAAACATTAGTATAATATGCATTACTCTTTTAAATTTAGAAATTTTGGCGGTTCATCCGTGGAGAGTTTTTTTTCTGCTGACCTGAGAGTTAAAAAAATAAGTCTAGTCTTCTCCAACACATTCTTTTCTTCGTCTCTTCTTTGCCACATTCAACACATTCACAGTCAGGACTACCAATGGTGTCAATGAGAGCATATCACATAATTGTAGCACTCCATCTTGTTCCAGCACTCCACCAACACTGCACCACATCCGAATAGGTGAGAATAACCATTAAAATGCAAAAAATTACTCAACATGCAGCATCTCAAGCTGAAGTTGGATCTCTTTGTGATGAAGCACTCGACCCCCCAGAGCTGATCTTCACAAATGGCCTCTTGCAGCAGAGCTAGTGTGGCGTTTGTGGGCTCTGCTGGGCGGACGCTTATAAATCACCAGTGGGTAAAGGGTTTTTAATGCAGCACTCTGCGCTCGCTGCCTCCATTTTCTGTCACAGCGCAGTAAAAGATGAGAGGCCCGGAGGGAATATAGCAGCCCCCGAGATGCTCAGAGCGGAGCTGTAGGTCATGCTGTGTGCCTCTCAATGGATAAATACATAAATACATGCAGCCATGCAATGCTAGACGTAAACACCGCTGTGAGATGAAAATGCATGCACAAAAATTGTTTCAGGAAGGTTCAGGTTTTAAGGAAATGTCAAATATGTATTAATAGGGATTCATGTTAAAAAGGTTTGTAGTCATTTTGTGTAAAAAAAAAAATGTAGGCCAGCATATTTCTACATTACAAATATACAGATAGACAGATAGCTGTGGAAAATCTGTACAGGATATTCTCAGTTATTTATTTATTACTTATGGGTTTCAGTAATTGTAGTTTGTTAATATTTGTTTATTCTGTAAAGTTCTGATCAAATTTATTTCATATTCTTATAAAATATTATAATTTAGAGCTTTTTTCTTTTTAGGTAATGAGATAATGTTGATTAACTTGTCTTGAAGTTAAAAAGATTGGTAATGTGTTATAATAATACGTATAATAATAATTATATATATATATATATACACAAGTTTAAAGATGTAAAATTTCATTGTTTTGTTTTTAGCTAATTTATTCTGTTCTCTTCATTTGTTTTTATTTACTCAATTATAAATATTTTTTAATCTATTTTTGTACTAATTTTGTATTACAATAATAAAATATCTATCAGAAATTTTGCAGAAAACTTGAAAACATACACTAATAATGTTTTCAAAATTAAACACACACACGCGCACACGCACACACGCATGTTTGTTTTTGTGAAAAGTGGGTACATTATAGTGGGTATGTTTTCATTGATTTTATACAGCACAAACCGTATTTTGTATTGCCCTAACCCCACCCTACCCCTAAACCCAACCATCACAGGAAACAGTGTACAGCTTTACTCTCTGATTAAACTCATTCAGTGTGATTTATAAGCTTTTTGAGAAATGAGGACATCAGCTGTGTCCTCATATTTCCCCTCCTTTTTGTAATACCTGTGTCATACCTATGTCATTATACAGATTTGTGTCCTGACATGTCACAAAAACACGTACACACGCACACGCACACACACACACACACACACACACACACACACACACACACACACAC
>CAIGQV010000641.1:13025690-13050581 GCA_903798115.1 Danio jaintianensis
TATTTAATTAGTATGTATATAATAATTTCATATTATTTTTAAACTAGTCTTGTAATTATATTACTATACAAAAATATGAGTTTGGTAAGAAAATCTTTGAATAATGACTTATAATAATAATGATAATAATTCACTGAAGATGTTCATGTATTTGAAAAGGTTTATAAAATTCACTATATACTATATATACAAAAATATATACCTTTATACCATCATTTATTAAAAAAAAAACTTAGCTTAAAACAAAAAACTAAATAAATATGATGAAAAATCTTTTTGTCATTTTAAATGTATTACTTGAAAACACCCATTGAGCAATGATACTCTTCTAAAGTAAAATGCATATATACAAACTAATACATTTGTGGATATGATCAGTAAATCATTAGAAAAATGTTGAAAAGCATGCTATAAGCGATTTTCAGTCTGCATTGAAGAAAACACTTTCAACATGTGCTGGCTTTATGGTAATAAATCAATGCATTTAAAGCAATGATGTATATTGAAGGTCTCCTGCAGTATGGTTGGAAATTGGTCTGAAGTGAGAAACTGGGTCAATTATAGCGAGAGATACAGATCACTGTTTGTTCCGCTGGTCCGACGTGAACCATTTATGTTGAGAAATCAGTGGGTGTCAAGAAATGTATCTTTTTTTGTCTCATTGATTCCCTGCATTCCCGGTTTAGAGTGCAAATGCTCTTCCAACAGTGAAGAAACACAGATAATTGGCCACTGTTGACAAGTTTGTCCAGTAGCTGTTCTAGATTTGCTTTTTAACCATGAACTTTAGGTGATCACATTTAGTTAGGAGTCTAAAGCGGGTAGCAACACATGGCAATGAACTGCTTGAAGTGTTTTATCTCAAGTTTTATTTGTTTTTAATGACTTTTGCCTTTTGCAGGTAAAGCACATAAACAAACTCCCAGTATCTTTATTTAAAAGGCTCTATGATTTCCAAAATGAGAAAAACACAGATGGTATTACAAAATAAGTCAACAATAGAATAAAAACACTGTATAAAACCTTTAACATGAATTTGACAAATACTGAAAAAATTAAAAGTAGGACTGCATATCCAATCAAATTGCAACATAGACTGTGAATATTAAATAGCAAAAGAAGGCTTGCCCTTGAGTTTTATATAGCCGTATATAAATGTGTGTGTGTGTAGGTATGTACACACGCGTACTGTATGCATATATAATATCAATATGAGTATGTTTGCGTGTATGAATTTCTGTTTTTGGACAGTTTTCCCGTTCAAAAAATACAAATATGAAATATAATTTTCGATTAGGTCAGGTGCGACCGCGTTTCCTTCCGCATCTACGCGCAGGCGCGCAGCATCGTAGTTCAGCCCCTCCCTTTCCTTTCTATCGGCTCTCAGTGGCGCTCAAACCGGAGATTCAGTTAAGCAATAATAGAGGATGAAGACCGCGGTCTGTACAAAACTTTTTGGCCTGTTACAGTAGCACACAGCAGTGAAGACATCCCCCTTTCCACTTTTGTTTGTTTAATATGGAGGTGAGTGGCGAGAGCAAAAGATAAACTAGTCGTGACTCAAAAGACCAAAGGAAAATATAGTTCATTTGTCTTGCTAACATTCATAACCGTGTTTGCTGAATAGCATGCACGTTGCGTCTTTGCCTGTTTATTTGGTAAAATTAGTGAATTTTAAAGAAGACCATGGTCTCTACGTGAAGATTTGTTAACTATTTTTTTCCACATCTATTGAAAAATGAAACAATTGGGCGAAAGTGAGAGAATTACACTACACTGATAATTCAGAATTTTGTGTTAAAAGGATACTTCTTGAAAAATTGCCTATTCGGTCATTTAATCACTGTCCATCGCCAAACCTGTTTGAGTTTCTTTATTTCATTGAAGAAGAAAAAAAGATATTTTGAAGAATGTTTGCTACCAACAGCCATTGACGTCCATTGTATTTTTTTCCTACTACGTGAGTCAATGGCTGTTTGTTTCCAACATTTATCAGAAAATATCTTTTGTGTTTTACAGTAACAGAAATGTTAAAGTTTTTAATATGCTGTTAAAAAAAAGAAAAGTGCCATTTTCCCACTTCAGCTGCTGCGCTTCAGTGTCTGCACATCCTTGCTACAGAGCTGCTGTGGCATTCATTTCACCAGCACTTTACAGTAAAAAAAAGTTCTTGCGCAAAATGGTGACCGAAACCTTGCTATTGTAATATTACTAAGAACAGAAGGAAAATTAAAATTAAAGTCTCTCTCTCTATAAATATAAATAAATAATAATAAAAAGAAAAAAAACAAGAACAGCTAAACAGAATTTGGGAAAAAAATAAGCCTATTTTTAGGCTCCTATAAACCCAAATATGAAATAGAGTACATCTTTTGGCTGCTATTTAATTTAGCATAGAATAGCCGCAAAGGGTAAGTACTAGCATTACACAAAAGTAGAGCTCTTTAAATCCAAATCTGTTAATCAGAGAACTCAATGCCTGACATCAAAGGTTCAAGAATGTGTGGATTGTAATGAGCAGGATCACTCATCAGAGTGTGAATCTGAACATGTCTACTGTAACACCCAGTGTGTATGTAAAAAAAAAAAAGACAGAAAAAATAGAATGTGGGCAAATGGCAAAAGTAAATGGTGTCAAAGTCTGCAGATTTTATAGCTGATTGGAGACAGTGCAATCCTGAGTGTAAATGAGATTTGGAGAAGATAAAGAGCAAAATGAGGGTCGACTCTTCAGATAACTGTTACAAATAAAAATGACAAAAGAAATCTTTGCATTTGGCTTACAGTGATGTTTGTGTGTTTTGCTTCATAAAATACACATTGTGTTCAAATACTTTTATTTATTTCACAACAATAATTTATGAATATATCAATTACGTTTATTTTACTGGATGGCTTTCCTCTCGTTAGTTTATTCATTCATTCATTTTCTTTTCGGCTTAGTCCCTATATTAATCTGGGGTTGCCACAGCGGAATGAACCGCCAACGTATCCAGCATATGTTTTACGCAGCGGATGCCCTTCCAGCTGCAACCCATCACTGGGAAACATTCATACACACTACGAACAATTTAGCTTACCCAATTCACCTGTACCGCATGTCTTTGGACTTGTGGGGGAAACCGGAGCACCCGGAGGAAACCCACGCGAACACGGGGAGAACATGCAAACTCCACACAGAGGAGCCAACTGACCCAGCCGAGGCTTGAACCAGCGACCTTCTTGCTGTGAGGCGATCGTGCTACCCACTGCGCCAATGTGACGCCCCTCATTAGTTTATTTTATATTACTATTGTATTTTTTTCGTTAATCATTGTAGACCTTTTTTACTCTGCCCACCTCTGATTAAGCAAATCAACCAGTATGGAACAATATTTATTATAAATTAATTTAGAATATACTCAAAATGCCTTAATATAGTTTAGCAGGAAGCAAATGTCAAAATATTCTAATCAAATTTGTTGTAATCACATGAACATACAATACAACAGTCTATCATGTTTGGTATTTAGTTTTACAAGATTATATTTGAAGTCATTAAAAATGTATTTTGAAGGACAGATGTTCCCTGGATTTGATCTACATGTATGTGGAAAACACCAGAACCATATGTTGTGTATATTGTAAATTGGCAATCATTACTGAACATTTCCAGAACAGTGGCGGCAAGTTCCTTTAATCCTGTGAAAGAAAACAAAGTGTATAAACAGATGCTGTTGCACATTAAATATCTTTTGAACATTTTTTTGTTAACTCAGTGTTCACATAAACTTGGACAGTTTTGAATATACGGAGAGCTACACTTCTTGGTGGTCCCGTGTGTTTGACCATATGCATGATAATGTCAGCGAATCCACATAAGGGTGAACCGATGTGCCATGTTCCCAATTTTCAAGTCTTTGTCACAGTGAACTTGAGATCAGCGATTTCAAAAAAATGACAATCTTGGAAACCACTGGTTCCCTCTTGCCCAGAGAATTGACTGATTGCCTTCACAATGGGCAATTAAGGCAATGTGGTCTGGGGGAGGAAAAAAAAAAAAACTAGAGTGCGAGTTTCCAGAAGGTCTGAGTCCATTTGGATGTGTTTGGCCTGAGGCATGGCTCACTGGAGAGAGTTAACAGCAGAATAAATACCCATCTTTGCAGTCATTATTAGGCTTAGAGCATAATATGCCCGAAACTTGCATCGGCCTACTCTGGTTTGTTACAGTTTACTGGCATATTAAGAAGGCCATGGAGATTAGGATGGGATGCCTGTCAATCTGCATCTTACCCCACTACCCCCTGGTGCTATCATGGCCTCTCCTTGATCTTGTGCAAATTTCTCCCTTCATAGGGGATGAGGGGAATTGGATCGTGCAGGAAGTTGAGCAAAGGCTTGTTTTGATGTTTATTCATTTGCTCAGCGCTCAATCCAAGAATGCAGAAAAGTGGACCTCTGATACACAGCTTCCATCAAACTTTAATGAGGCTGAATAAATTAGCGACACAAATGATGTTGTTTTAGAATTTTACATCATTAAGTTTGTCTCTTTGTACAAAATTCTGCATATTTCATGGCAACAAATGCTCTCATTTCAGAAAAAAGGCACAAGCCATATGCTTTCATCAACTAATCTCTGTGATAGATTCAAACGTTCAACTTGATCTCAAGTTACTCTGTTGTATGTGTATCTCAAGTCAATCAGCAGGCTGTCTGAGTGTCAGCTCTGAAGCAACTCTGTTCCTACATGCAGCCTGACTGGCTCTATCGGACCGGTCTCAGCACCACATTTAGGGCAGGCAAAGTGAATGTCAGCGATTACATTGCTCTTGACACAGTAGTAGCAGAACACATGCTTGCAACCAATGAAGTGGGGCATTGTGGGCCACTCCCCACAGATGGCACACTCTGTGAGATAGGTTTCCTCTGACCTCTGCATTCCCGTCAGGTCACTGAGAGGGGAAAACAGAGCTGTGACACCAGCCTTCAGCTTCCATACATTTATTAGAGGCAGCAGGAAGATGAGAAACTCAGCAAAGCCGTGCCACAACAGCTCCCGGTTCAGGTACTGGAAGTTGATGTCTCGTGGCCCCTGGGCTCGACTGAAGACTGGCTGCACTCCCAACAATCTTTCAGTAAGGGTCGGAAATGTTCCACTTTGGAGAAACAGTAGGAAGTTGACCAGGCTGGCCGCTTTGGTGAGGCCCAATAAGATGCTGAGTACTTTGCGGGCCTTGCGAGCATTGGACTCTGCAGGGTGGTTGAGAAATAAGCTATGGGAGCGTTCTCTAAACCACTTTTCACCTACTGTCAGCAGAGCAAACCAAAACTTCTGTGGCCGGCTCATAGGGCGGTACTTCTGCCCTGGGATCAGTGCATTCTTGTATCGAATGTTGAGCAGCGACTGGCCCACGGTGGCGCTGTTGGAGTAGATGGTGAACCTCCACAGGAGGAGCTGAAGAAGCGCTTTGAGTTCTGGTTCCACAGGGGTTAAGATCCCAGGTTTAAAATGCTGGAAACATTGGGTGAACTGTGACCAAACAAGCTGTTCCAGTGCACCATCCAGTTCAAAAGCATCCAGCTGACTGATTCTCAAAACCCGAGATAAAGGGCTTGGGCCGGCCTTGGCGAAAGGCTTGTCACCTCCAGCTCCAGCTACAAGCAGAAGAAGGAAATGGTTATGCATTTTTGCATTTGAGTTGAAATCACTTTTCACATGTAAAACCCATCCTAAATTCCCTTTTAGCTGTGCAGGGCAGAGGCACAGGAGGTCTTACGCTGTTCCCTCTCGAGATTCAGTTTGAGGACAAATCACATCACAGGAGATTATCCCAACAGCACAGGCTTGGAAAGGCAGTAAACATCCGCTATGTGGAACTACTTTACTTTGACGGCTTTTTATAAGGGATCTAAGAACTGTGACGTTTGGCAATTTTTCATGGAATGCGTTTGTATCAGGCTGGGTTTATCTCTTTAAACGCAATGGCTAAAAAATGAGAGCCAGGGGCTGTGGTGACCACCTCTTAGCTTAGGATGGGATTTGGACAATATCTGAAATAAATTGGCTTATGAAAATTGCAGGAAACATCTCAAAATCTTTTTTCTTTCTTTCAATACTTTAGGTTCATCTGTGCCTTAACCTTCACCAATTTAAGGATGAAGGAATTCATGAAGTTGAAAAATTATCTACTTTGAACAGATGGTGGAGACTGTATTTACATTTATTGTATAATCAGTCAGAACTTCCACCTTCAGTCTGCTGATTATGTTTCATACGTGTCGAGGTTTATGGACCAGTTCAATAGTTTCTCGGCTAAGGAAAAAACATCCTTCACTGCACGACGGCACTCGGCCAGGTGAGACAAATCATTGCGGCAGGCCACTCTGGGGATACAGCTTTTCCATGTTCTCGTCATAGGCTTTTATTGAGCAGTTTACAAGTTATGAATGAATATGTTTTATTTGAGAACATAATATTGACAGCAACCTATCAATAGTAATGTGACTATTGTCAAGGGCTTGTCAATAGTAATGTAATTATGATTTAGAGGATCACATAGATGTTAGCTCGGGCAAGTAACATCTCTTATAGGACTGCTATCAATATCAGGATTACTATTGACATGTTCTCTCAGACTCAAAGTACTTGCCAAATATATAACAACTAGACACTTTTGTCAATGTGCACTGCCTATAAAAATTAAGCATTTGAATGTACAGGGCTTTAACCAGAGAGCTGAAAATCTATGCTTCTTATGTAATCGGCCAAATTCGTAATCAATCCCTGTGTTTACCTCTATTGTGATCAGAAGACCTGGCCTATGGAGTGAAGTGATTCATACATGTTTACAGTGCACTAGGGGGAAAAAATCTGTGACAAATAGCCAATAAGAATGAGTCTTAGCTGAAACAACAGTAGTATGAATAAACAAGATAGATACTACTTTAAGTATATTTGTAAGCCGATTTCCTCATTAGCTATACATTTCAATAATACTCCATCTTTATTATTTATGATCTGGAGTCACCTCTACTCCACCAAATAAGCTGAATTTTCTAGGAAATGGAGCCCATCTTGGGGCTGCAAAATGGATGGGGAACACGCATATAAGGTTATATCAGCCAAGTCAAGGTCCTGACAAGCAGCCCTAAATGACAAATGCCTGACACCGGCACGGACTATAAAACATGTTCTCCTGAGGCAGCCCACTGGAGGCTCAGGCCTGCAGTTCTGCAACTGATAAGCTGGGTCACAGAGTCACCTTGGGCTTAGCATTACAAGGCAGTAGGCCATGAGATTCCTGCAGCGACTGGACAATTTGAAATCCAGAGATTTTTAGGAAGCCTGTGGTTACTTGACCTTGTGTTTGACATTCGGTCTGTTTTTGCATCTTTGGTGTAAGTCAGAGAATCTATATCATATATCTATTACTACAGTATATGGTACATACTGTATTGTATTGTATCGTTTTGTATTACATTATATTTCTCAAACGTTTGGGGATGGTACATTTGGTTAAAAAATTATCTTATTTAATCAAGTAATCTAGTATTATAATTATTATTATTATAAATTAAAATTAATAACATTTTGATCCCTCAGAAAGCATAATACGCTGATTAACAGCAGTGTTATAACTACAAATAAAACTTCATTAATTAAAATAAATGAACTGAAATTAAGATATATAGATAAATTTTTTTAAAGATATACTTTATTTTATTTCAGCTATTTATCAAAGTTTTTTTTAATTTATTTTTTGAACATTTGAAATAGAAATCTTTTATAACATATAAATGTTTTATCGTTTGATAAATTAAACTCTTTCTTGTTTAAAATAATGATTACTAACTGAATAAGTGCATACTAGCTCTAATATGTAGCATATTATATAGTACTATAGATACCATTTGTATTAAAAATAAAAATGGACATATTTTCCCTAATATTTTGTGTCTTGTGTAAAAATGAAATAACATGCCAGAACAGTTTTATGATCCTTCGCTTAACATTTTAAACCCACAGTACAAAAAGCTAGTTGTCACTTTGTATTTTCAGTGACAGATGAGGTGTCACTCAGTCAAAAAATAAAACCCTAATCTTAAAACCTTCGCTTCTTTTACATAATCATTTGTGCGATTAACGTTTCAGAGCTCTGGCGCCATTTTCAGCTGCTAGAAGAATTAGCCAGTCTCCTTGTTTTGCATTCAACTTTTAACTCAGTCCCAGAAGTACAGTATATGAACACTGATGGCCATGTGAGTTTCTGAATCTGAAAGGTGATGTCATCCTGAAATGGGATTACAGGACTGCTAAAATACCATCCTGTGACCATTCTAATTGTTCTACGTCTGTATCATAAAATATGAATGTCTGCAAAAGCACTTGGGGTTCAAGGTCTGGTCCTAATGTCTCATCAGACTGCCCCATTTCTCTAATTACCAAGAACCGCACAAAGTCTAACAAAACTTAACGTCAGGGAAATGTCTTTTAAAGCAGCCAGGTCTGACACAAAGATATGCTTTGCTAAATCTTGTTTGCACAAAATGTAAATTATTGAAAAGAATTAATTGATTTTGTGAGTATGAAGGTGGAAGATTTAATGCCTTAAGTACAGAGTTAGGCAGAAAAAACAGCTTAAAAACTCATGAAACATTTAAAGGCTGAGGCAGCAGGAGCGACTGAACAGAACAGTTAATAAATGAGAAAACTGTGAAGATGCATATTATGGTGTACAGAGGGCAGTCAGGCTTTGCTGTGTCCACATAAAGATTTTCGCTTCAATACATTTGTCCGGCAATTTTTCACCACCTTTATAAGAGGATGTATTTGCATAAAAAAATCATTTCATCTTTTTTTAATAACCATTACTTCTATTTATTTTTTTTAAAAAGCTACATGAACACACCATCCTTAATCGATGACACAAATAAATGAGAATTGTTTTTCTTCTCACTCTCATCCAGATTTGGCTTAGCATGTAGGCTTAATGTTTACATGGAAGCAGCAACATGGTAAACATTTTAGCCACATATGGAAAATGAAAAACAACCCGACAAATAGTGCTTTTTAAATCTTAATCCATTTAAATGGCACAAATCTATAGGCAACCTTTTGACCTGGGCTGAGATCATACTGCAGTCTGACTTTAACGCCATTCATTATTTTAAGTGTGCCACTTACAGCTCAATCAAATCCACAGCAATCAGCTGTCCTAATTCTGTACCATGACGGCATTTCTGGTCACTTTAAAATTTAATGCTAAAATTACATGGTAACCATGATTTGCTAGTATACACTCTTTTATAAATCCTAATAATATGTTTTCTAATATAAACAGCATGATGATTGATGAATGAAAGAAATGCAAGTGGCAAATATATAGCTAAGCATGGAAGGGAGAACTGGACCAACTCCAAAAATCTGTAATTAAATACATAATAGGATCATTTGAATCACCTTTAAAAATATATTTAGATCTCATATGATTTAATGGTTTACCGCATTTGACAAGTAAGTGGCATTAATAAATTGATGTGCTGTGGCCAGTGCTGTGAGGTGATAATGACACAAAGTTTGGTGGCAGTATGCCAACTCTTTGGAGAGATTCAGCCTTGGATGCACTTCGGCATCATGTCATTAAATGTATTAATGCGCTAACTAAAATGTATTAAATATATTGATACAGAATCCATAACTTTTTACCATCATGATCTGAAGATGATTAGAGTAAGATTTTTGGTTGTAAATTGGACTAACCCTCTAGGAGTTTTTAAAGAAAATCAAAATTGTGGACAGGAAGTTCAGTCAATTATGCCACAATTGATATTTAAGTTCTCACCATGCTGTTACTCATGACAATGGGCAAAATCTATCAATAGATATTAGCATTTTTTTTACATATAATTTTTCACCACAAGATACCTTGACTACCTTTAAGTCATGAAGCAAAAAGGTTTGCAACAATATGCCAATGAGATGCAGACACAGGAATTGTTGGTATGCTACTCCAAAGTAAAAAGACCAGTATTGTGGTTTTTAGCCAATTTGTTAAAAAGTTATAAGGAAAAACAACAACTTTTTCACATCTCTTGACAATTCTGTGTCACTGTGCCAAAAACTGTGCAGGCAATACAGGTTATGATTTTCATAGCAAACACTAACTTTGGAATTATTATGAGGTTTCCAGAGATATAGCCTCACGTCCACCTGGCAAATCAAGTTTGTTTGTGTATTATTGTGAATTAATTTTAAGGTTTTTATGCCAGCATGGCAATTATCTAATTAGATTTTTGTAGAAATCAGACAAAAACAATCTAGGAGTTAAAAAAAAGGTAGGTTTTCCTCAAAAGACAATGACAGAAAACCAGACTGAGCTAGCAATTCTCAATATATATACCAAGCCATATTGGTATCGGGCAGTCAAATCCATCAATATGTTCATGCTGTGCATCCCTAAAATAGGAATTAATTTTGTCTATAGCTCAAAAGCTATTTAGCATATATTTTGGTGCAAATTTGCATATTTAGTGACACTAGACTAGTCTTGCAAGGGATTGTAATGCATCCACTCCACACTGTGAGTGGCTGATCATGGTGTCCTTAATATAATGCCCTTAGGGCCCGAAAACAGGTGTGCAAACAGACCTGAATGGGCCAAACTGGTGAAAGTGAACAAATTAATTACAAAGTAAACATCCCCCCCCCACTCTGACATCAACACATCTGGACAAGTTCCAGTACAAATGATCTGAAAATGACAAAAAACACTAAATGATGTGTGAATTTGGGTGTCTACAAATTACCTGACAAGGTGACCGTTAATGCACAGTTTGAAATATGATACTGAATAGTAATTATTATGGCTGCTGTTGTTGTTATAATTATTATTTTAAATCGTTATGAGATTTGGACAAGTACCTTAATACAAACATTGAACAAATATTATAGTATTGGTTTCTTGTCGACTGTGTACATTTCTGGATCAACGTTTTTGTAAGCTATATATCTCTGTTTTTATTAGGTCTGCCGCCAAAGCTTGCGAACTGCTAAACAGTCTAGTTTTCGAAAACTATGACAAATAATTAACATTTTATTCTATCCTGCATGGAATTCGCTTATAATGCATTGAAAACACGCACAAATGTCATGTAAGTCGGACAGGAGAGAGACAATGCCGTCCTGCAAAAAATGCAACTTGATATACGTTTATTTATGTCACAACGTCTGGTTAACTGAGATTTCACCTAAACAAATAAATGCAGTATAATTACCCATGATAAGACTGACAGTTTCACAGTCGGTCTCGGAACTGAGGCGCTGCTCTGTCTTCTTTTCCGGGTTATCTCGGTTAACCCCTCCTTGAAGCAGACGAGCCAATTGCAAATTGCATTTTCTCTGCACCCTTGATCACATGCGTCCAATCGCAGTATCTGATTGAGAGAGGCGAACATGAATCGTATCTACATGTGGGAGAGGCGTTGCTGCACGCAAGACTCCACTCCTGTGCGTCCGACAATAAATCGCCCAATCAAAATTGACAGCTGTGTATGACTGCAGGTCTTAGCCAATCGGCATCAAGCTGAGGCGGGCTTGGAGTGAGTAGCAAGTTTTCTGGTATTAAATTTGCAGCAGAGGGGACAGGCAGAAAAAGAAAAAGAAAATGCTCATGAACGAGCATGAGACGATATAATAACGACATAATAACGCGATTTACATTAAAATAAAACGGCACAGCAAATTTTGTTTTTATTTTGCCTGTTTTTATTTTGCTTGAATGAGCAACTGCTTTGATGAATGTTATCCGCACCTGTTATTTTTTTTTTTATTGAAATGGGTACTTTTTGTACACTATCTATCTGTCTGTCTGTCTGTCTGTCTGTCTGTCTGTCTGTCTGTCTGTCTGTCTGTCTGTCGTACTGAAATCGTCAGAATAATTGAAAATGACCATCGAGTTACTGGTTAACAGTATTCATGGAAGAAATATGCAATTTAAAGGGATAGTTCACCCAAAATGAAAAGAACAATATTATGAAAATCCATAATTACAAGTTTCCAGCGTTTTTCAAAATATTTATTTTTATGTTTCAAACTGGTTTAGTACAATTTAAGAGTGAGTAAATGATGACAGAACTTTCATTTTTTGCGCTAACTATCCATTTAATACAACCTTTAATTGATTAAATAAGAACAATGATGTTAAGTATAATATATATTACGCTTAAATATATTAAGTCCATATATTACCGCTGGGCAAAAATTAATCACATACAAAATAAAAGTTTGTTTAGACATAATTTAAGTGTGTGTACTGTGTTTATTTATTATTTTTAATTATAAATGCATGTATATATTTGAGAAAATGTTTATATTTAGATATAAAATATATATGTATATGATACAAATTATATATAAATTTAAATATCTATGTAACGAAACAGTTTTGTTTTTATGTATGTCAAAACAAACTTTTGTATGCGATTAATATAAATTGTGTGTTTTTAAATAAACATGCATGCAGAGACATTCATGCATTATTTAATAATTAATTTCAAAGCAATTACTCTTGGTGACACAATATAGATTTTTAATATAGACCTTTATCTTTATATCACCTGGGTAAAATATCGATAATATAATGTTAAAATAATAAGTTATATTTTCAGGCTTATTAGAACTCTATGTACTTACAGTTTGTGCAGTTAAAATTATAATTCTCCTCTAAATGGAGGAAAAAACATTTATTTCTCTTTTATTGACACTTTCAAATAGTTTTTTTGTGTGTCCAAACAGTTCCTTTTGTTATTTCTATAAAGAGACAAACAGATTTGGAACAACACGGTGGTGAGTAAACCATGAAAGAAAACTCACTTTGGCTGAAGTATCCCTTAAATGTTATGAAGTATTTTCAATTTGTTCTGTTTAATGCCCTTGTTAACAAAACCAGGCTTTCAGGGGAGGAACTTGAACTGTGATGGTCCAGCACACTTAGAGGCTAGACGTTCTATTGAATCTGTTCATCTAAAAGTACTTACATTTTATTGATTGTTGATCGGGGTTTCAAAAGCTATTTCTTAAAGATGTTTGTACACAAGATTGTTTGCTATTGTGAACCACAACGCATTCACGCTCTCGCATAGCCCTTCTCAAGGTTTTGGTTTTCACAAAGATAATTATTTGAAAACCCCTTGTGGACTCTTCAACCTTTATAGACACAGATATTGTGTTTGTTGTTGAAGGAATGTTAACTGTTAAGAGTTCAGATCCAACAGTTCATCACCCCGTTCAAGTATGGAATTTCTCAGAAGACACATATTAAGATGATTAATAATTTCTGCAATAATAGGGACAACATGATGTGTAACTCTCTAGGTGAACATTTGCATTACCTTCCTCAATATGCGCTATTAAGTATGTGCGCTGCTAATAGATATTTTAATAATTCATCAGTATGTATTGTAAATTATTCACCCCCTATATGGCCGTTGAACGTAACCTAGTTTAAAGCTTTTCTCATTGACAGAGGTGAGATTGATCATTTAGGTTAAACGTAGGTGGGTCATGCAACAAATAACATGCATTTGGCTAATATTTAGACTAAAGTCAATATTATCGCTGCAAATGACCTCTAAAATGCAGAGAACGGTTTACGCTGCTCAGTTTACAGAGGAGTTCATTAGCTAAACCACACAATATTGATGCCAGAGTAGCATATGAACTCCATTTCTATTCGTCTATGTTTTCAAGAATCAGCAGAATTAGATTGAAGACTGCATCTCCACTGTCCCAGAGGCATATTATGCTGTTGTCCCTTGACTGCAGTAACCATTGTTCTAATGTACATAATTGGCAATTGAGTAGATTCAGAGCATTAAAAGCTGCTTATTTGCCTCTTGCAATGTAAAGAATGCTCCGAACATGGTAATATGAGCTACAAATGCACTGATTGAATGGTTGCAATATATAACCAGATTTATAAACCCATTTTGTAGGTTCGTAATTGTTTTAAAGTAATGGGCTTTTCAAAGTACGGCTGCTTATTGCCATCAGTTTATGCGTAGACATGATTAAAAGGAGTACTCAGAATGGTTTAAAACAGTGCTGGGTTGTAACTGATTACATGTATTTTGGATTACGTAATCAGATTCCAGAATGTAGCAATTAGATTATATTGTTATTAATTTGTCATAATTAGTATATATTGTTGCTTATTATGGGTTGCATGATTACAAATTAGGAGTAAATGATTCATGAATTATAGTTTTTCCTTCATTTCTTTTGAAGATTTCTTTTCTAAAAACTCACCTGTGCGTCATGATTAGCTTTCAATATTCAGATTCCAGTGTTGATTATTGGTCACATTGATATGCAGGTAAACAGTTTATTTTTTATTATTTTCTCATTCAATTTGATGTGTATTTTTTTTTTATTCAGAAATTTTCTAATTGCAGCACAGAGACCCCATGGGGTTTGTGGAAATGTTTGAAGAAAAAGCATAAAAAATGTAATAATGATGACTCTTATTCAAAATATGATTACACAGTCAAATGGTTAAGTATGATAACTAAAAGACGCGAGTATAAAAAACAAACACATACAATATTGAAATACAATAATTTAATAATGAAATAAAATGAATATTACATAACATCTGAAATGTAGCAAATTAATTTAAAACAAATTAATACAAAATTGAGCAGAAAATAACTCAAATTAATAAACATATAGACAAATTATTTTGATAAAATTACATATTTTATTTATTTATTTATTTATTCATTTATTTATAATCTCTGTCTTTTTAAACGCAATAATCTCATTCAAATTTATGTTATAAACAAGTTAAAAGTTATCAGAATATGTTACATTAGAATACACAAGTAATCTAATTAGGTTAGTTAAAAGCAGTTTTCTTTAGGATATTTGTCATCAAATCTATGTTATAAGTAAGGTGCATTGGTGGAATCTAAATGGAAATTAACACATTACCTAAAATATGTAATCTAAATGATTACTTTACACTACAATTTTCATAATGTAATTTTAAATCAGTTACAGACTACAAATTCTAAATAAACTACCAAGCAATGTTTTTTATTTATTATTCAATGATTTCAGATGTATCTATATGTGCTCATGTAATTTCTTGCACTTACAGGCATGTTGTTGTGTTATATCAGCATGCAGCATACATGAGCTTAATCAACCCCAGCAACCTCACGATAAAGCTTAGCTCACGGCCAAAAGGTCTCCAACCTGGAGCAGATGTTTCCAAAGCTCATATCAAAGCTCAAGCTAAAATGTTCATTTAGACAGATTGGATTTGCAGCAGTGCAAAGGGGTTGGAGATGTTACCTTTGTGATTTCGGGCAGGATTTTGGAGCATCATGCCTGCAGGATGACAGTAGCTTGAGATCCGGGAGCTGAAAACCGACATTAGACCCCCTCACATAAGTGATCCATCGTGCTGGATGTGAGTCACATGCCTATATTCCCTCGCTCTCCTTCCGTTTTCTCCCTCACCCCAAAGTCATGGGACGGTCCCTCATTCATTTTTCAAAACTCATTTTCCGCCCTTGAGCTCAGGATTTTTAATTCGTGCTTCACCTTGACTGGTGGCCTTTGGGCATGAGGGATCAGCGGAGCCGGGCTTTGATCCAGCACGCCGGCATGGGACTCATTTCCAGCCCTGCCACACTGATGCGACTCAGTGGGTTCGACTTGACCTCGTGGCTCCTCTGGGCCCCTCCGGCCGCAGTCGACGAGACCTGACTCCCTCCATCCTGAACACCTCCAATAGCTCTTTCTAATCAAACCGCTCTGCTCTCCACAGGCCTGCCTTTGATCTGCATAATATGCCTCCTCCTTCTGCTGCTCTTCATCTTCCTTCTGCGTTTATCATGTCATGTGTGAACGCTGAACATCGGCGAGGTGTTGTAGAAAGTTTGTTTGAATCCTCGTGCTCATTTATAGAAGCCCTGGTGATCAAAAAGGGGTTGGATTTAGATCTGTTCTGATCGTAGACATCAGGGAAAACAAAAAGCCAGCAAAACACAACTAAACAGATGATTGACTTCATATTAAAGTTGCACTTGGAAATAATTTACTGTTTATTGGTTCTTTTAAAATATTTTTATCGTGCAGAGGGAAAGCATTGTGTTATTGTGAGATTTATTATGTAAGAATAATGTGGAAAATTATTTTTTTTTATCTATCAGGCTTTTATACTGTATATATTTCGGTCTGTCTGTTTGTCTCTTTCTTTTTTTTTATTTTTTTTTTACATATTTTATACTGTCGTTTTATAATTTAAACAAGTTCTTTATATTAATTTAATTATATTAAATTCAATTTGTAGGATTTAGTTCTTTCATGTTTTTAATTATTTAATTTATTACATTTACAAATGTAATATAATTATAACGTATTTTAGTGTATTTATTAATTTAAGTTAATATAGTTTTATTTATTTAAATGTATATTTATATAATTTCCTATTTACTTTTTAAAATGTAATATAAGATTTATTTATCAATATGAATTTAAAATATTTTTTTAGCTGATTTGATTTTCAAAAGATAATAATTTTTATTATTATTGTAATATATTTGATTATTTTAAAAATTATTTAATAATAATTATTATTATTATTCAATTTAATTCATTTTTACAGTTTTTAAGTTAAATCTGTTTTGTCCCCATCATTTTTGTTTGATGTCTTGATATCTAATGTACTTTCTACTAAAATGTATAAGTCACTTGAGAACCACTCATCTAAAAACGCCTTTGCTGTGTGGGGTTTGTTTTTGACAGTTTTGCTGTACTCTCCAGTTTACAGAGTGCCCATGCCAAGATCCTGCTGCTGTACCTTTAGCCGTGACGAGTCAGCCCCTGCGCCAGCTGTGCCCATGGGGCGGCATCAGTCGTAACAAGAGTCTGTGTGCCTGTTTCAGCGCAGCCCCATTGTGGTGTTAGAGGATAATAACACTCGGCTTCTTTTTGTCAGTGTCTTTTTCTGGATGATAAACACAGGGGAGGAAGGACCAGAGGAGGAGCTGTGGCTTGAAGAGGTGAGTTTGTTAAATCAAGTGGATAGCAAAGTAGGAAAACTTTGTAGATGCTGGCTGGAAAAACCTAGCCTAAATGTTAAAAATAGTTCAATATTGTTTTAGAATGCTTTTAGCATGTTGCTAACACGACTTAGCAGGTTCTTAGCATGTTTTTTGCATGTTTTTGCACATATTTTAGTCATGTCTTGCAGAACTTTATCATGCTGTAGCACGTTGCTAGCATTGTTTAACATGTTTAAAACCTATTTTAGGTTAAGATGCTATTACCATGTTTTAAAATATTGTTTAAATGTTTCTAACACATTTTAGTACTTTGCTAACATTTTTAGCATGTTGCGAGCTGTTTTAACATGCTAACATATAGCTAGCATATTCCTGTACTTGCTAGCTTGATTTATCAGTATTGTTGTAGCAACAACATTGAGCTTATTGCACGTTGGTACATTTGTTCGTATGTTGAGCCTTTTTAATAATAAGCTAAAAATAAAAAGGAACATGTATTAGCTATTTAACATTCATTCATTCATTCATTTTCTTTTCGGCTTAGTCCCTTTATTAATCCGGAGTCGCCACAGCGGAATAAACCGCCAACTTATCCAGCATATGTTTTACGCAGCGGATGCCCTTCCAGCTGCAACCCATTACTGGGAAACACACTCATTCACACGCATACACTACGGACAATTTAGCCTACCCAATTCACCTATACTACATGTTTTTGGACTTGTGGGGGAAACCGGAGCACCCGGAGGAAACCCACGCGAACACGGGGAGAACATGCAAACTCCACACAGAAACGCCAACTGACCCAGCCGAGGCTCGAACCAGCGACCTTCTTGCTGTGAGGCGAACGTGCTACCCACTGCGCCACCGTGACGCCCACTATTTAACATTTTAATACAAATATTAACAAATGTAGCAAGCCAGTAAAACACATTGTTATATTAGTGTGACTTATTATTATCATTTTAAAAAATATGTTCTGTAATTTCTCTCTTTCTCTGATCGGTAATCTTTAAATCACTAATTATTAGCAAATATCTAATGTGGGCAACCAGACAATTTGTGTTAAATTCATGATCATGGTACAATTGGCTGGTTAGCACCATTGTAACTGTCTGGTGACTCGAGTGTTTTTTTTATTCAATATTTGACCAATTAATATTACAAGAACAAACCTGACAACATATGTTTTGTGGTTTGTGCGCACATGTTGTGTCCACTTATTATAATGGCTTTGGTTTTATTCTTAAGGCTTGGCTAATAAATTTTGGCTAATAAAGTTTATTAGAGCTTTTAAAGTGGTCTGATATGCAGATATATTGATATCATAGTAATGTTTGCTGTTGTTCTACCAAGATCTGGTAACACAAATTATTCAAAGTTTGTTCCTCTTTCCCTGTTATTTCTTGCTCCTTGCAGTTAATTATTGTGTGTTCATTAAAACGCATCACTAACCACTTGATGCTGGTTTTGTAAAAATGCAATTTTCACTGTTCCATTATTCAATGATTTTAAATTTAGGTGGGGCAAGAGGGTTGGCCCCCTCTGGCCACCCCATAAAACTGCTATAAAAGGCTGAATTAAACTTCTGCGTCGAGTAATCTGCGTATCCTACTACGCATGCCTTCCACGTAAACACTAGCTTGCAGTGGGGTTTCTATGTTTCTCTGTGTTGACTTTCTTTGCAGGTGTTATGTTTACACCGAAAATACATGTAATGCTACAAGTAGCTTAAATTATTGTACAGGTAGCTCAAACTCGCTCATTCAGGTGCCGCATCAGGGTTGGCATCAGCCTTGGCGAAGGGTATGCGAAGGCTGTGCCAGACCATTTGCATGCACTCTACGCAAAAGTATAAATCAGCCTTCAGGTAATTTTTTTAATTTTTCACCCGCTCAATGAAAGTCTATGGGATTTTTTTACAGTTTGATTGGCATTTTTACTAAAATAACAAGTCTGGTCAGTAAGAAAATATATAATGTATATTCTTAGTTCATTCTAAAGGCCTGACTCAAGTTTGGTGGTTGTAGCTTGAAAGCTGTTAGAGGAACTGTGTTTTGTAATTGGTCAAAGAAGAGGAAGTAGTAGATCAGTATGTTGGCTTTCTTAATGCATTATTGTGCTGTTTGCACTAACTGCAGCTCTCTGAGCAACAACCGCAGTAAAACCCAGCTCCGTGAAGCAGCATCGGCAGGAGTGATGACTGGCTGCTCGAGGAAGGGTCTCTCAGGTCACGATCAGAGGTTATGTTAATTTGGTTGTTAATGACTTCCTTTTGAGTGATAATTGATCAGCTTCATTAGCATATTCGTCTGTAATGCTATGTCACTGGAGTGAAGCTCTGCGTAATGAATGCTCTGTTTGATTTTTGAAATAATGAACTAATTAGACTAATTAAAATCAATAGAGGTGCCAATACAAGGTTAGGCATCAGGCGGCGGTCTCTATCTGTGCTCTGCCCGAGTCACCAGCTCACTTTAAAGCAACCTAATGCTGATTTATGGGCTCTTGATGGTCATTAGTTAGAATAAATTGCACTGAGGAGCCAAGACAGCATTATTCAAGTACAGGATACTAAGTGCAATGTAAGGTCAGCAGTAAGAGCAAACCTACATATGTAGTTGAATGCCCTTGTAAACCTTTGTTAATATATCAGGTCAGAATGGCGTCGAATGCCATCACCTATCTTTGCACGTTGTAATAGTGGGAGATTAGCAAGATGTATTCGGTTGAATGAGATTCAAATAATGGCATATTATAGAGGTATCTTTGATTTTTATCGAGACAGCCGTGTTGGCAATTATTAAGGACCTTCTTGAAGCAAGGTCACAAACAATATGTTGTGATTGCATCAGACTGAGCGACGGCTTATTGCTCTTTCATTAGTTATCTGTTTTCCTCTGCAATCACCATGGGATTTTACTTCTTTATTGGCTCTCGGATGCCACATTTAAAGCAGATATAACACCCAATCCCATGTGCAATGGTTTCAAAAGACTATTAGAAGATAGTGTATTTATTTATTTGTTTCTTTGTTTTATTTGTTTGTTGATGATACTATGTTATTTTATTAACTTGACATATAGCATGTGCCTGTTCCCCTGTGCAGTTCATGATAATATTCATTTGATTTATTGTTTGAAATAGCTTAATTATATTTAAAAAAATGACATACAGATTGTGTCTGTTTCTCAGTTTATGCTAATAGTAAATTGCTGATTATTTATTTAAGTTTTGTTTGATATTATTTTTGTTCAATATTTTTCAATTTCATATTTTTCAAAATATTTTCCAAAGATTTGACTAAATGTAATATTAATTGACATTTATGAATTAATATTGAAATTTTCTGATTGAATTTATTTATTTAAAAAAATGTAAAATATAATTTTGATGTAATAAGATGTAATAATATTTGAAAGATATTTTTGCTTGTCATTTAAAAAAAAGTTTCAATTAACTTGAATTTATTTATTTATTTGTGCATTTATTATTAACATAAAATAATTAAACACCCATTTATTTGTTTTTAAAAATAGATTCTCAACTTACGATTTATTATAATCCATATAATTTTAATGTAATATTGTAGTGATTTATTTAATGAATAATTGTTTTATTATTACATATTATTGTTTTACTTATTACATTTATTTAAATTTATATTGTGGTGTAAATATAATTTATATTCATTTATATTGAATTATTTTTTATTATTACATATTATTGTTTTACTTATTACATTTATTTATATTTATATTCATTCATTCATTTTCCTTTCAGCTTAAGTCCCTTTATTAATCTGGGGTCATCACAGCGGAATGAACTGCCAACTTATCCAGCATATGTTTTACGCAGCGGATGCCCTTCCAGCTGCAACCCATCACTGGGAAACATTCATACACAGCCTACCCAATTCACCTATAGCGCATGTTTTTGGACTTGTGGGGGAAACCGGAGCACCCGGAGGAAACCCACGCGAACACGGGGAGAACATGCAAACTCCACACAGAAACGCCAACTGACCAAGCCAAGGCTCGAACCAGCGACCTTCTTACTGTGAGGCGAACGTGCTACCCATTGCGCCACCGTGCAGCCCTATTTTTATATTGTGATGTAAATATAATATATAATCATTTATATTTCATTATTTTATTTATTAGCCAAAACGTCATCAGTCAACTATAGGATTGCATTGCATTGCAAGATGAGCAATAAAGGCCACACTGCATATATAGTTGAATGGCCTTGTAAACCTTTCTTAATATATAAGGCAAGATTGACACCACACACCATCACCTATATATATACATGCTCCCTCACACTGTAATAGTTTTTTTTTTCTGTGATCAGCATGGGATTTTACTTCTTTATTGGCTTTCAGATGCCACATTTAGGGCAGATTCATCCCCCTCCACCCCACCCATACAATGGTCTCGAAAGCCCAATAAGAAGGTGGAGAATTATGTAAAATCCTGACTATTTCTGACAGAGGCAGGCCAAGTCAGTATATATTGGAAGGGCCACCGCTGACCTAAATTCATGCATTAATCTAAGATGTCAGTGGTGCAACCTTGATGGTCCATTTTCAACCAGTCAGCCTGGTTATTTTTCTTTCCGTCGCCGCTTTGGGCGTTGGTCTGGGATCTGACGCCTTTTCCCGCTCCTTTTCTGCCCATATTAATGTTCAAAATGGTCCAGAGAAGTAATTTGTGTGTTGCGACATCCATGTTTGGCCCTGTTATATATAAGTACGGGCTTATAGTGGGCTTGTGTTGTGCACCTTTTTTTCTCTCTGCAGGGTAGTTGACCATTACTTTAATAGTTTTTTTTCCCCACACAGGCTTTAATGATTGAGTAGTGTTTGTGCCAGCTTTTGCCATTCCTCTAACAAATTAGTTTACTGTGGTCATAACCTTCAAAAAGCTCATTACCATAAATTGCATGGCTTTTCATAAAGGCTGAGAGCTGCATTGACGAATCGCAAACAGGACCTTTCTCAGGACACTCAGTCCTGCTACTAAATTAGACCCCCGCTCCCCCCCCAACCTTTCTTAATCAGCTAATGTTTTTTATTTTCTTAATTTCCGCCTCTTCTGATTTATTTGAATAACAAAAATAGACACATTTATATTTAGCTTTTTTTGTCATGTCTAGGAAATGTGGTGCATATGTTGCCTGTTCAGGAAATGACATCTGCGGTGTGTCACCTTTGTAAATCCACAGGATTTTTATTGTCCATTAATGCTTTGACTGACGTGAGTGTCAAAAGGGTGTCGCATGTCTTCATTTATTGGCATTTACAAGAAGACCTGGTTTTGATTAAGACACTGGGGATGGGCGATACCAATTATTTTCTTTCTGATCTGATACCAAGTATTTCAAAACAAGTATCGTCGATATCGATACTTCAGTGAAATATTTTATAGTGATTTTATAATGTTTTTAAAAAAAATCAGCTTCAGTATTATTATTAAATAAAATAGACAATTCCTTTTTACATTTATTAAAATGACAAATTATTAATGAAACAAAAATTGGCAATATAATACCATATATAACAAAAAACAACATACCTTGTTTAATAATAAAAAAAAATCTACATAACATTTTATTTTTATGAAAAATGACTGTTGACCCTCATCTTTTGAGCCTGTTTTTCTTTGACTGTTCAGTGACAAGTGTCACACAAAGCCTCATCATTATTAACTGCAGTAAAATAACAGATTATGCTTCCTTTTCATTCAGTCTTGATGATTGCAGCCCCACGCTCAAGTTTTAAAACCTGCTTGTGTGTGCTGTGTACTGTGCTTTGAAAGTGTGAGCCTGTGACCCATTAGCGGAGATAGAGTGGAAGAATATCATAGTTCCCATTCTTGTTCCTATTTACGTAAATATTTGTATATTATGCTGCATATCATTGGGCCTATTACTATTATTAATATATTAAAATCAGTGATCATTCATTAAGGCAAAAAACATAGAAAGGATCGATACTTCTATTTAAGGACCAATCCTATTGATACATTGTCAGTGTTGAAAATATTGATATTTTAGGATCGGTCCCCCCACCCCTGTAAGACACCTTTTTTTTCACCATTACAATGAATACTTAAGAACAGAGTAGTTTTTGCTGCTAGTGGGAGTGATTCAAAACAAACAAAGGTGTTGTTTGAAATGAGTGTGGAATCATGATCCCACGGGACTCCTGTGTAGAAACCATATTCATTGATGAGCTAAAGTTTTCAAAACATATTATGATGATAGTATGAAGCAGAGTAAGGCTGAAAGCCATTGAAGCAAAATGAGAGTGCTAAAGCAGTTGCTGATGAGGGACGAGTGAGATGCGGCATGAAAGCAGCGGAGCTTTTATTATGCCACACTTCTTGTTATTTCGGTCATGATCACGTGGGGAGTAAACTTATCACACTAAATGTATTTTAAGATTCTGTTATAATGCTGCTCTGTGGTCTGATAAAACACACAACATATTAAAGCGTCTTTGGTGCTTTACTGTTTTCTATAAAACTAAACCAGACATTGAGGGTGTATAACGTCATTAGCATGGTGACAGGTTAAAATTGCTTATTTCTCTGGATATCGATATTGTGCCTTTTAAAATCATGCACGTCTGGGGTTGTTATTAATGACAACATTTTTGGGAATCTGATTAATAGGGATATTATGAAAATGAAACAAAAATGGAAAATTGTAGCCTATTCATTAATTTGGGAAATGTTTCTCTTTCTGTTTACACATCCTTAGTATCCATCCATCCAACCATGTATCCAGCCATCCATCTGTATATTTTTCTGTTAATGCATCTATTGACTTATCCATGTATACATTATATTTTATTTTCTTGTGTTTTGAAAATATTGTGGTGTGTTACCTTTGTAAATCTACAGGATTATTACTGTTCTTGAGTTTTTGACTGACTTTTGTTTGCGTGTTTGCATTGACATTTATAAGAATACCTTGTTAATGATTAAGACATCTTTTCTTTTTAGAGCTTTGACTCGAGTCTGAAAAGAGTGCCACGTGTCTTCATTTACAGACAGTCAAAAGAAGACCTTTCTCTAATATTCACAAAAACACCACAAATCTTTCACATTTGCGACTGCTATCAGTACAACTTGTGAGAATATCACTATTCATTGTTTGAAGCTGCAAAGATGTTAATTCTGAAAGAAACTGCCATGCCTCTTATGTTCTGGGTCAAAAGGAAATTAGTAATTGCAATCGATCTCCAAATGTCTTTGTTTTGACTGCGTGTAATGCCGTCTGGAAGAACAATGACAGGAAGAAGAAATAAAAAGGGCTTGATAAGCACCTTCTTAGTCAGTTAAACATAATTAAACCAGAACGCTTGTGAAAAGCATCTCCGGCTTTTCAGAGCAACTGATATAGCGAGCGATTCCTCCTGGGGCTCAAAGAGAGAGGCTGTATGGAATTTAATTTCAGTTATTGTCTCTTCACGGTGGCCAGTAAGATTTTCTGTCTGAGTTGTAGCACATAATGGGAGGCTCTTGAGCTTCCTGATCACCCTTCCGTTTAGTCTTTTAAGCAAGTGCTCCATGCCTCGCTCCTCCAGCCTGCTTTTATTGTTTCTCTCTCGCAGTTTAATTCCCCTCAATGCATGCCGGTGTGGCTGCCCCATCCTGCTTTACTCAACAATAATATCAAGCGTGCACCTTCAATGAGCGAGCTGTCCCGCGGCTCAGTCTCTCTGCTTAATTAGCTTCACACGCCGCCACACATACATTTGCTTTTAAAGAAAAATATGACACACACACACACACACACACACACACACACACACACACACACACA
>CAIGQV010000641.1:13050591-13069447 GCA_903798115.1 Danio jaintianensis
ACACACACACACACACACACACACACACACACACACACACACACACAGGGCTCAGCTAATTTTCCCCTCAGTTTCCATTTTGTTGTTAGCATTAATCTACTTAGAATTGCAAGGTGCACTGAGCAAAGCTAGTTTTACCTTAATCTTTTTCCCTTATGAAATTGAATAGTGGAGAAATCCTTAACATGGTTGTTTGCCGAGGTAAATTTGTTGCTTGTGCAGTATAATTGGTAATACCTTGTGAGCTTTTTTGTTTTTTTTAAGTGCACAAGATCCATCAGCGTTCCTTCTTGTTTGTTGACTGCATTAAAGGAGTCTTGGCTGACCTAAAAAGCCAAGCATTAGAGCAAAATAATAGCAGAGAGTTTCATCTCTGGATCATGCATAAAATATTACCCTGCTTTTAATGGCTGTATCTTGACCCTTGTCTCTGAGTATTGTGCCCCAAAAAAACAAGTTTGTCCATGTTTGCTCCTCTAATGCACTTGATGGTAAGAGTGGCGAAGCCATCTGGAAGACGCTGAAAAGTGACAGTGTATATGGCTGTACTTTAAAGAGAAATTAAAGGCCTAGTACCTCAAAAATGTAATTTTATCATCATTTTCAAGTTGTTCAAGCTGGATAGGGTTTTCAGTTTTGCTGGGGAATATAGAATGAACAGGCACTGATATATGATAATAAGTAAGGGAATAAGGCAATGTACATTGTTCTCAAAGAAGTCAGACAGGCTTATCAGCAGATGTACATTATTATTTACAAGCTGTTTTATTGTTGACTCTAAAAATGTAACTGTAACATAGGACTATCCCAGAGAGAAAGAAACCCCCCAAAAAACAGGACGTCTGGTCAACCTGGATGAGTACATTATTTTCATTATTATTAATGTTTATTCTATCCTTATCATTCTTAGGAATTTAATCTCTAAAATGACGAAATGTGTCATGAAATTCTTATTGTGTGGCTTTCTGTCATTTGAAAATCTCATTTGAAAATCTAAGAAAGCCATATAGTAGCCGTATTGTTATGAGAATGAAGCTGAAATGCAAAGGTTTATTCAGCCACAATCTTCTACAAGGTCAGTATGTTGAACTTTTATTGAAGTCTGATTTCTGAGCAATTCAGTCTGGCTCATCCAGTGTGGTTTTGAGAATTTGATCAGTTGCTTCATTGGGAAGGTCGAACTCAAAAGAATTGATTTGTGAATCAGAGATCATTACTATGGAAGCTAATAAACTTGCAAGAAAAGTAACAGTTTAATAATACTTTAGAGGACTTGAAATATAGAGCATTTTTATGAATCACTTTGGGGAGCTTGAACGTCCTTAAATGGCCAGAGTTGGAAATTAACAGGGGCTTGTGGCAAAAAAAATGTCCCACAATTTTAAAACAATTATGGCTGTTTTGTTTATAGTGACGTGAAAACGAAGTGTCGTTGAACACTTTGTGTTAAACACTTTTTTTTTTTTTTTCGAAATGCTGAGCCTTGTAACTAATCACATGCATTTCTGTTGATCTTATGAATGCAGTAGCGTTTTAGATGAAAAAAATGATTTTTTTGGCACTCACTGACTGAAGTTTGCATGATTTCTCTTATCATAAACAGCAAATTGCTGAAACTATGCAAGTAAGAGATTAATTTAGCAGCTTCAGTGATTATGAAGTGAGTTTAAGACATGATTTATATTTGTAGCCAAATAATGATGTGCTGTTTCTCCAAACACAAGAAATCAGTATTACATTATCAATACCATTTTAAAATGTTTTTTTCTTTTTTGCCAGATTTGAGGCCCTACCATTTCATGACATTTAAGCCTTTTTAAATATGCAGTTTACATACATTTTAAACAGTTTTTTTTTTTTGTATTTTGCCTATATGAAGTAGTTCAATTTAAGCATTTGGCATAAAAGACAACACAGATAAATTTATTAAGGAAGTTCATTAATAATAAAAAAAGTTAATTTCTTGCCCTGCTGTTCACTTTCATATATTTAAAAGGATGGTAGAAAATAATAATCACATTACAGCTATGCTTTGAGAACAACACAATGCTGTATAAATCATGACTTAATTCTCATTTTCAGGTGAACTGCACCTTTAAGCTAATATCATAAAGGCAGGTCTGCTGGTGTGGGAGCGAACCTGAAGCGGGTCAGTGAGAGAAAGAGCCATGCGGTTTGGGGACTTGACCTGTGAGTAATTAACATCAGCATTGATTTCCTTTTCCCAGGAGTGAAGCCTGTCACTGCACCCTTTACCCGCACACACACAAATACACAGCACTATATTTCACCTACACGGCCAATGTCAAACCCTAGCTTTCCAAAACAACACCAAGCATGTTGTGGGGAGACTAATTAGATGTAGTGTTTGTCTGCCATGTTCGGCTGGTGCTTTTATACTGTCAGTCACGTTTCTTGGCAAATTAGCCACAGTTATTGTTCAGAAATGTGAGTCTTAACAACGGCATTGGATATTTAACTATTATTTCACTGTCTTGGCTGGTGGTTTTTTATTTTCCTTGAAATTATAAATCTGTATTTCAGTTTATAGTTATGTGCTTGACTAAAACATATTTTTTGTTTTATTCTTTATACCACTTATGAATTTCTTTCAAATGTACTTACAAATAAAATGTTAAAGCATTTTTTTGGATAAAAAAACTAACACAACAAAGTACATTGTAAAAAAAGTGAGTAAAGCCCTTGCCTTAATTATAATGTAAATTAACTGTGCATACTTAGAATAGTTCAGTTAAATTAACATAACTGTTTAAAGTTACAATAAGTTTAACAATGAGAGACTTTTTGAGAAGTCAACTTGTCGCTTTTAAGGCAAGAGGTTTACTCACTTTTTAAGTAAAGTGTATATAATCACTTTTTACAGTGTATTAACTTCAGAGGGGTTAAGAAATCAATGTTTGGTGAGATGACCCAAATCAATCAATCAATCAATCAATCAATCAATCAATCAATCAATCAATCAATCAATCAATCAATCAATCAATCAATCAATCAATCAATCAATCAATCAGTAAGTGATCTAATTGACGTTTGAAGAAACTTATAGAATAAAACATTAGCATTTGACTTAAACTCACATATTATCATCTTCAATTATTATTCAGTACATTACAAGGTGTCTTGTTACTTTTCTGAGGAAAAGACTAATTTGTACACAAATTAGTTTTTATTTTTACATAAATATTGAATATAATACATCAGCAATTAACATATAATTAACCATTTATACCAGATTTATTATTCTTTTTCTATGAATATGCCTATTTTTTTGGGTTTGCATACACCAAATTACAAATAAAAAGAGAAAATGCAAAAAATGAAATTTCTCTAAGTTATAAATAACCCATAAAATCATAGGATTTTAGTCATAGCACCCAGCTGTATATTAGCAGAAAAATGACGGATTGAATTTGCTCTGAACTGACAGTATTTGTTCTTTGGGTTTTATTTTCTTCGTTCCTATTAAAGTGTACAGTATTCCGGGTACTTGTTGGGTGAGCGGCTTAAATCAAAGAGCTGTTCTTTGGTAAACCACAAATCAAAGGCTGGTTTAAACTCCAGATTTAGAGAAAGAGACACAGATTTGGACGTCTGCATCAAAAGGCATCATTCAGAGCTGCAGTTACGTCAATGTTTTGATCAAAATCCCATGGAAGAAAATGTTGTATGATCAAATATTATTATCCTAATTACATTTTATAAAATCTCTGTTTTTATCTTGCATTTTCGATCTGGACAACAGTAATTTAAGTCTGGTGATTGCTGTTTGTCTGTGGGGTTATGATTTTTGATTCGCAATTGGATTAAGACTGTAATAATTGTTATAAGAGCATGAAACTTTCTTTCGTCACAGGGTTCACGGTTCGGACAGCATTTCTCTTGACTATATTTGCTACTGAACATTCATTATAACCACTGTAAGTAATACGTTTGTTTTGTGTGCCTGTTTTATTTATTTATTCATTTTTAATTGTATCTACTTTACACTGAAAACCATAATAAGTTGACTGAACTAAATTAATTGAGTGAACTCGTTGCATATTTAAGTTTGATTTAGTTAGCCGGTTTTGTAGATTATACTTAAATTGTTCAGTTCACCAAACTTAAGTACTAAAAAACGGTAAAACTGAATAAGTGTGTTAAATAAATAGCCTTAAATAAATGTTTCTCACCTCAAACTTTAGAATGTTTGAGACTATTTCAATGACTCTCTCTCCATTATTCAGCCTTTAAAATGGACTTTGTGTTACCTTTTGTTGACACAATGATTTTTAAGAAAACTTTGCAGAACTTTTTTTCTTTCAAGTAAAGCAGATTGCTCGGAAGGTGAAAAAGCTCATGGCTGAATAAGTGATTTCAGGCGGGGGGTGAACGGGCAGCTGCTTTCCACATTGTGTAGTTATTCACTCACAGCTGGCTCCAGGAAGAGAAATTAAAGTATATATAAAATATATCTGTAACTCTATAGTGCTGGTATTAGTTCATGATGGCTGCGTCCTGCTACCAGCTTTAAACAGAACAGATAGAAATAATCCTCAAGGGTAGTATCACAGTGGGTGAAGCCTTTTTTGTTTGCTTTATATATACATTTATTTATATATTTAAGTGTCATGAGAATAACTGAAAGTAGAAAAAAAAAGTGATTTATTAATGCAAGCACTTCTGTCTCTTTCTCTCTGTCTCTCTTTCCAAGGCTTCTCATCAGTTTTATATTTTTCATAATCTCCAGCTGAGGTTATTCAGTTATGTAAACTAGCACTGGCTAAAATTTCATTTATAATAACAATATTTTAAAATATGAGAGGATTTATCAAGCATTTGACTTTGTTTCGTAACAAACGTGTAAGATTATTGCTGCATTAATTATTAATACTTTTCAGTAAACATCAGCCAAATCTGAAAGTAAAAGCATCTGTGTAGTTGCTAGATCAGTTTTTATTAAATGCTGTTTAAAATTATATTCATCATATTCATCAAATTACTTCATATAAATGGTAATAGTAATAGTAATAAATGGTAATAGTAGTTATTATTATTATTATTATTATGAGAGCTCTTGAAAATTTTGGTTTCTTTGGATTAATGTGTTATAGTTATAATTCTGATGAGATTTTTATAATGATGGCAGAGCTTTTCAGACATTTTCATCTTTTCAAACATTTATATTGTATTCATTTTTAATAACACTATTCCAACATTTGAGCTTTTGAAGCATAAAAAATTTGAAGGAGTAACACTGATTTTATATTACAGCAAATGAAAACAAATGACCAATTGTTGAAAAATGCTTTAAATTTTAACATTTTGAAATTGAGAAGAAATGTTAATAGAAAAAAACTAATATTATATTCAAACCCATATAAATCTAATAAATCCAGAGGAACTGGATAAATTTACGTTTATTAGACCACATTAAATCTAGCATAATAATACCTTTTTTATTGTCATTTTTCTTTTGTCCATTTTGCACAGCAAGCAGAAGTATCACTGGCTTTTGAAAGAGTGAAATTTCACTTTTCGGAGAGCTTGCTTTGGGGGCGGACACAATTTTTTTTTCTGCTATTGACTTTTTCCAGGTTCTCGTCTTCTCCGCTTATTAGGGAAGCAAACAAATCAATATACTACACTGTGGCTGGAGTGTAGACATAAGGAGCTCCGGCCCACTGTCACTAACAATTCAGCCAATCGTCTGCCTGCTCACATTCATCTGCATTCCAGAAAACAAGTTCACCACAACTGCTTTCTGCTCATCATTTATCTGGTCAAAGCTTTTTAAATATGTACTAAATCCATGGATAATACAATTTGAAAACAGGTTTTGATTCTTCTCTTCTAAAAAACAAACAAAAATATGAGAATACACAATAACTCATTTGTTTACATTACTTAATGCATTAGTTAACTATAGCAATATATTTTGATTAACCTGTAAAATGATGGTTTCTAAAACATGATGCATTAGCTGACTAGCTAATACAAACGTTTAGCGATATATTAATGTAAAACTTTGTATTACAAAGATTAATCAATGACATAGTTTTTGTAGATTTAGTTCGCATGCACGCACGCATACACACACACGCACGCACGCACGCACGCACGCACGCACGCACGCACACACACACACACACACACACACATGCGTATATATATAATGTAATGATACATATAATATTTTTTATATGACACACACACACACAATTATAATTAATAACAGTGTATTTGTATTTAAAATGATTATATATTCATGTATAATAATCAATATAAAATATAAAATAATAATAAATATAAAAACATCAAAAATTAAAATCATTTGCAATTATGGCAATTTTTATAAAATAAAATTACAAATCTTATTTTTGTATATAGTTTTTATATATAGTTGTCTATAGTTGTTTTATACAATACAAAATATTGTTTTAAATAAAAAGTATATAAAATATTTAACATATATAAATTACTTTAAAACTGATAGAACCACATAATGCTGTATACAATTTATTTGTAATTCTTTTGTAATATGAAACATATGTTAAAATGACTACATAAATACCAGTAGCGTTTACTAAATAAATAACATATAAATATGATATTTTCTTTTTTATTACTTAAAAATAGGTCTCAAAATCTTTTTATTATTATTATTTTTTTTTTTTCTCTTTTGTTTTAGAAGAGACCAACAGTAGTTTCCCCAGCAAAATACAGTAAATTGAAATGAATGTTAAATGAAAAATGCATACAGAAAAAATCCTCCCCTTTCAATCCATACCCATTTCCATGATCCTATGGCTGTAAAGTGCTATCAGTGTTTTGAGGAGTGTATCAGCCCCTCCTCCTCGTCCTCCAGAGCCCCCCGTCACACTCCCCAGCTGGAGGCTTTTGACATCTGCTGGTTTGGGATCCGACAGAGCAGCTGTCGGCAGCAGGGAAGCCTCTTTCAGCGTCAGTTGGCGGGATGGCCGGGTGCCAGCTTGTGCCATCTGTGTGTCTGACATTTCCTTCTAATTAACAGAAGGGTTAATTGTTCTGGCAGGCTCAAATGCAGTGTCTAACATCACCCAGGGGAAATGTGTACAAGTGACGAAGTGGGAAGGTGGTGGTGGTGAAAAAACTTGGTTAACGTCGCCCGCTGCCACCGTGATGCTTATTGGTTATACCCGAACCTGGTGCTGGCAATAGGGGCAAGGTGTTTTTTTAAGCCCCTTACATGTTTCTGATGAATTATGCCGTGCTTCTGTAATGATGTAGAAAGAATTGAGTTTTGAGAAGCAAAGACCACTGCCTGGGGGCAATTGGGAGGGAACAATTTGCATGTTATTACTGCATATTCATAACTAATTGTGTTAGGCTTTGCTAATAGAGCAAAATGACGGATTGAAAAATTGAGAAGCTGTTTTTTTTTTTTTTTACTGCCAACATAACGGTACAATACCGGGTGCTGGATGATCATTAAGATACTGAGCTGCTAAATGTAGCAGGTTGTTTCATTTGTCAGCCTGACATGATGTAATCAGTTTAGCGCTGTAATTTTATTGAAGTGCGTGGAAGACATTTTTTTATGCCACTTACAATGGTGCGATAATGTTGGGAAATTATATTTCAGCATGAAACTATGGCATATAAAAATTTAAAATGGGTGGAAAGTCCTGAATGATAATCGTTAGACAGTTGTTTGATGCATTTTTTTTTCCATATATGAAAAACAAGTCAGAATAATAAAATGTCCCCATGTGCAGGCCACATTATATTTTGATAAATCTGAGTTTGCTTATGATTCCATTGATATGAATCCCTTTTTACCCCAAAAGACATTAGCTCATTTTAGGGATGTGTGTTATTGCCACCAAAAGAATAATTCTATATAGTTTTAAGTATTAAACAATTTAAATATAACAAATTTTGCTGAGGGTGCTTTTGTGCTTGAACCTAAACTAAAGCCATCAATGATTATTCATTTAATCATTCATTCAAATGATTAATTCAAAACAGTCGATTCATTTAGAAATGATGCAAGTGACTTTATGACTGGATTATTAAATCCCTGACTCAGACGATTTGTTCAAAAACAGATTCATTCAGTAATAGAATAGAATTGAAACTACTTTTGTCAGCAAACCAGAGGAAAAACAGACAACACTGTGTCTTAATATTATACATAATGTTTGCAGAACTGTTATAAAATCAGGTTAATCATATAAATGCAAAATGACAACTTTTTTTGCAATGTTAAAATAATAATATTGCGATTACGACATGGTGGCTCAGTGGTTAGCACTGTCGCTTCACAGCAAGAAGGTCACTGGTTCGAGTCCCGGCTGGGCCAGTCGGCATTTCTGTGTGGAGTTTGCCTGTTCTCCCTGTGTTCGCGTGGGTTTAATCCGGGTGCTCCGGTTTCCCTCACAGTCCAAAGAAATGCGGTATAGGTTAAATAAACTAAATTGGCCGTAGTGTATGAGTGTGTGTGAATGTGAGAGTGTATGGGTGTTTTCCAGTACTGGGTTGCAGCTAGAAGGGCATCCGCTGTGTAAAACATATGCTGTATAAGTTGGCGGTTCATTCCGCTGTGGCGACCCCTGATGAACAAAGGGACTAAGCCAAGGGAAAATTAATAAATGAATATTACAACATATTATGCCACTCACAATGACATCTAAATGTTTGAATTTCAACATGAAACTACAGACACATTAAATTAAATATAAATATAAATAAATATAAATAAATTTTAATATAACATTAAATATGTGAACGCCAATTGGCCAATATGTGACATTAAGTCTAAGTCTTAAGTCTTATAACTCATTCATTCAACCAATTCATTGAGAACATCTGATTCATTTAGAAACAAATTGAATCAATTGCTTCATTTAAAAACAGATTCATTCAGGAATGAAGCACCACAATGTTGCTCTAAGATGGACAAATACTCTTCGTCTTCGTTTCGCAAAACAGCAAACCCAGAAACGTAACTCACTTAATATTATACTGTACATCAGGCTGTCAAAGTGTTCTATAAAACCAATTTATTTGTCATACAATGTAAATATAATGTGAAAATTGGTTCCATCTTAAAATGTTGCATTGAATGCACAGTTTAAATTTCATATAATAACCAATATTTGATATCCTAAATCACTGCCTAAATAATCCCTCAGTCCAAATAGGCCACCTTTTTTGTGGGCCATATATTTACCACCCCTGTACTGTAGGTGAGACCTCAGTGGAGCATCACAATCTTTTTTGTTCATCTAGGGCAATTTGCTGCATTCTGTTTGGCATGTGTTTTTGATGCGATAAGTGTGAGCATATGCATGTCATGATGAATGATTAATCGCATATCATTTTGACATCAGAGGCGGCATGAGCGCTGATGTACTGACACGTTAAGGGGCCGCGCTACGCACACGAATGCTAGCATGCATGCACACACACACACACACGGCTGTAGTGAAGGGCTAAATGGATGCCCTCTGGGTTTCGGAGTCTGAGAGTGGCAATTTGCACGCCTCCCTTGGCCCCTGTGCATTGACTGGCTGTCAGGGGTGCGCAAGGAAGGGAATCTGGGCCCCAAAGAAAAGAGACATGAGCCTTTTACCCAGCATGGGAGAGCCTGGAACAATCCGCCAGTGGAACAGGCTGCTTTTTGAAAATGTCTCAGAGAGGAAATGGGACTCAAATTGACTGCAGTTAGTTACCTTTTAAAAAGCTCTCGTCTATTCACCGCGCTTTCATTTTCATCTTGCACTTCACAAGTTTTTTCCGTGGTTGTCAGATGACTGATATTTGGCAACCGGCGCTGGATAAAATGCTCAGATGTGTGATGTAATTGCGAGTAATTGAAACAAATCAGGCCTGAGCTGCAAATTGGTTAAAAATTGGGATGTGCTCTCAGTCCATCAGTTTTATCATTTTGTAGTGGAGATTTAAAGAATGACGTTTTTTTTTTTTTGCATGTTTAATACTGTATGTAACGTGATTTTATAATTCACAGCAAATCGGCATGACTTCTGTCGAAAGCAAAATAATAAATCTATAAAAAATGTCCGCAATTTCATCATGGCTTTTTTGCATGTTTAATATGTTATGCGATTTCATAATTTCATTCATATTAATATCAAATTTAATTTATATTTTCTTTACTTTATGAAAAGCCAAAAATCCCATAATCTCAAAACTGACAGATTGTTGCAGGAAACGTTCGTGCAATGTCTCACCATCATTAATACAGGGAAATAGTGGCATTTATTGGTATTTCAGGATATTTAATAATGCATTACTTAAAGGCATAGTTCACTCAAAAAAAAATTAATAAATAAATCTTTCATCATTTACTTACCCTTGACTTGTTCCAAACCTGTTTCTTTCTTCTGTTGAACACACAGGAAGATATTTTGAACAATGTTGCAAACCTGTAACCATTGACTTAAGTATTGATGTCAATGGTTACAGGTTCTAACAGAACACACAATCCAAAACTTGTTCAGAACTAAGAGTGATTTTATTTGTATGCGCGTTTAAAGCAGAAATAATTGTGAAATAGTATTGATCATACAGAATCAATTACAGAAATGATACCTTTTTAGTACTTTCCCACTTGTGCTTAATAATTCCTCTCATCCGCCTCTCAATAATGTAGAGCATGTCTCACATTCCCCACACCTGATCCGCACATCAGTTTATCTCCTCATGCTTTTGAAGACACGGGACAACATTCATGGGAAAAGCTCTCTGTTCGTTCTTCTCCAAAGCCGCCATTTACATATCCAAATATAAGCACGCTTGCGTATTTTTTTGAAATTTTTTTCGCGGTGGAAAACATTAAGAAGCAATATTTATAGGATGTGGCTGGGATATCAGTTGATAGCATGGCGCTTGACAGCTGTCGCTAGCAGCCTGGCAGAGCTCATCAGGAAAGCGGCACTGTCTGCCCGCTCTGTCAGAGAAGTTTAGAGCGTCGTGCTGAGCCGCGGAGGTTCAACTCAGTGTGAAAGAAGTGCTCGACTCCTCCAGCCTTCCAGCTCCTGCTCTGTCACATCAAGAGGCCTCTGTCTGCTGCCTGGCCCCTCTGGATCGCCTGTCCAAAATCTGCCAGAGCTCAGACTGAGTCTGTGCTTTTGCTCATCGCTGCTGATGAGTGTCACTGCGGTCAGGGCCAAACTGCTGCCTGTTGAGCGCGTTCTGTGTGGATTTGTGCATGCGGAGGATGCTCTGGAACTGATTTATTGTTTTTGAGAGTCTTCTTGTTTGAGGTGTCGGAGCAGTTCATTCAGTCATTTTTTAGATCTGTAATTCCTGTGTGCGTTATTGTTATTATGGATATTGTTAGCATCGCTTATGGGGTAAATGATAACCTGAAACATGTTATCTGCGTTTACACTACACAGAAGGTAGAAGTCAAAAATTTTATACTGAAACAAAAAATACCTTTAGTTTTTCTGCTTCTTTATGGTAGCACTTTTTTTTTTTTACATTTTAGGAACAATTTCAAGTAAAATTTAACTCTTTGACATTTGTTAATTGATAAGTAAACTTGTTCAAATCATTTTGTATATTTTCAAAAACAAATAAATGAAAATAAAATAAAATATCGCAGCGTTATTTTAGCATTGTTGAGTATTTATTGTAATCTTTAAGGTAATTTTAATTTTAAAGTTTAAGAAAATTGAAAGTGTGCTTTTTGTCTGTTTTGTATTTGTTTGTGGTATTTGTTAATTATTGAAATTACTACATTAAAGCTAAAAAGTACAATTTGTTATACTAGTAGAATAAGAATAATATTAATAAAAATGCCCAAACCAAACAACATACTTAAACTTTAACTAAAATTACAATTAAAACAAAAAATTAAAATGATTTCAAAATCTTGACAAAAACTGTCATAGTAAAAATCAATGCAATTTTTTTGTTAATACATTTTTGTTAGATTTTACATAATTTTCTTTTTTTTTTGTTAACATAATAAAATATGTTGTTTTAAAAAAGTATATATAAATTTCAATTAGTTCACTAGTTTAATGAACGCACGGATAAATTAAGTAAATATTAATTTATTGTCAAACAAATAAAACATGACCCTTCCCAAAAGATGTATTAAAACTACATAGACATATTAAAAAAGAAATGAAGTAAACTAAACCATGTAAAATAAATAAATAAATATATAATAAATAAAAAATGAAATTGACATTTTTTTTAATTAAATAGTATTGATAAAAATACAACAACATGACTACTTTTGTAATTCCTTTATCTTTAAATATGTGTGTAAATAAAAACGCCTTACAATAAAGTTAATAAGTTAATGTAAAAGTTAATGAGTTAATGCTACTATTCATATAATGTTTGATTTATTTATCTATTTTTTCTTTGTTGTAGTTAATAATATACAAAGTGCAGGTATACTATTGCTAACTAAAATGAAATAAAATAAAATGTCCCTTCTATTAACATCGGCAAAATGGCTCTTAAACACACATTTATTTTATTTACGCACTGTATGATTTTTATTGTAGCTAATGGTATACAACAGGTACTGTAAAGCTGAAATGCAAATAGTGAGTGCTTTTAACAACAAGACTTAACAGACAGAATAATGACCCTAATTTACACAGAAAGCAACCATTTTCATGCTTAAACCAATAATTAATTTATTGTATACTTTATCACCATATGTCAGCTGGTGAAACAAGATTGCAGGTGCTTAGAGAATAAAATGTGAGATTCAGTAAACAGCTGTCCTACATACATCTGCTTTATTGTGCACAGAAAAATAAGGCCGGCGGAGACACGAGGCGTATATGTTGTTTTGGTGGGACATTTGTGCTCTGTGTGCGGTTCAAGCCCAATTCCGGCGCACTCCAGGTGTGTGTTTGAGCTCCCGCCACCCGGTGAGTGACAGTGTGACAATAATGATGCCAGAGGAGGGAGTGACACACACGGCCCACACTGAATTAACAGCAGAAAGAATGCCCTACACACTACATAGTAATTATGGAGCTCACCGGGGGGCTCTGAGGAGAAAAGAAAGAGAAAGAAAGGGGGAAAAACTATACAAACTATACAATGCAGATTGGGAGATTCATTAAGATTTTCTCATTAGAGCCCCATTACCTTTGAAACTCTAACAAAGCCACAGAGGTGCCATTAGGAGCAGAATAGTGTCTGGAACAATTTTAGTCAGCTTTTCACAAGAACAACTAATGGCTCCTTATAAATGTCTCACGCAAATTGCGGGCATCTTTTGAAAGCATGCATGTTGTTTTTATAGCTTTGATGCAAGTGTATTTTTAAGGATAGTTGCTAATTTTGTCATCATTTTGAGGAGGGGGTGGTGTGTGAATGTATATTTGCAAAGCACGTGTTTTCTTAAATGGGTTGAGATATCATGAAAATTTGACTTTTTCCGTGTTTGTGCTATACGTATGGCTGTGATTCTAACAGTAAAACCTGTAAAAATGCTACAGTACAAGTTTTTAACCTGGTTAACAGTATGTTACCATCAGTAAGAATAACCGTAAACTGATTTTCTCCAAATTTCTTAGCTTTTTTAGGTTTTTAGTTTTTTTTCTTACCAGTTATGTACATTAGAGTTATGTGCTGCATCCAATTTGCTAAACAAGGTTTATTGCATTATTTAGTGTCGTGTGGTACCATGATTGTATGTAGTAATTGTTTGAATGACACTGATCTTCTTCTATATTAGTATGTTTCTTTGCTTATGGAAAAGCTGTTTGTGATGAGCATTGGTTCATCATCATGACTTTCAAATCCCCACATGCTTTTTGTTTATGTTTTTGTCAATGTACAATGTGTAGATGCTAGTAATTCAAAACATTGCTGTATTAACACTGTAATAGTTTAGTATATGCAATAGTTTACTGTAAAATTGTGACATTTCTTTTACAGGATCTACTGTACTATTAAATGTAAAATTCTGGCAACCATACCTGTTTTTTTTCCATACATTTTACAGATTTTTTTTACAGTGTGTAATCTGGTCTCTGGTGCATCTGTACCAACCCAGAAACCCAGAAATCAAGCTGTTTAGATAATATATACATATATTAAATCCTAATATATATCACCATCCCTCAGTCTTCACAATTATACCCATGATGCCATGTTTCCTCTGTGTAGCAGCTGCGTGACAGAGTTTTCTGTAAAGATAACAGTTGTACTAATAGTGTAATGTTTTTTTTCTTCAAACATCAGCACATCAGAACAGAGCAATAACAGGCAAGTTAATGAGTTGAATCAGTTTTACTTCTCAACTACTTCATAAATGTATCCACTAACCATCCAGAAAAATCTAGCACTTGTAACCTCTTCTACTCCATCATTGTCTGAACATATAAGGCTTTCATACTATACTGGGCATTTACGATATTTTGCTATTATTATTATTTTAATATTATGTTTATAGAGTGTCAGAATGGCACAATCAAAAAATGAGTTTTGCTGCTTATTCCAACGACTTATTTAAAATGAGCTGAATCATCACAATTCCTGAATTTTTTCGGGGAATTTTATTTGTTTTATGTTCAATCCACTTAAATTTGTAAACACAATCAAGTTAACTTTGGTTTGCGTTGGGACAACATGAAGGAATTGTGTGGAACCCAGAACTTTTTAAGGGAGAGCAGCAGCTCATTTGCATTTAAAGGGACACACAGAAATGAATGAATAAAATAAGGTCAAATTTGACAAGTTATAATAATTGATCTATAAGGTATTTTAAACTGAAACTTCACAGACATATTCTGGGGACAGCAGACATTCATATTACATTTTATGAAAAGGGGCATAATATGTGCCCTTTATGTGAAATATGGGCCTCAAAGCACATTTAGGAATTGAAAGGCTGCAAGTTGCTCTTAATATTCTCCGTGGCCTCTCGTTCACAGTCCAAAGCCAGAGGACCTCTGAAGGCTCAGGTGGAAGATCTGAGGAAACAGCTCAAGGCCAAGAGCGGGATTATTCAAAGTCTGAAAGAGGAAATTAAGACTCCTTTGTTCCAGTGTGCACAAAAGGAGAATGAGGTACGGAGACGGCAAAATCCCTTTCCCCCATCCACTTTGATTGAATAGAAACAACTTTTAGATGCGGTTGAATTTTAACAATATTGCGTGCTGATTGCGCTGTAAGCCTTACATGTGTTGTGTATTAGGCAGCGCTTACGTTCTTCGACAAGAGGCAAATATTGTGGACCCTGAAGGCTCCAAATGCCATCTCGACTGAGACTTGCTTTTACTGCCTGCTAGCCCTCTATATGAGGTGTCACCAAATTAAAACCACTGCTGTTTTATTGTCTGTGGGTTATGTCTTTACAAATTGATGGTTGCGGTAAGCCTGTATATAAACAGTGTGCTTTTTGCCACATATGAGAAATGCCTACGAGCATGTGCACTTAAGAGTATATTCTTACATGAAAAATATAAACATGAATGTTCTTAAATGAAAACCATAATTAAAATGCCAATTTCAATAGATTTTTGAATCCTCATACTCCAAAATTTTAAATAGATTTATCTCAATCAAATATTGTCCTGTCCTAACAAACTATAAATTAATGGAAGGCTTATTTATTCATGTGTGATGCATAAAAATCTTAAATTAACTCTATAAAAACCTATTACTATAAAATTAGAAACTATAAAACTCCAGTTGGCATTTCTGTGTGTAGTTTGCATGTTCTCCTTGTGTTCGCGTGGGTTTCCTCCGGGTGCTCCTGTTTCCCCCACAGTCCAAAGACATAGGTGTATAGATATAACATAGGCTATAGGTATAATAAACCAATAAACCAATATTGGCCGTAGTGTATAAGTGTGTTTGTGTATGGGTGTTTCCCAGTACTGGGTTGCGGCTGGAAGGGCATCTGCTGCATAAAACATATGCTGGAATAGTTGTTTTTAAAATAATAATAATATATAATTCATGTTTATATATATGAAATATTTTAAGCGTAAATAACATTCTAAACGTAACATAAAATGTATGCACTTTAAAAAGACTGCTTGTTATTTAATACAGTGATGCTATAATTATTTACCAAGCTGATTTGCTTATGTTAATGTAATATATGAAACAATCTATCATTTTACTTTTTCTTGGTAGCTTTTTACTCATAGCGTTTTATTATTTTTCATCCTTTTGATTTGGATTTTTTTTTGTCACATTATTTTGGCTAGATAAGCCCATTTCTTTCTATAACATTGCTGAAACATTGCTGAAATGTATTTAGATATTTAGCTGGTGTTATGCAGAATAAGTGCAGAATAAGTGCACTGGATCCTCAGCATGAGAAGGCCACAGGCAGCCATGATGAGGAGAGGGTTAATTTGTGTTCCTCCCAGAGCAGCAAGACTTAAATTCTGCCTGCCTTCTCTCCATCATTATAAATCTACTCCAGTCCAGCAGAAGAGTCTGATTCCTCACACAAGATCTTTAAAAATCACACAAATGACAGATGCTGAGATCATCCTCCTCTGTTCTGAATATTTCTGTTTAATTTAACAGGTGCGCGATTAAGAAAAAAACCCCACAAAAAAATCAAACCTTTGACCATCGCAAGAAAAGGTCTGCAAGGGATGGAACACACACTTTTGGGAAAGGTGAGTGTGTAAAAGCAAATACAGCCATCATCCTTATAACCTTTATCTGTATTACAAAGAGTGACATTAATTTGCCGCACATCCAAAAAATGAGGTTTTTAATGAGAAACTCACAGCGGGGTCACTGATTGGTTATGATCATAAGCAGTGAATAGAGCTCCTTACAATGCGCTCGATTTTTATGCCCAGTACTTAAAAAAAATCCCCTTTTTTTCCCTGACACAGAGGCAGAAATTGAAATGGTGTTATACTCAATAAAGCAGTATGATGAGAAGTGAATTAGCCTATCAGGACAATGATATTGTCAGCTCGGCGTGTGAAGGTGTTGTAAGTACTGTAGCTCTTCCAGATGAATCTCGGTGCGGCTCAGCAGTTTGTCTGCTAAGCAAGAAGAAAAGGGTTTATGATTCAGCCGTCACCTGCAGGGATATATCAACTGGATATTAAGGAGCCTTTTCCACCTTAATTCAATTTCAGGCCAGCACCTCTGACATATAATCTTTAATTGTGGATGGATTTATCGCTGTGTTTCCAAAAGCACAGAGATAAACATTCTGATATGGCCTCTGGATCGCAATGAGGGCATAAGGAGTTATGGTTATGCAACTTCCTGTGACCTCATCAGTCAGGACACATCTTTGAGTAACAGACGATGATGATGTGCTTTGAACAAACAGGTCTAAATGAATTGCACGTCGTTCTCTTGTATATGGTGTGATTTTTGACTCGAGCAGCGTGGGGTAATGACTTTAATGTGGTTTTAGCAAAATGATTCACTGCGCTGTTGTGTTAGATAATGATTTGAAAATGTTTTATAAGACATGATGCATTTCTCACTTCTTTATATAACTCTAACAGCTGTCTGTCTGTCTGTCTGTCCATCTGTTAATTTAATTTATATTTTTTAATATAATATAATTTTTTTTTTCAGTTAATTACATTTTATTTAACTTTATTCAAAGTAAATGCGGGTCTATGTAAATGATCCTTCTGTCCATCTATGGCAATTATTTTTTAAAATGTAATTTTTTAACATTATATATTAAACCCCCTTTAACCCACTATAATATTCCAAAACTACTATGTAATTATTGTTTTTTTGCCTTATTCAGATTATATGTTGTTTTATTCTATTCTAATCTATTCTAGTCTAGTCTATTCATTTTTGGACTATATTATGTTTATTATTTATATTTATTTAATTGTTTTATAAATTCATTTGGCTTCAAATGTGCCCCTCAGTTTAAATTGGCACAATGCTTGTATGCGTATCTGACCATGGGTTTTTGCAAGCATGAGCATTGTCATGTGATTCTTACGGCATCACATGTCTAAAACAGTGCTTTCATTCAAAGAAACAAAGAGTAATTTGCACACACAGACAGAATCATTAAATGCTTAGATCATTTTCAATCAGTAATCATACATGTGTGCAGTTATTTGGTCGCTACACTTAAATGGTTTGTTCAACAGAGTATGTAATTCTCCTCTTCTTTCCTAGCAGACAGGCCTGTGTCTCTTAGCTCAGGGAGTGCTGATAGAGCCGAGCAGATTTGTTTCAGATGTTAATACCAATCAGGTCAACACTTTGAATGGATGAGTTTTATTCCCCGAGTGTCCTTGAATGCCAGTAAAACTTTAAAAATGCATTAAAAACAAATTTGTGCGGCACGGGGTTCAAACCAATTGCATGGCTCGCTCTGCTATGGTCTCTGGTGGTGCATCTGCCAGAAATTCCACTTGCAGCGTTTTTCGCTTTTCTGCAAAGGTGATTTTATTTGTGTCTCTTATTTACTAACGGGGTTAATCTTTTTTGCAGATGCTCTATACAGCGAATGATAAAACAATAAGCCCCATTCAGCATTCAGACCTGAGATCACATGACTATGCGTATCTGTCTGTCCACCCATCCATACTTGCACAGTATTGATATTAATTAAGCAAAAAATCTTTATATTTGATGTAATAATTATATATAATTGTATATAATTGAAATTGAATTTAGAATTAAATGTAATTTTTACATACATTTTAATTCATTTGTTTTATTGTACATTTTGAAATCTATTTCTACTGAATATTTAGGATAAAAATGTACTTTAATAATAATAATAATAATAATAATAATAAACATTTTCATTCATTTATCTGACACATAAATGATAGCAATGCAGTTGATATATAAAACACAGATATAACATATAATTTAATATTTGTGTATATGT
>CAIGQV010000641.1:13069847-13089543 GCA_903798115.1 Danio jaintianensis
AATTGAAAAAAATACTTTCTTAAGGGGGCTAATAATATTGACTTTAATTTTTTTTTCTTTTGAGGAAAGTCACATTTCTTTTACTTTGGCAGGAATAAAAGCAGTTTTTAATTAAATATAATAAAACAAATTTAAAGTCAATATTATTAGCCCCCTTAAGAAAGTATTTTTTTCAATTGTCTACAGAACCACTATTATCCAATAACTTACCTAAATATCCTAATTTGCCTTGTTACCCAAAGAAACTAGTTAAGTCTTTAAATTGCACTTTATGCTGAAGACTAGTATCTTGCAAAATCAGTAGAAAAATATTATCACCATGTCACCATGGCAAATATAAAATAAATTAGTTATTAGAAAATACTTATTAAAACTATTATGTTTAAAATGTATTGGGAAAGAAATTCTATTCTTCTCTCTGTTAAGCAAAACTTGGGAAGTATTTTAAAAAGAATTTAAATTTCACAGGTGGTCTAATGGTTGGACAGAGATGGTTGGATGGACAAACAGTAACCTAGGCCGGCTGCTTGTTAATAGAATAAATATGGCCATGTTGCCACTGTAACCTGAAGGCAGAGGGTCTTTTGTCCTAGATTTCTGCCCTTATAAAAACACGTGGCTCTTCGGCCTCCATCTGCGCTTGATGAGAATTACAACTCCCATTTAGATGCAAATACAATTAGCTCTCCCTGCCGCGCACATTAGAGCCCTTAGCAAACACAAGTGAGCTTTTCCTCTGCCTCTTAAGAGGGCATCTGTGTCGCCTGTGTAGTGCAGGTGGAGGAGGGTAGTGATGCCAGCCAGCGCCAGTTGGCACAGTGTCAAGTTTCGGTGGATAAACACCTCCGCTTCGACGCCTGCTAGCTTATCACAATATGCCACATCATGAGGTAATTAGCCCAAGCGGCCCCTCTCTCCACTTCAGGCAAACACATGCCGAATCGTGGCATTTGGGCAGATAAATATTTGTTCTGACAGCTTGACACTTTTCTGTATGAGGAATTTGACGCCGCACTTCTGCTTTGATAATTCGCAGCGGTGAAGTGTGGATATCAGGCTTAGCACATAATACAGTCATTAGCCAAATCCCCAGTTCATTAATATGCAGATGTTAATGCGGCGACAAATGCGAAACATCTTGTTGGCGTACTTCCAGCAGGCACTTTGATCAGAATATGAACGTCCGCGAGGAGGTTAATGATATTATTGCACCTATCTGCATATTTAATTACGCTCCTTGTTAACGATAAGTGCTGTTCATTCAATTTGCTTCATTTTGTAGCTGGCACGTTTTCAATGGGACTCCGCCAGCCGGCCTGTCGGGGACTGGAGACAATTAAAAATGCATTCATCGAATCTGTAAAACAGATGCTAACAATCAGGTGCTTTCTCTCAACAAGATCTCTTCAATCTTCCATTACCATTATGCCAGTTAGCCGTAATTATCCCCGTTGCCAGTTTACATGCCAGCTCTGCTTTTTCTTCCTCCAGAAGTGTTCGTCTGAAGTATCAACACAGCAGTGGGGCTCTTAAAACACGGACACATTCAGCGAAATTAAGCATTTTCTCATTAGCCCCAGGCTATTGGGCTTATAAATTATTCATTCCTTCCTCACAAAAGAACATTAATCAATTATGAAGATATAAAGAAATTAAACATGGGGAGAAAGACAGGACTTTCATATTAATATGCAGACAGATAGTAGTGCTTCTGCTTGAAAATCAATACTTCTGTGAGTAATCTGCACGCTTCGGTGGCAATGCGAATGTGTAATCAGATGTGATCTCGGTTCTGGATATGGCAAGAAAAAAAAAGGGAGCCTACTTTTTTTTTATTGTTCGCTAAGAAGAGTTTCCGCAACAAAATTAACCATGGAAGTACATAAACAAACAAACAAACAAACAAACAGGAGAAACAAATAAAGTCACCCTGATTTTTTTGTGTGTACATAGATGTGCTGTTATTTGCAGAATATTGCACGACTATCAGCCAATCAGATTCAAGTACCAGACAGAACTGTTGTGTGTATATATATATATATATATATATATATATATAATCAAAATATATATATATAATCAGACATATCAAATATATAATAAATAGATATTAGTGCTGTCAAACCTTTAACCGTCAATAATCGCATCCATAATATTAATAGAGTTTGTATTTACATAATACATGTGTGTGTACTCATATTTTTGTATTTACATAATATATATGTGTGTGTGTACTGCATATTTATTATTTACATATCTAAATACACACGAGCATATTGAGAAAATGTTTATTTATATTTCAAAAATATTTTTATCTAATACAAGTTATATATTAATATACATTTATATGTAATTGTTTTGCTATTGCAAATGTTTGTATTTAATGCATGTTTGTATTCACATATAATATGCATAATACACACATGTTATGTAAACTTTTTTAAAGTTTGACTTTGGAATTGCGGATTGTCATTTGACAGCACTTATATGATATATTATATCATAAATCATATTATATTATATTACAGTAACTGTAAAAGATATTCATTAATTAACAGGTTTCATATTTTGTGATTCACAAGTGTTTTTTTGTTTGTTTTGTTTTTTCAGTTATGAATTATTTTATGGGACCTTTATCTCTGCTCTGTCGACTTTTGATGTTGCAAATTCAGCTCTGCAATTTAACAATGTGACTTTTATGGCCATTTTAGAAGTTTGAAACAATACGTCAGCAAAGTTACTGAAATAAGTACTAATAGTTTAGTTCCAGGGTTTTATACCATATAGCAACACCAACCCAATACAGTATATCACTTCAAACTTTTAAAAATGTCAGTAAAAGTGACCTTTTTAAACTTTTCAACATCAGAATTTGTTAGACCAAAGATCAAGACCCCATAATGCAATTCAAAGGAAGAAATGAAAATGAAAAAAAATAAGAATCACAAAATACAGAATACTGCAGCAGCAGCTTCTTCTACCGAGCTTTAATGCATGTGTTGTTTCGCTGTCTCTAGATTTTTGTTGCAGCACACATTTAGCCACAAACGTTTACATTTTTCTGTGTTTTTCTTTTAGCCATTTCTGTTTTGACAGAGTGGCAGAACTGTTGAGTAAGGTGTACATAGTGAGGATGAACGGCCTGTGGTTATTTAATATGGCTGAAGTGGCCTGTGTTTATGTACACATTAAGGCTAAATGGCCTCTAATTGTGCGATTTATTTCCTTTCGTTTTGCACAGTGATTGTTATTGCATCTGAGTATATGAAAGAGCCAGTGTTTTTGCTAAAAAAAAAAAAAAAGCGGTCAGAAAGCAAAATGTAGAGCCATTTTTGAACCAAACCACAGTTTCTTTTTTTTTTGTGGACATTTTTTATGAATGTGGGACTGAGACAAGATGCTTTTGTTGCTTACTGAGGTGAAGAAAGCACAGTCCTCTGTATGTTCCTCTATATGACACATGAAATGCGGTGTAAGAACCACAGGCATCTGCTTAAAGAGACAGTGGGATTGAGGGCGATGCAGACTGAGATTTATGTCTTACAGGAACTCGTCTTCATGGTTCGTGCCAAATGTGTAATTTGTTGTGACACACTGTGAGTACAGTAGACAAAACACGACATGTTTTACTGTGTTTACAGCTTTGAGGTTTGCCAATTAAACACATTTGGAAATTGGTTTGGTTTTTGTTTTATACACAGTTTTTTTCTTTTCTTTCTGGGGTCAAGTTGATTTTTGATATGTGTGGCCAAGATTTTGATGAAAATGTGTTTATTATTTATTATTTTATTTTATTTTATGTATCAAATTAAAGGTGACAACCCTCCTAATTCATTAACAGCATTCTATTCTATATATATTCTTACTTTTTTCAGATATTGTAATTTAATTATATTTTTTATTATTAAATCACACCAGATCAATAAAAATAATACATATATTTTTATAGAATATCTCACTCAAAATCAGGAAAAAAAAAAACATAGACACATTTTAATATAATGAAAATTGTGGGATTGGATTTGTCCATATGTGTCCCAAATTTGGCTAGGAACAACCCAGCATTTTTTAAGAGTACATATTTGTAATATGAGTAACATTTTTGTTTTTGTCTTCACTGTTTATCTAGCATGTTTTTCCCCACTAAAATATTCTGGGTTGTTTCAATCTAATTTTGGGTCAGATATGGGCAAACCCAGCTGTTAGGTTACATTTTCACCACAAAAAGTTAACCCAACAGTTAAGTTTGTTCAATTTGAGCCAAATATGGGTTTAAAAACTGTATTTTATTATAGTGCATGTTTGTAATATGAGTAAAGTTTTTTTTTTTTTTTTTTTTTTTTTTTTTGTAATGTTAGAGTAATGTGTTTGTCTTCAGTATTTATCTAGCATGTTATTATTGAAAAAATGTTGGGTCAAATTTGGACAAACCCAATGTTGGCTTTAAAATTTTGGTAAAACTTTAGTTTAGGTATTAATTCCCACTATTAACTAGTGGCTTATTACCTGTTATTATTAAGATACTGGGTGTTCATTTGTACTTAAAAAGTACATATTCTTCTCAGTCTTATTCTACATTCCTAATTCTAGTAATTAATTAAATAAAAACCTTAATAATTATTGATAAGCAGCAAGTTAAGAGTTTATTGATGCAAATGGCATAATTATTAATTTATTAATAGCAATAATTTTATCTTAAAACAAAGTCACACATTTTTAATAAAACAAATTTAACCCAACAGTTGGGTTTGTCCATATTTGGCCCACTTTGTGTTGAAACAGCCCATCATTTTATCTTGCATTTTCTCTGAAATATGTGAATATCGGAACTGATCTGACAACTCTCGATTAAACCAAATAATCCTCCCTCATCTCCAGACCTGTGGCTGCTAAACTGTCTTTCTCTCCATCATGATAAAATTCTCTCCTCTGAAAATCCTCAGGACAGTAAAATGCAAAGCAGCAGAAATGAAAGTTAGTTGAAAGTCATTAGAGCATATTAGTGGAGGTAAGCATGTTCCCCGAGGCCCTTTAAGAAGACACAGAGTGATTAGGTGACGCCTTTCAAAAACACTGTTGTTCTCTTGGATGGAAAATAAGAGAGTTACGCTTCTGTCCCGCTGCGCTTCCTCCGTTAAATCTTGAAGAGTTAGCAAGATTTAATCCCATTTCTGCTGTCGCGTCCTCACTCACGGCCACTTTGCATAAGAAGTGTCCATTACGCTCACTAATGGGAAAGTGTGCTTTGAATTGAGCTCGGGGTCTTTGCATCCGACTCTAAAAAGCACACCAACACACTGTGCCTAATGGGAGTACATTGCCATGAAAAGATAATTTATCAGATTCGCTGATTCACCAGTCCTGTGCCCTTGTCTGATTGTGTAAAATGATCCGCTCTCTAATTACAGTCCATCCTATCAGAATTGCAAAATAGTTGCCGTCCGGATAGAAGTGGGCGGTAGTTTTTTTTTTTTTTGGGTGGTGGGGAATGGAAGGTAAGGGGAGATAATAGATTGACTTTAAATGTCGTCATATCTCGGCGGAAGATAAAGTAGTGTTCTGGAGATGTACATTAGTCTGAATGATTTACTCTCCTAAGTCTAACGAGTCTAATGTCTTCCTTTGATCGGATTATACGGGTCGCTTGGTGATTTATTTCAAGCTGACTCTGAAAACATGCAGGCTACATTTGAATGCTGGCAGAACAGTGTTATTTTAGTGACATTGGGGCGATCTTAGTTTAATTAATGGTTTGAGAATGGTTTTTATTTGTATATTTTTATTTACACTATTCAAGTTATTTGAGTTGCACTTGACTTTCTAGGCATTTAGTATCCAAAAATACTAGTTTTTTATTTACATTTTCACCATAAAGGTAATATTATGGGAAATACTGTGAACATTTCTTTTTTTAAACTCCTTGTTCCTCTGTTAAGCATCACTTTGGAAATATTAACAATTTATAAGAATAAACAATTCACAGGATGGCTATAGTTTTGCCTTCAACTATAGTGCTTGGGTTAATGTTAAAGTTGTATTAAATATGATATTAATAAAGTTGTTTAATAATATAATAAAAGCAACACCAATGAGGCTGCAAGAGATAAGGAATATTGGTTAATATTGGAATATTGATTAAAAGGTATATTAAAGTATCCATCTGTCAGCATCTGTCTGCATGAAAGAAAGAGAGTCATATGTAACTTATTAGTTTGTCATTATAAGACTTCTGTATTATGGAAACTCTACTCAAATTCTACTCAAACATTTCATATAGAATTAACTAACATCAGTGAATTGAGTACACTCAACTAGAATAACAAATGGCCAAATAACTTGATTCAATAATATGGAAACACTGTCCATGACTAAATAATATTCAATTAAACACTTATTTATTATATTTTATTTTGAATTTAATTGATTAGTTGATTGATTGATTGATTGATTGAAAGTGTCATAACACCCTTGGAATGTTTAGCACCTGCTTTTTAAGATCCAACGTGAGATATTGTCTCTTAAATATTATTTAATAGCAACTTTTTGCTCAGTCATGGCATTCACTTTTGCTTTTGGTTATTTAAGACTTGATGTGTTCAAAATGATACCAATGTTCCTTCATTCATTCATTCATTTTCTTTTCGGCTTAGTCCCTTTATTAATCTGGGGTCGCCACAGCGGAATGAACCGCCAACTCATCCAGCATATGTTTTACGCAGCGGATGCCCTTCCAGCCGCAACCCATCACTGGGAAAATGCTACCAATGTAATAGGGAAAATGTGATTATCTTTTTCCCCTGTAGTTTAGTAGTTTTGTAAATATTTGCCAACTAAAAACACAAAAGTCATGGTTCTTATTTGCTTTGCAGCTTATATGGTGAGAATATATATACTGTGTATATATAAGAACAGCAAATTGTAGTTTTACATTGTTAGAGTTAACTAACAGCTATATAATGCTATGCACCTTTCATTTCGAACAAGCAGAGGTGAATGTTTCAGTCAGAGATGAACATGTCTCTTGTCTGTACTTAGCAGACAGACAGAGATGGCCTGTTCCCTTGGACCTAATGAGTCTTTTACACACTGTACTGTGCACATAAATGTTTTAAAACTCTTGTCATAACATTCGCTGGCGTACGCATGACAGCTGGTATCTGTTGCTGCATATCTGTCCTGAATATTTTATAACCACATCTCCAAACCCCCAAAAAATCAAAACCCAGAAAGCTTTTCTTTTTTTTCCTATGGCATATCAAACACTTTTTAAAAGTGAAATTGAATACGTACCTAAGTAGTTTAGAATTTTGAAGAAGTGGCTTTTCAGTTCTCAGGATGAATGATATTTTGATGGTGAGAGATGCTTTTTTATAAATGTATAAGAGGCAATAGTATCTGGCAAAGTGAATAAGAAATACTTTAAAATATTTTCTAGGCCAAGTGAGTTTGTGACATTGAGCATGTACCCTGTTAGTCTTAAAAACAAAAGTATTTGAATACTTTCTCAAATTGTTTCATTTGTAATTATGTGAATTATTTATAAATACTTTTAGAACTTTCAACATTCAGTAAAAGCCTTGAGACACTGAGGGCTGTTGTGGAACGTATTTAATTTTTATTACAATTTCAATTTCACATTTTTATGTATATATTTTTATATATGTGTATATACAGCTGAAGTCAAAAGTATTATCCCTCCTGTGAATGGTTTTATTTTATTTTCCAAATGATGTCTAACAGAGCAAGGGATTTTTTCACAATATTTCTTATAATATTTTTTCTTCTGCAGAAAGTCTTCTTTGTTTTATTTCGGCTGGAATAAAAGCAGTTTTATTTTTTAAAATGATTTTAAGGTCAATATTATAAGCCCTCCTTAAGCATTTTTTTTTTTATTGGCTACAGAACAAACCATCGTTACACAATGACTTTCTTGTTAATCTAACTTGCCTAGTTAACCTAATTAACCCTGTTAAGCCTTTAAATTGCACTTTAAACTGAATACTAGTATCTTAAAAATATGTAGTAAAATATTATGTACTGTCATCATGGCAAAGATAAAATAAATCAGTTATTAGAAATTAGTTATTAAAACTATTATGTTTAAAAATGTGTTGAAAAAAATCTTCTCCCTTTTAAACAGAAACTGGGGAAAATATTATTAAATATTATTATTAAATAAAAAACAGGAGGGCTAATAATTTTGACTTCTATTTTAAGAGACATTTGTCAAATGCATGTAAATTAATTATTTAATACATATTTACAAGAGGGGGTGACGCAGTGGCGCAGTGGGTAGCGCTGTCGCCTCACAACAAGGTCGCTGGTTCGAGCCTCGGCTGGGTCAGTTGGACTTTCTGTTTGGAGTTTGCATGTTCTCCCCATGTTCACGTGGGTTTCCTCCGGGTGCTCCGCTTTCCCCCACAAGTCCAAAGAGATGCGCTATAAGTAAATTGGGTAAGCTAAATTGTCCGTATGTGTGTGAATGAGTGTGTATGTGTGTTTCCCAGTGATGGGTTGCAGCTGGAAGGGCTGCGTAAAACATATGCTGGATAAGTTGGCGGTTCATTCCGCTGTGGCGACCCCAGATTAATAAAGGGACTAAGCCGAAAAGAAAATGAATGAATGAATATTTACAAGATAATATAGATAATTACTATTTTTAATATAACAATGTAGATAGATTACACATTAATAAATCACTAACTTTTGTTATTAATAATATAATTTAATAGCAATTTTCTATCATTTTAAACGATTCCTCTTTTTATATTATTGATATTCAGTTTATTAATTACAAAAATGTTTTGGTCTTGATTCATTATGCTGGTATTATGCTATCTCCCAGAACAGTAATCAAAATGAGAATTCTCCGATATTGGCAGTAAAAGGAGCCTCAGCGTCTTGACCTTGCACACATGGAAAAGGTGCTTCACCATGGTAACCTGGATCCTCCAGGCTTTGCGGCTAGTCCATCATCTCAGCCTCTTCATGTAGGACTTTTATTGGCTGCACAATTGAAATGTCATGCTTGGCCAACAGAGGAGCCTGTCATTTTTAACGCGTGATTAAACCATCCCTGCTAAATGGAAAACACTGCCTGACCAGACAACAAAATGGGGAGAAGAGAAACACAGACAAACTGAGCAAATCCGGTGCTCACTTTATAGGCAAAAACACTGTCAATTTTGAGATTTTGGCCTTTTTGGCTTTTCATAAAGTGCTTAGTTATTCTATTGTAAAAAACACTGAATACTTACCTTTTAAGTAACCTTTTGTCCATTTCATCAGTTGTCTGTAGATTTAAATTACAGTTAATATTTGTAAACACAGCTCCACTTCAACAGCACTTACATAAACATTTTTTTTAATCATATCAATATTTTGAAGGTTTTTTACAGATAGAAATGTTCATACATAGTTTTTCGCTGTAATTTAAATCTGTTTGCGCTAATTTCCGAATTATGAATTGATAAGAAGAGATGCCAAAAATCCCCTCTGTAAAAACATAATGGCATAATAATATATGTGAGATATAAATAATAAAAAAATACCATACCCTAACTGTGGAGCGCTACAAAACTTAAGTTGCTTAAGTAAGTTCTTAAGTTGCAGGAATAATCCATTTAAAATTTTACTTTTATACCAAAAATCATTAAAATATTAAGGAAAGATCGGCCTCCATGAAGTTCCATTTTGTGAACTGTAAGTATATTCAAACTTAATTTTTGATTAGTAATCTGCATTTGCTAAGTACTTAATTTTGACCATTTTAAAGACACTTATCTCAGTATTTTGATTTTTTTTTTTAAACCCTGGGATTTTCACAATTTTTTTTTATGTTGGACTAATATTATCCTATACCCCAACAAATAAATCAATGGAAAGCTTATTTATTCAGCTTTCAGGTGATGTCAGTTGTAAGTCGCTTTGGACAAAAGCATCTGCTAAATGACTAAATGTAAATGTATAAATCTCAATTTTCAAAAAGTGATGCTTATGCTATGCAATGTTTTTGTTGTCATTTTATAAAACATGTCATTCAGAAAATGTTTGCTTAATGTATTCACACAACTGGGGCAGTATAGCGATAGCTACTACAGCAGTTAATTATAATTTTTTTTTTACCCAAATCACCTCCAGTGTCATGCCTTAAAGATGCGACAACGGCTTATGAATATTTGGGCATGAAGGGAGTTGAAAAAAAATGAGGCACTCGATATGGCACATCAAAGCCAGAACATGTCACTGATGTAAAGGAAATCAGGTTCAAATGAATATTAATGAGCGGAACAATTACCTCTGGGAGATGTTGTCTGCAGCTTAGCTTTACTAACATACACCTCACCTTTGGCTCGGTGGCATCAGAGAAGGAATCCCCAGCAGGCATCTCTTCTCCAGCTGCTGCTATATTTGGTTGTCATTTCTGCCCTCGCTCTCCATCAGTCTGTTTCTGCCTCTCTTTTCTTTCTCTCTCTCTCTGTTTCTCCTCCCGCACCGCAGTTGTTTTTTTATTATATATAGATATATATGAAACAAGTGAAAGCAAATCTCCTGCCTGCAATATCTGTGGAATTGAGAGCCGTGTTATATGTCAGGTGGGATATTTTGTAATACATACAGCGATATTAACACAACAAATAGTGGTTTCATTATTTACCTATAGGAAATGTCTGTGGATGGTACAATAGATTGTTTGCGTTATACGGCTCCCCCATGCTGATGTTTTGTAACACGGTGGACTTTTTTAATGAGTTCTTCCTATCTGAAACTTATCATCAAATTTCTGCTCCGCCGCCTGCTGGACCTTTGCTTAAAACTGTACGCTCGTCAGCCGTGGAGATTAGCTTAGATCCATTGATTGAACTTTAAAAGAACTCTCTGAGCAGAGAAGAACTCCAAAGGTGACTGGAGTTTAATACGCAGCTCCTCACACTTTGAGCTTATACCTACACGTTCCTACACATTTCTCCTCCTCCAGCTTTAGCAAGATTCACACTTTAATGCTAATGCCAGTATGAGCTTTATAGAAGGATTAGATTTCCCCGAGTCTGCTTTCACCTTGAACGTCTGACTTGTTTTAAGAACTTTCGACTTGTATGAAAAGTAGGACAAATTGGAGTTGTTTGTCTTTTTTAATTTGACCTCTTTAAGTTGAAAGTTTGAGCGTTAAGAGGAGGGAGCTTGATTTAATATTACATTTTTGGGTCAATTTGACCCATGCGTAAAATTCAGGTATAGAAACACGTGTTAACATTATTATAATTTAAAAAATATATATAAATCTTTAAAGGTTATATAAATCTTTCTAGCGGGAAACTTGATGTCAAAAACATGTGAAAAAAAACGAATTGATTTGATGTCAAAATCTTGATATCCATTTGACATCCACACATCGATGCCCTTTTGACCACCAAAATAATGACACAAAAAGCATTTTAAAATAAGGAAAGTTGTAATAATCTGAAAGCTTCAATTCCAAATTCCAAAATTATCTGGACTTTGCATCCCTACATCTAACATTGGCATAAAAAAACATGTCAAAATCTTTTGAATGTTAGATGTCTATTTGGTGCCCATTTGGTAACTAAGGTCATCCAAGATGCAGGTGGATTTTTTTTTCAGTCATTAAAGAAGATTTGTAGCTGAAACTGTGATCCTTCATAGAATGCAAGCCAACACTTTTGAGAAACAAAAAAAAACAAAACAAAAAAAAACTAATACAGGCAAAACAAAAGTAATACATGTGGCTCCGAATGTTTAGAGGTTTTATCAAGCAAAATGATTGGTCTGCTAGAAACTGAACATATTTATAACCATGTATAACAATTATAAACAATCTGTGTGTTCATGTCATCCATGTTTTTTTTCCACAGTGTGGAGAGAGTGTGTGTGTGAATGGTTGCCAGATTGCAATAATTAAGCAAATAATTTAAGAGCTGAAATATTATTTTTAACAGAAAATCTCTGATTGGGGGATTTAAACTATAGACATCTGGCAGCTCCTTGTAGAGGCTTCTGAAAAACAACGTCATATTCTTCGTAATTTTTTTCAATATCAAAGGTTTTTTTTTGCCGTTGTTTTTATTTTTTATCACATATTAGTCTCATCTTCTTCACCAAAGTATTGATAAAGTCACAGTTATCATTAATGATGTCATTTTGCCATCAGGGCTGTCGACAACATATATTTTAGTCATAGAATTTGGTTACAGAATTAAGACTATTTAGACTAGGTTTGCCTGGAAAACTTTGACACTCTGGGCTGATGTGGAATGTGTGTAATTTTTTGTATTTTTATTTTTTGCAATTTCAAGTTAATGGAAGCATAGACAGGAAAAAAAAAAGATTTTATCTGAAGAATGCATACTGTGTTGAAGGGGTGCATTTTTATCAGTGTTATCAGCATGATAATTTTACATTTTAAAGCTCACTTTCCACTCATGACTTTTACGGTATATTTAGGGGTGGGCTTTCATACAGTTTTTTTTTTTTGTATGAATTCATACAAATTAGCCACTATTTCACCAAAAAATAAAAAGCTACGTTTATCCATAAAATTAGCTTGAATCAACTCAATAATATTAGCATTGCTAGTGCACATTTTAAACTAACTGTAGGGAATCTACTAAATTATTATGCCATGTGTATAGACCGTAAAAAGCAATTACATGTAGTTGACTTTTACTTAAAAAAGTAAGTAAACCTGTTGCCTTAAAATTATTATTTAAATGAACTTCAGACATAATTATAAAAATTGCTTTCTTTTTTTAAGTAAAGTAACTAGTCGCTTTTTACAGTGTACATAGCATGACTTACACTTTTGCACATTTGGTATCCACTGTTTTCGACTAAAATTATATTTCTGCATCCAAAGACTTGTTATGGTTAGTGATTTTAACTAAACCGCACCAACAGAAACGTGTTTTATTTGGCTGCTTTGCAGAGCGCAGTCTTTGAGTGCTGCCATTCCCACTTATTACAATCATATTCGATCTAAAGTGATCCAGTTAATGCAGTTAATAAAGTATCGCAGGCAATATTTTAATATGTGGCTTATCAATTTATGATAAAGCATTTGGGTTGAAGTTTATTATTGTCTTGTTTTCTAGCAAGATCTGGCAACGTTAATGAGTAAAGGTGTACCTCATTCCTTGATTGCTTGCACTGTGCATACAGAAGAGACACATTTATGCATTTAAATGCATCATGAACAACTAGTTGTTTCATTTGTTTTACTTACATACATTCCTGAGCTGTGTGTACAGAACAGGATTAAACACTACAAGGAAAACTGTCAAACAAATTTCGATGCAGTGTGTTTGCGGCCAAAGTGAGGGTTAATAATTAAAGCCCGATGGTAGAAAGGCATCAGAAGTGATTAGTCTTCATGTATGTACAGCTCACTTTAAGTGCTAAAAAGCCATAGGTCAGTTTTACATTAAATCGACAAGGCCTATTGATTTATCCAATTTGGATTTGCCTTGTCTTTTGCACATAAACTTCAAATATGCTGTTCATATGGGAATGGCGCCATTGATTTCTTTAACTTAGGACCAAATGCTAAAGATTTTTGGATAAGCTTCCTCATTACTTAAGCTAAAATCAATAAGGAAGAGCATCTTTTAATGAACGAGCGGTTTGTACAGCAAACTGCTGAAATGGGCCCCCGTTCATCTGCCGCCCGGTCGATCGATCGTGAAGGTCTTTAAGCGAAACCCAATTGCTTGACATTGTGGTTTATCCTTCACGTCAAAGCGTACAGCCTTCGGAAAGTGAAGCGCAGTCAAACACACAACAGGAGTCTTTTTTTTATTTCTTTATTTTTTTTATTCCTCCCGGTTTCGCCGTCGTGCTCGGTGAAGTATGAAAAGCCAGTCGGAGATTTAAGAGTGCTGTTTGTGCACAGACTGTGAAATATATGAGGGATTGTTTTGATTAAATGTATCTCTGTGAATATTTGGGTCTTGAATTTTAATGGCTTATTTTGTCTTGGCTTTTGTATTGGTTGTCTGACTGTGGCAGCGGAAGTAGGTTTAGATCAATGAGGAAAGCGAGAGTAAGAGATGTGAGTCTGACCTCCCATATAGAACACCTACTGCATCTGCTGGAACAGAACAAACCCCCTGCTGTGTGCTTAAAAACCTGACACTTGCAACTCACACACAGTTTTAATTGTTGTTAAAAAGGGAAAAAACTTCAAACCTACTCCAACTTCCCAACTTTATTTTAAAACTTGACTGAAATTCTGCATAGGCACTGTTTTTGCAATTGTTGTAAAGAAAACAAATTTCTCATATTTCGTTGTGACTGAATAATTAAACTCTCTCTCTCTATATAAATAATTAAAGTGGCCTTTGGGCTAAAAAGGTGGTGATTCAGTTTTTATTACATATTCGGGTGGTGGCACGGTGGCTCAGTGGTTAGCACTGTCGCCTCACAAGAAGGAAGAAGGTCGCTGGTTGGAGTCCTGGCTGGGCCAGTTGGCATTTCTGTTGAGTTTCATGTTCTCCCTGTTTTCGCGTGGGTTTCCTTCGGGTTCTCCGTTTTCCCCCACAGTCTAAAGACATGCGTTTCCCAGTACTGAGTTGCAGCCGGAAGGTCATCCGCTGCGTAAAACATAAGCCGGAGGGTTGGCGGTTCATTCTGCTGTTGCAACCCCTGATAAATAAGGGACTAAGTCGAAGGAAAATGAATGAATGAATATTCGGGTCTTTAGTGACCCAGACCTATGTAATACACATGGATCTCTAATTGTTGCAAAAACATAAGATTATAAGATGTAAAAGCTGTATTTAGTGAAGTGTTTAGGTAAACATGGGAGTGGGAGCACTTCACAGCCACAAAAATTACAAGTACTTTTTTTTTTATCTGAGGTAAATGATCCATTGTTGTTCATGCAAAATTACATTCAAGCTGAAACCATTTTAATATTATGTTTTTATTTGAACATTATTTTAATATTATGTTATTAATATATAAGCACAATAGCAGTCTGTTTTTACGTTCATTAGATGTCAAGGAAATAATTGTTTTAGTCACTGAAAGTCAAGGAAAAGTCAGAGAATTTGATATTTGGCTGAAAGTGGGAATCTTTGGCATCCCATTCTCCGTTTGCCATGCTGGATATAGAGGATTAAATGGCTCATTTCCATTCTAAATTCTGTCAGATTGCACAAAAGGTGTGCAGAGTGGAGCACCTCGATTACAATGCTCTCGGCGGCACATCTGATTGGCTAAAGGGTCATGAGTGACCTGAGTGAGATCTGCACTGCCAAGAAAGTCTCAAAAATACACACACGCACAATTCCAGGGTGATTAATACGTGAAAGATGAATGAACTTGCACATTTTAAGCATTCAAAACTTTTTGTACACTGTTTTTGTAACATTTGTAAATCTTGTTTCGCATTTGTGAAATGTTATATATGAGCATGTATTTTTATTTTGTGCACATGAATTGTTTTTTGAATATATTCATAAATAATTTGTGCATGTGAATTTGGTTTCATGCATGTGAATTTGTTTACGTTGTGTTTTTTGCATGAATGATTATAGAGACTAATCTATCGCCATAGTTTCTGTGATAACAGCATACAAGTCTAAGATGTTAAAGCACTTTTTATTTATTTATTTATTTATTTATTTATTTATTTATTTATTTATTTATATGCATGCATGCGGCTGGAAGGGCATTTGTAGCATAAAAACATATGCCAGAGTAATTGGCGGCTCATTCTGCTGTGGTGTCCCCTGATGAATCAAGGAAAGTGATTAATTAATAATTTTTTGTTAAAGTTAGTTTAAATTGTTTTGTGCAACATTAGGGTGAGTATTGTTCGCTTTCACCCTGCATTGTAAATAAATGCATAAATAAATGTAGTAAAACATTTTTTAATGCCTTTTTTTTTTAAATAAGAAAAAAGCTATTTCAGTCTTTTTACTTCAAACATTTGGTGTATTAATTGCATTGAAGTTTTTTGCAACTGTTTTTAAAAATAGATTAAATATGAAAAATATATATATTTTTATCACTACTGAGCCTGCTTAAGTTGGAGAATTGACTTACTGTAAAACTACACAGTTTTACAGTACTAGACAGTGAAACTACTTATTAAAATACAGTATAATAACCATTAAATATGATGAGAAAGCTAATGCAAAATAATTTGTATCTATCATTGTCTTGTACTGATTTTGCTTTATTACAGCTGTATTGTATTTCCATTCCAATCCTTATGTAAAAGAACGTTTTTTAATGCCGAAAAATGAATGAAAACACCTCTTGCAAACGTTTTTTCCAAAGGTGCCACACTTTTTAAAGTCATAAATATGGAAACGGCATAAGTTCACATCACGGAAAAAGAATCAAATCCTATTGTTGTATGTCCTTTGGTCGTGTAAAGTTTGCTTTAAATGTCACACATTAGCATATGAACTTTTAAATGAGCTTGTTTGCTCAGTAATGCTGGCATGTAAATACAGATATTGAATGCATAGGTTGAATAAGCAAGGTCTGGGTGAGACTTTGGTCTTCCCAATGTTAATTAAGGCACAACGAGGGATCTCATGCTTAGATTGACTTGCTTATGTGTGGCTTCAGAATAAAAAAAAAGCACTTTCAACTCCAATATCCAATAGCAGCAATGGAAATGATCTGTGCTGTCTTGATTTAAGCAGACGTGATTGACAAGCATCAATCCCAATATAAAATGCTTCATGCATTATTCAGAGTTGGTGCAATCCCTTGTTGTTGGAGTGTTGTGTGTGTGTGTGTGCGTGTATGTTTGAGGTAGATGGATCATCTGGGGAACAGTAGTGGTATCAGGAAGACAGACAGACAGAGAGAGAGAGAGAGAGATGATTTGATGAGAGGTATATCAGCATGGAGAGGCATGATAGACTGTATTAACATGTAACCTTCAACTTTATTGTTGTTTACTAATATTATTATTAGTAGTAACACTAGGATAAATAAATCCATGTATCTTGGGCAAGTTTTAAAAAACATATTTCTATGATTATTTTGCATGTAATATTATTGAGTATCTATATGTACATTATATATTTAAAAGCTATAATATACGTAAATAACATAACATTTAATAATTTATTTGTAGGTGACACGGTGGCTCAGTGGTTAGCACTGTCGCGTCACAGCAAGAAGGTCGCTGGTTCGAGTCCGGGCTGGGTCAGTTGGCATTTCTGTGTGGAGTTTGTATGTTCTCCCCGTATTGGCGAGGATTTCCTCTGGGTGCTCCGGTTTCCCCCACAGTGCAAAGACATGCGGTTTAGGTGAATTGAATAAACTAAATTGGCCATAGTGTATGTGTGTAAATGAGTGTGTATGGATGTTTCCCAGTACTGGGTTGCAGCTGGAAGAGTATCCGCTGTGTAAAACATATGCTGGATAAGTTGGCGGCTCATTCTGCTGTGGCGACCCCTGATGAATAAAGGCACTAAGCCGAAGGGAAATGAATGAATTTATTTGTACGTACAATAAATATTTTAATTTTAGATGGTTTATCTAGGTGTTTGAGACCAGAATGTTTTTATTATTATTATTATTATTATTATTATTATTATTATTATTAGTTCATATCCAGTAACACAAAATAATTTTAATTGTAATGCATAGAAAAAAAATGTCAAAATATATTTTACATTTTGTAAAAACTATTTTAATGAAAATATTTTGTGTGAATTTTAAATAAAAATAGCTATATAATATAAACACGCACACACACACACAGACACGCACACACGCACACACACACACGCAAACGCAGGCACACACACACACACGCACACACATGCACGCACGCACGCACACACACACACAAATCATTTAAATGTTTATTTTAACTAGGTATTAAAAAGCAACATAAAATTAATTTAATAGATTTGTTTATATTCATTCATTCATTCTCTTTTCGGCTTAGTCCCTTTATTAATCTGGGGTCGCCACAGCGGGATGAACCGCCAACTTATCCAGCATATGTTTTATGCAGCGGATGCCCTTCCAGCTGCAACCCATCACTGGGAAACATTCATACACACTCATTCACACACATACACTACGGACAATTTTAGCTTACCCAATTCACCTATACCGCATGTCTTTGGACTTGTGGGGGAAACCGGAGCACCCGGAGGAAACCCACGCGAACACGGGGAGAACATGCAAACTCCACACAGAAATGCCAACTGACCCAGCCGAGGCTCGAACCAGCGACCTTCTTGCTGTGAGGCGAACGTGCTACCCTCTGCGCCACCGCGTCGCCAGATTTGTTTATATATTATACACAATTCCCAAGAAATGCTTTAGGTTAAAATAATATTTAACTATGTGTTTGAACCAAACACACTGCCCTGCTAGAGAAAACACACATTTATGTAATTGCACTTGACTGTAATTCACATCTGCTGCACTTCATCTTGCTCCTCTGGAAAAAAAATCTACACATCCCTGATTATTATGTACAATTTATTCCCAATAAAAACAGAATTTATAACATGACATGTAAAAAGAGGCAACCATGGACATGGAGCAGATGGACACAGAAGTCCAGACAGATCGAATTATGTGTGTAATTATTTCTTTTCTGCTTTCATTCTCTCTCTGTAGTCCTGTATTGAAGGGAAATGACATTATGTTGCCCATACCTTCAGTACATAAAAATGATTTAATACATACTCCGCTTTCAGCTTGGCGTAGCAGTGATGTCAGTCCTGCGGTGACTCCCTTTCTTTTTCTCTCCCCCTTGAAGTGTTTAAACGCAAAAGTGTGGTAATAAAGCAATTTAGGATGTAAAACAGCCTGGCCGTTACCTGCAGCAAGGCTTTCCGCCGTCATTACTGTCAGTTGTAAAAAACCCAGCGGGCCCGAATGATAAACACAAGGCCTGATCAGATGCCGTCGTGGCCTAATCATGTTTGTAGCGCCGAATTCCTTACCCTTTGAATGACCCGACAGAATGGCAGTGACCCAATCAGAAAAAAAACCCTAATTGAATCTACCTTGTGGCTGTGCGATTTATGAAAAAATGAAATTGAAGCTGAAATATGTATGTGCCCGAGCCAAATACCTCATGAATTGCTCTGTGCTGCCTACCTATTACAAATACTTATGAAAAACGAAGAAGAAAAAAAAGCACGGCTGGCTTTCTCATTACCCTTTGTAAGGATATTCCTATAGGATAATCTGATTTATTTGCAATTTTCTTTAAGCCGCTTAGTGTTTACTTCTAAGATTAATATTTGCTGTGTTATTAATACCCAGTTGTAATTATGACAGATAGAAATATAGATATATATTTCGTTGAATCTACAATTCCCCCTGTACAAATGGCTGATGCCTTCAGAGGGTTGAGATTGAAATGTGTATAGGAGAACAGATGAAATGAATGAATGGTGGACTGTCACACTTAAAGGAATGAATTATTGAAGTGATGAGGTGGATTGTCACTTAAAGGGATGCTTAATTGAATGAATGAATTAATGAGTGAATGAATTAAGTGATGAGGCAGACTGTCACCCTTAAAGTGATGGGATGAATTAATGAGTGAATGAATAAAGCAATGAGATGGACTGTCACACTAAAGGGATGGCATGAATGAGTAAATGAATGAATAAATGAATGAATGAAAGAATGAATGAATAAATGCATGAAATGTTGAGGTTTACTGTTACAGTTAAGG
>CAIGQV010000641.1:13098478-13132768 GCA_903798115.1 Danio jaintianensis
TATTTCTTTTTCATTGTTTGCTGATTTTATTCAACAGAACTAGCATAAGCCTAGAATTCACTGCAAGTGGATGCTACTTTGCCTTATGGCCAGTGAAGTAAGAGACTGTATTATCATCAATAACGTGACATGTTGAGCACAAAAGTTTGTAACATACAAAAAAACATTAAAAACTAAATCTTACCTATGAAATGTTCTGCCTTTGTGCTTTGTTTTCTTTGTTTGCTCGTTACTACACCCGTAAGCAGCGCTAAAGTCCAGCATCTTCACATTGGCACACTGTCTTGACTAGTGCGGTTGAATGACATTTGTACTGGGAGCACTGTACAAATGTGGCGACGCTATTGACGCATGCTGAGGGTCCGTATGCGATATCTAGTGTATATATCTATGTAGTTACCATAGCAACTCGCATGCGATGCACAGGAAACCGATGAGTAGCCTACTGTTAATGTCGGACAGGAAATCCGCAAATTAGAAAAATACCCAAATTAATTATGCCACAAAATCAAGTTTTAAGAGTTTTTCCAAGCGAGAATATAGTTATTTTAAAGTCAAATCTGCAGTTTATGTATAAGGATAGCTCGTCTTTAAAAATGTTGGAAGCTCCAGGCAGTCAGCGGCAGCTCCGCGAATGGCTCTACCCCGAGCGAAGCTTGATATCCGCCAGACCATCTCACGACCTGCCTCTGGATCTAATCTCTTGCATCTCTGTTTTTAAAACGTATATATAATAAATCTTTGGTGTATCTAACGGTCAGTCTTTGGACTTTTGAACCTATTATTTGTTCTCAGGTGTATTTTTTGGCAGATCGCAGAGATAAATTTCCTAATTAATTTATGACTGTAAATAATGTGATTTTACACAGATCCTGCGTGTTTGACTGATTGCTTTTGTTTTAAAGAAGATAAATAAAGCAGAATGTTCTCTTACCTGTCTCGATACGTTTTTTTTTTCTTTTGCAAAAGTTCCCTACATATTTAACAGCAGAGATTTCTGAAATAGGCTTTGGCTGCTTTCTCTTCAAAATGCATCTTATGTGCCCTTGAATTGGTGTTTCATAAGATAGCGTACAGCTTTGTGAATGTTTTTGTGGATAGACTTGTATAGATAAATGTGTTTTTAATAATCGTAACGTTATTTTACTTAAAGCAATGATTGCTGTCTTTTTGTTAGATCAATTCCATGAGATCAGTTTGCCTAACCTAATAATTGATTCGAAAGAGGCATAAATACACGATTTATTCACTTTAGATGTTCAAAAATATTTGTTAAACCGATTTTATAAAAACAGCATGTTAAAACTAAACAGAATGAAGTGTGAAGGCTTAAAGTTGATAGGAAATAAAATAAGTGATATTTAATTTTATTAGATATTGCATAAAGTAACATATTCCTAAATCGTATTTAAATGGTACTTTTAATAAGATTTGTATGTTTATTATGAAATGTAAATCGCGGAAACCATGCTAGGTAGCCCAGCTTTCGCAGTAGAGAAAGCCAATATACATACAAATCCTCCCTCATCAGAGAAGCGGTAGAAAGTTGACAAAAGAAACATGTGTAACTGGGAATGTTACTGGAAACACACTTCAGGTGTGTCTGGGAATGTCTTTTTTTGTCCACCTGTGATCGGATTGATGAAATCGCATCTTAATATTAGCAGGTAAACAGCACGCACATGCTCTCTCTCTCTCTCTGTCTGTCTGCCTGTCACAGCTAATTCAGTGGAGGGACTAGAATATCTAACAAGTAAAAACTGACAAAAAAAAAAGACAAATATTGCACTGCAAAGAGCAAAACTATTTTAAACTTAGGCCTACCTTGGCAAAGGACCATAGAATAAGCGGGATAATCAATGGCTTGCCGTGCGTTAAAGGATTTTAATGCACTTCGCGGAGGCAACCACATGACGCACAGAGGAGTCATTAAAATCCTTTAACGTACGGCAAGCCATTGATTATCCCTTACTTGTTCAATGCTGATGTTCAATAAATAATCATAGATAGTAGACAGTGTGTGTTTCCTTCAATTATTTTAAAATCAATAATGCACCCTTCATTCAGAAATCTCTCACTTGTAACATGTGAGCATATTTACCATACAAAACTTGTCAGTGAACTATGAGGGCAAAAAAATAATAAAAAAATAATTTAAGTAATCGTTCATTAGTTGTAGTCGAGTTAAAATGTTCAATTAACGGAGATTTTGATTTTAGGCCAAATCCCCAGCCCTACTAAAACATACATACAAAACAATCCTCATTTGTTCTTGCAGAAGCTCAAATATGCCATGTAAGGGGCCGATCACACTGAACGCACTTTTCTGAAAAAGCTTTTTATGTCGCTAGGCAACAACTGAATCAGCTGCGTATTGTGCGTGAGTGTTGCTCTTGATATTGTTATAATTTTAATATCTAATAATATTGTGATATTCAAGATTGGTTGTCATACAGCTCCGGATAACTCAAAACAGCAACCACTAGTTTCTCCTCCATCTTCAAAAGTCTACGTAGTCTCTTGACAACACAAACACTGCTCTCACCTCAACGGAAACGCCACCTCTGCTTTCATTTGTGACACGACTGCTCTCTCAGAAAGGCACAGGTTCGCAGGAGTTCATCAAAACACGTAGATTTATTACAAACAGAACACTCACAACTGGAACACAGGAATCACACGTAGGAACACTCAGTAAGACAATTCAAAGGAATGACGATCAATACCGGACCAGGGACTAAACCAGACTAGGGGTATAAATGCACAAGGACTTATGAAACTGATAACGCACAGTGGAGGAACACAGGTGAAACTAATGAACATCAACACATGGCGGAAAAACAGAACAAAGGGATCACATGATGACAACAGAAGCACATGGAACACTGGGGCATGGGAAAACACAGAACCTTACAATTTGATTGGAGGATGAAAAAGACGTGACTGACATAACACACTTTTTCAACTGCGAGTGCACAGTTTACAACGGCAAAAACACGAGGCGCAGTAGGCGATTAAAACGCGAGGCGAGCAGGGCACATAAGCACCGCGCAAAACGCTTGCGGCCATTAGTAGATCATTCAAAAAAGGCGCCTCTCAACGCAAAAAGTGCATTCGGTGTGATCGGCCCCTAACACTGAAGAATGAACCTCATTAGCTCTCACACATCAAGCAAGCCTGATTAAGTTTCAGAGCTTTAATGCCATTGTTAGTTGTTCATTATTTATATGTGAATAAAAGCCTAAAATAAATCTTTTCCTCATATAAAGCAATCATGTCATTTGAGAAGACTTTTATTTAGTAATGTATCTCTTTTTTTAACTTGCATGTGTTTCGGGTGAACTGACTTTCAGTAGAGGGACAGAATGGATTTGATTCAAAATATCTTCATTGGTGTTCCAAAGATGAACGAAAATATTAAGTATTTGGAAAAATATAAGGGTAAGGGATGATAACTTTTTCATTTTGTGGTGAACTAACTCTTTAAAATCATTTTGATTTAAACTCATTCTGTTTCATAATTATGCAAATTAAGAAATGCGTCTTTATTTAAGAATGTTTAGATATCCAGCCAGCCAAAAACACTGAAGAAGAGCATAATTTTGTGCACCGTGTGTTCCTGCAATGAAAGAAGACTCATGTCGCTTTGGCCATTTTTCATTAACTAAATCCTGTAATTTGATCATTTTGTGATTCTTATGACACTATAATGTCATTAAGGCGCGATCTTGATTATTCCCCGCTTGCATCAACAACCAAATGCCACCTTAATGATCTGCCGTTTGCTTATTGTATTCCCTTTATTATTTCCCATTTCTCATTATTGCCATCATTTTTCTACATAAAAGTGCATGCAAAAATTCAATTTTCCGAGCCTGGAATCCAGGGGCGATAACATGTTTGCTGATTAGAACCTGAATATATGGAATTTAACATGGCAGTTGAAGAGTAAATGGTGTTTGTGCGAGCGTGTGTGTGTTTTTGTTTCACCAGGGAATCATCCTGTTTCTTGTGTTCATTGTGTTTCCTGTGCGTATCTAGACTCATCCTTGAGATATTGATATGTGTTGTGTGTTCCTGTTTGATGCAGGCGGTTTTGTTTGAGCTTTATTTATATCTTTATTATACTCAGCGATAATGTAACTGGCGTGTATATTGACAAAGGTATACCTAGGGATAAACCAGACTGAAAGGCCCAATTACCTGTGTTCATCATTACAGGTTTAGGGCTGTAGAAAACAAGCTTTGGTTTTATTTCTGTCAAGACACATGTTTAAATACCCCCCCCCCCCTCCTGTTCTGTATTCAGCCTTTAAAACAAGCTTGCTAACCATAATGGGCCACGAAAAGCAGCTTTTGTTTCTTTTTGAGAAGCTTAAGAACGCTTCTTGCTCTTTGGGAACACATGTCAGATGGAAAGAAATGGCACAAGGTTATTGAAAAATTTAGAAGAGGAACTGATTTAATTTTCACAACCAGGGAAAGTGTAAGGACCTTGGCATTGGCTGAAGAGGGTGAAATTAATCAGTGCTATCTGTAGTGAGCGCCAGTTAATCACAGGCCTCAGCATTTTATTAACAAAATGATATATCTGCTTCAAATTACCATATCAGGGAAACTTGCTCCCCCACCCCATGCTTCTCGCATTTTGTCATTTGAAACGGAACCTTGATTAACAACATTTTAGTCGAGGCTTTGCTGTGTTAAGAGAGAGAGAGAGAGAGAGCGTGTGATCCAAATGACCAAAAAAAATTAACCAGAAAAATTACATGTATTATATCAGGGTCTTGTCTTATGGCTCCAAAATGGCCTGTTTTATTAAACTGTGTTATGTTCAGTCAGTCTTTGCGCTTGGTGCTTGCTTAAGGAACAGCTGAAAATCTGTATGCTGATTTCAAACATGTATTGGTGCTGCTAGGGAGAATTGCGCAATGAAGGAAAGGTTATTGTGTGTATGACAATAATATTTCTGTCTTTATAATACTTTTCTGACAACAAGACCTCCAGTACAAAACACTGTTGTCATTGTTTGCTCATGCAGTTATTTCTGGTAAGTTGCTAGCTCCACCCTCTTGATGACAATACGTTTTGTTACAGACAGCATATAATAATAATAATGATAATGATAATAATTCATTCATTCATTTTCCTTCGCCTTAGTCCCTTTATTCATCAGGGGTTGCCACAGCGGAATGAACTGCCAACTTATTCAGCATATGTTTTACACAGCGGATGCCCTTCCAGCTGCAACCCAGTACTGGAAACACCCATACATTCTCACATTCACACACATACACTACAGCCAATTTAGTTTATTCAATTCACTATAGCACATGTCTTTGGACTGTGGGGGAAACCGGAACACCCGGAGGATGTTCATGGACCCCCATGAAAGCTAAATAAATAAGGAAAGCTTTATATAAAGTTTACATTTAATGAAATTAAATCACTGCAGTGACTAGAATAAATAAAAGTATAAATTGAGATGACTTTTTTAAATATTAAATTTTTAAAATATATTTTGTATAAAAATATCAATTAAATGAACATTTGAATCATCTTTAACAGTCCAGTATGTTCACTTAAGAGATCAGTTCTTTAGGTTTGATCCTCATCCATCTAAAGTTAATCAAAATGTATGCTATTTAATTTGTAAGTGCATAAAACATCTTGGCTTGGCCAGAATATAGTTTTATCCACTCCTCTCCAACTGTAAGTTTGCTGCAATATTCTTTTATATTATGTTTCAGTTATATATACATCAAAGTACACAGTAGGAAGTTCTAGTTCAATTTACTGAAATGACTTTTCAGTAGCACTTGAAAACTTCACCTCCTTATCTGCTGTGTGTACAGTTAATGCGGTTTGCCACAGGATTCGGTTTTGGACCCTGTGTTTGCTCTTCCTTTATTTGCTTCAGTTAGCCCATATATTTTAATAAGCATAACATTTTACATCATTGTTATGCTGTTGATAAAACCCAATTGGAATGTGTCTTCTTACGGTCCATCTAAATGCACCAATATCCTTTCTAAAACGTTGTGTTCTATTACTAAATAAATGGACAACCCTGACAAGCAGTTTCCTTTTTCTAATATCTAGCCCTGAATATCACCTGTAACCATAGTGACAGTGACTAAAGTAAATATCAATTGTGGCAGGCCAGACGACATCCTACTCTGTTGCAAATTCTTAATGGACAGTGGCTTTGAAAATGTTTTATTGATTTTGTGCAAGCCACATATGTATGGAAGTTAATTGAAATCTGAATCTAATCAACTAAAGACCTTGTGAATGTGAAACTAATATGTAAATTAATTACCCAGCCCTAGTATTTAGCACTTTAATACAGGACACACAATTAATTCTGCTCATGTGTGAATGCCATGTATTAGATGTGTAATGCATGATTAGTGCGTATGATAATATATATTTTTAAATTATCATTCATGAAGGACTTTCATCCTTTTCCATTTTGACCACTAGTTTCTCTTCATACGTGACCATGTGAAAAATAAAACTCCATCTGCAAAAGTGATGAAAAATATTAACTTAGATTTACTAGCCCCACTGCCAAAAAACGGACCCCCCACCTTTCCCCCACTTCACTCATCCTGCTCATTTTCACACATTTATACCAATTGTTCCTGTATTGCCGGTCCATGCTGGGATGGAGGTGTTTGAACAACCTTTGCATGATTTTTTTTTTTTTTTTTTTAACAACTCGATCAGAATTGAAAACAAAAAAAGAATAAGATGACGAAAAAAAGAAATAAAAGTCAGGTTTCACTGTGTTTGTAGTTGGAAGCACCGAACTGTGGCTCCATGCCCAGATATATGTTCATTCTCATGGGGAGGCAACAGGAAAGAGAATAAAAAAAATCATCAGCCTTTAAATTTCATGCATCACAATTCATGTGTCTGTGAACCCTATATGTGCCGATCCTTCCTAGATAAATAAATAGCAGATGGTGTACAGATCCTCGAGAATGGTTGTTGCATCTGTAATATGCTTCCGTTTCCTATCCTTCTTCTATGATCTTTCTGTATTGTTTTTCACACTCTTCCTTTCCTCTGCAGTTATAGCTTATACAGTATTTTACATTACCACCTTGATGTGAAGGTTTAATGACTCTGTGGAGTCGGAGCCGTTATTTAGTGGTATATATTGTTTTGAGACATTTGAGTAGTTTGAAGTATTAGGCTCATTTAAATATTGTATTGCCATTCTGTAAACGCACACACACACACGCACACACAAAGCATTGGCACCATATTCATACAGTGAGACTCAAAAGTCTGCTTTGAAAATAATACATTTTGGGATCCTTGACTGCAATGATTATTTTAATAATTCATCAACTGATTATTATTATTTTTTAGGATTTTACTTTTTAAAAATATTGTTATTCCACAATATACCTAGTGTCTTCTAACTATGTGCAATTTTAAGGTTATGTAAATCAATATATTGAATGTGTGTAAATGATAGATAGATTATTTAGATAGATTGATGTATTATTATCAATTCATTCATTCATTTATTTTTATTTTATTATATGTTTGTTAATAATTGGTCACAAACAAAACAGAAAAAAGTACAGACTAAATTGCCACATATTAAAATTAGACATCTATACTTTGTTCCACATCCATGCGCTCGAAGAAGCCAGACTAGAATGAAAGGGAGTCAAAAGTGTTTTAATGGAGCAGCTTTTGCAGACACACAGGCAGTAGACTCTTCCCATACCTTCTCTAAAGGAGGCACATACCTCTCCTCCTCGCACACAAGTCCTTTGATCACTGCCTGTTGTTATATGTAATGATTTTGCTGGCATCTGTAGTACAGGCCAGGAACGAGAGTGGCTCTAGTTCATTATAATAGGCTCATCGATGCCATGCTTGTATCAAGCCCCTTATTGACATCATTCAGTAATGTGTAATTTATTTTATTTGCTCATTTTCTGTAGTTGCATGGGGAGCTTGTGCTTTCAAGGCCTTTGAGGAAGCCTCTCATCTCCAAATGTCAAAGTGCTCCCTGTGCACACGTGCGAGGCACACGAACACACACACGCTCCATTTGCATATGAGTGGGGTTTTTGGTGGCATGCCAGGGCTTGACTGAAGAAGACATCAGAGATGAAACTGAGTGGTTTTTCCCACCTGGAGCTAGCACTGATTAGCCCCAGAGCAAAGAGGGGAGGAGGCCGACATGAGCAGCTGTGAAATTACAACCTGCTTAATTTAATTACCCGTGCTAATTAATTCATATCTACAGCCGAAGGAAAAGGACTTGAGTAAAGAAGTCATTAGCCTAATTACTTAATTAATTGTCTGTGGCGTCGTCCCATTTGAGCTGCGTCTTCATTATCTGATGTTTGGCCTTGGCACCAGTTTAGTATGTTTGATGAAATCTGGTCCCGGTGATAATTTCTCCCCGTCACGCTTTCGTAATGAGAGGTGCGGAGGCTCCATATGGCCGTGTTTGCGCTCGAGTACCCGTTGAGAATGTCACTTGCTGATACTAAATCACCCAGCTTGAGAGAGTATGTTTGGTTGTGTTGCACACAATGTGCCTGTGGTTTCATTTCGACTACTGTTATACATGTCTGTAATTACATTTGCTAGCTTCAGTAGCTGTGCTTCCATCCACCTATTTTTATGCACATTTTGGAGTTTCGGATAAAAAAATAAAAAATGCTTAATGGAAACGCCAAGATGTGCATAAATTAAGAACATTTTAAAAAGGCATGCTTTTTTTTATATATTTTTTTTAACACATATTATGAAAACCCAAATTGGAACGATGGGATAGCATTAATGGACAAGCAAGTGGACTGGCAACATTGTCAAACATCTGAAATGTTGTTTTGGTCATTTTGGCCAAATTCTGTCATGAAATTGGTTCGAAATTATTACCTCCCAGAACTTTTTTGAGTGGCTGCGCTCCCAAAGACCAGTCTCACGCCTCCAAAAGCCACCGTGCATTCATTGTGTTTCAACTTCGTCTTCTGAGGCACAAGTTTTATTATATTTTATTATACCACAGCATATTCAATTTTTCTTTTTGATATTAGGCACCAGTTGATCGGTAAAATATTTTATTCTCTTTGACTCATTGGATGGAAATTGTGCTTTTTGTTTTGTGCAATATTCCAGTTTTGAGCATAAATCTAATTTACATCTTTGGATGGAAACATAGCTAGTGATGTTTATTTTTGGTGTGAGTGTCTATAGCAGGGGTGCCCAAACTCAGTGTTCTGCAGAGTTTAGTTCTAACCCAAATTAGACACACCTGAACCAGCTAATCAAGCTCTTGCTAGTCAAACTAGAAGCTTCCTGCAGGTGTGTTGAGGCAAGTTTGAGCTTAACTCTGCAGGACACCGGCCCTCCGGGACCGAGTTTGGGCACCCCTGGTCTATAGGATCCCAAAAAGTGACTATATGACTCATATTTTTTTATGTATGCATGTTTAACTGATGCCAGAGGGTGCCAGTCTGTACTGTCCTTATTAGCACATCCCCCTCCCATGTGAGAGAGCTACTCAGACTCAGCTACAGTTACAGTGGTGCAGTGACCCGGGTGAGAGGGAGGTTAGGGTGGAAGTTGGTGGCAGCTGTGCAAGTAAACCTAGCTTACCTTGCATTCTAGAGGCGCACTAATGATCGACACTAGAGGCTACAGTCGTCAATGCGTTTGTAAATATGGCTGCCTAGTTTGAATCTCACATGTTGCAGGTGTTTTTAGAGCAGGGCTTGTCAGAAACTTGCTTAGCGCCGACACATCCCCCAAGAATTTCCCAATGACTTTCCTGTTGTTGTTTTTTTCTTTTTTTTATTAACTTCACTTTATTAACACTGGTGGGAGCACCTTTAGCTTAGCTTAGCATAGATCACTGAATCGGATTAGACCATTAGCATCTCGCTCAAAAATGACCTCCTGATGAGTTCCTAGATGTATTACAAAGTGTAACAACAGAAGGGTCAAGCTTTAAATAGGAAAATCTGAATTCTAAATAGGAACTCTGAAACTTTTTGGTAATTTTTGAGTGAGATGCTAATTGTCTAATCCAATTCGATGATATCAGACCCACAGAAAGTGTCTAATATGTAGCCTATGAACAGTCGACATTATATAGGAGCAATCAATTAGGTGTGCTTAGGTAGAGTGTGAATTAGCTTTCATTTTTAGTTTATTAAACATTTGATCTGTTTACATTGTTTTCCACTTTAAGAATAATATTTCACCATATCAACAGCTGTCACAATGGATTTAAAATCAAATAATAGACTGCAAAATTCAGACACTTTGCAGAATAGCTCAGATCAGAACAATAACATAAGTCGACAACCTTAGTCAGAGGCAAAGCTGCTGTATATAAAAACGGTGGCTGAATGTGCATGCTTAGGTGTTCATTACTTTCAGTTTATTTAGTTTTTTAGCACCTCTGAACTGTTAAGCCCCCACGTGGCACCCCTCTCACCAAAAGAATAAAAAACATAACAACTGGAGATGCCTTTAGGTCAGCATGACCAAGATGGGACTGAGGCCAGCATTATATGCCAGAGATGCTACTTCAAATCCTGTTCAGAGTGGTTGGGACTTAAATTGATGTCATGGCTGGGAAGGCAGTGAGTTTTAGGGTCTGAGTGTAACAGAGGCCTGCTAGTAAGAACTGTGTACCAAAACTTTTCTCCCCTCACTCCACTACTGTAGCGACTGACGTTAAAGCCTTTTTATCATCCGTTAGTACTGTGGTCTTCCATGCCGGCTTCAAATCCTACTCTTTGTGCTGGAATTAGGACTAGAGAGGTTAGATTGGTGCCATAACTCAGATGGGAGTAAGATTTAGGGGGTGAGTATAACAGGTGCTATATTGTATATGATAATTAAACATCATTTGACATTTTATTTAAAATAAAAATTGTATTTTTATCTAAAAACTATTAAATGTGCTCATTAAATGTGTATATTTTGCCGTATAATTTGATGCAGGCAACAGAATGGGATACTTGGTCACATTCATTTTGTGGTTCCTAAATTAACTTGAAAATTATAGATTTTATAAATTAATTTATTTACTGCCACAACTAAGCAGCTTATTGGCTATAATTGTCTTTGAAACAAACAATGCATTGTTTTGATAGCACCGTCAAGCCCAGTGTTAACCTTCTGGGGGAATTTACATACAAATGTCTTACTTATAGCCGCCTCTGCATGTTAATAAAAAAAAAAAAGATTGCACACATCCAGCAATCTTCTTTGTTTGTCTAAATGTTAAAATTGACAGATACATTTCCATTTATCCATTTGCTACATGACAAGAAAATATCATAATGCCATTTCACGAATGGGGAGAATGTTTATCGTGTAGATTTAATCTGTTTGCATTGTTCTCCAGTTTAAGAATAATATTTCACTGTGCCTTAGCGGAGAATAAACCCACCACACTCTCATTTAGGACGTTAGCATACGATATTGAATTGGGTATATTATTATCCTGAGAACATTTGGCTAACTGCGCTTTTACGACCGCTGTGTTGGGATCTCGGGTGAAAACGGGAGTGGCGAGGGATGTTTTACGCTGCTGTGGTGACTTAAGCAATTGGATAGAAATTGATTGAGAGCGTTTGTCCGGAGAAGGTCTGGTTCGGGAAAAGCTAGATATAGGGCTTAATAACCGAGGCTTTGGTTCCAGTGTCAGCTCAGATTATATTATATATTCAAGTGATACCTAGTGTTTGTGCTGAAAGCTAAAAAGCTTTCCCCTCCTGTTCTAACACACCACTGGCTGCGGTTTCTGGGAAGGCATTATGTTTGTCATTTATAGACTCTGTAGATGTGCTTGAATGATCCTCGTTTTTATGTTCCCAAACATATGGAGCTAATAGGTTGTCAGTATGTTCAATTGAATTATGTCTATTAATAGACAAACACATAAATGTACAAAACAAGCATGTGTATTGGAACATGTTGAATCAGATTCCAATGATTGCATGTTGGCTGTAAATTTTTTCATTTTCTTGTGTTATCTCCATCTCATACAATATATAATCAGTGTGTCACTGAGCGCATTATTTACATCCTGTAAAATCCATTTATTGTTCTTTATTTTTTTTTTATTCCATTTTAAAGGAATGGTTTATCCATAATTATAATTATCTACTAATTTGCTCATTCTCAAGCCATGCTAGATGTGCATGCCTTTCTTTTATCAGATAGTCTGTGTTGTATTAAATACTGTCAAGGATCTTCTCAGCCTTGCAATGTCAGTGAATGTTTTTTTGCATGGTCTTTAAAGATTGAAAAAGAGTACATACAACTGGTGGTACCTTTTCATATTTGTACTTAAAAAGTACAAAAGTATACCTATAAGGTACAAATGTGGATCTTTTATGTACAAAAGTGTTCATTTTGAAAAGGTACCAACCCAGTGACAGCTTTTGTACCTTTATTTCTGAGTAAAGGATTACTTTTTAATGAATGCATGGACTTTTAAGAGCTTTAAAAACTCTATTCACTGACACATATCACATATGATGTTTAAGGCTGAGTAAATTACTGAATAATTACATTTTTTTGAGTAAAGCAGGCCTCTGTTTTTAGTTTCTCTGGACTTTATTTTCATAGTTATCAAAAATCATGACCAGTTTTTTTGAAAGCATGGCCAAATTCTGTGATATTGCACATCATTCTGTTTTTATGATTCTGCAAAACAGTTTAGTGAATTCTAAATTAAGTGTTTTCTGCATTGCAGAAATCATGAAAAATCACACGCACATATACATATTTACTCTCTGTTGGTGTAATCATATAATAAACACTCTCTATTCAGCACAGTGAAGCTTTTCTGGTAACTCTGAGTGAATATTTTTTATTTTTATTTTACAGTGGGCTTGTGTGTTGCTCAACTGCCTGCTTTGTGTGCGTACTAGCAGGCTTTCCTTTAGCACATGGATGCAAAATTAAGTTTTGACCTTGACAACCTCTTTGGCCTCTGTAAGCCCAGGTGCATGAATGGGCTTTATAGAAGCTGCCATTGTTGCCCCAGTATTTACTCAAAAGGCTGTGAAGAGGAACAACATGGAGACGTCAATGGTTTAATTATTTCGAAGGCTGATGCTTTATGTTACGCCAATGCGGGAAGGTTATTATTAATGATAAGGTGGGTCAAAGATGAATTGTATTTACCTCTACTGTGAATCTCTGAATTGTGTGACCACATGGACAATAAACTCTGCTAAGGTTGTTCCTCTGAAAGTCTCTTTTCAAGTTTTTAATCTCTGTTACAGAGATTCAAAATCACGCACCTTTTCCCGTCCTTTTAAACTCTCGCCTCGCTGTTGAAATGTCCTTGGTAAATCGTTTTATTTCATAAAGTCCAGATGGTTTTGAACAAAGTATAACTAGCACATTGTCCCTTTTCTATCTCGTTAAAATCTGGAGTGTAGGAAGAGCTTTGGCCAATCAGGGATTAATGCGGGCTGGTTTCACAGTCAGGAGATTCAATACCAGACTGAATGGGACATCCAGGCCCAGCAAAAAAAATCTCCTGGGGGACTTTGATTGGCAAAATAATTAGCTTATTATGTCCTTTCCAGATAGGTCCTTTCCTCTAGCCAAAGCCCTCTGAAATAATATTTAGGTTTAAGCCCTCATTTCACATTTAGCAATTTGATATTCTATTTGGAGCGCTTCCGTTCAGCGGGGGTCAATTGAGACCTCAGAAATTATAAAATGAAGTTTTCATCATCTGATTTGTCGGGCTCTCGCTGTCATGCCTTACGCACAAGTAGGATCCTAAATGGTTATCAATTTCCCCCATTGAGTCAGAAGAAGCATGACATTTACTGTTCTTTCCACCAGACCATTTTAACAGGCTTTGCTTCTGTCTTGGAGATTTCTTTGGAAATTAAGATTGAATGAAAGCAATGAACAGGAGGCAACATAAAAATGAATATATAAAATTTTTTTTTTAATGTAAAATCCCTTAATTAATTAGAATGTTTACACTAGGATTTGTCAGCAAAAAATTATAAAAATGTAAATGAAAGAAAACATGCAAACGTGCATTGTCTCAAAACCTTTTGTGCGAAGAAGTTGCAGAATTACTTTCCTCCGCCACAGATTCACATCTGCAGCTGACCGTCTGAATGTCTATTTATTTATTTACTTACAGTTTAAAGGTTTTGTTGAACATGAAGAAAAAGAACAGAAGAACAGAACAGAATAGAAGAAAATAAATGTGCACGGTATAGGTAAACATTAGATTAATTCACACCGGGTGTCAGCGTCAACGCTTCACATTCACTTTGAATGGGTGACGTCAGGTGTTGCCGAACTGCATTGTGGATCCGTTGGCATCGCTTCAGTGGCGTTGCTTGCTGCAGAAGTTGGGACTTTCTCAACTTTTCAAGCGCCAACGGAAGCGTCAGCCAATCAGATTGCTGTATGCAAATACACCAGCTCAGACAGTAGCCGATTGCTGACTAATTTCATTGGCTGACGCTGCTATGACAATCGCGTCAGGCCCAACTTCAGACACACCCTCTGTCAAGCGTTGACGCTGAAGCCTCGTGTGAATCGGGCGTAAATGGTCTATGAGAAGTCCACATGTGGCTTCATTTATTTATTTTTATTTTTTTTGATAAGGGAAGCTACACAGTTACAGAGTAACAGTTACATTTGCATAATATAGATAATCTCTTTTATCTATTTCTTGAAACAAGAGTCAAGAGGAATTACCTTCTTGGTGGCAATCATGCCAACCATTAAAGCTTGCTGGTGCGTATAAGAAGCAGCCAATACTGCATGCATATAACATAGGACTTCAGAAATCATTTTAATACATGTATTGTGAGTCAATAAATATGCGGACATCAATAAACATATGGCATATATTTCTATTTTATATATTTTTTATTTGTTTGTTTATGTGTATGTATGCCTGTATGTATGGAAGTATTATTTGTTTGTTTGATTACTTTTCCCTCTAGAATATGATATGCCAGAAGGCAGCTGTGTAGATCTGGCAAGCTCGACAGTTCAGCTCAGGAGTACAGTAGATGATTACAGGCACACCTCCAAGCCCAAACCATCATCTCACAATGTGAAGAAAACATTTTAACCGCTGAGGTTTGTTTCTGCACACCTTTCCTTTCTATTCTCTCAAGCAACGCTCCCACACTCTTTTAACAGCAACTCTTTCCGACCTCCATTCACTTGCACAATGCACTGCGACCTTCCTCAACAAACCAGACACACACACAACAAACTTCACAGTCTAGAGCTCCACTGAGGCTACGTTTACACTGGTGTGTTTTCCTTTTAAAACACACAACTTCGCTACAGTTATGCTTGGCATCCACACTACTTTGAGACTTTTGAAAATGGTCCCAATTTGCATTATACTGTATCCCTCCTATAGCATTTAACAAAAAGAAATAGTGTATTCCAAAATCATTGTACTGTGTGTCTAAATGAGTATTCCAAAGTTGCCTGGATGGTCTACTGCAAAAAATGTTTTTGCTAGTTATACTACGTATTTGAAATGAACTGAATTGACACAATTCCTGATGTTTTTTTTGGAACAAATTAATTGTTTTATGTTCAATCAACTTAAATCAGCAAAAACAATTAAGTTAACTTTTTTTACAGTGTATAAATTTGAAGTGCGGATTAGTACAGTCTAACAGCTAATATTGTTCACAGAACGTTGTGTGTTGGATGTGAATTTAGGACTACAAAAAAAGTTTAAAAAACTACAAAAATGGCAGATGCGCAATATTGCTGATTATGATGAGATTCTTAAGTTAAAGGGGCTTGAATGATTAATATTAATAATATTTATTATCATTATTAATATTCATATCTAATAATATGAAAACTCGTTTGTTTTATGTTATCTGCATTACATTCAATATGTACTTAATATGCTTTAACGTTTTGAATGCATCATTATGCAAACATAATAGATTTTTCTGCTCGCAACATCTGCGAATGGCATATTAATTTGCTAATTCATCTATAATATGGTAGGAAGTTGATAGGAATTATAAAAGATATATGGAGGATGTGATGAGATGACTAAGCAACAGAACAGGCTGTTAATGTAAAAGTAGTTTGTCCCAGAGCTTGCCTATTGCTTTGTTATACACTCAAAAATATATACTTTTTCTTCACAAAAAGAGTACATACTTTCTGGAGAATTTTACTACCTGATTGGCTCTTCTGGATCATTGTTTTTTGGCCCTTGATTGGCCAAACCCTGATCACATGACTATCATGCTGAGTTTTGTTTCTTTTTTGTGCTGCATGCTCAAATTGAAAGAATCCATGACATCCACATTTCTTTTATTTTTTTTACATTTACTTAAAAAAACTGGTGAAAATAAAAGGGTTTTGTACCTGAAATGTGATTTTTTAATATGAATGTATATTGTTTATAAAAGAATGTGTCTTTGATTTAATTATTGTATATATAGTTTTGTACTTGTACTATATAGTTACTTACATTTTCCTTTTTTTTCCCTTTCTCAATACATGTAAAGTATTTGCTGCTTACTTAATGGGATAGTCCCCCCCAAAGAAAATTACAATTCTGTTATAATTTACTCATTCTTGACTTGAGTCAAACTTGTTTAAGTTTCCTTAAACACAAAGGAATATATACTGAGTAATGTTGGAAAAACAACCAATGACCTCCATAGTATGTTTCTGTTCCTACCTTTTTCCAACACTCTTCTGGTTTTGTGTTGAATAGAAGATGGACAAAAATTAAATAGAACCACTTGAGTGTGAGTAAATGGTGAGTACATTTTTATTTTTTAGGTGAATTTTCCCTTAAATGTAAGCTTTTTTCTTTTCTTCATGTAATTTAATGGCCTTTTATATGTTTATAATGAATGCTCCTAAATTGTGTTTTTTTTAAAGACAATTTTACTGTATATACAGTACACTATCATTTTATAGCTACTTCTAGCATCTGACTTGTGAGTTTGACCATGCAGCATCGTTGAAGAGCTTCTCTGAAACAATAAAAATGCCAGTATGGACGAGGATCATTTTTATTTTAAACCAAAAAAACACACTAGTGTAAAGATAGCCTGAGAGAAAATGAGCAGAGAGCAGAGTCAAAAACCTTCTTTTTTTTCCAAAGAAACACAAAGAAAGAAGTAGCAGTTTCCAAAGTGACATTAGCACTTTCTTATCCATCAGTCACGAGACCTGTTGATGAAACCTGAGGTAAAAATTTCGAAGCTTTTCGTTTGATGCTCTTTCAAGAATGGCTCTAATTGCCTCTGGTAGATTGAGATGTTTAATTGGCTTGTGCTTGTGTTTTACCTTGAAAGACAGTGTGTGCTGTGCTGGTGAGTTCATTTATTGTCTATATGTTTGTTTTAGCAGACAATATGTGTTCAAAACCCTGTATATATTTTGTTGTAATCATATTATTTGCCATTATATCATATAATGCTAGTTTTGTTTCCAGCATTTAACATTTTTTGTCCTAAATGGGAAAATTGTTTTAATTATAATCAATTTCAGTTTCTTATACACTTGTAAATCTACTAAATCTTAAATCTACAAAAAAAATATATTTTTGATTCAGCATAAAATGAATTGATTTTACAGGATAACGAGACCTGTGATTGGATGTCATGTGGGTCTGTGGAGTTTTTTCCTCTGTTTTACAGTGTTACTCTGGATCTGTGCTGACTAGATCCATTCAGCAGTTACAGTATATCTGTGTGTGTGTGTGTGTGTGTGTGTGTGTGTGTGTGTGTGTGCGTGTGCGTGTGTGAGGAGCAGACTGTAAAAACTCCCTCACATGTCCCACAATGCCCCAGAATGTTCTCTGGAGTCTCTGTCTGCTGCTGAAGCTCCTGAGGCGCATCTGTTCTGTCTGAACAAAACCTCTGTCTGCCTCATGACACTGCAGAATCACACCGCTTTAATGCACTTTCTGCTCAAACACAGAGATCTGAGCAAGATCTCGAAAACAAAAGCATTTATGAATTTAACAGTTCTTTAATATTTGGCAAAATTTCATCTTTCCTGTGCAATGTACTCTTACAGCATGTCCTTGTATATGTCGGATATTGGATACAATACTAAATCCATCATTATAAATTGATTTTCAGTTTTGTTTTTGTTCAATTCAATTATAATAATAATGTTTGTTTTTTCAAATCATTTAATTGAAATGGTTTAAGCTTTTAGGTTTTTTTTTGTTTAGAGAACTGATTTATTGAATTTATAGGTGTTTCTTTTATTTTAAGTATGTATATTTTGTATGAAAATTGAAATGAAAAGTATGTATTTTAAGTATGAAATATTAAATAATATTTCTAATTATATAATCTAATTATTTAGGATTTTTTTTTATAATTATATATAATAACTTATTTTTTCTTGCTCATTTTCATTTCTGTTATGATGGTGTACAATAATAATACTACTAATAGTAATAATAATAATAATAATAATAATAATAATAATAAGCATCGTATTATTATTATTATTATTATTATTATTATTATACTTTTTTTTTATTCTCACTTGAATGAAAAAAAATCCCAATAAATTCCCCAAAATACTCAAGCAAAACATTTTCTTAAGACCACATTTTTTTCCACCTTTATTTATTTATTTATTTATTTATTTATTTATTTATTTATTTATTTATTTATTTAATTATTTATGGGAAAACTACAGCACAACTTCAATAGTTATTCTTTGATGCTGTCTTGTCTGCACCCTTCCACAATATTTGATAAAAGAACACAAATTAGTATCAACACAAGTATTATTTTTATCTAAAGAAAAAGATCCTTCATAACAGCAATGACCCAGCGTTGTTGGCACGATTCTGTATTTACATTACATAAAAGCTTACAACAGGAACTATAAAGTCTTTCTCTTAAATAATCATGTTCAATCTCCTCTCCTCACTATAATGAAACGTCGGCCATTTTGCCCTCTCGCAGCACTGACAGACTGATAGCCGTATGTTTTCTGACAGCGATTTAAAAGGCAGCCTTTGTTGCAAATACAAATCCTGAAGCATGTATTAGTAACAGAGTTTCTCCAGCAGCTCCCACAAGTGTTGTTTGTAATGGACAGAGCGAAACGCGCAGCTTTAATCTCACATTCAGCACAGATGCGCTTGTCATTGCCGCAGACTTAAAAGAGCCAGGTGTTCAAAATCACTCATTGTTGTCAAAGACGGTTTGGGCTTTTAGCTTTCGGAAGAAGCCGTTCTCCCAGTCGAAGGCGTTTGAAAGCTGATTTTTCCTCTGTAAACTCTGTTTCCCCAGAATTCCCCAGTCTGCCTGCTATCTTTAAAAACAGTCTGGCTTTTGTGTTTTGACAGTGATGGGGAATTTACTCATGGGTTATTTGTCAACATGCTCTACATGTGTAAACTAGAATGAGCTTTCCTTAATCCGAGCGCCTCAAAACTTTTTTCCCCTTCTCTTGACTATTTGCTGCAGTTTTGTGTTTATTACATTTTCTGACATGCGTTTACATTTTTTTATTCATTCATTTAATTTATGTGTTACTGTAAATACCTTTGCAGAATGATTTATATGTTTTAAAGTAATAGTATCTAAATTGAAAGATTTGTATAGGTTTAACATACTATTTTAATATAAATATTCTAAATGAAATGGATTTTGCTAAACAATTAATTTAAAGGTAATATAAAAACATGTTTTCATTTCATTACAACATAAAACTAATAACATATGTATTTATTATGGTAATATTTTTTGCAACAATGTGTGAGATGGAGTTTTTAGAATCTTTTACTGAAAATATTACTGTAAAAACAATTTACATTCATTTAACACTTTTAAAAGTCCAAAAAGTCTTTTTTTTTTTTTTTTTTTTTTAGATTTTAGCGAGGTATTTCTATCTTACTCTCATTCGATTTGGGCTTTTTCGGTCATATTAAATCATATTTTATGTTGTAATAAGATAAATACAATTTAGATGTTACCACTTGAAGGACATTTTTCCAGTTACCTGACGAAACATTTTTCAGTGTACAAACCACAGAAGAATGATTACAGAACTGATCAAACATTATTTTTGGATCAATTCTCATCATTTGTTTAACTTTAAGGTAACTAAAAGTGTGTTCTCAAAAAAAATTTAATAAATAAATTATAAAATAAAAATAAATATATATAAACTTATAAAAATATATAAAAACTTATATATATAAAAATGGGTAGCGCTGTCGCCTCACAGCAAGAAGGTTGCTGGTTTGAGCCTCGGCTGGGTCAGTTGGTATTTCTGTGTGGAGTTTGCATGTTCTCCCTGTGTTCGCGAGGGTTTCCTCCGGGTGCTCCGGTTTCCCCCGCAGTTCAAAGACATGCGCTATAGGTGAATTGAATAAATTAAATTGGCCGTAGTGTATGTGTGTGAATGAGTGTGTATGGATGTTTCCCAGTACTGGATTGCAGCTGGAAGGGCATCCGCTGTGTAAAACGTGCTGGATAAGTTGGCAGTTCATTCCGCTGTGGTGACCCCTGATGAATAAAAGGAATAAGCCAACGGAATATGAATGAATGAATATATTTTATTTAAATTGTTTTTTACAAATTTGGGTGGATTGAACAAAATTAAAAGGTAAAAAAATAAAGAATTGTGTTGTTTCAACTCATTTTAAACAAGTAGCTTGAATAAGCAGCATAAATCCTTTATTTTTCAATGTGTATTAATTATTTAATTTTTTAAGTATGTATTAATTAAAAGTGTCAGTGTCCCTCAGCTCACCTTTAGCTTCAGTCAGCCAGAGTTGTGCCAACATGCAGCATGTGCTCCTAAAAACCCCAGCAATGCCATTTATTTTCTTATAAAGCCAAAACCGGGAGCAGCCTTCATCCACAGAGAGTTTGCGGAGAGTAAATGAAGGACTTTTGCTTCATTTGAATGTCATTTAGCCGAGATGTGAAATACTGAATTTAACGTTTTATGACTTCTATTGAATAATAAATGAGAACATTAAGGAAGCATACTAATGATGAATATAATTGGCTTTGGGTTTTTCCTTTAAGCACTTTTTTTTGCTGATTTTTCCTCCACCGGTGCATGATGGGATAACTCATTTAGAGTGGCCAAACATTTTGCCCTTGAGAAAACAGAAGTCATCTGATTTTAGCCGACTGTTAAAGTTCCTCGGCTCACCTGATCAGATTTAATATTTCACTCATTATCTATTCAGCTTCTCAGTGGGGTCTTTGCTTTAATATTAATCGCTAATGTAAGATCAGAATGCAATCACAAAAGCAAGATCCAGTTAATAAATAATGATGATCTTTAATAGTTAATCGCTGTCAGAAGGGATAAATATCAGGATGGACAATGAGTAATTTGCAATCAGATCAATATGAATGTGTTTTCTCCCTTGCATTAGATTGGGCTCTCCATGCGAAGCTCACAGTGTGCTTGATCTTCATTTACTCAGTCTTTGTTTACTTCATATTTATTGCAACACATTCTAGCTTCCACATGTTCACATTTTGATACTTGGTCAGTTTTTACATGCAGGGAACTTTCACTTCTTTGCACACGTATAGTCTACATAAGGAATAATACATGACAAGGTGTTGAATTATTAGAAAAATAGTGCACAGGTGGTGATGCGGATTGACCATCACACTGTGAGTGTGCATACAGTGAATTGTACATACCCACTGTACATATACATTTGTAATTATGCTCACATCTATCTGCATACCTGTAATTATTAATAGCAACCTGTACACGTATTCATCTATTGTAAATCTCTGTTCATAGTTATTACAACCTGTATATAATGTTCATAGTATATCCATCTGTAAATATCACCATAGTTTTTCTATAATTGCACTTTATAACTTATACCTATACCCTGCACTTGCTGCTATTGCACTCCTGGTTAGACCTAAACTGCATTTGGTTGCCTTGTACTTGTAATGACAATAAAGTTGAATCTAATCTAATCTAATTATTTTCTAATCATTCAATGAACCGGAGTCACTTTTTCTGCTTATATTATGGTTACCACACCTAAAGATATTCAGATGTTGTATTTCAAGACATTTGTCATTTTTTCCCTCGATCAGCTCATGTGTGGCTTTCTTTTTGCAAATCATTCCCTTGTAGCAAACTAACTGTAAAAGGGACGTCATTTAAAATATCAAGTCAAGTCGAGCTTTATTGTCATTCCGCTACATGTGTGGAACGTAACATAAATTAATTATAAATACAAACACAACAATGGATATAAGAGCTATTTAAAAAAAAAAACTATGCATAACTAACATGTACTATAAGATACTTAACTATACACATAAGACAGGCTATACAAGTACTTTTACTTTGTGGTTTCTAGAACATTCTGCAAAGGTTCTTTACATTTTAAAATGTTCTTCACACTAAGAAAAAGTGGTTTGGGCCTTCTAAGGCATAATTTGAGAAACTTTTTATTTTTAAGAGTCACTTTGTGCTCGTGCGGGTTTTACACTATGTGACCTTCTAATGCTAAAGTCTTTTTTGTTTCATTTTTATTAACCTCACCACCTTAACTTGAAAGGATTGAAATGTTGATTTTAAGGGAATTTCATTTGTCTCTCATTCTCTCTTTCTCTCTCAGTTGCAGGCCAGCAAGGAGAACGTTAATATCCCAGGCTTAAAAGTCGGCTTGCTCAAGTCCAAATTACAGGAAAAGACAGAACAATCTCAACAGCTGCAAGATCAAATTCTCAAGCAGCGGGAGGCTTTAAGTAGGGCAAGCCAAACTCTCAAAGACACCAGGAAAGCAGCTGGCAAGAAGGTAAAAAGAGTGACTTTCTCTCTTTTCTCGCTTGCTCTCGTCCCTTCTTTATGAAAAAAAAAGCGTCTGAACATCTTTCCTCCCCTGTGATGCTGAATTCCCAGGTTGTGTTGTTTAGAAGTCTATTACACAAATTTTACAGTGTCTTATCTAAATTTCACCATTCAGAGACAGCTTGTATTTGTGTTGGCGTGCACTGAAACGCAGACGTTACCGTATTTTTGTAATCACAGAGGACTGGCTTTGTGTAGAAAGAAAACAGCGCAGCTCTGTCAAATCCTAACTGGCAAAGGATTCAGTATTTTAAGTGTTTTCTCAACAGAGCAAAGCTGTCGTCTTATTTTTTCCCCTCTAAATGAATATCAGATGAAGACGGGTGGAAATGTCCAAGTGTGAAGCTTCACATGGGTTAACCTAATTTTCCCTGAGACGAAGTAGATGTACGTTTAATTCCTCGGCTGCGCAAACAAGTGTCCGTTTAACCTCTCGACCCCTGCAAATAAATATATGTATAGGCAAACATAAGTGCCTGCCGATGGGTTTCAATTAATCTCGGCCACTTTTATCTTGCTTAGGCAAACAAAACAGACGTTAAGTTCTGCACGGGTCCCGTTACGCTTTCCACATCTGGTTCTGTTTCGCTTCTCTCTGATCTCATATGTTGAACTACTGTAACTTCGCCACTGTCTGTTTCCTGTTGGAAAAAAGGGCGAGGAGGAGGGGAAAAAATGCATCGAACAATAATAGCTTTTGTTCCAGAGAAGTTCCTCCGTTAGCGCAGCTGAACAAATAGCATTAATAGTTTGGTTTAAACTAACTCCTCCCTTCGCCGTTGTCTGATATTTATGCTTTCAGCAAGAGTTTCGTTTTCATTTCTCAGGTTTGGTTTCTTTGGATTTGTTTGAACAGATCGTTCTTATTTCTTTCTTCTCTTTATGAGCACTAGTAAATGAATAAGATGTCAAGACAACAAAACCAGTGTTTTACTTGCTCGACCTTGGACTCTATTAGAGAGGAGACACGGGGAAGACCATTTGTCCACTTGTGAACAACAGAGGAGAGAGAAAATAACTGAGGCCTCTGCAGTGGAGATCCTGAGGCGTTCAATCCTGCTCATGTTACCCATCAGCCCATGCTGCTCACAGCCCAGAGTGATGTACAAGAGGCCTTTCACAGACAGGGATTATGATCATTCATAAGTGTTTATTTTGCAAAAAATGCTAAACATTATTTTCTCTAAATTAGGAATTGGCAAGGTGAATTTTCATACTTTTTAATTTTTGAATTTTGAATTTAGTCAACTTTAGACAAAAGTAGTAAAAAAAAAGTTTATTTGACTTTATTTTGCTAAAATCAGCTGATGAACACAAAAGAAATGTAGTTGTTCAGATTTTTTCCCCTTGTTTTTTTATTGACACTATATTTTAACAGTTTTATATATACTACACACTGCAAAAAATGCTTTTCTTACTTAGGTTTTTTTTTAGATCGTTTAGATTTTTACTTTTAGATTTGTTTCTAGCACAAACAGCAAAAAAAAAAAAAAATTAAATAAGAATTATGGGCTGCACGGTGGCGCAGTGGGTAGCACGTTCGCCTCACAGCAAGACGGTCACTGGTTCGAGCCTCGGCTGGGTCAGTTGGCGTTTCTGTGTGGAGTTTGCATGTTCTCCCCGTGTTCGCATGGGTTTCCTCCGGGTGCTCCGGTTTCCCCCACAAGTCCAAAAACATGCGCTATAGGTGAATTGGGTAGGTTAAATTGTCCATAGTGTATGTGTGTGAATAAGTGTGTATGGATGTTTCCCAGTGATGGGTTGCAGCTGGAAGGGCATCCGCTGCGTAAAACAAAATCTGGATAAGTTGGCGGTTCATTCCGCTGTGGCGACCCCAGATTAATAAAGGGACTAAGCCGAAAAGAAAATGAATGAATGAATGATATAATAATTATTATTATTAAGCAAAATAATTTTGTCAAAATGAAAAACAAGAATATTTAGCTTATCCCACTGAGAGATTATTTAGCTTGTTTTAATGAAAAACTCACTTAAATTTGACATTATTTCTTAAAACAAGACAAGATTGTTTTGCTTGTCTAGAAAATGCTGCTTGATTTAAGATTTTTTTAGATATTTGGACTAGAAACAAGACAAAAAATCTAAGGCTTTTTTTGCAGTGCAAAACATTAATCTCAGTAATATTATTGAATAATATGCACATATGATGGCGCAGTGGGTAGTGCTGTCGCCTCACAGCAAGAAGGCCGCTGGTTCGAGTCCCGGCTGGGCCAGTTGGCGTTTCTGTGTGGAGTTTGCATGTTCTCCCCGTGTTCACGTGGGTTTCCTCCGAGTGCTCTGATTTTACCCACAAGTACAAAGACATGCGGTATAGGTGAATTGGTAAGCTAAATTGTCCGTAGTGTATGTGTGTAAATGAGTGTGTATGGGTGTTTCCCAGTGATGGGTTGCAGCTGGAAGGGCATCTGCTGCGTATGCTGGATAAGTTGGCGGTTCATTCCGCTGTGGTGACCCCTGATTAATAAAGGGACTAAGCCAAAAAGAAAATGAATGAATGAATATGCAAATATTTAAATGATCTATGTACAATTCAGTTTGTAAAGCGATCTTTTCTGTCTTTTGGTATATATATATTATAGAGACTTTAGATTTTCTTTTCTAGTTGGATTTCCATTGTAAACCTTAAATAAAAGTAAAAAAAATATATATACTATATTTTATTTCATGGGTTGTTAATGTACTCTCATTCATTTAGCGTAAATCCACTTTTTTAATTCTATAAACTGTGCAGAAATGTCCACAGATTCTGTCTTATCACTTATAAAAATGTATATATAAAATATAAGGGAACATTCATTTATGCATTCATTCATTTTCCTTCAGCTTAGTCCCTTATTTATCAGGGGTCGCCACAGCAGAATGAACCGCCAACTATTCCGGCAAATGTTTTACACAACGGATGCCCTTCCAGTTACTGGGAAACACCCATACACTCTCACACATGCACTCATACACTATACGGCTAATTTAGTTCATTCAATTCACCTATAATGCATGTCTTTGGACTGTGGGGGAAACTGGAGCACGGGGAGGAAACCCACATGAACATGGGGAGAACATGCAAACTCCACACAGAAATGCCAACTAGCCCAGCCGGGACTCGAACCAGCGACCTTCTTGCTGTGAGGCAACAGTGCTAACCACTGAGCCACCATACCGCCATAAGGGATCACTCTAAATGCTAATATATTTTAAATGATTACAAATATAATCCATTCTACTTTTATTTTGATTATAATATTATATGAATATTCATAAGTTGGAATTTTTTTTTTCAAAATCATTGCTAAAAACTGGAGTATTTTTAAATCAAATTTTATCACTAGAATATTTATTTCAGTTAAATCATCAGTGTGGCATTTTTTAAAATCTTCTCTCTCTCTCGTTCATTAAATCAAAAACTTCACTGATATATGAAAAAAAATCCCCTGTCCATCAGAATGACTTTGCAGTTCTCCTCAAATGTCAGAGCCGACTCTCCTCATCGACAAACTCTTGTCAACTCTTCCTGTTCACAAAGTCTTAATAAACCCGCTCCTCCATAAATATTGGATGTGAGTGTCACTCACCCGATTTGTTTATTTGCTTGTTTGTTCGTCGGATATATCACACTTATTCCCAGATCTCTCTCTCTGTTCTCAGTATAGGATGTCTAAACGTCAGATGGGATTCTCTTGTTGTCAGCATTTGAAGCCAGAAAAGTGCGCGCAGGGAAAAACGACAGCGATTGATTTAAAAATATACCTCCTCCTCCTTGATTTCCAAGGCCTTCCTGTCCATAATGCGCGTCTTTTAGCATAAAGTTCAGTCTAAAAGTTGTGAGTGATTGACCCAGTTGGAGGTGGATTTCGCTGGCTGCTTGTGACATGTTTCGCTTTGCTAAATAATCAACAAAGGTTTTGCGGCTGTCACAAAATGGCAGCAGTGCAACATATCACGAGTGCAGTTTGTAGTCGTACTTCACATTATTTTAGTAATATTTCTTATGCGGCTCGTCTAATGGACGGTAATGCGATTCTGTACATCGTTGACCTTTATATTGGGGTCGTTTCTCTGATTTTATTACTTTTTGCTCTGGAACAAAGTCAAAGAACATCTGCTGATTTTTGTGCTTTGTGGAAAAGCAGTTTAGTTCAAAAATGTTTATTGTTTATCGGATGGACTAAATGAGTGCAGGTAGTTTGACATTTAAAGGGACAGTTAACCTAAAAATGAACATTTGCTGTTTATTTACTTACCTGAAGCACACAGATGTTGATTTTTCTTCAGTAGGACATTAAAAATGATTTTTTTGTTGAGATCGACCCATATTGATTTTTTTTATTAGTTACATGTTTACATTGCCGATAACAGCTATGCAAACTGATATTTATTTAAAGATATAGTTCTGTTTTTATGGAATATCTAAAGGATTTTTAAGAAATATTTTATTTAGGCTATGACACTTTTTTTGTACTGTATCTTTCATCTATAATTTCAGTAATCTTAAAAACAAAAAGGCGCTGACAATAAGTCGTCTTTATGTTAAATAATAATCTTCAGATTATCAAAATAAAAGACTTTTTTTTCTAACAGCAGAAATACTAATATTATGACCATAAGTGACATCAATATTACAGTTTTTCTCAATTGCTTTGGCTCAATTCTCAAATGAAAACGACATTTTTGAAGCAATAAGTTTAGATCTCTGAACAATTAGCTTGTTGTTCACATCTGATTTACATTTCTTATTCATTCATTCATTTATTCATTCATTCATTCATTCATTTTCCTTCGGCTTAGTCTCTGATTTATTAGAGGTCGCCACAGTGGAACGAACCGCCAACTATTCCAGCATATGTTTTACGCAGCAGATGCCCTTCCAGCCGCAACCCAGTACTGGAAAACACCCATACACTCTCACGTTCACATACACTAAGAGCAATTTAGTTTATTCAATTCACTTATAGCACATGTCTTTGGACTGTGGGGGAAACCGGAGCACCCGTGCCATGTGGGGAGAGCATGCAAACTCCACAGAGAAATGACAACTGGCCCAGCCGGGACTTGAACCAGCGACCTTTTTGCTGTGAGGCAACAGTGCTAACCACTGAGCGCCGTGCCACCTACATTTGTTATTAATGTAAGCAAATTGCAAATACTTTGGCACGTGTGCAAACTGTAAGTAATTGTCTGTACACTGTAAAAAATCATATGACAAAAACTCATGACTACAAACGTTTATAAGTTATTTAAGCTTATTTTAATAAGTTAATCAGGTTTTAACAAAAAAAAAATAAGGTATGCGAAGCTTAACTTAACTTAATACTTTTTGGTCAGTTTGGTTGAGATGACTAGAAAAGTCCATTTGATTCAACAACAAAAAAATAAGGCAGGAAGAATCTTTTTACAGTGTAAAAAAAAACTAATTGTATATGGCTTGTTGATCAAAACTGATGAGTCAATACTCATTTTAACTCTTCACAATTTCTCAATCTTTTTTCATCGCGTAAGACGTCATACTCAAAACAATCCATTCAGTTATGAAAAACTGGTATACAGGTATGTAATGTCAGATTCCACCAAACCAACATTGTTAGGAAGTGGTTTGCTGCACATGAAGGGATAACAGTGGAGTTTCTTCCACCAATACAGTACTCTCCAATCCTAAATCCAATAAAAGAGTTGATCATTGCAGGGGATGGGTGCGGCATTCAAGGAGATTTTTTTCCCAGGTGCATGACAATGGTAAACCTTAAATTTCCATGGTTGGCTGTCATGATGAAAAAACAACAACGATGACAAAAATACTTTACGTTTTGGTGGTCTTGGTCAAATTGCTGACACATTATAAGCATGAATGAAATGTTTTGGGCAATTAACTACATTTTGCAGACATGCAATAAAGTTCTGAAGTTCCAGCAAACAATTGTGACATTTGCACTCACAGTTTTGAAAAATGTGCCAAAGAAATTGAAGAAAAACTGTAACTCATTTTTATTTAAATTTTTTATTTTAAATGTTTGTTGTTTAACTGTATTATTTTAGATTTAATTTTATTATTATTGTTGTTTTTTTTTTTTTTACAGTTTTGATGACAGTTCTACGATATCTTTACAGTAGCTACAGTATACAAAGATTTCAAAAACAGTAGTGTAGCTATTAAACTATTTCTTGTTATACTTTTAAATCCATAATTATGATCTTAATATACAAAGAGTGCTGAGTTTTGTGGTGGCTTTTAAAAAAAATCTGATTGTTGGAATCATAATTCAAGAAAATTTGAGAAATTTGTGTTGATAACTACTGAAAGGTTAAACCTGCCATGTTAAAATTATACATGTTAATTGATAAAGGATAAATGATAAATGTTGTAGTATATTTTTCATTTTTTCCTTGAAGTATCTGTAGCCACTCTTTAATGTACTATAAGGATCACATACACTTGTAATTGAGTGAATTAATAGCTAATTTTTGAAGTGATCTGTCTAATTAATTTTGACAATCTCAAAGGCACAACGTGTATTGTAACAACATTGTTTTTACTGCATTTCTAATGTGCTATAAAAGCTGATTTCCTTTGAATGTTTCATGAGCAGGTCGCATCCTTCTTTTAGGAGAAATGCATTCACATTTTGCTTTTTGTCTTGGTTTTTTCTCTCTCTCCTCGTGCTTTCAGATGCGGTTAATGTCAGTCGCTGTGCACTGGAGCACATCAGATGTCAGGCCTCTGCAATTGTGCTACAATGAGCCAATGAGTTAAATGTGCTTTGGAAGGGTGTAACACAATATATTATGCATGCATGAAATGTACAAACACAATGAAATTATGCACTACAGATATGATACAGTTCTCTCAAGTCTTGCAGAGGCACTCTGTGATACATTTTAAATGCAATTTTTTGTGGCCACCGGCAAAATGATGCTGCTGTCTAATGGTGCATTCATGGACATTGAAAACTCGCTTACACGAATACACACACACACACACACACACGCACGCACGCACGCACGCTTGCACGCACGCACGCACGCACACACACACACACACACACACACACACGCACACACGCACACACACATGCACACACATATACACACTCATTTTTTTGTGCATGGTTCACACGACATGTCAGCTTTTTGAATACATAGAATTATTTATTAATTTTGTCTTAAAGTAGTGTTTGTGGCCTGTGGTGTCTTGCAGGGATATTTATTAAACCAGGTGATGTAGATTTTTGTTTTTGTGGAAATTTCGAATGCTTTTAGTTGTTTCAGATATCCATGTTTTTGAAAAAACATTCTAGAAATATGCCAGAAGAGTTAAATATAAAGTTATGCAAGTGATGACAGTGTGTAAATTAAGTTAATAAATATCACTTTTGTGCAAAGAAAAAGAGAAAGAAATTAGTTTTATTTGGGATACAGAACAATTTCCCTTTATTTTTTTTTTTACATAGTTAGAGTTTTAAAAGTACACTGTTAATATATAATAATTTTACTATGATGATCATTTTTCAAAGAGGGAACTAATTATAAATGATTATATTTTGGTGTGTGTTTGAATGTGTTTGTGTTTGTTATACATATTTTAAATAAAAATCATTTAAAATATACAAAATATCTTTAATTTTTTTTGTATAAATATGATAATTTAATTATATTAAAACAGTATCAATATAAAAATTATTTGCACAAATGATTTGTGCAATTGTTGCACAAATTTTCTAAATTGTGGCATAATTTCACATAACATTTTTTGGTCACACTTTACAATAAGGTTTCATTAGTTAATGTTAGTTAATGTATTTGTTAACATGAACTAATTATGAAGAATTAATTATTCATAGATCAACATTTACTTATGCATTATTGAAATCTAAATTCATTCTAGTTAACATTAGTTAATGGACTGTGAGTTAACGTGAACTAACAATGAACAACTGTATTTTCATTAACTAACGTTAGCTAACATGAACAAATACTGTAATAAATGCATTATTCATTGTTTGTTCATGTTAGTAAATGCATTAACTAACATTAACTAATACAACCTTATTGTAAAGTGTTACCCATTTTTGTTATTGTATTGTCATTCATTCATTCATTCATTCATTCATTCATTTTATCAAAAAGCAAACATGTTCATTTCAATATGTTAAAACATAGTAACATAATAGAAACATCAAATGCTTTTCATTGCAGTTTCATTTTTTAAAATATCCGCTCAGACTGTAACAAATACAGTTCAACTCCCACTTCTTCCAGTGCGTTTCAGTCTCATGTCTTCCTGGAGGTTTGCTGTTTGGAGTGTATTGCGAGGTCTTGAACCCAGCCTGGACCTTTTCTTGATGTGAAATCTCAGCTTCGCTCAGAGCCGCAGTGTTTGCCCTTGCTGTGAGCTGCGCTGCCTTTGCTGCTTAGTTTCAGAGTGGAAGGCATGAGCCACAGACAGATGGCCGATACAAAACAGTTTAAGCTCTGTTTCCATTGATCCTGACTATGTTTGCATAGGCCACAAAAGCAATTATTTCCCGAATATAGCTTTGAAAGGACAGCCAAAAAGCAAACCGAAATGCAGAAATTAGTGCAAATTGGAGACATCGGCGAGTAGTATTGGATGACAGGTTAGCTCTTAAAGGGACGGTTCACTCAAAAATAAACATTTGCTGTTAATTTACTCACTTCTAGAGAAATTAAGATGTGAGTGATTTTTTTCTTTTCTACAGTGAAACATTAAAGAAGGTGTTTTTAGTTGAAACTGTGGTCCTTGGTTATGCAAATCAATAGATGATGTCACTTTGAGAGTAAAAATTATGAATACAGCTTGGCTTCAGACTTTTTTTTTCTTTACATAGAGCATTACTGAAGAATGTAGAAGTAAAAATATTAAATTTTGAGGCAAATCTGACATTAAATTGTAATTAGTTATTCACATTTGACAAATGTTAACTCTTATTACTGACAAATGCCTTGTAAAAACAATTAACTTACAGAAATTTGTTTTATTTTAAGTTAACATGTAATAATATTAATATTACATACTGTATGGAACAATATTATTATACAAGTTTGTCTCTTAGAATTGCATATTTGACAGTAGCTTTAGGTGCAGGTGCTTGATTCGGGATGCAGATTACAAATATCTTTGTGTATACTGTCTTATGGGTCAGTTTTCTGAAATTGAGATGTTTACATCATCTGAAATCTGAATAAATAAGCTTAGCAATGATGTATGGTTAAATAAATCACCAAATAATAATACAAAAATCTAAATATTGAGAAAATTACCTTTAGGACTATCTAAATAGAGTGCTATAGTGATGCACATTACTTATAGAACAATTACGTTTTAATATATTTAAGGTGGGAAATTTACTAAATATTTTCATGGAACATCAAATTTACTTAATATAATTTTTTTTTGGAGTTTTGACAAATATTTTTGCTATTGCATAAGACTGGTCATATATATTTCATTTATACATTCATTCATTTTCTTTTCGGTTTAGTCCCTTTATTAATCTGGGGTCGCCACAGCGGAATGAACCACCAACTTATTCAGCATATGTTTTACGCAGCGGATGCCCTTCCAGCTGCAACCCATCACTGGGAAACATCCATACACACTCATTCACACACATACACTACGGACAATTTAGCTTACCCAATTCACCTATACCACATGTTTTTGGACTTGTGGGGGAAACCGGAGCACCCGGAGGAAACCCACACGAACACAGGTCATTTATACAAATTTCATTTAATTTATTGTGCATATGCCAATTCTTATTCATTAAAATTATTGCAACAAATATTTTTTTATATAAATGAATGATTAATGAATGTTTAGGAATATTAGCATGACTTGGTAAATTGTTAAAAAAGAAGCTCATCCACCAGACTGTCATGAACACACTCAATCTATAGATGAAGTGTAATAATTTTGTAAATAATGTTCAGTTTCTTGCACAGACCAATCATCTTGCTTCATAAGACCTCAGTGTGTCACCAGAAGCCATAAGTATTATTTTGTGTAACCTGCATATGATTGTTTGACTCTCAAAGTGCCATTGACTTGCATTTTATTAATCCCCGAGAACCCCCATTTCATATAAAAATCATCTTTAATGTTCTACTGACTTAGGGTGAACTGTCTCTTTAATAAAGAACAATCAGCAGTTATTAAATCTCAAGCTGCATTTGTGAGTCCAGCCACTGAAAAGGCATACAGGAGAAAAAAAAAAGTGTTGAAAACGATTCAGTCCAAAGTTGTCCGATGCTCCGTCATTTGAGACTGTTCTTCATGAGTGCAGGGTGAAGGTCAAGGAGGCTATCTTAACTCCATCAATCCTGCAGACAGTTACAAATGACCTTTCACATCCCATAAGAAGCTCTATATGCTGAATTGGAGGCGATACATATTTCTGTGTTTAGGCGACGTGTTCTGTGGGGATGGAGAAACGGTTCATTCACCAGCGCATGGTGATTGAAGCTAATATCTCATTTGGAGAAACAGACTGGTGTTACAAAGGCTGAGATTGAAGATGTTGTTGAAAGCGCAGATGGACTCGCAGAATATATAGAGCCTTATTAGTTCATGCAATCGAACACAAAGACAAAAGCAAATACGATCTGTGAGAATGCATTAAAAATTCAGTATAGTATCGTCTTTGTTAAAGACAAACAGCTATTATTGGTAATACTGGGTTGAAATTCTTTGAAATATTGCAGTGTGCTATAGTGAATAATGGGATGTTTCAAACATTCTTAGGATGATGCAATTACAGTAACTTCAATTATTATTAGCATGGTGGTTAAGCGTAATTTGTTATTTACAGATGTACCAGATGTACTAAAAAAATAGCTGCCTCAGGAATTATAGGAGACTAAAAAAAACTATTGGATTTTGAAAAAATAAGCCTTTGAACCTTTGTCTTTGTTTACAGATATAGATATAGAAATCAAGAAAAAGTATGACTGAAATAAAGCCTCCAGTCTGACTGCATCCTTTTATGAATATGAATGAATGAACACCATAGCATATTTTAGCTCATTAATGTATGTATCATTTTATTATTATCAATAATTTCATTTGTATTATTTATTTGAATTGTTATTGATTAGATAAATAGGCTATGGCATAAAATGCTTTGAAAGGCTATATTAGGTTTTTATTGTATTATTCAATGTAATACATTTTTATAATAACTTATTATTAAACAAATGTAAAAAAAAAAAGATACATCAATAAGCTACAATATATGCTCATATGGATTGAATCCTTATTTTATTTTTATCGTTCATTTTGACATTTAAATAAAGTATAATTATTAAAACTATAAAGATGCATGCATGATTGTATATATATATATATATATATATATATATATATATATATATATATAT
>CAIGQV010000641.1:13139665-13164334 GCA_903798115.1 Danio jaintianensis
AATAATAATAATAATAATAATAATAATAATAATAATAATAATAATAATAATAATAATAATAATAATAATGCAGCCATGGCCAAATTATAAGACAAAGCAGGTTTAGAATGTAAATAAAACAGAATAACATTGACTGTTTGCTGTGATAATAGAGCTTGTTTAGAAATATAGTTGTTTGTACATTATTATAAAAATAATTAAAGTGACAGGATTCAAATGTTATTCAGTCATTTATGCATATGCATTCATTCATGCTTTCATTCGTTTATGCATTCAGGTATTTGTGCATTCATTCATGCATTCAATTAGCAGTATTTCTTTTTTTCACTTACCTTACAACATGTGTTTTGATTAGCTTGACACATTTGACATTTGTCATTCAGTTATATTGAGATTTCCAGAACAAAAACCTCTTGCCCTTTCTATAGGTTTAGTGCAGGATCAAATGTTTGGATACGGGAATGTGCTGCATGTGAAAGAAATCTTGAATGATGAATGAAGGTATGTGACATTAGTCTCAGATTATTATTGCAGTCTTCAGACAGCATGTTGGCTCTTGAACGTCTCATGCTAACTACATTACGAGGGTCGATCTAAGTGCATGGTCGTATTTTACAACTTTTAGGGTCCCCGTCTCAGATTAAGCCTAGTTTTTGGATGAATTTTACATCGTTCTTGCATGCTTACGCACAATATCCAACAAAATACCATAGTTACTACACTTATTGATACTGTAGTAAAAACAGTACATTTTCATTAGTGACCAGGCTTGGTCTGCACTGCAAACCGCCTGATGTCAGAAAAAGGAAATTAAACAAAATGACTTACAGAGGAGGAATCTGAAAGAGAAGCTATTAAAATTGTTTCAAGGAAAATCCCTATGAAAAATGATTATGGTTTTACTCTAGTAAAATAACCTTTGTAACTATGGCTGTTTGGCAGATAATATGGTTGTCATGTGAGAGACTGTGGTTTGTTGCTTTTTGTTCTCATTGTATGTACTTTGGGGTTTTCAGTACTGTGCTGTCCTAAAGGTCCAGGCAGAATATGAATGTCTAATGTTAATGTTAATTTTTTATGTCTGAATTTGAATAGCAGAAATGGCCAAAAATCAGCTGTACGGAAAAACCCCGAAGAGGCAAAGGAGCAGTTAACAGAAGAGCTCCAAGCAGCCCTGGACAATCTGAAGAGCCTGACAGGGAAAATATTGTACAAGTGTAAAGACGAAATTGAGAGATTAAGAGAGAAACTGGACAGCCACCACAAACACAAATGGTTTGTAGTTAAGCCAGTGCACATAAAATTACACTGCAAAAATTATATTTAATCGTATTAAAAATATTATTTAAAATGGTTGTCCGGGTGACACGGTGGCTCAGTGGTTAGCACCTCACAGCAAGAAGGTTGCTGGTTCGCGGCATTTTTGTGTGGACTTTGCATGTTCTCCCCGTGTTCGTGTGGGTTTCCTCCTGGTTTCCACCACAGTCCAGAGACATGCGGTATAGGTGAATTGGGTAAACAAAATTGGCCGTAGTGTATAGTATGTGTGTGAATGAGTGTTTATGGATGTTTCCCAGTACTGGGTTGCAGCTGGAAGGGCATCTGCTGTGTGAAACATATGCTGGATAAGTTGGCTGTTCATTCCGCTGTGGCAACCCCTGATGAATAAAGGGACTAAGCCGAAGGAAAATGAATGAAAAATGGTTGTCCTCTTGTAAGTAAAATATTGAGAAAGGTGCAAGGTATTTAAAAAATATAAATTTATTTAAAAAAATAACTAAATAAACATTTTCAGTTTTTTGTGAATTAAAAAAAACAGATATCATAATGTCATGGCTTTAGAATGGCATAGTTATAAATAAAAAAACAAAACAAAAAACCTTCATTTTATAACTTGTTTGCAGAAAATATTACAATATAAAAAAAAAAATTACAAGTAACTACACATAATTGTACATTCATATATTGTCCTTTTAAAAATGTTTGTTTAATGCATAAAGCATGGAGTAGTGCACATTAAATATGCATATAGATTTAATCTTATATAATTTTATAATACTGTAAAAAATATTTTTGGAAGTTGTAAATTAAACATTGTTGGAGTGTGTTTTGCAAAAATATGATTTTAGTCCTTTGTCGAAAATGTCATATTTTATTTCATGTTTTATTTCTCTTTTATTATAATTATCATCAATTTACTTTTTTAGTAGCAAAGGTGGTAAATTAAAGATTATTGGTTTGTATTTCTACAAGGGAACACCATTTCAGTCCCTATTCAAAATGTAATATTTAATTAAAAACTTATTTCAACCACCACTTCTACTACTAAGAAATCAATAAGAATGTTTAATTATTTCGATCTGTATTTACTTACTATTACTATTAAATTACTATTCATATTTGAAAAATAATTGAATACAAATTGTTATGCATTGTTATTCTCTTAAGTTGATGTGGGCATTTGTTTGGTTTCATATTTCAACATTCAACATATATTTGGTAGTACCGCAAATTCATCTTTCTAACCTATACCTTATCTTGCTTTAGGGGTATTCGTTAACCCACCATAATTCACATCTGCTGTCCCAGGTCTTTCACTGCAGCTGAACCAACAATTGTAGGACCTTTATGTGCATCCCTCTCTAAATGAGTCTGTCAGCACCTATACAGAGAACCACATAAGAGTCAGTCAATAAATGATGGGTTAATGAACATGAAGAGCACTAATACCAAAGCAAAACACCTCAGAATTGTATCTGTCTGTTAACAAGCACTGAAAGGTTACATTCAACCTGATAATCATGTTCTCCAGCAGGATGACAATGATCCAAAGAACATCTCGTGCTTCGATGGAAACAAAAGCATCTGACCGTCTGTATAGAGTTCACATGGTCATTGTCACAAATCTGCTTATTCGATTAGTCAACTATAAATAGTCTAGATATTTCTAATTCTGTGTATGTTTGCTTGCTTACAATTTTTCAAACACCTGGTTTAAATTAGATTTTAAATCCCAGTTATTTCAATGCAGTGTTTTAGAGATTAAGGGACAACAAACGAACTTAACAGAAACCGTGGGAATGTATTTCTGTGGAGAAGAGTAATTTATTAAATTCAGAAGTGACACCACTCAAGCAGATACGTGATATTGAATTAATAAAAAAGTCTTTTCAGAGGTAATATGAAGTTAAAGCAGTAGTGCATCAGGATTGCTTGGAACAGAACAGTATCAGTCTTATTGCCGCATGTAACAAAGTATAAAATACAGTCATTCTTCAAATCGGTAACTCTTTTATGAAGCACAAATTAAATTTGATTTGATTAAAATTATATTCCGCCAGTCTGACCTTGTAGGCTGCAGTTTAGCTCATACAAATTAAATTTTTCTGCAATAAAAATGATTCATTTGTTGCCAGGCATTGTAAATGTCTTCAAAAAGACGCAAAACCAAAGTGACATCAGGGGTGCTTGATTCATTTGTCACCCAAGGATGCCCCAAACAGGGCAACTGCAGTGGCTAACCAATATTAATGAATCCTGACGCAAGCACAAAATTGCTTGGCAAGAATAATGCTGGGAGATTATTAGTACATTCTGTGTATGCTCCAAATAAACTGAGCTTTCTTTAAACAGTGAAATATGAAACCAAACAAATGGACACATCACCTTGAAAGAATAGTAATGCATATCTGAAACCTGATTTGCAGAGGGAAAAAACTGAGAGAAAAAGGTCACAGAATACACTGCAGCGTTATATATACAATACTATACTATATTATATACAGCCCCCCTGTATTTATTTCCCCCCAATTTCTATTTAACGGAAAAGAAGATTTTTTTTCAACACATTTCTAAACATAATAGTTTTAACGACAAATTTCTAATAACGGATTTCTTTTATCTTTGCAATAAATAATATTTTACTACATATTTTTCAAGATGCTAGTATTCAGCTTAAAGTGCAATCTAAAGGCTTAACTAAGTTAATTAGGTTAATTGAGAAAGTCATTGTATAGCAGGGGTTTGTTCTGTAGACAATCGGAAAAATATTGCTTTAGGGGGCTAATAATATTGACCTTAAAATGGTTTTTAAAAAATGTAAACTGCTTTTATTCCAGCCGAAATAAAACAAATAAGACTTTCTCCAGAAGAAACATTATTATAGGAAATAATGTGAAAAATTCCTTGCTCTGTTAAACATAATTTGGAAAATATTTTAAAAAGACAAAAAAAATCACAGGAGGGCAAATAATTTTGACAACAATCTATTTCAAACAGATCCTCTAGTTTTATTATCTTATTACTCTTGCAATGTATTAGTTTTAACTTGTCTAAAGTGAATGAGTGCCGATGTCAGTTGTCATTGATTCGCTCTGCTGTTACACCAAGGAGGTTTTGGTCATCTACTGATGTCCAGTGGTCTCCAGAAAGCACAATGGAAGTGCCTTTCACAAACGTACTCACTTTTTTAGCTTTATCATATAGTATAGTTCATGTGTTCCCATATCAATAGTTCCCTGGCGATGGTTAGGTATGGTCCTGAAGAGTGTTGATGGGTCTGCAGTCTGTAGCAATCTATTTAGTGATGGAATGAGTTCACATTGCAGTTGTTTTTTGTTGATATAGGCTTTTGCTGCTGCACTCATCCAGTGTTCTTAGAGGAGCACTACTGGTTGATGATGTCTCGGCATTAGGATATTTGCTAACATCTGCAAAAATATGTTTGGCCAAACGATGGTACTTCAAAGCTGTTGTGCTTCAGTGGAAGTTCATTTCATCACTACAATACGTTTACACAACTTAGGTTTATTCCAAACTTCCATCTGGATTCTTTTTAGAACTATACTTAAGCAGTTCATATTCCAAAGTGATTATTGTCATTTAATCACTTTTCTCTCATTTATTATTTAAAAAAGGCTTAGTTATATTTTTTCTTTGTTGGTAGTACTTCAATGTATGAATTAATTCTGTGTTATCTTAAAAATGATTTTATTTTATTATTAAAATGGTTTATTTAAAAAAAGAAGAATATTTTCACTGACCCCTTTCTTTTATTGCCCTCTTGTTTGTTTTTCTTTTTGCAAAATTGTTCATTTCCTCTTACGCGTTTCGAGTTCACACAGAAAGTTTAGTATCAGACTGAAAGGATGGATCATGTCAGGTAGCCAATAATATACTTACCGTCTCTTTTTGCTCCAGCAAATTGCCTTGCGGTGTATTTCATCCTTTAGCAAGTCGGTCTCCTCATGGGCTGAGCGTTCCCGGTATCTGTCAATTATCCTCTCTCTCCGGCATCCGTGTAGCCTCTCTGTCTCCAATCAGTGCTCATCGACGGCCTTCTCCAGTCAAATGTTTGTTATGTTAGCTGCGCTCGCCAACACTCCCAGTCGCCCCCTTAAAACCTCATTCATTTGGCCCCGTCTGACTCCTACTACAACTGCGCTGCGCAAATAATTAAAGGCTTTAGTTAAATACATAGTTGGGGTATTTGGAGACTAGGGGATCTGTAATAACATTTGCCATTATTCACTCAGGCTTTGATTGCCTGACAGAAACAAATTAGGCCCCAGGATTAATTTCCAGCAAAACGTGCCAAGTGAATGCAATTGACTCCAATTAAAGCATGAAAGGACACTAAATATTCAAATCAGCCAAGCCGGTGATGGCGAGCCGATAAAGAATGGTGTGGAATTGTGCCAAGGGAGAAAACCAGCCATTCACGGGCACCTGAAGGAAAAATAACAGGCTCTCATTCAATAAAGAGTAGCTGGGGCAACAGACATGTGTTTCTGCTAGCCGAACATGCCCCCGCTGGCGTGTTGTTGTTGTTGTCGGGTCACATCAGCGCCTATTCACAAGCGTTCGGTGTTTTGAGCTGATTTGAATATCAAGGCCACATTAAGACACCTAAGTGGTGATGTATTATACATGCTAAGTGGCTGTTCAAGTTTATGCGGGGACACGTTTTGTAAAAGGCGGCGATGTCACATATATGAGCAAAATTAACCTGATTAAATAATAATGTCCCAGAATGCAAATTGCAGACTGACGGTGGCATCTGCAAACATTGCGTGTGCACTGCGGGACTGCTTGTAGTTGTGTGTGATTAGTAATGATATAATTAGTCCATTTTGGCCAAATTGAGTGTGCATTTAAGAGGATTCTTGTGAGATTAAAGGCATAATTCACCCAACAGAGTTTTCTTCTGTTGAGCACACAAATTTTTTTTTAGAAGAAAGCTGAACACCTGTAAACATTGACTTCCATAGTAAAAACAAATGGGTTCAACATTTTTCAAAATATCTTCATTTTAGTTCAACAGAAGAAAGAAACTCAAAGGTTTTAAACAGGAAAAGGGTGGGTAAGTGATGACAGAATCAAAATTTTGGGGTGAACTATCATTAAAGAACTTGATAAATTATGAAAACAAACTTTAACTTTCTAACCGTCTAAAAAGAAACATAAAAGTACATCATCATATAACTGTCCTTGACGCTGCTGACAGATGAGAAAATTGGTAGACTAAGTGGGATGAATGTTATTAGTAGGGACACTGATTTCCTCGCCTCAGGAAACTCAGCAAAAAAAGTGAATTTACTCTATAGCACACAATCTCAGAGTTTGGCAAATGTTGGATTAATAAATAAAAATTAGGTCTTCATAGCTAATCAGATTGCCATACATATAAGTAAAGTGGAGATCAACGTGAGAGAACAGCCTACATTTTCCTAAATTTCGAGTAAAAGTAAGTAAAAGATCTGTTTTTAAATCATTTTTCAACAGACACAAATATTCTGACAGAAAGTCCTTGGTGACAAAGTTATTACTAGTGATGTCTGTGAGAGACTAGTGATGTCTGAGAGTCTAGTGATGTATGTGAGAGACTTGTGATGTTTGTGAGAGACTAGTGATGTCCGTGAAACACTAGTGATGTCTGTGAGAAGGACTAGTGATGTCCTGTGCTACAAATGAACTAATGTCCTCAAAAACAAGGGACTTTACATTTCAAACTAATTTTTGATGTTTTTATCAATCAGAAAATTTAGTTTTAATGTTTCTGTTTGCTTCAAAAATGACAAACAATGCATTTGTTACACTGTAAAACAGTGACAAAAAGTCAAGACAGCAAATGTTTTTATGTTGCTTTAACTTATTTTAATAAGTTAATCAGGTTTCAACTACATTTCTTAAGTTATACAAAGGCAATTTAACTTAAAGGTGCAGTATGTAAGTTTGACACCCAGTGGTTGAACTAGGTATTGCACTCCTGGATCAAAACACATTTTCACTCGGCTCCTCCTCTGACAAGTCCACACAAGCGCAGGTTACCAGATTGACATGAGTGTGCCTGACTATCGATCCTAAAGACTGATTTAAGGCTGATTTGAACCGTTTTCTAACTAAAAGCAACGGCACGCGATAGAAGAAATATTTTCCATGCTAAACCAACACCTGAAATTTCTATATTAGAAACGGCTTCTATTTCTAAAAGGTGAACAACAGGATAAAGCTAACACTCAGTGCTAACACTCAGTGCAAGCTAACACATATCAGTGATTCAGCATGTACATTTAATAATGTTAAAGAGGTTTAATATGTATTAATTAGATTGTAAACCATACAATTTCACTAGAGTGTAGTATTTTGTGCTTCTGAATGGCTGTATTTAAATTTATATCATGTTTCTTCTGGTGCAAACAGCCAAATTGCTTATCACTCTCATCACATAGCGTGTTGTTAGGACACCAGGGTTACAATGTAATCTGCTTACCTAATGTTTACATTCATAATATTTATATTATTTGCTAATTAATAACCTCATGTGGAACTCTGAATCTGCGTCTCATTTCAGAGTCTGCTACTGTCCACTGGAGGTCACATTTCGGTTGCAAATGCATACTTTGAGAGCCTTCCAGACTGAATGAATGAAATATGCGGTTTTCCACCAAGTCAACCTGGGGTGCTGAAGTATAATTGACTAAAGTGGCAGTGGGCGGGCTAAAGAGACCAAAACAAAGACAACCGTTCCAGCACATAACGCACTTTTTTAAAGCATAATATCTGACTTTAGCATTGTTTTTAAGATAAAAAATTTTTTTTTCACTTAGCATGTTTCTTAAATATCTGCAAACATATTATGATATTTTTATGCTTTAGAAGAGTCAAAATCTTACATACAGCACCTTTAATATTTTTAGTTAGTTTGTTTGATGTAAGTTTCCCAGTGATGGGTTGCAGCTGGAAGGGCATCCGCTGCGTGAAACATATGCTGGATAAGTTGGCGGTTCATCCCGCTGTGGCGACCCCAGATTAATAAAGGGACTAAGCCGAAAAGAAAATGAATGAATGAATGAATGTTTGATGTAAGTTGAGATGACTTGAAAAGTTAATTTGATTCAACTAAAAAAGTTAAGTCAGCAAGATTTTTTTTTTACAGTGTACCAAAAATATACAGCATTTGTTGCTGTTTAAAGGGAATAAATGGTTGTAAAAATGTACCAAAATGTAAATCCAGCTAATTATGTTTTTGATTTAATTTAGCTTTAAATTGTCTTTATATCTGGAATCAACCTGTATCTCGGTCAGTTCCTCAGTGTTCCAAAGGGAAGAATAGTCTGTGGATCTCTTGTGTGAGTATTATCAGATGGCTGAAAGAGTCCTCAGACGTGTGGTTGAAGAAAATTTGGCCTTGAGATGTCCAGCTGAGCCGGACACATGCTGGACATCAGTCCTCTTAACAGATGAGTCTTTGATAAGACATGTGCAATAGCTTGTTCTGAATGCAGAAACCTTGATGCTTTCCAAATCCTTAAAAAATAATATAAAACACTTTTTTGAAATATATTTCCTAATATGTTTCATAGAGCTGTGTGTCAAAAGTTCAATTTTTTTTTTTGAATTGTATCAAATATGAGTAAAAAATGGGGCTGACAAGTATTGTATATGAAGGCATATCACTTTTTTATTATTAATTTTAAAAATGGATGCACAGACTGCGTTGTAATTTTAGAAATGTGTAATCTGATGTGCTGCATTTTTTTAGTGAAACCTCCCCCCCCCAAATAAATATTAGTTATGTACATGTATTGATGCTATAAAAAATGTATAATACTACTACTACTACTACTAATACTAATAATAATAGTAGAATAATAGAACTAGTAGTAGAAGTAGTAAATAAAATATAATATAATATAATATAATATAATATAATATAATATAATATAATATAATATAATGTTAATAAGAATTGAAGTCAGATGTGTTTTTTTCACATATAATACATATTCAGGGCTGGAAATAGTTTTTATGGCTGGTAAAATGTCACCAGGTGTTTTAGTCCCTTATTGTATGATTAAAAATAGTCTGTTAACAAGCAAATGGGTTTTTTCCCCATGTTTTCCCTCTGTTTTTAGGCTTGTGGTGCAAAATTGTCATATACTAGACTGACACGCTTCACACATATACAATAAACACAAACACACGCAAGCAGGAAGTACAGCTCACCTTAATGAAGGGCTATGTGATGATGTCCCTGCATGTGTGTGTGTGTGTGGTAATGATGCGATGCCGGCTGGGCTGTCTGTGGAGAACTCCTCATTTGCAGTCTGGGAGGCCTTTGTTGTTTTGTGCAGACAGTGTTGTTACGCATGCAGGAATGTCTCATTAAGAATTAACGTGGGCATCCTCAGCAGCGACAGAAGAGAGCGAGAGACAGATCAATCCCCACCCTGAAGCCAAGCCGGCCCTCCAGCCCGAGCGCCTTGATTATCAGGAGTCATTTGAAACCTCCCCATTTGTCCACAGCATGCTGGTTATGATCTCATTGTAAAGCATGCAGGGACGACCATCTCTCTACCAATCGCTCATTACACCAGCCTCTGCCGATAAACACCCCGTTGCTTATTTTTGGCGGATGTGTCCGTGCCGGCATTTTTGATGGCTCCTCGAGGCATGCAAAATAATTGTTATGTATTCCGTCTGGATTTGTCCTTTTCTCCTTAGATCTACAGTGGAGTCTATAATTTGGTGTCAGACGGTAATGTCTTATTTGAGTGCTTTTGAGCCCGCTCAGGTTGCTGTGTCTCGTCCATGCATAAGATCGCTTCATCGTTTTATCCTCATGTCTGTGTTCATTCCCTGGTGTCAAGGCAACAGTTTGGGCTGATGAGATGAGCTTGGATGCTCTATAACTTCAAAGCCTTGTGGAGAGCAGCACGCCGTATCGATTTCCCCAGTGTTTAAAATGTAAAACGTAAAGATATCAGCGCCGTTTGATTGGAATCGGTGTTGACCGGCCATAAGTGAAGGATTGCATTTGAAAATCTCCATCTGGTGGCGGAGAAATCAGGGGGAATGGAGGATGTGGCAATGACCGTAAGAGTTCAAGTGGGTGATTGAACCGTTTGAAGGCAGCAGGACCAAATCAAACCAGGAGAAGAGAGCGCCATCGAGGAACCCTTCCAGACTTCAACAGCATAGGTGAAGAGAGCGGCCCTGCCCTCTTCCCACTTCACAAGAATGCCACGAGCCCTTGGCATAGATGAATCGCATTCAACCACCAAGACCTTTTTTTTCTCTTCTTCTGACCCATTCATGCACTCCAACTCACGAGTGCACTATTGTACAGATGATCGATCAAGGACTTTCTCGTTAAATGCATTTTCAACAACTTGGAGTTGGATTTCAGGGTTTCTCGAGGCAACAATGTTGTGCTAATGCAAATATCTGAAAGATTCGAAACATGAACTCTCATGGCGGTTCAGATCCGTAAGAAATTTGTTCATCTTTGAAACACTAATGAAGACTAATGAAGATCCCTCCATTGAAAGCCTCCAATCGCACAAAACTCTAATGGTTCCAAAAAGGATGTTTTTGTTCATCAGATCACAAATAAACAAGTTTGTTTTAGTTTTTGCCAACCCTAGCTCATTGAAAATATGTGTCTCAGCCTACATTTTTGCAAAACGTTAAATATGTTGCTTCGGGTACGTTTTGTTGCACATTTCATGATAAATCCACTAGAGGGCTGTCTACGTTTTGTTACATTTTGTTGTACATTTTGTTGTACGATTCAGATACACATCCTTCTTGTACATGAGAAGGCAGGGCTTGTCACCAACTAAACCACTGACCTAAATCCTAACTCTAAATTTAACCAATAGTGTTTTTAAAAACAAACCTTAGAGAAAAGTGCACTGCGACCACACAGTTATCTCTTTTTGCTGAACCATGCTTCACTGGACTCGAACCCATCAGCAAGAAAGATACAAACATATTCGATCACAATTCATAGACACCCTTAAGTTGTTTTGTGATATATATTTGGTGTTGTGCAAGGAACTGCAGGAAAATAATAATTTATTCATTGATAATATGTCCCTGTAAATATCATTATTGTGAAAAGGAACAAAAGTTGTTGGTGTCATACTGGCCCATAGTGTTTATTTTACCTAGAAACATATGTAAAGTATGTTTTTGCAGATTCATAAAAATGTGAGCTGAAGCATGTATTCCCAATGAGCCTGTTTTGGCTTTTTCAGATCTTTCAATCTAATATTGTGAACTAAGCTTGCACAATTTACATACTGTTCATACTGTAAAAAAAGAAAAGAGAAAATAGAATGAAAGAAAATATAACACGTATTGCAGAACATCAAAAAGTAATTAGCTTAATGAAATGTCCTAACGAATTAAATCATTTATTTAATACCAGCAGTTTCATTACACGAAAAGATCAATCATACAGAGTTTGGTGATTGAAGTCATGTGCTTGTATGTTGCTTGGACAAAATAAAATGATTAACAGCACATTAATGAATTTATACATGAAATAAAACGTTGGCGAAGCGGTGGCGCAGTGGGTAGCACGTTCGCCTCACAGCAAGAAGGTCGCTGGTTCGAGCCTTGGCTGGGTCAGTTGGCATTTCTGTGTGGAGTTTGCATGTTCTCCCCGTGCTCGCGTGGGTTTCCTCCGGGTGCTCCGGTTTCCCCCACAAGTCCAAAGACATGCGGTATAGGTGAATTGGGTAAGCTAAAATTGTCCGTAGTGTATGTGTGTGAATGAGTGTGTATGAATGTTTCCCAGTGATGGGTTGCAGCTGGAAGGGCATCCGCTGCGTAAAACATATGCTGGATAAGTTGGCGGTTCATCCCGCTGTGGCGACCCACATTAATAAAGGGACTAAGCCGAAAAGAAAATGAATGAATGAATGAAAATAAAACGTTCACATGCATATATTTAATTGAAAAAAGGCAACCAATTTAACATCATCCACTTGTGATCAGATCAATGAACATTTTTTAAAATTGGGTAAACATGTAAAGTCTTAAAGGGACATGGTCACTTTACTTACTTACTTACTCCCAGGGCCATTTAAATCGAAGTTGATATTTAGCCGCACCATATTGGTGTTTCGTAATGTCTAGTTTTTATGAGGTGGGTTGTTAGCCCCAACCCCCAACCCCCAACCTGGAGGACCAGGACATAAACTACGGACAATTTAGCTTACCCAATTCACCTACAGCACATGTCTTTGGACTGTGGGGGAAACCGGAGCACCCGGAGGAATCCCATGCGAACACGGGGAGAACATGCAAACTCCACACAGAAATGCCAACTGACCCAGCCGGGTCTCGAACAAGCGACCTTCTTGCTGTTAGGCGACATCGCTACCCACTGAGCCACCGTGTTGCCACTAAAATTTTTGTTTATGATAAGTTTATGAGAATGATGACAATGATGACAATAAATGATTTGGCTTTTATTCACAGGTAAACATTGATCAACAAACAGTCTTTACAGCGTTCAAATTTGTTCACAGAAGATCAGGCATGCTTGCTTGATACGTGAGAACCAATAAGATTTATTCTCTTATGTGTCGCACAGCACATTCCAGCATATGCACAGAAATGGTAAATACATTAACTAACATTAACTAATGGACCATTATTTTAAAATGTTACCCACTAATTTCAGATCTTACCTTGAAGGGAGAGGTTACTATGTCAGTATAGGTGACCATAGGTCGAGGTGGGCACCCATGACATCTGGAGTCCCACAAGGCTCAATTCTGGCACCTCTCCTGTTCAACCTTTATATGCTCCCACTGGGCCAAATAATGAGAATGAACCAAATCTCCTACCACAGCTATGCTGATGACACTCAGATCTACTTAGCCTTACTGCCTAATGACTTTAGCCCCATTGACACCCTCTGCCAATGCATTGATGAAATTAACAGTTGGATGTGCCAAAACTTTCTTCAGTTAAACAAAGAGAAGACTGAAGTCATTGCATTTGGGAACAGAGATGAGGTTCTCAAGGTGAATGCATACCTTGGCTCTAACGGTCAAACAACAAAAAATAAGGCCAAGAATCTTGGTGTGATTCTGGAGTCAGATCTCAGTTTCAATAGTCATGTCAAAGCAGTAACTAAATCCGCATACTACCATCTAAAAAACATTGCAAGAATTAGATGCTTTGTTTCTAGTGAGGACTTAGAGAAACTTGTTCATGCTTTTATCAGCAGCAGGGTGGATTACGGTAATGGACTCCTCACTGGCCTTCCCAAAAAGACAGTCAGACAGTTGCAGCTCATCCAGAATGCTGCGGCCAGGATTCTGACCAGAACCAGGAAATCAGAGCACATCACACCTGTCCTCAGGTCTTAACACTGGCTCCCAGTTACGTTCAGAATAGATTTGAAAGTATTACTACTTGTCTATAAATCACTAAATGGCCTAGGACCTCAATACGTTACAGATATGCTCACTGATTACAAACCTAATAGATCACTCAGATCTTTAGGATCATATAAACTAGAAATTCCAAGGGTTCAGTCAAAGCAAGGTGAATCGGCCTTCAGCTGCTACGCCCCCCGCTGCTGGAATCAGCTTCCAGAAATGATCAGATGTGCTCCAACATTAGGCACGTTCAAATCAAGACTTAAAACACATCTGTTTAGCTGTGCCTTTACTGAATGAGCACTGTGCTACGTCCGACAGATAGCACTATTATGTCTTTCTTTTCTTTTTCATTCTTTTACAATCTGATTTAACACATTTTAATCTGTTTTTATCTGTTTTTATATTATTTGTTTTTATTTTCTTATACACTTGTCTCTTTTATTTCTGTTCATGTAAAGCACGTTGAATTGCCACTGTGTATGAAATGTGCTATAGAAATAAACTTGCCTTGCCTTGCCTAATTTTAAATCTGGTTGTTCATATAAAACTACCATGTATCTTAATTTCTGAATATATTTAATAACATATTAAATTTCACTGCTTGCTTCATATAGATTTATTTTTTGTTCTATTTACAACTTTTCAAAGCGTCAAAGTTGTTGGTGAATATAGACTTTCGATTGAGGGATAGACATATTTAGAATTTGCTTCATTTGCCTTAATTTTCCTTTGATTAATTTGAAGATGAGCAAATTTCTTATGGGCTTGCAACAACATGATGACAGAATTTACATTTATTTTTTAAGTAACTCGAATTCTGGAGTGTTTTGCCTGCGCCGCGGTAGATCTGCCGTTGACGTGTGTTTGCCGCTGCTTCTTTACATGAGTTTTGTGACCTCAGTGGTTTGAAGCTGTTAGCTGGAGGTGTTTATTCTGTTGCATTATGGCCGCCTGGGCGTTAAAATAAGCTGAGGAATAATACATTCCATGCAGGAATATAACTTTATGCCTCAGCCTGCGCCTATCCAGCAGAAACGGCAGCCGCTGATTGGCTGGCAGTGACATGATTTATGATCCTGTTTTGCGCATCAGCGGCAAAGGGTTTGCCGTGGCAAAGGCCTGCTTGAAATGATACATGGCATTCTAATTGAAGAATCCTCGGCGCGTCCTTCCTACAGTAGGAATGTTTAAATGTGGACGCTGTTAATTCAGGAAAGGTGAAAAATCGCCTCTTAATGGGGTGAATGATGGAGGTTGAGCAGTCGGCGGTAGGCAGCGTTCATGATGCATATACAGAAATGACTGTAGAAGAGCAGAACTCTTTCTCTGAGCGCTATCAACGCGTGGCAGACCTCTGTTTGAATCATAGCGTTTAGAAAGCTGCAGACACTCTTGTAGCATGACTAAATAAGGTGGAAAAATGGATTTGACCAATGATCTTTTGAAATTTAATGCATTACCTGCAAATTAGCTTTATTAACATCATTAAACTATTAACCATTAACACCTGTTTCTGTTTTCATAGTTCAATATGTATGCACAACAACAACTGCAACAACAACAATAATAATAATAATGATAACATAATTGTAATGTAATAATAAATTAGACGCATTAATAACATTGTCAGACCAATGTCCACTTACACCATATTAAACACCTTTTACATTTATTTTCAAAATGTATGATTACTATTATTGTTATTAATTTTAGTATTATTAATAATATTATTATCATTATTATTACTTATTTTGTTTTTTTAAGTACAAACATTTTGCATTAGGTCTGAAACATAATTTTTTTTAGAATTAATAAACACTAATTGACTAATATAAGTACGAAAGTTTTAATTCCTCTAAATTATTTTTATCAAAATATTTTTTTCAGTTGTTGTGTCAACTATTGATTATTATCTGTTGATTATGTATCAGAGTATAAGTTGAACACCAATTTAACTACCATTGCAATCATTGTAAATTTATTATTAGTAATTATTACTATTATTATTATTATTATTATTATTATTCAGTATTAGAGGTCTCTTTGAACTGTAACTATAAAGCTGTTAATATAAATAATGTAAATGTATTTATATTTCAAATGATGTAAATATGCAAATATAAATATAAATAAATATGTGCATATATGTTATGAAATGACAACATTTGTTGTTCTGAACATTTTCTTTTTCTATTTGCTGAAAATAAACAAAAATTTAAGAACAGAAAAGAAAACCCTAAATGTTTTTATTCGAAATTTGAAATAAATGTTATCAGACCTTTACACAATTAAACAAATATTAACATTCTACTCAAACCTAAACCTAATTATAAATCCAAGTAACTCCAAAGAACAAGAGAATTTTAAAGTGGCCTCTTAATGTTTTTATGGAATACATTACTTTTTATATAATATTATTTTTATATAAAATGACATTGTCTATAGGATTTATATGCTAAATAATCATAAAAAATATGAACGATTCTAAAATGTACTTAACATATAAAAGGCTCTTACAATAATGTTTAACATTGCAGATAAGCCCAGAATTAGAGAATCTGCACTCTCATTGTAATGCCACTTCTTCCTGTAATATACATTTTCATTGCTCTATCCTCCTAATGTTACAAGGTCTGCAAGAAGCGTGATTCTGTCCATTTCACTGCAAGTTATAAATTTTAAATATGATAGAATTATCAGTTAGCTGTTCAGACTGAATCCCTGGAGTGGCCCGGTGCAAAACTCTTTTCCAATACAACCAGATTACAGCAGATAATTGTGTTACAGAGAGTATTGATTGAAAAATTGTTGTACTCCGGAAACATCTAAACACACAATTTCTCTGCTCTCTTTATTGCGCTCCGTCCTACAATGGCCCCTGTATTCTGAGATGCACCTCTCAGAGAAGGGGAAAAAAATATGAATTATATATGTATTGTAATAAAAGAAAATCTTGCGTTTGAACATCAGAGAAATTACTTCTTCACAAGAATCTATTGATCACTTTATATCAAAGGGGAATGTTTGACATAAGATTACCTGCCAGTTTGAACATTAGGTACACAGTTTTTTGCCTGGGGCCATTGTACATCTGCCAAAGGGACTGTAAATAAGGCAAAAGCTGTAAGTACCTCTGGCTTCAAATCAACATCAGCCCAAACCAAAAGCCTTTATTTGATGCAGTTTTTCTTAACCTCCACCCATTGCGATCCACACGTGTGCCCGAGATTGAATTTAAAAGTCCCCAAGATGACCGAAAAAGCTGCTTTTGAGGTTAGTATGATGACACCTATAGGGGCCGTTTTCTATAGAACACCTTTTTTTTTTTTCAAGCTTTGAGACTGAAACAAATGTCCGGTGTAAAAACAGCCACACAAAGCCAGTCAGAATTAAAACACACTTTTCCTCCACAGTGTTGGACCTGGTGCTCGGTGAAAAAGCACTATCCCGTTTATGTACTTCCAGCACTCTTGACCTCTACCTGTGTTGGTTGTAAGAGGATCCGAACAGACTATACACAATTCATTTGCTCTTCTCAGTTCACTTGTAGGATGCACTGAAGGCTTTTCTTTATTATTTATTTGTGCAGAATTTTTTATCAATCTTTCTTCTTTGCCACATCTCTCTCTCTTACATATATTTATTGATTACGCAGATTTTTAACAAGATTTTACCTTGAGGTTTCTCGAATCTTGTTGCCGTAGCTCTGTGTTTGTGTTTATTAAATATTTATTCAGCTCTTCAATTTCCTATGGCTCTTGTTTAAACAGTTCGGACCCTGCGAAGCTATAAATTAATCATTTGTGGCTGTGGATTTTAGTATTCGCTTTTTAGCTGGACCTCTTTGAAACCTCCCCCAAGCCATCCCATCTGAAGTCCTTTATAATGCCGCAGACGTCCACAAAAACCTCAAAGCCGCCATGCACTATATATTCATTGGCACTCAGTAAGCCTCAGCCAAAAATAAAATAAAAATCATCCTCTTTGAAATAAATGCACCTGTGTTTGTGAACATGCCATGTGTTTATTTGATAGTGATAGCATTGAGATATAAAGTAGCATTAAAGCACATGTCGAAATGCAGCACAGTTTTAAATATACATCTACTGTGATATGTTTTGTATGCACATTTGATGTTGGTACATTAAATGCACTAAGTGCAGAGCAGTGTTTTGTTTTTTGCATGTGTCGGGCACAAAGCAAAGAGTGCCATCTATTGATGGAGACAGGAATTTTTTTTGCTAAACAAAAGATTCTCTGCACTGTCCTGCCATATATTGCAGGGAAATTATTGACATCAAGCAATCAAATTGAGTAAAAAAAAAAAGGAAAGAAAAAAAAAACTTGAAATCTTGCTTTGTGTCAAATATCATATACTCTTAAAAAAATGTGTAATTTGATCAAGGATTTTCTGTAACACATTTTGAATATTGATTTGTCAGTAATCAAATGAAACTGAGTGATCCTCTCTCTCTCTCTCTCTCTCTCTCTCTCTCTCTCTCTCTCTCTCTCAATTCAATTCAATTCAATTCAATAATTGCTTTATTGGCATGACAAATGTTACAAATGTATTGCCAAAGCATTTATAAAGTTTACATAAAAAAAATAAAATAAAAGAACATATATATATATTTACAAAAAAAAAAAGTAAATACAGTAATCTCTCTCTCTCTCTCTCTCTGTGTGTTTGTGTGTGTGTGTGTGTAAGGGTGTCAGAAGACTGACCACAGTGGCCAGTGTATAAAAGCATTATGAGAGATCAGACCAGAGCCTCGGGCAGTTCTGCACCAACAGCTACAGCATACATTTTTTAGTAAGATGTATATTAGATACTCATTTAGCTATGCTTATGTTAACTTAATATTATTTTGAGACATGCCTCAAAATAAAGGTTCTGTACTGGCATAAATGGTTCCATGAACAACGCTAAACATCAATGGAACCTTTTCACTGTATAAAATATTCTTTATAGTGGAAAAGGGATCTTTAGATTATTGCAGTGCTATTTAAGTAACACAAAATAGCTCTAATTTGGCTTTTTGGACATGGTTACCAAGTCTTGATCTGACATTTGAATCAGTGTTGATGTATCTGTTGTGAAATCACAGCAAAATCACAGTAATCGTACTTTTCAGGTTGTTTGTATATTAAATGCAATATATGAATGTATTTTAACATATAAAATTTATCTTTAAAGTTTTTTGCTGTTTTGCTGAAATGAATGTATATAACAACATTGTGCGTATATTATAACACATATACACACCTCATAATTAACTATATCATAATTGCAATATACATACAAAGACATATTCTTTTGCCAATTCAAGTTTCAATCAACAGCTTTTGTGACAAAACTTATTTCCACATAATAAATATTGGATAAGTTGGCGGTTCATTCCGCTGTGGCGACCCCAGATTAATAAAGGGACTAAGCCGAAAAGAAAATGAATGAATGAAAAAAATATTGGAAATTTAAATGGAATAAATTACTCATAAAATAAAACAATAAATAAAATAAAACTTACAAAACTATAATCATTATATGTTGAATAACTTAATAATCTTGTTTATCATATTTTTTGTCTATCTAGTCAGAATGATTTCCATGAAACCATTGCAAGAATACCCAGGAACTGGAGCTCAGCAGGGGAAATGACATTTTGTGCCTTTTACCCCTACAACGATTGTGATTTTAGACATATTATGCATACACCACGTATTGTATTGTTTTTGAAAGAAATCTAAGAGCATGGATGCAGTTATTTCATCAAAAACACAAAATAAATAGAAAAAAATTATAACAATTAAACAATCTAGTATATTTTACAAAATTTATTACAAAAATCTGAGTTTCCTCAATAATCCTTTCATAATTACTTCAGTTTTCAGTGCATGTTCCTTCAGAAACCATCTTAATATGCTGACTTAGTGATCATGAAGCATTTTTAATAATGAATACTTTTCATTTATTATTATGTTGAAAACAAATTTTAAAAGAGTGGTAGTTATCATCATTTTTTTTATTCATTGATGAATAGAAAGAACTGGAACAATGGGGATTAAATAGTTTTGCAAAATTGTGAATATCATGTTTTTACTAGCACATTTGCTCATAATAATGCATTATAATAAACATAACTGATCTTCTAATAAACTTGAAAACGTGAACCGCAGTGTATGTACTGCACGTGTGTATATAAAACATTATGCATCAAAAGCAGTAGAATAAGTCAAACTTATTTTGAACCCATTTTTTTTTAAAGTTATGCCTCACTCTTCCTGTAAACCCAGTGTGAATCCAGCCGTCTCATCTTACCGGAAACTACCTTCAGTCAACATCCCACCTCACCGCACCCCTGCCTCCAGCTGAGATGCCCCTTTTCTGGTGCAGCCCTACTTTTTCTTTCTTCTGTTGTGTGTGTGTGTGTGTGTTGAGTCAGTGTAAGTTCACAGCATCTGGGTGTAATCTGCACATACGTCAGTTTGAGACCAGCATGGGCTCCTGTAACAAATGCTTTGCCCTTTGCAGTATTTAGTTTGATCTATGTTTGCGTGGTGACTTAATCAGTCTAATTTAGGGTTTCATAGTCCGCTTTTTTTCTGCAAGTTGTTAACATGCACACTCACTGCTCGCAGACGGAATCTCATGTTTGGCTTAGCGCAGAAATGTTAATTATTAACCCAAAAGCATGATGCCAAATGTGTTTCAGCTGTTTCTGGGAACTCTCTGTGTTCCTCCTACTCGTTCTCATGCTCTCTTTGGCTGCGTCCCGAACGATGAAAAATGCTGCATTCGTAGAGAGTTTGCAGAAGGCAACAACAATGCACAACTCAATCTATCCTGTCCACTAAGTCATTGGACCCACTAGACGATTTCCAAATCTTATTGGACTACACACACACACAGATACATAGTTTCGGTCATGATACCACACAATTGAGATATTTTTTTTTATTTACGACAAACACAAGCTTATCCTTGCAAATCCTTTATTAACTAATGAATCTTATAATACAGTGTTTACAATTTGATAACGCTGTTTACAGACAGGCGACGCGGTGGCGCAGTGGGTAGCACGTTCGCCTCACAGCAAGAAGGTCGCTGGTTTGAGCCTCGGCTGGGTCAGTTGGCATTTCTGTGTGGAGTTTGCATGTTCTCCCCGTGTTCGCGTGGGTTTCCTCCGGGTGCTCCGGTTTCCCCCACAAGTCCAAAGACATGCGGTATAGGTGAATTGGGTAAGCTAAAATTGTCCGTAGTGTATGTGTGTGAATGGGTGTGTATGAATGTTTCCCAGTGATGGGTTGCAGCTGGAAGGGCATCCGCTGCATAAAACATATGCTGGATAAGTTGGCGGTTCATCCCGCTGTGGCGACCCCAGATTAATAAAGGGACTAAGCCGAAAAGAAAATGAATGAATGAATGAAAGTTTACAGACAATCTGAAAGAATGAAAACACGTTCTTGAGTGGTTTAGTTTATGGAGAAGTTCAAAATACAGTAAATATATATGAAAATATGCATGCATGATATATTACAATTTTAAATAAATATCTTTGTATTTTCAGAAAGTTTAATTCCTCTAATGACTGAATTTTCATTAAACTTTAGTCTTCAGTTCACACAATCCTTCAGAAATCATTTATAAAGCTATTTTACGAATAAGTATTTGACATAGAAATTATAAATGTATAGGTACTTTATTTTACAGTCCGATATGTGCTTACCATAGTTATTACAAAAAAGGTGTATTAACTTTGGTAAGTACATACACATATAGGACTGTATAATAAAGTGCCCATACATTTATAATTCTATTTCAAATACTTATTTTTACATACTGTAACTCTAACTCACATTGTTAACTCAAATAACCAGTATTTCCTTAAGTAAATACACTACAGTATCTAAACTTTAGGTACATATACAGTACTGTAAATTAAATTGCAAGCAATGAATAATTAAAAAGGGATGCCAAACCAGGGTATTTGAAAAACACCAAACTTGGTTAAGGTATTCATACTGACAAAATTATTGTCACATCACTGAATGCGAGATTTATTTTATTAAGCACGGGAGAACAAAAAGCAAAGGATATACTGTAAAGTATACATTGTGTACATCAAAATTAGGTATTAATACTTCATTTGTTATATTTTAATATCAGCCCTTCTCCTCATCCTGTTGAACATCATTTTGGCCACTACTGTATATATATATATATATATATATATATATATATATATATATATATATATATATACTATTTAAAAAAGAGAGAAAAGTTCTTCACTGGCATTGATGATTCCACAAAGAACCTTTACCACTGAACAAAAGGTTTTTTATAGTGTTAAAAGTTTTTTTTTTTCTTTACACTAAGAAAAAGAAATCACTGAAAGGTTCTTTGGAGATACAAAAATGCATTACTAAGAAAACCTACTTTTACAATCTATACTATTAAATTTAAACTTGTATTTGTTTTAGGTAACTTGATGTGACATTTTGGTACCAGTTTTCTTCACACAAAATGCTTATTTGCTGACTAAACAAAGCCCTTCTTCACCCTCCCTTTTCCCCTTCACCACAAACACCAACTGTGCATGGCCCAATCCATAACATTGCTAAAAGTTCTGCATTGAAATACACCGCATACTCTCAAACAGTCTTGTGTCACTTTCTCCCTCGACTGAACTCAAATCCATCCTGACATATTGTTTTGAATCACTACTTTCCTCTCGGTGGTCTCCACTGCGAGTGGACTCACGGTCCAAACCCTTTATTAAAGCCATTTCTGCACAACAACCTACATGCACTGCAATTATTCATAAACCATCATTCAAAGCGCCGACTCCAGCACATAAGCTGACTGATTGTGGCTGAATAGGCATTTGTGAGGTGTGTGTTTAAGTCTATTTTATCTCTTACCCCCTGCCATTTGACTGCACTAATGCAGAGGAGGGGTGACCACACGCGTGCTCGCGCCCCACCGAAAGTCCAGTTGAGGTTGTGGAAATTGTAATAATTTGTTGTATTGATCCCTTTTTGCCACGGCAGCCAGTTCCCATTGTAGCTGAGCAGAAATAGACACTTCATCGATTCCCTCTTTATAGCCAGACTTCCAGGCTTGGGAACGAGGCACCCTGCTGCTGAGGGTCCCATTGTCTCCCATGCAGAAAAATTTGAATGACCTCTGATAAAACAATCTTTACGTCGGCCCCCTCGGCGCGAAGGAAAGCTCTGCCTTAATCCAACTTCTCAGGACCGCTGGCGCATTCGCTGATTTAAGATTAGCACCCGCTACCTGGTGGGCTTGCGAGGGGTGTCATTATGGCTGATTTAAGATGCCACGGTTACTGTGGGACCCAGGATGGATGTCAGAAAGCTTTGTGCGAATGACAGTATTTGAGACCGCTCTTAAGTTTCATGCTAATGTCACTGAATGAGAGTCATTATGTGTTACTGTGAGAATGAGAGATTTTGATCTGGATCAGAATAACAGACCTTGAGCATAAGAACTTTCTGGGAAAAGATTTATGAGCGTTCTGCACAATTGGATGTGCTGATGCTTTGGCCATGTGTTGGTGCGAGTTTTAAAAGAGGATATTATATGTCTCTTTAAAAGAGAGTTAAAAGAGGATTTTATATGTCAGAGATGTGGTGCAGTGGTTTGCGTTGAGCCTTCGTGCTCGCTTGGGGATGGAGGTTTGAATTTGGCTGTGTCATTTTCTTAACTCATTTCATGCTCTTTAAAGCAGTATTTCTACTGTTCTGTCCATCATTCAGCTTCTCAACAAATTAACAACCTAAACCCTATTGTTATCATTCATTCATCATTATGATGATTTAAAGGGATAGTTTACCATGAAAAACTAAATATTTTAAAGAATGTGGTTACTGGTGGCCTTTGACTTCCATGGAATTCCGACATGAAAAAAAAATACTATAATAGTTATATACTGCATTGTTTATATTCTGTATTTTATAGTGAATACAAAATACTAGTGTTTTTTAACCATATTACAGTAAAGTTCTTGAATTAGTATGTTGTGGTGGTAATACAACAACTATAGTAATATGAACATATTACCTATAGAGTATATTATACTACAATACACCACGCTGTACTGCAGTAAAAACTAAAGTATACTACATTATTATTTTTTTTACAATAGTTTATCAGTTTACTATAGTTAATACTACAGCATACTTGACCGTTCATAAACAAAATGTTGTATAATATGTAATATATGATATACAGTATACAGTATAGTACACTTTATTGTAGTATAGTTCATCATGCTATAGTATTTATTATAAATCATTCATTCATTTTCCTTCGGCTTAGTCTCTGATTTATTAGAGGTCGCCACAGCGGAATGAAACACCAGCTATTTCAGCATGTTTTACATAGCGGTTACCCTTCCAGCCGCAAACCAGTACTGGAAAACACCCATACACTCTCACCTTCACACACACACTTATGCACTACGGCCAATTTAGTTCATTCAATTCACCTATAGAGCATGTCTTTAGACTGTGGGGGAAACCTCAGCTCCCGGAGGAAACCCACGCGAACACGGGGAGAACATGCAAACTCCAACAGAGAAATGCTAACTGACCCAGCCAGGACTTGAACCAGCGACCTTCTTGCTGTGAGGCGACAGTGCTAACCACTGAGCCACCGTGCCGCCCGTACTATAAATCAGTATAGCAATTTTTTGTTCAAGAGAAAAAAAAAAGCTCACAAAAGTTTGAAACAACCAGAGGAGGAGTAAATAGTGAGTAAATTGTCATTACTTTAGTAGTATTACTGATATTCTTAATAATAATATTAATATTATGCATTTGCAGGGGCTGTCAGTGTGCAGAAGGAGATGCAGACCTACAGAGTGTTCCCCGCTCCAGGTAAAACAACTGCACTCCTGGCTCTGCAGAAACACATACAAGGCCAAAGAGCAGATGAGAGTGACACACACACACA
>CAIGQV010000641.1:13171232-13200383 GCA_903798115.1 Danio jaintianensis
ATATATATATATATATATATATATATAGGATATATATGTAGGAGCTGCTTTCTGTTTCCAGTTTAATAATATTAAACTTTGTGCTAGTAGACTGACAAATGGAATTATATTTTGTTCTATACTGTTGTTCTGTAAATCTTTCAAGCATATACACACACACAGTAATCAACATTTTAAGTTGGTCAAACAAAGTTTTCAAAATTGACAAGAATGGTTGTGGTTCAATAGTTTTAGGACAACTTTGATGAAAGATGTTGATCCACTTTAAAAGTTGGCTACTGTAGTTAATATAATACTGTAGTTAATATTAAGATAAGCTAACTGGAACAAACCTTGGATACGTCAAAACTTACTTGAACCTTGAAGCTGACTGAAACACACGAAAGAGCCATCTGCATGTACTAATCTGTTACAACGCAACATTCTCTATTCTCTCCTGTTTGCTTTGAAGAAAAGGACATTCTTGTTTTTGTTTTTTGTTTTTTTGGCTTATGATACAAAAATAGGAATGGATTTTTAGCTTGAAGTAATAATCATGTGCTGTTAGTGCTACTTTGCCAGCTCTTCTTCATTTTTAGTTTTATACAGTGAGTTCAGAATTAATTTACCATCAACATATTTTATTCCAAAGACAACCTCTGTCCTCAGTCTATAATACACATTGTCATGTCAGTGTGGCCTATAAATGGGCTGTAGATAATTGCAGGGGGTTCCTCTAATAGCGGTCAGGTTGAGCAGAGATGGGTCCTGTCTGATGTAGGGACACTGGCTGGTTCATGAGTTCTCTTTGTTCCTGTGTGAGTGTTTTTCTATGGGACATTAAACTTGTCTGTCCCTCTGCCAGAGAATATGAAGCCAACCTGCCAGAGGATTATTATGGCTGGAGAAATGGTCAAGCTTGATGAATCCAAAGGAAATTGGCTTTGAAACAGCCTCATCTGCTTGGGTCAAAGCCATTACTTGTTATATCTTCTAAGTGGATTTTGAGTGTCGCAGAATTAGTTCAGAATTACCTCCACTGGACAGACATTTTGCTGCTTTTGTGAAGCCACAGCCAAGCGATGGCCATTTGTCAATAATTACCAAAGTGATATTTTAATCATCCGGACACTCTTGTGTGTGTTTTTGCTGGTCTTCTCTGTGTCAATGTGTCACTGTGTGTGCTCTGTGGATGACTGCAAAAATGATACCTGAAAATAGAGGATTTTTTCTTTCTGTGTGGCTGATGCTACTGTAGCTCTGCTCATGACACAGTGTTACATACACTAATGCCATGGCCTATTTGGATCCAAGCATACAGTACCCCAACATTTACCTCAAATTTGCCCCAAAATTAAAAATGTAATTTTTTACATCGCCACTATACTTAAAACCATATATAGTATATTTGATCACATATCGTGTGATCAAAGTATAGTTCACCCAATAATTCTAATTTAATCATCATTTACTTACCATCAAATAGTCTAAACTTTTATGAATTACTTTTTCTGATGAAAACAAAATATGTTATTTGTAAAATATTGGAAACTGGTAGCCACTACCGATTTCTAATATTGTTCTAAATATCTTAATTCGTGTTCAACTGAAGAAAGAAACTCAAACAGGTTTGGAACAAGGTAAGGGCGAATAATGATGACAGAATTTTCATTTTTGAGTGAACTGTCCCTTTAAGTATATATTATATGTTATGTGTTGAATTACAATGATTTAATACAGTTAATGAGACACTTTGCATTCATATGAGAAGTCAAGGCAAGAGTCAAGATGGAGTTCAAGTTGAGCTGCAATTTGTCAAAATTTGTCAACTGTAATTTTCTGAAACAAGTAATTACTTTTCTTTTCCCAAATTAGTGTGAAATTTGTAATTACTGCATTTATAGTAATATACTAATATAGAATAAATATAAATATAAAAAAATATTCATAAAATATTTTTGTGCTTAAATTGTCTTATAATTGTTATATAGTGTTTATTAACTTTTGCATATTTTTTGTATATATAGTATATTTTATAGTATATATATATTTATATATATATACACTCACCGGCCACCTTATTAGGTACACCTTACTAGTACCGGGTTGGACCCCCTTTTGCCTTCAGATCTGCCATAATCCTTCGTGGCATAGATTCAACAAGGTACACCTCAGAGATTTTGTTCCATATTGACATAATAGCATCACACAGTTTCTGCAGATTTGTTGGCTGCACATCCATGATGCGAATCTTTGGTTCCACCACATCCCAAAGGTGCTCTATTGGATTGAGATCTGGTGACTGTGGAGGTCATTTGAGTACAGTGAATTCATTGTCATGTTCAAGAAACCAGTCTGAGATGATTTGTGCTTTATGACATGATGCGTCCGAATGTCGCAGCAGAAATCGAGACTCATCAGACCAACGTTTTTCCAATCTTCTATTGTCCAATTTTGGTGATCCTGTGCGAATTGTAGCCTCAGTTTCCTGTTCTTAGCTGACAGTAGTGGCACTCGGTGTGGTCTTCTGCTGCTGTAGCCCATCTGCCTCAAGGTTGGACGTATTCTGCGTTCAGAGATGCTCTTCTGCATACCTCGGTTGTAACGAGTGGTTATTCTCCTATTCATTCTCCTCTGACCTCTGGCATCAACAAGGCATTTGCACCCACAGAACTGCCGCTCACTGGATATTTTCTCTTTTTCTTACCATTCTCTGTAAACCCTAGAGATGGTTGTGGGTGAAAATCCCAGTAGATCAGCAGTTTCTGAAATACTCAGACCAGCCCGTCTGGCACCAACAACCATGCCACGTTCAAAGTCACTTAAATCACCTTTCTTCCCCAGTCTGATGCTCGATTTGAACTGCAGCAGATCTTCTTGACCATGTCTACATGTCTAAATGCATTGAGTTGCTGCCCTGTGATTGGCTGATTAGAAATTTGTGTTAACGAGCAGTTGGACAGGTGTACCTAATAAAGTGGCCGGCGAGTGTATTATAGTATTTATATAGTATATATTGGAGGGTTTTTTTTTTTTTACTCAAATTCTGCAGTACTATCTTGCTGCTATTATTGTGCACCTTTGCAAGCACAATAATCCTGTCCTAAACTGTGAGTTTAGGACAGGAATCAGTTGGGTTATTGTATTCTGCCTAATGAACCTTGACTTTATAACACTCATCATTTTAATATGTCACTGCAGTGAGGGCTTTATGTGAAGCAAAGCACTTTCTGCACTGGCCTTAAAACCGGATACAAGTTTGTCCCCTGTATCTTGTTGCATCCCATCTGTGGATCCCTGCTGTTCCTACAACACCAACCAATGCATACACACACCTCATTATCTCTAAATAAGCTCACCAGGCAGGAAGCAGTATTGCAAATGTTGTTTTGTGACACTTTTGTTGTTGCTGTTGTATGTTGCGTAAGCTTGCACAATTGCATCGACTCTGTGTATGTGTGTTTGCAGGAATTTACAGTGACCGGCCTGTCAGGTGAGCTGGCAGAGCTGCAGAATGAACAAACAGGTCTGTGGATGGAGCATATTATTTTCTGATTTTCAAGTATTGACATTGTTGTTTTTATTTAGTTTCTATTTGCAGCAGTAGCTTAATTGAGACATTTCTGGGAATCAGTGAATGAGCTTCTAGGCACTTGGTTGAAGATGTACTGAAATGACAGTTGGAGATGAGTAACTGATGCAATTAGCTTTAGATGTAAGCAGATGTGGATCAAATGGGAGATTTGTTGTCATTGTTATTTGCTGATTCACTCACTTGTCAACCCTCTTACATCGTACCTTCCTTCCAGACTTACGTTTCTGCTTCCCAACTAATACATGCTGATTTGCTTTCATAACAAATTTTTTTGGTCCCACATATTGTTGTTCCAAAATGCATTTAAGTCATTGTTGTTACACATCTACTTTCCGATGTAAAAAATAATGTTTAATTACTAATGTTCTGTTACACATATGTACCTATACATACTATTCAGTAGGTTGTTACATGTGAGTAGTTACACCAGTATTAGATATTATAGTACATACTCATCTAGTTGTTACCTTATATAATAATCTTTATTTCATTAATACAGTGAGGTTTTAGTATCCAGTTTTATATTTGATTATACTATTCAGTTTTATGCGTAGTGCATATTTTTCATATTTTTTGCATATGCAAGAAACTAAACCATTGACATTTGTGGCAATTAGAAAAGCAATAAGAGTTTTATTTTTTATATAATATTATGGCATGTGATTGCTTTTAACAATGGTACAAAGCTATTTAAAACATCAATAGTGCATTGTGATAATCATAATTAATATATACAATTACAATTTCTATGGAATAATTGACAGTTGAATTATAAATGCAGTTCCAGAAGTTAATTACAGATGAAATTCCATGCAAATTATTTTTAAATGTAAGTACAATGATTATTTGAAATGTATGTACATAATAGTTAATGCGACTTAAAATAAAGTAACCGTATCTTGTTTCATTTTACATTCATATATCAGTTACACTGAATGACAATGGAACATTATTTCACCTGTATTTTGACTTGACTTTTCAACCAGTGTTATTTGTAACCTTATGTTACTGTAGACACTTTACTTGCATTTCTAAAAATCACTTTTTGTAAATGTATTTTAATGCAGACACCAAAATGTTACATGCCATTTATATAGATGTCCCCATGTTCCTGTTTCCATTTTGTTCTTTTTTTCCCCAGTATAAAATAGTGGCTTGCTGAACTTGCCTGATTAGTGAATTTAAGGTCATGGCTGAGAAGAAAAGTTCTGCACTAAACCCTTACAAACTCCATGCTCCATGCAAAGGTACAAGTGCCCTTCATGTGTCCTTGTGTTCCTCCTCCTCACCTCTCACATTTCTTTTTCAGTGTGTGTCGTGTTCATTCAAAGGTTTGAAGGTCTGAAACTCATTGCATATTGTTCTTTTAGTATGTATTTCTTTCCCCATAAAAATGGCAAAAAAAACAAATGCATTGTCAATCTCTTCAATAAAGACAATCAACCGAATGTTTAAATGAACTAAATCAATTATTAAAACACACAAAAGGCCCGTCATACACAAGACAAAATGCATGTTTGGAACCACTTAAATAGTTTAAGTTAAATAGCAAGTAAATTAGAAATCTTAGGTGAACTATCCTTTTTAATTTTATATATTTTTTTAAAGTAGAGGACACAAGCTGAAAGCATGCTTTTATATACATAATGCATTTATATACATAAAAATAGTGTACAACTAACAGTATTAAACATACAAAACGAATGCATTGCCAATTGCATTGCATCTTTCCAATAAGAACAATCAGATGTTTAATAGAGCATAGAGCACACCGAGGCCAGATGAACACAAGGCTAAATGAATTATTTTACATATGTATGCTCTTCTTATATATCCTGCTTTTATATGCATAAAAATGCTGTATTGTATAAAAAAATGCATTGTCAATCTTTTCAATAATAATGAAGTGTTTAAATAAACTTAACCGAAAAACGACCGAAATACATGCTTTTATTTGCTGTATATATGCTTTTATTTATTTATTCATTCATTTATTCATTTTCTTTTCGGCTTAGTCCCTTTATTAATCTGGGGTCGCCACAGCGGAATGAACCGCCAACTTATCCAGCATATGTTTTATGCAGTGGATGCCCTTCCAGCTGCAACCCATCACTGGGAAACATCCATACACACTCATACACTACAGACAATTTAGCTTACCCAATTCAGCTATACCACATGTTTTTGGACTTGTGGGGGAAACGGAGCACCCGGAGGAAACCCACGCGAACACGGGGAGAACATGCAAACTCCACACTGAAATGCCAACTGACCCAGCCAGGGCTCGAACCAGCGACCTTCTTGCGGTGAGGCGATTGTGCTACCCACTGTGCCACCGTGCTACCCTGCTTTTATTTACATAAATATAATGAACAATTTGCAACATTAAACAAAAAATGCAAAGTAGTACAATCAAATAGGTTTTTAATTGAATTAAATAACCAAATAGAATGCACAAAAAGTCTGTAGTTTTTCATTTTTCAATTTGTAGTGCAAAACACTGAACAGGGGCTTGGATTTACCTCCCAATGAGAAAATATTAATAATAATAATAATAATAATAATAATAATAATAATAATAATAATAATAATAATAATTATTATTATTATTATTATTACTGTAATGTACTAAATATTGTTATTATATTACATTGGTGCTAATGCTGTTCACAGTTTATTATTAAAATAATAAATAATCTAAATCCAGTAGAAAAATAAGGTATTATTATTATTATTAATAATAATAATAATAATAATAATAATAATAATAATCAAATATAGAGCACACCAAAGGCCAGATATAATGCTTTTATATACACAAAAATGCTGTACTGTGTAAGCTTAAAAAATAGTGCATTGGCAATATTTTCAATAAAAAGAAGTGTTTAAATAAACTTAACCGAATGGGGGCTGAATGCATGCTTTTACAGCAAATGCATATGCATTTATCCAGTAAATACAATCAAATAAGTGTTTAAATTAATTAAATAACCAAATCGAGCACACAAAAGCCCCGTCGAACACAAGGCCGAATGCACGCTTTCACCACATTCTAGTGCGAAACACAGAACAGGGGCTTGGATAAACCCCCCCTCCACCAGCCCTTCCTTCAGCAATCACGCATCAGCTTTTACTGAGGTCTATTTACCATTCGCTTCTGATTGAAAACACTCATCCTCTCTGATTGAAAAAGGCCACACATATCAAGACGGAAGGACATGCCATTCCTAAGAGCTGATTGGTTGCGAGTGAAAGAGCCCTCGTGAAGGGCATTTTGGACTTGTCGTGTATATATAGGGGTTCGCTTAATTACTTTAGCCAGCCCTGTTTTTAAAGTATCTCTCATCCCGTGTCTCCATCCCGCCAATTATTCATCACTGAAGTGCCGTTACCGAGGCATTAGGAGGTGGTCGCCGTTAAAATTGTTGCTGGTTCTGGAGCAATTAACGAATCCATTAGTGTTATCTGTAAGGAATCGGATGCTCTCTTTTGGTTTTTAAAATGTAAGTGTGCCGTGAGGGCATGAACTGTATATATGATTGGACTTCTTCTTCCATCACGTACTTGTCAAACTTGTATGTTTAATTTAACAGCACGTCGTTATGAATATACATATTTAACTAATCCAACGTCTGCGGAGGCTTTTAATTAGTGGAATGGATCAATGTTTAATGACGGCTTTAACAATGAATGGCGGTGGTGTTTTCATTTAAGTCGTAATGATGTTGATGATGTTTCTTCATGCAGGGCCGGAGCCTGAGGCCTCTTATTACAGATTTTGTATGTGGTTAAATATTTAGATGCCGAACATAAGAAGATGTTGAGTAGTTTGTGTTAACATGTTTTGCTTTTCATCACACTTGCAATCGTAGACAAAAGCACGCACAATTTGTATGAAAGTTTCATTCATAATTTGTGACAGTAGACATCTGAGTCTGTAGAAGGTCACATGATGATAACTGGCAACTGGGATCATAAACTCTAGTATTGAATAGACAATGCTCTTTGCTAAATGATTTCCTACAGTATGATTGGCCATCCTGCTTCTGTTATCACTTAAATTGTGTTGTTTCCAAGTAACTGTAAGTAACATAATAATAATGATAATATTTGTTGTTGTTAAATGTTGTTGTTATTATTATTATATAATGCACTGAATATTGTAATTTTATTACACTGTTGCTAATGTAGTTTGCTGTTTATTATTAAAATAAATTAACTTAAAATTGGCATAAAAATATTCTACTGTTGTGTTGTTTTTGTTGTTGTGTTGTTGTTGTTATTATTATTATTATTATTATTATTATTAGTAGTAGTAGTAGTAGTAGTAGTAGTATCATCATCATTGTAAATGAGGGATGCTGGACAACGAAGTTGAGGATCCACGTTCAGTTTATTGAAAGCTTAGTCAGACAGGCAATGGTCAACGGGAACAAACAGAAGCATGAGGACAATCCAAAAGCATAGTCAGGTCACAGGCAAAAGGTCGACACAGGGAGCAAACAATGTAAACAAGGGAACAAAACAAGGGTCAAACACAGATAGACTAGACACAGGAAATGCTTAGAAATGTTACAGGGTATAACCAAACAAGACTCAGCAACGTGTGTGTGTTTGAGAGGTGTATAAATGGTCTGTGTAATTAGTCCTGAACAGCTTCAGCTGTGTGTGTTTGCAATCATGGGGGGTCTGGACCAGGTGTGAGAGTGAAGTGCACAATGGCATTTGTAGTTCATTAAAGTGGCAGATTTGTAGTTCTTCAGCGATCTGCACAGGCTGGATCGCTGGTGACCGTGACAATCATCATCATCATCAACGTAACATTTACTTAATGTAAAATCAAAACTTTAACCACATTGAAATATGCAAAATACAATCAAATTTATGTATAGCAGGTAGGAAAAGTTGACTTTTAGATTGATTTGCTATTTCCCCCCAAAGATAATATATCTTTGGTTTTAATTTTTTTTTCTTTAATACTGCCTTATTCTAAAAATCCTGTATTTCAACCAATTGCATTACCCTTTTTTCCCATACAGAACATCCTACAGTAGCAATTGCATAGCAATATCCTAACAACCACTTACAAGACCTTAGCAACCGCAAAGCAATGCCCTAGAAACATACAGAATACCCTGATGTTCAGTTCAGAGTTTTGCACAGACAAGCACCACTCACATTTTCTTCAGCAAAACTACAAATCCAGTTAATATCACTAATAACTCAAGTAGATCATGCTTTTCACATGCACTCCAGTCGGCTGTTGATTCATCTTGACTCAAGATCTTCACACATGCATGTATTCATCCCCAGCCTGTCTCTCTCTCTCTCTCTCTCTTTCTCTCTCTCTCTCTCTCTCTCTCTCTCTCTCTCTCTCTCTCTCTCTTCTCTTTCTCTGTCTGTATCTGTATGTTTTGGATTAGAATAATTCTTGAACCCATATCTCTGGTGAATGTTGAAGCCTCCCCGTTTTCAAGCTTGCGGTGTCAATAGCAGCAGTTTAATCCCTGATCCCCCGAGCAGCAGAGGTTGACACTCAATACAACCCAATTGTCTTTATTTCAGTGGTGGAGTGACATCCCTTCCATTCTGTTTGCCTCTCTCTAATCCATGCAGATGTGAGCACATTCAGTCTGAGGTAAAGAAAATTGACACAAATCACTTTTGGATCCGTATGCGTGTGCGTATGTGTGTGCGTGCCTGTGTGTGTGTGTCGCAAGGGGAAAGCAAAGAGCGTGATACACAACAGCAGACAGCTTGCATCTGCATTGTCGGAGCTGCTTTTTCAGTGCAAAAAGAGGTTTAATATGTAAAAAGGCAGTGATGGGTGAATGTGCGAGAGAGTGTATGAGTGTGTGTCAGAGAGAGAGAGCGAGATTGAGTGGTCTTACGTGCAAACAGCCATCTAAAGGTGCTTAAGTCCACAAAGCTTCACAGCACTATTCAACATCTATTCAATGGCACTGCCAAGATAAAAAAAACAAAAAACGGCATGTTCGGAGTCGTGTCATCCTATAGATCCTCATCTGCTTTTGTAAGTCGAGCATAAACTACCATTTAAATGTTTACAGAAGACCTTTCTGATATTCACATGCTTCACTTTCCTGTAATTGAACTCATATCTCGTCCTTAAGCTGTTAAAAGGGTCTCTTGAGCTGGGAGAGAGAGAAAAAAAAAATCCATGATTGGTTGCATATAAAATTGCTAGTTGGTTCAATGAAAAGTGCTGTAAATAAGTTATTTCGAAATGTGACTGTACTTGAAATAGAAATAAATACATGTTAGGGATGGGAAGGCTGTGTAAATGCAGTTTTTTTTGCATTTTACGTACACTTTTATGTAAATATATGTACATACTGTATAGTCTGATATTGTCTGGCTCTGTTCAAAAACGTAGCAAGCTGACTACTGTATAGGCAAAATGTTGGCATGAAAGCTGTTCAAAAATGTTGGCTAATCTAATCAAATTCACTTCATTTTAGCTGATTTGAAAGTAATATCGCATCTATTCTTCATGCAGAAGTCAATCCCATAATTCGACAGGAGTAGGAAATTGTAAATAAATCTAAAATGTCAGAGCAGCCTTCAAAAAATGAGGTTTGAACAGCTTTGCACTGTAAAAAACATCTGCTAATTAACAGTTTTGGTATTTTGTGATTCACAAGTGTTTTCCATTTATTTACAGTGGAATTGCATTATGGGATGTTGATCTTTGTCGACTTTTGATGTTGAAAATTCAACTCTACAGTTTTACAAAGTGACTTTTATTGACATTGTAGTAGTTTTAAATAATATAATGTATAAAAAAATAATATAGAGAGAAATAACAGAAACTGTACTGGCAGCTTATTACACGATGTATTATACAACACCAACGCGGACAATACATCACTTTAAACTATTAAAAACGTTAATAAAAGTCACTTTTTTGAACTTTTCAAGGTTAAAAGTTGTTGGAAGAAAGATCAAGGTCCCATAATGCAACTCAAAAACATAATTAAACGGGTAAAAAAAAAAAAAAAAAAGTAAACATATATTACAAAATACGGACAACTGTTAATTTATAAATATTTTTAGTGTATGCTGTTAGCAAACAAGTTAGCAAAAATCACGCCATCCGCATTGTAACACTTTCAACAGTTTAGTCTAAAGACCAAATCTCACTATTAAATGGCTTGTTACCTTGTTAAAATATTGCCTTATATGTGCTTTTATTCTGCATGATCTTATTCTATATCTCTAATCCCAATACCTAAACCTAACTTCTACCTTAATATCTATTAAAAAGCAGCAAATTAGGAGTTTAGGCAAAAGTCACAGTTAATGGTTTTCTGATAGTGACAATTGTACCTTAAAATAAAGTGTAACCCACTGTTTAGACAAATATGTAATGTGCTGTGTATTAACAGTTTGTTCTTCGATTTGAGGTGTATCAGGGACTTAAAAGTGTGTATTGTCAGCTTAACATCAATATCTGTTACAATCAGTATCTGTATCTGTTACGTGCATTTTCTGGAGAGTTTTTTCTCTTTAAGAGATTGAATTTAGTTACTTATGAATGGTTTTGTAATGATTAAAATGTGTGTTCCCTTATAAGGGAGCTACATATCTTGGCTGCAAGATAGCACACTACATTTTAGAACAAATGTCAGCTGCATCCAAAATTGCATACTTTCTGAGTAGGTGGTCATATTTAAATGTTTGTGATTGAAAACACAGAGACACTCACAAACACACACATGCACACACAGACACATGCACGTGCGGATGTATCTGGGCATTTTAATCAAATGCTAATTATATTATATTTTTCATTCATTTTCCTTCAGCTTAGTCCCTTTATTCATTAGGGGTCGCCACAGCGGAATGAACCGGCAACTTATCCAGCATATGTTTTACACAGCGGATGCCCTTCCAGCTACAACCCAGTACTGGGAAACATCCATACACACTCATTCACACACATACACTACGGCCAATTTAGTTTATTCAATTCACCTATACCGCATGTCTTTGGACTGTGGGGGAAACCGGAGCACCCGGAGGAAACCCATGCGAACATGGGGAGAACATGCAAACTCCTTACAGATATGCCAACTGACCCAGCCGGGACTCGAACCAGCGACCTTCTTGCTGTGAGGCGACAGTGCTAACCACTGAGCCACCATGTCGCCTATTATATTATATTATATTATATTATATTATATTATATTATATTATATTATATTATATTATATTATTAATTAGCTTTTCGGCTTAGTACCTTTATTAATCTGGGGTCACCACAGCGGAATGAACCGCCAACTTATCCAGCACATGTTTTACGCAGCGGATGCAGCTGCAACCCATCACTGGGAAACACCCATACACTTACATTCACACACATACACTATGGACAATTTAGCTAACCCAATTCACCTATAGCGCATGTCTTTAGACTTGTGGGGGAAACCGGAGCACCCGGAGGAAGCCCACACGAACACGAGGAGAACATGCATATTGAACAGACACCACTTAAAAAAAATACTACATTTGACCTATAGACTACATTTGACCTTGTTTTGTGAAGAAACAGACTCTCTGTCCACTACTTCCTTCTGAAGCTTGTGATGATGTGTCTATGAATTTATGTGCCCAATTTTGCCACCCTGATCGATAGATCTATAGATTTCCTTGATTTCACACTTGTAAAATCTCATTACACAGTTGCCACAGAATAATGTCCGTGGCTCTGAGCCTTTTGAGTCCATGTGCACACATTGTGAGGTGGCGCCTCACATCTTCGAGCCTGAATCTGTGGCACAGTTGTGAAAAATATGGGATATATTAACAAAAGAGCTGAGCCTGCCTTTAACATACATTAGACAAGGTCCTGTAAAGCACTCTGTGGTGCAGCAGTAATTGACACACTATACAGTGAACGCTGTGTGTGTTTCCTTCTCTCCTAATCGCCTTTCTTTAATCTCTCTTCTCGGTTTGATTCTTGCTGTCTCTCTCTCTCTCTTTTTCTGTCTCTCTCCTCCGTCTCTCTGTGTAGTTGTGCATACAGAAAGCCACTTATTGGTGATTACCCAGGAGTGGATTTTGGCTGCAGAAAGGAAAGTGATTTTTGCTGCGTTGGCTTTGATGAGGCAGAATAAACTGTCAAACATGCAGGGCAGGTGACAGCGTGATGGACGTAGCCAGGGCAGAGAAAATCGTAGCAGATTAGCACTCCCTTATTTATTAACCATCAGTAAGAGAGACTGAGGAACAGACGGGCTGGGAGGAGATATGCCTTGTCATTGAAGAGGGCGGAGATAGTCAGTTTACTAAAAGCACCAAATGGAATATTTACATTCGATACATGCTTTTTACGCAGATCTGAATGTCTCATTCCAGCACATTTTTGCTGTTGGTTTTAGGGTAAATGGTGCTAAAATGGTCTCATCACTAATACCTGGAATAACTGGAATTATTATTTTGGTATGTTTAATGTAAAAGGTTATTTATTTGAAAATGAGAAACAGCCTTTTTATGTGTAAAATGTATTTATTTATTTATTTTATAATGATTTGTAATATTTTTTTTTACTTGGGTAAGGTAGGATTTGTTTGCCTAATTTCATAAAATTAATGTCAAACAATGTTATTATCATAATAATATAGTTCAGATACTGTAGAGCAATCAATAAAATCGAGAGTTCATAGTTTATTGCAATTATGATTTACTTTCAATTGAACATATAGTTTAATTACATGATGTAATTCAGGTTAACCTTGCTCTTTGTCTGTTTTTATTAAAAATAATTTAACTGGAGACATTTTCAAATAAGCAATCAAACAAACATTTTAAAATTTAGTAGTAAGTAGTGCGTTTTTTAAATTATTTCAAAAATAGGTTAATACTTGGAGCAACTGAATAAGCAAGGGCTCATTGAACTGAAAAATCAATCAATCAATCAATCAATCAATCAATCAATCAATCAGTCAATCAATCAATCAATCAATTTATTTGTCCATAAGCCATGCAATAGTTTTAAAAGTTTGGGAATAGTAAGATTTAAATAAAATATTATAAAATATTATTACATTGAATTTAATATAACAGTTATTTTGTATTTTACATCAATGACACATTTCCAATAAATAAATAAAATAATATTAATGAATTAAGCTTTTTTTATGCAATTACTTTATGCATCTTAAGCACCTCAACTGTTCAACATTGATAATATATATATATATATTTTATATATATATATTTTATTTTGTGGTAGTTTAAATAATTTTTCATATATTCTGCAAAAAGAAGGAAAATTGGTCGGTTTTTTTCAAGCAATATGGCCCCTTCTTATAGTTTTCTTCTTTGTGTTAAGCAGCTGGTTTCATTTCAAAACTATGGTCATTCTGTCACATTACCGGGAGGTATTGCAGACGGGACAAGAGATAGGATCCAAGTGCAATTTAATGGTAAGATCTTGTGCAAAAACAGGACATCCAGGAACACAAAGTAACAAAATAACAATAAACAAAACAACAAACTATGATCAGGAACTGTGACATAACATAAGCAAAAAACAACAAGACCAAACAATACCATTCAAAAACAACAACTGAGAATAACAAACGACTGAGCAAAGACAAGACGGGTGCAGGGTGTATAAATAGTCCAAACAATGAGTAGTGATCGGATGCAGCTGCGTGTGTGATGAGTGAAAGTGGAAACCGGGTGTGTGTGGCGGAATGATGGGAATTGTAGTTCGTATGATATGTAGTTCACCAGCGATCTCTGAAGTCCTTGATCGCTGGTGAAAATGACACATATAAGTTGAGGCAGTGACCATTCTAATGCTAAATTATCCAAACTCAACCTCTTTCGACCACATTTGTGCAGCGAACGTCAACTAGATCTGCTATTAAATCTCACTGTAATGGACAACATTGTCTGCACTCTCATTTTATTGTACATGATGCTGCTACACAGAACCCTGTACAACCACACAAGCACACACACGCACACACAAACACACATCTTGCCCACCCCCCATTAGGAGAAACAATCTAAATGTTAAACAGGTTCCCTCCTGAAGTGGTCCGTGTTCCCCTTCCTTTGAGAAATTTGGCCTGTGGTGCTTTTGTCAAGTTGCCATTGTTCTGTCCGACACACATGGAAACAAAAGAACGCTGTGCAATTTGGACCTAATCATAACATCTGTACTTCACTGCTATTTACATTTTCTCTATCAAGGCGGAGAAGAAATGTTAATTTTAGATGGGTCTTTTTATGAGTGGTAATTACTGTCATTAAGAACGCTCGAGAGACTCCGGGGGAGCCGGGACTGAGATGTAGTTTGACGTGTTGTATAATTAATACTGAATTAATGTCTTACTTTATGTAGCGCTGGAAGAAAGGCCCTTAACAGCTTTGAGAGGTGGCTTGTGCCATTGTCGTTGCACTGCATTGGAGAGAGCACACAAACACACACTGTAAATCAGGGTGGTCCGGTTGTTTTGTCTTGGGGGGTTGGCAGAGGGCTCACCGGTTGCTATTGTTTGGCTTTAAAGGGATAGTTCACCCTAAAATGAAAATTACTTTATTAATTACTCACTTTCAAGTTGTTAGAGTCCCCTGAGACCTTTGTTCATCTTTGGAATACAAATTGAGATATTTTAGAGGAAATCCAAGAGCTCTCTCATCCTCCATAGTAACAGCAGTCTCAAGATGTTCGAAGTCCAGAAAAGGAACCAAAAATATTGTCAAAACACTTCATGTGACTTCAGTGGTTTATCTATGATCATAAATTAAGTTCCAAGAACACTTTTGTGTGGCAAAAAATTGTAAAAAAGAAAGACTTCGCCAATGTCTTCCACCTGAGGTCAGGCTGCATGTTTACCACTGGCAATACGCTTGCATGTTGTGCGGCTGAATCTAATGGAAAATACGTTGTATTGCCCATAGTAAATGCGCACCCTGATGACTTGACGAGGGAGAGAAAACATTGGTAAACAAAGATGTGTTTTTTTGTGCACAAATGTGTTCTTGGAGCTTTGCATGGTCACAGTTGAACCACGGAAGTCACACAGAATGTTATGACATTGTTTTTGGATCCTTTTCTTAGCACTGTTACTATATATGGAGGAAGAGAACTCTCAGACTTTATCTAAAATATCTTAATTTGTGTTCTGAAGATGAACAAAGGTCTGTGGAGATTAAAACAACATAAGGGGTGAGTAATTAATATCAGAATTAATTTTTTTTGGGTTAATACACCCTTTAAGCAGTGTAGCTGTCTGTGCCTTTAAATCTGGACACTATAAACATTTAACCTTTTCTTGTTCCTCCTTTTAAAAATGATACAGTATGTTGTTGTTTTGATTTAAAACAGTAAATTAACAGTAGTCAGAGTGACCAGAAGAGTGGAATATGGGACAGACAAAATAACCAAGGACATCACTGATCTTAATTATCTTTTTCAATCTCTTCCACAGTTCACTGACAGTAGTAGGTTTTAGCCATAACATTGTCACAAATGATTTTCTAGAGATTTTCAATCAGGTTTAGATCAGGACTCTGGGCTGCCATTTTTGCTGTGATGGGTATAGTTGTCCTGGAACAGTTGCTGGTTGATTGAGTTATGAATGCAGGGAAGAAGCACATGATGCATAAGGAGCACATGATGCAGAGAGCAATCTGATAAAAATTTGCATTCACTCCATCATGTTGCTGAATAAGATTTCTGCAGTAGAAAACTTACCCTAAGCCATGACACTTCATCTCCACCTTTCATTGACTTTGAGTTCAGTCTTTTCCCAGTTTGAAGACAATCATAATGTTTCCCATCAGATCCCAAATAAATTAAAATTTCACCACTGGGCCAGTTCTATGTCCACACAGCATGTTCCCCAGGAAAGTTTAGTCTGGCCTTTAAATTCTTTGTGCTGATGAGAGGTTTGGTCAATGCTATTGGTCCTAATGGTCTGAAACATTAAGACACTGTATGTTTTGATCTTTACCATGTTTAGCACTATATAATCAATTACAGCTGCAATGTTGAACTGATTAATATTCTTCACATTATTGGTCTTTCATGGACAACCAGCCTCTTTGGGGGGGACTTGAATGAGTGAGATTATAAAGAGTCAATATTTTTGAACTTTTGACTTTTTGACTTCATATGTTATGAATGGAAGGCTGAACGCTATTGGTTTTTATCTGAACAAACAGCTCACCATCTTGTCAATTTATTGAAAACTTGAAACGTTTGTTTGCCAGTTAAACAGATTTTATCAGATAATTATAGAATTTACAACCAGCCACTAAATTAACAATAACTATGATATACTCTGGTATAACTGTTGCAATATATGAGTGTTTAGTGTAAAAAAAACAACATAATTTAAAATGTTTATACTATATAAATAATGATATATGCTTAAAACAGTTTTTTGTTTTACTCCTTAAAAAAGGACTAATTTTAGACAGGACTCTAATTCTGATCTTCACTGTACATCTTTTTTTTTTTTAGCAAATTCTGAAGTATATAGTCATCTCACAATCTGGAAAATACAGCATTGAACACTGTTTTTTTTTTTTTTTTTAAGGAATCCCTGGAAACCTGTTAGCTGCCAGTTTTACGGCACTCGATGCGTGTTGGAATGTGAGATCAGATGCAGCTTTTTGGATACGACTGAGACGTATCTACAGGAGGTGAGATAACTGACAAACCATATGCACACTCTGATAACTGAAATTGCTTAATCTCCATTTTAATCATCGTGAGCTGCCACCTCGTGCTCTGTTTTCTCATTCTATCAGTTTCTCCTTCTCCTTTCCTCCCCCTCTTCTCCATTTGCGCTTTATCTTTCACTATCTATCTTTATAATCAGCGCTTGAAGTGCTGGATGTAGCATATATTCACACGGCGCAGCCATGCATAGAACTGCCTCCATTAACTTAATATGCACAAGGTCCAGTGTTCATACAGCCTCTAGCCATTAGACTGAAAATCATGTAAAAACATTTGACATGGAGCTTTAGAATAGCCACATTATGGAAAAAAAAGGAAGAAGAACAAATCGCCAATTGAATTGAGTCATCATTTGAAGTTCCACTTGCTTTTTGTGAGTGTTTTGAACTCCGTAATTCTGACAAGTGCTGTCTAGACGGAGTATGTAGAGACTGTCTCCGAGTCCTAACAGCCTCTAGAGAAATATTAGGATTGTCTCCTGGAGTCATGAATCACCTCGGCTTTATATGCATAACATATGGCTTACAGAACATTCAGAGGGGATTCTGTCTTCCTCTCCCACTTCCTGGTTCACTCTCTCTCTCCATCCTTCATTTTCATTGTTTTTTTTTCTTTTTGACTGTATGTTTCTCATCTTCTCCCCTGCTGGAAATACTTGGATGTGCTTGGTTTTGGACACTGGTGTGGAATTGTAGTTGTAGCAGGCTTCTTTCTCCACCATTTTCTTTCACCATCAACTGATGCTTGTATTACACAAATATTTTTCTGTGAGAGCATTTATTTTTATTTAAAAATGTTTTTTTGTTTTTGTTATTTAGAAACATAATTTACTAATTTAATTAACTTTATTTTTCATTGAAGTAAAAAGAATAAATAAGAAAATCTAATAATATTAATAATATTGATTGTTGTTGATTGTAATTTTTTTTAGCAATGCAGTAAAGTTAATATGTATTTTGAAGCTTGAATTTCTATTATTAATGTGCAACCTGAAAAATAGAAAAAACATATATAAATAAATAAATTAACATTTTAGAAAAGTTTATACAAGATCCTTTTGAAATTTCCAAATATTCTTATATACATACAGTTGCAATCAGAATTATTAAACCCCCTTTGATTTTTTTTTTTTCTTTTTGAAATATTTCCCAAATGATGTTTAACAGAGCAAGGACATTTTTACAGTATGTCTGATAATATTTTTTTCTTCTGGAGAAAGTCTTATTTGTTTTATTTGTGCTAGAATAAAAGCAGCTTTTAATTTTTTAAAAACCATTTTAAGGTCAAAAATTATTAGCCCCTTTAAGCTATATATTTTTTTCTATAGTCTACAGAACAAACCATAGTTATACAATAACTTGCCTAATTACCCTATCCTGCCTAGTTAACCTAATTAACCTAGTTAAGCCTTTAAATGTCACTTTAAGCTGTATAAAAGTGTCTTGAAAAATATCTAGTAAAATATTATGTACTGTCATCATGGCAAAGATAAAATAAATCAGTTATTAAAACTATTATGTTTAGAAATGGGTTGAAAAAATCTTCTCTTCGTTAAACAGAAATTGGGGAAAAAAATAAACAGGGGGGCTAATAATTCAGGGGGTTTAATAATTCTGATTGCAACTGTAAATAACACAAAATATTAGCAAAAATATTAATTTGTTAATTAATTAACCAAAACACAAAGTTATATAAATTAAATATATGAATTGCCAAAAACACAACATTATTATTATTATTATTATTATTAGTATTAATATTATTATTTTCTTGTTTGTTTGTTTAAATTGCTGTCATATCATGACCCATTGAATAATTTTTTGCTGTTTCAAACAGTTACTTCTGTATTTACAGTATTGCACCTCATCCACTAACACACACTAGACATGCGGTTGAGACTAAGCACATTAGTTCAGCATCCACATGTTCCACATTACTCCCTACCATCTGCTTTTGTTTCAGGTGGGGTCTCCTGTGTTCGGATTGAATCCAGTTATGAACTTCGACCATTTTTTTTGCGAAATATATAATACATGCATGCCTTCTAGGAGAGCCAGAAATCAAAAAAAAAAAAAAAAAGTTTTAAGCTGACACCAACATGCGCTCTCAGTGGGACTTGTTGAGCCCAGTAGAAAATCAGGATCAGGAGCTCGGTAATTGAATTCACCTGATTAGAATTCCACCCCCTCGTGTATGGTTAGCATAATAAACAAGAAAATCTGAGACATGGGAACGCAGGAACCACTTCTTCCAAGCATACTGAATCAATTAATAGCATGTAGAAGGAAACCCTGATTATGTGAGCCGAGAGCCGGGCCAGCGAGCGAGCGAGAGAGAGAGAGAGGAGACTGGATTCTGGGCTGAGGTGGTTATTATTAGTGATGGAGAGAGTGTGTGTGTTCGTCTAGTGTGTTTTTTGGGTGTGCTTTGATCCCGTCTCTCTCTCGCACAGCTGCAGTGGTTAAGCTGGGCCCCGGAGGAATCCCACATAGACACCGTTCACCTCTGCCAGGATTGAACACCGCCGGTCAGCAACACCACTCGCTGGATCAAAGAGCGCAAGTATGTGGAGCTACCTCAACATGGACACGCTTAAACACACACACACCATGTCCACAAGTTTCATTTCAACATTACTGAGTTCCCAGAATTCATCCAGTACACCCGGCTTGTGTGTCACACTGTTAATGAGCAGTTGCCTATAGCTTGTTTTGAGTGTTATTTATGAGTGTTATATGATTACTGATGGTTTTGAATTGGATTATGCTACCTTGATCTATGCTCTGGCAAGTTCTGATTAAATTTGAAAATTTTACTTGATATGTTTATTTGCATTTAAGTAGTTTGAAATAATCTGCTTTTTTTTGTACTGTAATTTACATAACGAACACAGACAATATATTGTTTCAAACAACTAAAAATGTAAATAAAAGTTACTTTGTGAAACTTTTGATAAACATCAAAAGTTGTTGGAGCAGAGATGAAGGTCCCACAATGCCTTTCAATAGATAAACAGAAAACACATGGGAATTGCAAACTGCTTAAAACTGGTAAGACTTTTTTTTTCTTAACAGTTTAGATATTTGGGATATAGTTAAAAAAGAAAAAAGTTTTACAATTTTTAAACGTTTCTAAATATATATTTGTTCCAAATGTACTTTTTTTGGGTAGTTTTACTGTTCTACACTGTAGCAGATTTGAAAGTAATTGTTTAGAAATCATATTTAATAGCATATATAATGCGTTTTAGTGCTTAATCTTTTATGTGCACACACAGAGTTCAGTAATTTACAGATTTGACAAGTGCATTCAACAACCAAATAAAAATGCAGGTAGTGGCATAAAAAAACCGCATTCAAAAAAAAATCTGTACTTAACTACTTTTTAACTGGTTTGCTTAAGCCTAAGGATGCTCAATAATAGTAGCATAAAATAAATTGACTTTGTAACACTGGAGCTTCCTTTGTGAAACAGTTCATTTATTCATTCATTTTCTTTGCGGCTTAGTCCCTTTATTATTCTGCGGTCGCCACAGCACAATGAACCGCCAACTTATCCAGCATATGTTTTATGCAGCGGATGCCCTTCCAGCTGCAATCCATCACTGGGAAACACCCATACACTCCCATTCACACTACGGACAATTTAGCTTACTCACAATTTAGCACATGTCTTTGGACTTGTGGGGGAAAACGGAGCACCCGGAGGAAACCCACGCCAACACGGGGAAAACATGCAAACTCCACAAAAAACAACAACAACAACAAACTAAAAAATTTTTTTAAATCCCCAACCACAAATGCACAAGATATCAAAACAGTACTATGTTTACCACAATGTCAGTCATCATACATTTTTCATTAAGCTCATGCACAAAATAGTAATTTAAAGAGATACACACAAATTTAAACAGATATGAAAATTATGTCTGCTACTCGCCAATCAATTGTCACAAACCTGTTTGAGTTTCTTTCTTGTGTGCAACACAAATGAAGATATTTTGAAAAATGTTGGAAACCAGCTGCCATTGACTTCCATAGTATTCCTTTTTCCCTCTAGGGATGTCAATTGGTACCATTTTCCAACATTCTTCAAAATATCTTATTTTGTATTAAACAGAATAATAATTTAAAAAAAAAACTCAAACAGGTTTGTGAAAAGTAAAGGGTGAGTAAATGATGACACATCTTTCATATTTGGGTGAACTATTCACTTAAAGTGAATCATGCATATTTAAATAAGGTGACAACCAAAATATGTGGCAACCACTGTTTCAGGTAGACTGGCAGAAGATACTAAAGTAAATTTGAATCTTTAAAATTTAAAAGATTAGTAAAAATGTACAATGTAACTAATAAAAGTACTAGCCAATAAGATTAATGCTTTCACATTAGTCCCGCCCACAATTGATGATTTTTGTTCATTGTAAACGTGATTATTTTATAATCTATTGTCAATCACTGTATTGAAAACCATTATTAATATCAGTGTGAATATTTACAATATATTGCTTGGATACCATGTAAACAGTCTTGGCCTTTTTTCTCTAACGCTGTCAAATTAACTTGCTCATTTAAGTTTTGTTATTATTCTCATCTCCTCGTTTTCCCTTTTTTTCTCCCCATTCCCTCATTCCGCTCAGCCCTCCCCCGGTTACTATTACTGCTCATATTAAACACGTTTGCCCTCCAAGCACATCGACAAGACCTCATTGCAAATGAGCTTCATAAAACTCAGCTCATATTTCATATCACTTCTGAATGGCGAACAATGGCTTTTTATGGTGATGTCTGAGGTAATGCTCATTGAGGGGTTATTGCCTAATGATGTGCGGCCTGGTGGCACGACAACCTTCCCGGACCACCCACATTTTGTGGTTTGGTTGAATAATAAAGAATTACATTAATTTGGCTAGTTAATTAAGAAATGTCAAAAGAAAAATATCAAAGCCCCCGTGAATCCCCATGCAGCCTTTTTTGAAGAGCAGGGCAGGCTATCTTTAGAGGTCAACCTTGCTTTTTTATTTTTTTTTATTCCACAAGTCTGTACTTGGAGAAGGCACACATTTGCTATGCTTTGTTTCCTTTTGTATCTCTCTCTCGCTCTGATTACAACTACAGTGTTTGATTTGCAATTTAAGTCCAATCATGATACAATCAGCTCTGATGAAAGCCATCGAGTCTCGGATCATTGTTGTTACATGCTGTTTAGTAATGCTTTATCGCCCACGTCTACCTTCCTGGGGACTAAACTCCACAACATTCACACGCATGGTTATCGAGTTGATATTTCGTTATGTTGTTGTTCAAAATCGAATGATGTTGTCCATCCTGATGCTTAAAGAGAATAAAAAAATGGCTTCATATCATAGTTCTGCTCTGCAAGTTTGTCTTAATCTGTCGTGACCTTGTTTTATTTGTTTGTTTTTGCAGTAATGTGATTTAGAGAAAAGGAATATAAGTGTAGTAAAAGGCAGTTGTTGACATCTCAAATTGAGAGTAAACAGCTGAGCATTTAACACACAGAGTAAGTTTCTGCATCTGCATCTCATATAAACACAAAGTGCCTTGCTTGCTGTATATTTAAAAGTTGTCAGAGTTTCTGTTTTGGAGATTTTGTGATGTGTCTCTCAACACACTCACTGCAGGCTGTTGATGTGCACCCTTAATTTTGTGTGTTTTACATCAAGGACCACAGATTCAGCTAAAAGTTTTCTTTTATTGTTTAGTGGATCAGGAGTAAATCAATAAACATTTTACATTTTTGAGTGAACTATTTCCTAATTTTCCTTACTTTATGTTTTGTTACAGCCTTTTTAAATTGGTCCAACAGGACTGTGTTCTTGCGAAGAACTGGCCAATGTTAACAAAATCTATGATGCAAAATGTGCTTTGACAAGCTTTTCCCCTCATGACTAAGACAAGATGATGAGATGAAAGGCCGTTAAATGATAACTGTGACTACATCACCATGCAATATTATTGACAAAAAAGAAGACTAAATATTACAGACTTCTGTTCAGGCCTCTCAAGCATTTCGGTTTGTGGTTGCCAGATGTCAAGAGTTTAAATCCTCCAGTCACTGTTGTGATAAAATGTATCTTTTATGCTGTTGTTTTAATAGGGAAAACACATTAACATAATTTAGAATTGTAATTCATTTTTACAGTTTGACTTTTTAGTGAGAAGTTCCCTATTTTACCTGTTTTCATAATTTAGACAAAACGTAACTAAACTAAAACTTAACTAAACGAAAAAGGACAAGGTTGACTAAAAAAGATAAAACTACATTGGGAAAAAAGCTAAGACTAATTCTGGATTCACACCAAACATTTAATTAAGTATTCACGCAAGAAAATTACATACAAAGTCAATGCAAACTAGTGAGTAGAGGCTAATTATCGGGTCACGGCGTGAATGATGCAGAATCCGCAACACATTTGCTGCAAACGTGTGGAATTCGCTTCAGTCTGCATCTACCACGCAGGTTCAAATAATTGAACTTAAACATTAACGAAATCATTTGCATGTGGGGAAAAACATCCCATGAGTAAACTAGAGCCAGTGACGTGGTGCTTCGCATATGGTGTGAACTCAGAATAATGGCATGTGTCCACGAAAACATTTTTGTGAAGCTGAAAGGCCTGTTCCAAAAACTGGGCTGTCCACCACTTAGCATAAAACAGATACTCATACTACTGCTGTTATAATAACATGGCGCCTCCATTGACTACAACTGAAAAAATATGCTCCGGTCTGAAAAAAACGCTTCGCTTTGCACACACCCTCAAATAAAGCAAAACTACCACTATGACCAAATATTTGTGATCTTCTTTGATCACGTACTGACATATTTGGTTGATTGCTTTTAAGAGTATCATCATCGCCACAGCATTTGCATCATAAATGCATACTTCACATTTTGACCATTCATCTCGGCTGTATTATGCTCTTAATAAGATCTCCTTGTAAGAGTCCGTCTGAACGGATCAAAGCACAACACAAGCTTTTGAACACCATCAACACTTACAAAGCAAAACGTCTGCTGCTTTCTGCTTGGCTTATCCTAAACAGCTCTCAGCTCCGTTCATTGTCTGAGCTTCTTTTAAGTTGCCTTCCTTCTCACACAAGACACACTTGAGCAAGAGCCATAACATCTCTCCGTTCAATTTACAGCTTCTTGTTAATGAATCCCGCAGTCTGGACAAGCCGAAGACTCAATAGAAGTTGGTTGGCTAATGGTGTTGGTTGGCCGTTTTCTTGGCTTCGCACCATCTTGTCAATTTGGCTGAGGATTGTCTCCCTCTTTCAAACTAAATCAAAAGGCCTGAAAGCCAAGTGGTTTGTTAGCCGTATGTCGAAGTGATACTACTCGGCACCCCTCATTTAGATGGTCAAGGAATCTGACAAAAAGCAAGCGTTAAGGCTTCCTGGTCGGGCTCACTTTTCGCACCCTTCATGCTGCACCAAATGAATGGACGGCTCTGATGTGATCTGTGCTGTTAGCTGGAAAATGGGGATGCAGAATGGCCATTATAAGAGTGAAGAACTGGAGAGAGAGAGAGAGATGAAGCTAGTCTGCTTGCACTGAAAGATGAACGTATTATGAATAATGCCTCTATTTTTTTTCTTCTTCTCCATCCAATTCCCAATTCCATCTCTCAGCCCTTTGTCACGGTCGGCCCATTACTGCTTCAGTTTTCATCCCTGAATTCGATATTGGGGAATTGATCTCCTATTTATTTTAAATAAGATTATGTCTTTTATTAAAACAGATTTCTTTGCTCTACAGACCTGTCCAATGAGACGAAAGGAAATTGCTGCAAACACACCCAACCCTGATGTCACGGCCAGTCCATCGTGCTCATTAATATAGTAATAGAATAACACCACTGACATGTTTTCTTTACTCATTTATGCAAAGGAGGTCTTGTTTGCATGTGTGTGAATGTTTCAAGGCTTTGTTTTGACAGATGTGTGATTAGTAATGTTATTATGTTTTAGTCAAATAAGGCCATCAAAGAAAATAAATTAATTAACTAAAATATTTACTATATAGTCATCTTCCATAGCAATTTTTCTAATAAAATTGTAAAAATATACAATTATTATATTAATATTATATAAAAATATAATAATAATAATAATAATAATAATAATAATGACAAAATTTTATTATTTTTATTTTATTAAATTAATTATTAAATTAATAACAATTTCAATACAATTATTAACCATCCTCCCCTCACCTATATTAGCATATAATATAATAGCTATAATATTAGCATTACTATTATTACTTCTACTTTTGTTATCATTATTATTATTACTGTTCTGACTTGTCCTCCTCTTATCTGCTCATTATCATTATCATTATTATTAGTATTAGTATTTCTACCATTGTCATTATTCAGGTTGTTGTTGTTGTTGTAGTATTAACAGTAGCAGTCGTTGTAGTAGTAGTAGTGATTGTTGTTGTAGTAGTAGTAGTAATAGTAGTAGTGATTGTAGTAGTAGTAGTTGTGGTTGTGGTTGTTGAAGCAGTAGTAGTTGTAGCAGTAGTAGTAGACGTTGTAATAGTAGTAGTAGTCCTTGTTTTTGTTGTTGTAGTAGTAGTAGTAGTAGTAGTAGTAGTAGTAGTAGTAGTAGTAGACGTTGTAGTAGTATCAGTTGTAGTAGTATCAGTAGTAGAAGACATTGTAGTAATAGTAGTAGTCGTTGTTGTGGCTGTAGTAGCAGCAGTAGTAGTAGTAGTAGCATTAGTAATTTTTGCAGTGGTAGTAGTAGTTGATGAAGTACTTGCTGTAATTATTATTCATTCATTCATTCATTCATTCATTTTCTTTTCGGCTTAGTCCCTTTATTAATCTGGGGTCACCACAGCGGAATGAATTGCCAACTTATCCAGCATATGTTTTACGCAGCAGATGTCCTTCCAGCTGCAACCCATCACTGGGAAACACCCATACACTCCCATTCACAGTCATACACTACGGACAAATTTAGCTTACCCAATTCACCTATACCACATGTCTTTCGACTTGTGGGGGAAACCGGAGCACCCGGAGGAAACCCACGCAAACACGGGGAGAACATACAAACTCCACATAGAAATGTCAACTGACCAAGCCGAGGCTCAAACCAGCGACCTTCTTGCTGTGAGGCGACAGTCTCATATATATTTTATTTATTTATTTATTTTTTTTACCCTTTCTTATGTATGTACTCCGACCTGTCCACCCAGTTACCTTTACATGCACACACACACATGCAAACACACGCACCTGCCAGTACCTGACTGTATTGTTGTTGTTTTTTTTGTTTTTTGTTCTTTCATCTGTTCTTTGTTGTTTAAAAAAAATTCAAATAGTAACAGTAACAATAAATAAAATTAATTAAACTCAATAATGACAAAAAATTTAATATTCTAATACCCCAAAAGTAAAATAATAATAATAATAATAATAATAATAATAATAAATTATTGTTGTTATTATTATTATTAATATTATTATTATTATAAATAAACAAATAAATACATGACTAATTATGTTTTTAATATAGCTGAGGTTTAGTTTAGTTTAGTTTAGTTTAGTTTAGTTAAAGTAAATCATAAATCAGATTCTGCAAGTTCCCTCTTAATCTGAATTGGCATACTGCTTCTGTGTGCATCTTTTCATATGATTATAATAGCCCATCTGCTGAAACGGCTGGTGACTTGCGACTGAGTCCAGATGGATGATATGAAGTGCTACAAGATGCCTGATAGTGCCGGTCCCATTTATCTCACTCACATTTTAATTCTTGCTTATGTTTCATTCCCCCATTTTTCTTTTCCTGCTACTTTGCATGATGAAGAAATCCCAGTGTGGCATAATGTAAGACATAATCACTTTATCTGGAGCTGGTTTCAGACAAGAACATGTCCACTTTCCCCTGCCATTTCAACAAGGACGGCTGGCACGGTTTCAAAAGATAATTTTACCCCAGAGAATAGAAAGAAAAAAAAAGACAGAGCGCCTGCCGATCAGTTCAGCTTCTCTTTTACATGCCGTAAAAAGCAGCACATCAACACAGATTCCTCAGTCTCTGCTCCTAATGGACGTGTTTGTGGGGGAAATGAATAGCTCTTCTTTTCCATTAAGTATATTGGAGGAATTAGTAGTTTGAGCGTGGCCACTGCAAACCATATTATAGAAAAGTTCCATCTCTAATGCATTTAAATTCCCTACCCTCTTTCCTTCATGTCAGATGGGATGATTTGTAACAGATGCTGCCTGATTTTATTTTATTTTATTTTATTTTATTTTATTTTATTTTATTTTATTTTATTTTATTTTATTTTATTTTTATTTTATTTTATTTTATTTTAGCAAATAGTATAAGTAATAGTATAATAAGGAAAAAAACTATATTAAATATAAGCAATTAAATGTACACTACAAGTTAAAAGTTTGGGATCAGTACAATTTTTTAAAATATTTTCAAAAATAAGCCTATTTTGCTCAGCAATGATGCATATATGTATGTAAAAATATATATAAAAAATTGTTACTATTTACATTTTGTGTACATTTTTGGGTTTCTTGTTGAATACATTTTTTATCATTCAATTCATTCACTTCATTTACTCAAGTTTAATGGCGATCAAACTTGCAATGTAACAGTTTACTTTTCGTTTGTCAGGATACAACAAAAATCAAAAAAACAAACTTATTTACACTTTTTCAAGCTTCAATTTAAATATGGTTTCGAAGAACAGTCAAAAGACTGTCTACCATCAAGCCCCTTCCTTCTTTATCTTTTTTCCCTGTTGTTTACGCATACATATGATGTATGACATTACAGTTAACATATAAAACATCATGTACGTAATAAAATATCACAAAATATGCTAATCAAATGCTGTATCAAATAGCAATAACTATATATCTCGACACAAATAATATAATATTATAGAAACATATTACAAATCTCTTAGTGCTCTTTATGGCTCTAACACTCAAGTTTCAGCATCATTACTTAAATCATATCACATGGTGCCTCAGAAATGATCTAATGTGATGTTAGTTTGCACAAGAAACATTGAATTATTATTATCAATGTTGAAAACTGTTGTGCTGCTTCATATTTTTGTGGAAATTGTGATACATTTTAAAGGCATCTTGAATGACACTGTATTTACATTTATTGATGGACACTTTAAATAGTTGAAGATTAAAAAATAAATAAATAAATTTAATTCGAAATCATTCTTTTACATCATTTTTTTAATCTTCTTTTCGTCTAAGAATCCTAATGAGTAAAACGTACCACAGTTTGCACAAAACTATGAAACAGGAAATAAAAAAATTCAACATTGATTTTTATAATTATAAGAATCATAATTATTGATTGAGCACCAATAAATAACAATAATCATAATGAAATAAATGTTGACTGAAAAGAAAACTATATATATAATTAGTAGTTTGAGCATAGCCACTGCAAAGCATATTATAGAAATGTTCCATCTCTAATGAATTCCCCCTTTTTTCCACACTATCAGATGGGAATAATTTGTTACAGATGAGGCCTAAACATCACAGAAAGGCAGATTTACGTTTTCTGGTTCTGGAGTCGACGGCCAACTGAAGCCATGGTTGGTTTCTCATAAGTCTGAACAATTATTTGATTTTTTTTTTCTTTGTCCTTCAAATGTCTGATGGGTTTTTAATTTGCCACTGAAAGTCTTTGGCAGCTTTGTTTAATGATAGCGCAGATGGTTTGTGACTTATCTTGACTGTTGTCTTGTTTTCTTCATTTCAGTGCTGTCATCGCTCTGTGCTGAAAACATAACAGTCATCGCT